>JBAMJR010000187.1:192500-1392500 GCA_038501785.1 Myoxocephalus aenaeus
CCATATTGGCCTCTTCTGTCATCATTAGCAGGAACACGGAGATGTGTACTGTGCTTTATGCTCCATCTTTTTGCAATGAATAGTGACATCAAAGAGTTTTCATTCTTTGCTTTCTTATGCTTGATGTTTAAGGTAAGACTTAAAGCTCTGCCCAGAAGTTGTTGTCCTTTGGATTACGGTTTCTGACTCAATCTGAATCATTATGATTGCATGATGAGTTCTTTACCAAATTAGGATTTACTAATTGCATTCTTTTATATCGTCACCCACTCAAGTCATTTCACTGTACATTTCAAAGAGGAAAACTTGTACTATAAGACAATAGCCTCTCTTTTGGGTACCTTTAGATAAACTGTGTACCTGTTGGTTTAAGTTAATTCAGAGCAGAGCGACATCAGCATGTTGTTGGAGAATCATTGTTATTAGTAACAATAATGCCTAATTTACAGACCATGTTGTATTTCATTGTACAATCATTCATTTGTATCTGATTATTACACAACCAGAAATAGTTTCAAAGTAAAGAGACTGAAGGTGTTAATTGTCTAGCTTGGGTGGTGCCATGGTAACTAATAACTAACAAACAATGGTGTTGTTGTTTTTTTGTACCTTTGCAAGGATTACATGGTAACCAGTACAAATAACTCCCTGACTCTCTGTTGGTGTCACTCTTTTGTCTTTTCATCCGTGTTGGAAATCGTAGCTCATGCTAGTAAACCAGTTTGTTTTTTTACGCAGAATATACTGGATACTCTGGAAGGGCACAGCTGCATTGCTATTGCATTCTTTTTTGTTTGTTAGTTTTACTTTTACTGTACGATATTTAAAGCATCAATATAGCAGCAAACAACTATTTACTATGCAAAGATATTGTAAAGTAATGCTCTCCTTCTCTGCGTGTGTTGTCATCCGATCTTTTCTGTGCTTTGCTGACAGCACATGTGCTTTCATGTCATGTTAGTGCACGTGAGCATCACTGACTAGCTTACAGCAGGGTCAGGCAACTTTCCCTTAGCCTCATACCTCAGCATCATTCTTGACCCATGTTAAAGTTTATCAATTACTTTTTTAAGATTTTGTGGTAATAATATCAAATAAGAGACAGACAGTGTGGCTAGTATTTGCTGCCTTTGTTGATTAGGTTGGTCAGGTTTAGGCATGAGGAGTGAGATTGGTAATATAAATATAAGCCAATTAGAGGTAAAATATACCCTTGCCATAGTAGGGGGAACGAATCATGACTGGGAAGGTCCAGTGACCTCTTTCTGCATAATTATTAGCCATGTGCTTTGATGTGTTTGCGGAACAAAGGGCGTTTGTTTTTGGAATAACAGGCTGTCAGACAAATGGACTTTTATCTAATGTGACAATTTTTGGGTTTTCTAATAATGGTCCGTCAGAACATACGAAGGGAACATAGACATGTTTCTGAGCCAAAGACTCGCCATGTTGAGAGCCCTGTTGAGACGCTATTATGCTCTGAATCTTTTATTAATCACCTGTAATTGTTTTTGGATTCAATTTAGTTTTCACAACAGCTTAAGTTGATTAAACCCTTTTGGCACTGTGTGAGTAGATTTCTATGTTTGTCTTTGCTGTTCATTATTTAATTACTCATTTAATTGATGTCAGGACTCAGATTTTATTACAGATCTTTGCAGTTAACCTAGCGTTAGCTTTTTGCTTAATATTATATTATCTGAATCATGCAATCAATATGACAGCTAGCTGACTTCAATAGCTTCTTAATCCACAAACATGGCAACAAGAACAAGCGTGTCCTGGGCGTGTGCGTCCCTTTTTGGTGTCGCTTGGAAACCAATTTTATTGTGTTGTGAAAATTTTCAGCGTTTTTTTCTAAATGCTGCGCGTATATTTTATTTGCTTGTTTTATCATGTGCTTTCTTAGTTTGTGGGGCATTGCGCTCTCAAGGCCACTGCAGATTTCACCTGAAAGTCTTCTTTCAGCTCATTCAAAGTGAAAATATTCAAAAGTAAGAAAATAAAACTGAGGTCATGGACCTATACTATCTAAGAGATCTGCCTATTGTAAGAACAGAACAACATCTAACATCCTTGTCTTTAACTCAATCAATGATTAACCGAGACATTTACAAAAATTACTATTACTACTTTTCAGCTATAATTCAAACTTCACTATACAATATAGCCTATGCCATTATATAACAATACACACAGAAACCACAAATTACAGCAACACAAATCTATCAAATCAAATCATTTCACATGCACATATCCCGATAGTTGTGTTAATTTGATAGTGTAGTTAATTAACCCTGTTAATTTAAAGCATATCTTTTTTAATTGATTACGGCTGGAAGCTAATCACTGTGCAGTTAGATTGCAATAACGACCTCCCTTCTCTTCGTTATTCAAAGGGTTTTAGAGACTTCTAAGAGTTGGGGCGGGGGGTCATATTAGCAGGGCTATGAAGTGGAAGAACAAGCAAGGTTAATGAGCCAGAGTAGACAGAGCAGTGCTGACAGCGGTGAAAGAAGACGGCAAAGAGAGGTGAAAAGGGAATGCCTTTGTTTTTCATGGTTGAAACACATGGTAAAAAAAAAATCCACAAATGTACCCCCTGCATATATTGCACTTCATGTTTACTTTTACTGTGTGTAACATATTGAGAGACGCTAATATCAGTTTGTGGGAATTGTTATTTGCCTGTGGGATGTGTTCCTCTGAATGGGATTATACAACTCATCTGAGTGTGGCCAGTGAGTGTCAAGATACATCTTAACCACGACTGGCAAAACTGTGTGGAGCTCATCTCCGCTGAGGCAGAACTAAAATCTGGAAATAATCAGCTAGTGGGGAACATGAGAAATTCTCCAGAAAACACTTTAACGCCATTGGAACCCACTGCTCCTCAAGATTGGATTCAGGTACCTAATCCCAGGCGGCAGCTGCCCCCCCTCCCCCTCTCTTTTCTTTCATACAGTGGAGCCGAGCAGCCATGGGGTGTCAAAGGGGGCAGAGAGACTGCTGTGGCTGACACCTGCTGGGCGCTATAAATATATAAAAAAACGGAGCTGCCATTGTTAGTTTGTACTGTAGTTCTCTTTCTCGGGCCACTCTCTCTCGTGGGCTGATGTTTACTTTAATGCAAGCTGAAAGCTGCTGCCATCACCAAACCATTAGATAAGCAAAGCATCCAAATAACTCAACTGATTCTACCCAACAGCAAAGTTCTCAAAGTAGATCACAGAGATGTCGCTGCAGCTGGTGTTCCACAAGACAAAAACACAATCTTGCCATAAACTGAATTAAACAATTGGAATTAAATAGTTGCAATTGGAAAAATTTGCAACATTTGCTTCACATCTCTCTTTGCCATATTCAAAGCATTGATAGCAGCAACGACCTGTATGTATTGTAAATATCTAGTGGAGTAATGCCCGAGCAGAGGATAAGTAATCCTCCCTCTGTGTGTTGTAATCCGAGCTTCATCTGGATTTGTTGACATAGCCGGTCCAGCCCTGCATGTCTTTTAGTGCATGTTAGTGCATGTTAGTGCATGAGCGCGCCCCACTAGCCAGCTCACGGTCACCATTCTGCACTACACTCATATGACGGTTACAGATGATAATTGTCAACAAACATACAATGATGTAATCAGACAAATTATGACCCACGAACAAGCAACAATTTTGATCCTTTTATCAATACTTCCAACAAGCTTATATTGTGTTAGAGAATAAAGTAATAGCCCCGGAAATACCAATATATTGGTTTGTGATGGAATGAAGTCATAACAAGGTTTTCCTAAGCCAATATGTTCCTTCGATAGTATGACTTTAATAGATGCAGTTCATCTTTGCTTCTGACCTGGTCAAATTCTTTCAGTTAATGCAATTTGCCCCACATGTTCTAATAAATACTCAGCGAACCTGCATAACTCAAGGGCCCAGCAGATGTTTGAGAGATGAAGAGCAAGATGTGAACACACATGACACTGTATGTTACCTGTATTACGTTACATTCTCCTGCTAATGACGCACAGTGGAAATGGTAAGCAGAATGTACGTGTTTTTTGGAATTCTTTTCTCCTAAAATGTTCCGGTTATATTCTTCTAGAATGACGGGAAAGCATACGTTGCACCGGTAGACGTGTTCTTCACAGATGATCTCCTCTGGATTTCCAATTTGCAGTGCTCTGACTGTTACAGGCAGCAGCAGTGCTTTAGCGGGCCGTCAAAGCCCAACTGCCCCCTGCACTGCCTAAAAGTGTGACACCTCCATTCTATGCTCTTGTCAGTTTATAGAAGAAAAAGTGGATTAATGTCAGATTCAGGGAGCCTCACAAAGCAAAGTGTAGCTTTGAACATGCGAGTGATTCTTGTTGAGACGGTCATCTGCAGCATCTGTCGGGGGGAGAGAAAAACAGAGTGGGGATCGAGGGAGAGAGAGAGGGAGAGAGAGAGGGTGAGAGCTAGCACTACAACACATCGGATACACACACCAGCAGGGTCATCAGACGTAGCCTGTTTAGAGGCAGAAGCTTAATCACATGTAAGCGGCATCAGACAGCCGACACCTCGATGTGTTTTGGAGATATGATGCCTGTGTGTGTGTGTGTGTGTGTGTGTGTGTGTGTGTGTGTGTGTGTGTGTGTGTGTGTGTGTGTGTGTGTGTGTGTGTTTCTGCCAGACCCTCCCCCCATGGCCTTCCCCTCCACTTGATTTCCCCAAGAGACACCCTGCTGAGAAAACGACAGGGCAGCAAAAATGTACAAAACCAGCTCTCTGCTGGCTAAGACCACCTTTCTCTGCTTATAGAATAAAGAAATAAAATACTGACAAGCAGCCCTCTTTACTGTCATGCAAATACACTCTGCTCTGCTACCCCAAAACACAATGCATTAATTTAATTATGTATTTTTTAATTTATAGATATATTCTTTTGATTAGATACATAGATATAGAAAAAAAGGGTTTATTTACATCAGTAATATGTGAAAACACTGAGGTTTTTATTTTTATTTATGAGCATAAAAGACCAATTTTTTTATGGGTAGTTTAAATTGATTTGATTACCTTTAATTTCAATTATCAAATAATATGGATTTGAACGTATTATAAGTGACCAGGACTCATATGCAGCAAGAGTCAAGCAGAAATGTGCCAATAAATATGTATTAGACTTTCCTCTCTAATAGGTCATATGTGCACTTGTGTTTATGCCCTCTCCTTGATAGTGTGCCACATGGCCAGGCTATTTTTATCCTGACACTGAGGTACGGATGCCATCAGTGACAGCTGTGTAAAGATGACTATTAATCTGCAATTGATCAAAAATGTATTAAAAAAAACGGCTGTAATGGAAGATCTGGTTCTATGCTGCTTGACATAAATTAATGTTGAAGATGCGTTTCTTTTGTACAACTGAGGATGCTACAAGGATGCTGCATGCATTTCTGCTTTAACTTATCAAGTTGTTCATCATTAAAGAAGAAGAAGGTTTGGTACTTTATGTAAATAATACATTTGGCAAAGACATTATATTTGTAAGATTTGTACACTTTTAATTTTTTCCTCAAGACTATAGAGACCTGTTTTCACCAACAACGGGGTCTTAACACCCACCCACCATGGCCTGTCTGACCAGCAATTATTCATTTGTAGTTTCTTTCAACAATAAATAAATACAATAAGGTAATGGGATATACAGTATGATTTCTAGTTGCATATTATTGTTTCAAAGCAGGACTAAGAGCTGGTGGAGAATCCTGCATAATGATCAGTGTATGAAACCATTAGAAGTGGTCGATTTAAAGTTGTGACAGTTCAAGGGAATCGGGAGCCATAACATATACAGAATGGTCAGAGCAAGGTCAGTGTTTTAGTACCTCTCCATGTCTATGCACTGAAGCTGACAAGGATGCAGCACATTTCATTTGGGACCGCCGGGGAAGACAATGTAGAGCCATGACTTGTCTAGACGCCTTGTGCTTGTCCTTAGCACGATGGCTTAGTAACAGCCCTGTGTTGAAATAAATCTGAAACCCAGACTCTGCCTGTATCAAAGGACCAGCAGATTATTTGCTCCCAGACTAAGCAATGCACTCTGCCTGCTTTGTAATGCATGCACTTTACATTGCGATATACTCAACGGCTCAGACTTGCCTGATTGACCTGCTTTCCAGAGCCAGCCCGCTCTCTGCTCACCACACCTGGGGCCCCGGGGCTGGCGTGTGGCTGTCACCGGCCATCGCCACGCCATGCGATTGATGACAGCTATTCACTGATGAAGCTGTATTCATCATTCCTGTCCAGGGCTGCACTGACCAGATGGACCCTGACCATCCATCCACTGTCAGGGACACATCTGTTCCCGTTGTTGCTTAGAGTACTAACAAGTCACCTGCTCCCTGAAAGGCTGGTGTCAGCCACAGAGGGATGGATGCAGCTACATGCTGCCTGTTAAAGACAGAGAAACATCCCCAACACAAAACTATTTAATTTGAATTCTTGTTTGTATTGCAAGGGTCTTTAATCAGCAATGAAGATGTACTGCTATACCTTTTTAGTGTGATTTTACAATGGGAGGTGACATCTTGCTAAATGGTTCTTTAATTATTCTGCCATTGTTAAATTATTGAATTAACTTAACTGCTTTAAATAGAGCGCATGTTTTCAGCTGAATTCCTGTCACTTGTTCTCTGTCAGGTGGAATCAGTTGAAAAGAAAAAAAAATATTGAAAAGAAAGTAGTTTAACAGCTTTAATCTTTGACATGACAATCTTCGCATTACCATTTAGTTTCTGTAAGGCAAGAATTGTCTTAATATCTGTGTTAAAAATAAGGTTCAACTCTGCCTGGAAACATTCCATCCACTGTCATAAGACATTAAAACACACCTGTCATAATTTTAAATAGTGTGTACAAAAACACACCATCCTCGACTAATCCATTTGTTAAAAAGGAGGAAAGGCAGCGGTTGCTCTGACTCTACTGTATACTGAAGGAAAAGCCATCATTCTGCCTGGGTTCACTGCGGTTTCTAAACATGTATTCCTGATACCACACGGCTTCCCATTCCAAACTCCTCACACAATAATGATTTGTATAGGGCTTCATGCAAGGTTTCGGTGCAGTGCTGTTCCTCTATTTTTCATAATGAAAGGTCACAGTTTCGCTGTTCCTGGTGAGTCTTTTTGTCTCCATGTGTGTTCACAGGTGAGAGCTGGTGAGTTTGCAGCAGGGCCAGTCTCTCAAGATCTGCGCTGAAGTGGCTTGTAGACCTATTTAGCAGGTCTGACTTCATTAGACTCCCTGTGAGGAGGCTGAGTGTGCCTGAGGAAGCCCCGCAAAGTTCTTCATTGTCTTAAGACTCAATTGTAATCACCTTACTCAGCGTGACAGACAGAAGAGCTCTCTGGCGTGATTGAAAGTATTGATCTTTTGGCAGCTTTCTCTCTCGACAAGTCGGAGATGCACAATCACAGCTTTCACTTTAAGAGTAAAAATATGTGCCTTAATCATCCGATCAATAATTAGCATCAGGACAGTGGGGGCGTCAGCCACGTGCTTGGTGAGACTGCTTTTAGACGCCTCTCCTCTGCTTCCCAGCAGGGAGGAATCTGCTGAGTAAAGCTGATCTGCTGGACCGGGGCAGTGAGGGCAGGGTGGAAGCCCAAACAGCAATGACTTTCAGATTCACAAGCTCCACCCAGCCGCCTCCGTCCATCCCCCTTCACTGTCGTGCAAGATCGGCAAGATTTCTGTCACCTTCAGCAATGGCAAACAGCCAAGTGCTCTTGGAACCAAAATTCATTCTCACAGCATCCTGTCGTAGCAGCGTGAACTTGATAATCTTCTGATAATTGCAGCTTTAAAGGAATATCACAACTCAGGTGGTGGGAGAACAGCGGGTGTATGTGATCACAGTGTGTCATGTTAACAAACATCTTTTTGCACCTAATTACCATTAACCTCTATATGAACACATAATGATGACAATATTAGACGACTTGTTTGTGAATTGTGGAAAGGCAGTGCTATTCTGTTCTCGAGAAATTTATTTAACAAGCTATGGAGCAGTGCTGCAAGCTGGCCGAGTTACAGTAGCTCAGTCATGAGCTCTGCACACCGTGTTAAAACTGTGCTTGTGACACATCTCTTCCATGGAAACACAATAATGACTGCCTCCCTTGCTGACCAAGACCACAACAGTGTTCTCTCGCGCTGCCGCCTCCAGTGGGTCTGCCCTCAAAGTAGGACTACCTAGTGCCTGCATGGTGACAGTATGTGTGCTGAACCACAGAGAGGGAATCTGGACGCCATTATCACTCACATTCCACTGCTGAACCTTTGATTTAAATAAAGCTGGTCAACTCTATCGTATATAAACACCGAACTGCTGGTTAAAACAATAATGAGTATAGCCTATTGTTCACTCTTCCTCTCTATTTCTGCCCATCTGCAGTGAACTAAGGGTGCAACACTGGTCAAAAAAAGAAATTTCACAGAAAACAACTAAATTTTTTCATCTCTAAGAAATTACTTTTTGAAGCAAAGTTTGAAAATGTTCCTACCTACCACTTCTGTAATATGTTGACTGATGATGTATTACATCTTGTTTCTGTACAATATCTAGCAGGATATGAAGAGATGGTCGTCTTGGTTAAATACTGAACAGAGATGCTGACTTGAAGCACAAGATGTGTGTGTTTTTAATGTTTAGCCACACTAGTGGCATGGTGGTCCAACCCTTTCGTGCAGACTGAAATGCCAACAAGGATTGCCATGATATTTTGGACACACATTTACAGCTCCCACATTATGTATCTGAATGATTCCCTGTCTTTTCTTTTAAAGCCATCATAGGCCAAAAAATTTCCAATACTTTGGGCAACAACCAAACACCTGCAAAACAAAGGACATTCTTATCAGCCACAGCTGTACTTTGTTTTTTTGTGCTAAAACTAAACTACAATGTCAACCATGCTAACATGACATTTCTTTGGGAGGAAAACCAAAGAGACTCATATCCAACAGGTCTTTTCTCTAAAAGTATAATATATATATATATATATATATATATATATATATATATATATATATATATATATATATATATATATAAGTATATACAAATCATCTGATGCATACTTGCTATTACACACATGGACAGTCTCAGTGGCAAATCATTACAGGGATGAAAATCTTCCATCCAGGATTTATTCAGATGATTCTGCGACACATCTAGGTTAACATTTGTTGTGTGCCTCCCCTTCATCAAAGACCATTTGATTATCGTTTGGTAATTAATAACATGTAGTCAGGTAAGGGTCCTTGAATGGCAAGCCAAGCTCTTCTGAGCTCTCCGTGTGTTTGAGTTGATTACAATCCAATGATACTGACCCTCAGCACAGACAAACTCATCAGATAATTGCTAAGGGTATATAGAAAGGTCACTGAACAATTAGGATACATGCAACCTGTAGGGAACTGAGACAGCGCACAGCTCACAGAAGAACAAAAAACACAAACATTAACCTATTCTATGCAAACAAAAAGGTTGGTATATCTCACAAAATGGATGAAAAGGGGGAAATGATAACAGCAGGAACACCGATCATTAAAACTTAATTTTGATCTCTCTCTCTCTCTTTCTCTTTGTGATAAAACAATATCAGTGTACCCCATGTTTCAAGAGTTACAGGTCCTTTAAGCAGATTCCTGTCCAAAGACAGAACAGAAAAGCGCATAACATTATCATAAAATAGAGAGCGGTTTTCTCTAGAAGCTGCTGTCAGACCTCTACCCTGCAACAATAGATGTGCAAAGTGTTTCTGGTTTGGATTAAACTACGCAGAACCTTTTATTAATCATTATCTGCTCTACAGTACCAAAGCATGTAATTTTGTGGTGTGTATCCAGATTGTGATTCACCTTCCCACAGGGCTATTCGGCACCGTATTGTCGGTACAGCGATAAAGCGGTTGATGATAAGAATGCAAAAGAAAAACAGCCTTCTTTAAACCAACCTTGAGTCTTTTTCATACTATACTTGCTCTCCTACCACCGAGCCAGAAACTTTGCAAACAGGGGGAATTTAATTTGGATGTTTATCAGTATGGATGTGCTGTGCTCTTCTCATTGCACCCTATAATAGAAAGCAAAATATGCAAAGGCGTACATTTGTGTGCATAAAAAAAAAATCCATATAATATAATTCATATCCATATAATAATTTTAAAAAATCAAGTAGTATTCTGATGAAGAGCTTTGACACAGACAATGCACTTCTATAGCATTGGTGATGACAAACAATACGCAAGGGAACCAATTAGTATTTTTCACATCAAGGAATAATTTGAAAAAAATATTCATGTTGTGTTTTTCCAGAAAGCATTTAGCGAGGTATCTCTTTGTTTGTGTAATTGTTGAGCTGTAGAATTGCCTTCCTCTGGGCGATGTCTTGTTGGAGATGTGCCAATGGTGTTTCACTTGTTGAGTGCTAGCTCTAAAGCAAGCAAGAGCACATAGATGGACTAGCCCCAGCGCACACAGTGCTGTCTCAGAGGCCCAGAGGGCTGCATTGTTATTATCTGCTATTCAGGAACTACAGATGACTACCATGAAGCTCACAGTAAGTGTTGCTCAGTATCCTTGCGTTTTTAAAATCTGGTTCTGTCATCATACTTCATGCCTTCTTGTGTATGCCCACACATTCTGCAAGTCTTGGGATGTTCAGCTGATGACTATATTCATCACATATTTGGTATATTATCTCAGACTGAAAATGATTTAATGTAGATTATTGGATGTTTGGGAGACTTTTATTAGTGATTAATTAAAAAACCTTGGTAGTGCAATTTGTGTACGTGATTGGGGGTCATGGGTTCACAGTCCTGTGTGTGGTCAATTTAACTTTGGTAAAGGTTAAAATAAACTTGTCTTGTAAATCCTGTCTTGTGCTTTTTTCTTTTACTTTATTCAGAATAGTGATTTTCCCCAAACCTTAACCAAGAGCTTTGTGTCTAAACATAACTATGTTTATGCTAAATGTGTTGTTGCTTCGCTGATACGTTAAATATTTGAAGACATGGCAGATAAGTTAATTCAAATGATTACAAAATATGTTGATGAAATAACTCAGGTGGCATTATGGTTTAAAATTGACTTGCTGCTGTATATTAGTACATAAACATATGTATCAGGAGACGTGGTTGAGATAGAAGTATTGAGACAGATGTAAAATATAATGAGTCAACACAGTGAACTAATATTAACCCGTTACTTCTTATCGTTAAATATATTTGTGTGAAGCCGTATTTGTGTGTTCTATGTCAGTCCAGGACTGGGTATCCTTGTACACATCATGTGTCAATGTCCGTGTGCATGTGTGAAAGGAGGATTCTGTGCATGAGCTTGAATATATCTGTTTGTATGTGTATGTGTGTGCGTGCGGATGTGTTACTTGATGCCTTCTCTGTGCTCCCCTGCTCATGCACAGGCACTCCAGAGATGTCCACGCTAATGGAAGCTGAAGCTGTCGTGGCTGTATTGATTGCTCAGACCTGCAGATTATTGCTCTGAAGAGTGACCAACAGCAACCCACTAAGGTAAAAACTTCTCCAGCCAACAGGAGTGCGGCTACTCTACCCTGAGAAGCAACATGTTTAATTGTTTGTGGTGTTCTCCGGCGCCTACTGCTCAGGGCCCTGGGGGAGAAAGGCAAGTCTAGGGCCTGACCTTTCCCTTCCATAGCCAGCCTCATTCACACATAGGCTGGGAAATGTATCAGTGCTCCTCACTTCAACATCGCTCCAATTACCAGAGACAAACACAATTGGAGCCCTTATCAAATGGAATAGGAACACTGTATCCTTTGGAGACTACGATGCAGCTTATGCACTGAATTCTACAAGTGAAATACACACTGAGACTGATTTTATAGCTCAAAATTCTGAATTTATATTTTAGCGACGTTTTTTTTCTGTTAGAACATGTTATTACTGTTGTATGTTAATCTCTATGTCCCACAAGGATGTCATGAGCTTACTGATTGAGTGGCAAAATGAGTAAAAGTCCAATCCTGTTCCAGACATCCTCCTAAACACCTACATGTATTGCTGCACAGATGCAATGAGGAGATACATTAGAAAAGGCAGCCCTGTGCTGGTATCCGCACACACTCCATCAGCATTCAGCTCAGTGGGTTGCAATTATAATGAATATTAATGACTGTTTTCTCATACATAATATTCTCATAATGACTCTACAAAGTAAATGCAGCCCTCTTAAAACAACCATTTATCATAACTATGTACCAAAGCAGTAACACTGTCAACCACTGGAAAGATAAAGCCATCAGCTACGCTCTTTAAATCCTCATGTGTAAGCTTATGACAGAGGAAGCATCTAATGTTTTTGATAAGAAATTATATTTTATATCACACTATATTTTAAGTAATCTACTGAAAAATAAATATCCATCCTTTTTTTCCCAGGTTCTTAACTGGATGAGTTATATACATTTTGCCATTGAATCTGAATGAAATAATATTGGTAGTTTTAGTGCAACCGCTATAATGTTAAATCATTCACACACTGTTATAGACATCCCCTGTCCAATGAACAAATGCATTACAGCAACTAAAACAAAATGAAATGCAGTGCTGTGTATGTGCTTAAGAGTACTTCTTTACCTCCGTCAAATACCTTTTCCCGTGGGCCATTAAAACAGCAGAGAAGCCCAGCTCAATCCTCACAGACATTACCTGTGAGCGACTGAACCCTATTTGGGAATTGGTAAAGCGTACAGAGAAATAGACTTGGGATAGAACAGCCTGGCAAATTCCATTTCACATCTGAAGTGGTCTACTTGTGAAAGATCATTTGGTTTGGAGTGAGTAAACAGAGGGGACTCCATCGCTCTCAATGACTTATGTGTGAAAGCTGGGGATTACAGCCGATCAGGAAGTCTTGGAGCTGTTTGGAAAAGCATTGCCTTGCAAAATGAATCCAACTACAGGCACTGTGTTTTACAAGCCCCTCTCACGTGTGTCTGTTCTACACTCGGCTGTTGTGAATGAAGCTCAGCACATAAGGGGATGTTTCCCACGTAGGGTGTTAATGTTTTATTTGTATTCACAATTTTTCCTCAGTTTCATGTACATATTTGTTGGCACCCTGAAACAAAAGAATTAAAGGTTACATTTTAGTTTTTTGTTGTTGTAACTTTTAATTTCTAATTGTTGTAATCATCTTTTACTTGCTGATTCCATCACTGATATATGGGATGAGATACAGAGTTTAACTTGAATGCATGGGGTACCTCGCGTAACATATTCAACTAATTCTAGTTATTACAATAATCCCTCAAAACATATTTCTGTGATTTTTTTTTCCAATCAAATATAGATTATATAAAATAGTACTTTCAATTTACAAACTTCCTTTTCAAACTTACCGATTATATTGTATTATATTGTTCTATGTTAAACATAGGCTACTCAATGGTCTTGTGGGCACTGCAAAAAGCTTGTGCATAATGTGTGCACCTGTATGCACAAACAGTTAGTACACGGGGTCACAGTTACACCAGGAAGAAGCTGGACATGAAAATAATCAACTTGGATAATTACTTTTAATGTTTGTCTTTGATTTCATAACTGAAATAAACTGTATAGTAAAACTTACTTTGTCATAAAGCTGTATGCAGAAGTCTCCCAGTGACCCATTTATCTCTACAGTTCACCAGGGTAATTAAAGTGTTATACTTGCTGATACGAATGGTGACCATATCCATTTAATGAATACTCAGTTAGTACAAAAGAAACAAATCTTTCAAATATCTTCATTATTTCTCTCTATTTTCATCAACCCATATTTATAAAAATATGTTGTGTGGTCGCAGTGGGCTTCAGTCTTTGGCACTAAAGCGCTTGAGTGTGATGGGCAAAGTGGCACTCAGTCACTGTGGAGCTACTGGAGCTGATAAAAGGGAGAGACATTAATTGAATGACCTTGGCATCACTGGTTTTAATAAGCGAGTGAACTTCTATATAAAAAGCCGACAACTGTAGAAAAATTGTGTCTTGGTGGAAAATATTACATTTAGATCTTCGACCGGGTCTTGAATGTTGTTTATTGTCGGCCCAAATAATGTTTAATTGTTAACTAGAAAGCTGAATAGATTAAGTTAGGGGAGATTAACAAGTCATATTGAGTGTCTTCCGTGTTAAAGCGAATGAAGCTGAAGTGTGAAACATAATGCTAACTTTAAAATGTTTACTGTAATTAAACAATCATTTCTACTAGTTACTGACATGTTATCTAAAAAAATAAAGTGATCCTAGATACTGCATTGTCCTCCAGAAACATCCGGAAAGGGAGACAAACGAGAGAAAATACACTCAGACTCTAACCTGCAATAGTAACGCGTTATTGGTGGTGAATACCTGAACCCCGGCTGAGGGCAGACACTGTCTGCTATGACAGATCCATCAAAGCAGCGGAGGCTGTCTCTCCTGTTGTGGACTCCGGCGAGGGCTCTGCCTGCTGCGGAGAGCTGAGGCCCGCTCTGCATTGTCCACTGGCACCCGGCCAAACGGGCCCTGCTGCTATTGTCCTTCACCCACCAAGCTCTGAAGCCTGCTATTCAATTAAGATACATGAACTTGTGACGCATGCTTCAAGAAATGCTTTAAACACACTCTTAGCATCAGGAGCGTGCGGTTAAATGAATAAGCGTTGTCACTGCAAAGTTAAGCGGGAAGAGGAGCCAGAAGAGAGCCTTTCTGAAAAAGTTTTTGTCATGCTTTCTTGCAGACCATATGACACCGTGCTGTACAGTATGCCTTGGACCAGACTTTCGAACAGTCTCTATATCATCTGGTGTATCTGTCACATCCACAATTACATTATTGCTGTTTCACTCACACAAGCCACTGTGTCAGAGCTCTCAAAACCAAACAGATGGAGCTAGTTGGCAACAGAAGGCATGCAAATCATGGATCATTTGATTGGAGATCTTATTTAATTATTCAACCAAGTGGCCATCTTGGAGAAGACTCAATACAAGCTGCCGACTGTACAATATGCGTAAGCAACTGTTACAATATTCAACTAATAATAAGTTAGACGAAAAGATGAAAACTAAGACAATGTGTCTTTGGAGTATACATGAAATAGCTGTCTGAAGACTGAACATTTTAATTTATCTGTGGCTTTTATATCAATTTATGAGCTAACGATGTATGCCTTCAGTTTAACTTTGTGAAACATATGCAGTGATAGGGAAGATAAGCTATATAATTTACAAAATGTATTGACGTCTTAATGGCTGCATTGCATTATATAGCATACTTACATATGAACGCAAGAGTAGCTCATAAACCATCTCCTCAGGTTTGCTGTTCATTTTATGAAACCTTAAATCTGAGGGAAAAAAAGGTAGTTGGCTGTGACAATGAGCCAAAATGACAATCGCATGGATGGAGCCCAAGTAGGGAAGTAAATTAAATGAAAATTTAGAGTTGCCTGAAATAGTTTGCAGAAAAACAAAATGAGCTGTATTTAACATTCAGGCACAATGCTGAAAAGTGACAATTGCTTATCTCCATGGAGATCAATAATGGCTGCAGGATCATTGTGTAAAGTGTCTGCAGGTTTAATGCAGATAGGATGTCATTATTATTTTCTTTTTCCTAATGACCATCATTATGCATGGACACTGATTGAATTCCATTTGTTACCTACGTTTGAGCCTGAGTGGAATAATTACCATTTAAGTATCTCCATTAAAATTCATGCACGGATGTTCATACTCAGACCTTTTTTTTTAAATAACTAAAATATTCTTTGAATACGAAATTCATTGGATAAAACCCAGCCCTGCTTTAATACTTCAAGTCTAATTACACGTGAGTGTTATTAAAGCATGTCTTCTCAGTTTGTATCTTTTATTTTAAATAATGGCAAAAGAAAAGTAAGAACCGGTTGCTGCTCAGTTGCTATCAATGCAGCACACTCTTAATATTTAATTAAAATGGATCTGCTGGTAAGTGTGATCAATATCCAGCACCCTGTCTAAATTGCTTTTTTAACCTCTTGTATCACATACAAAATAATAATGTTTTAATAGTTAAATATATTACATTTTTTTCTCCACAGGATAAAGGCTTATTGTGCTGCATTAAGATATTAGTGTTCATTTTCTGCTGTCCACACTTCACATTGATGTGATTGCTGATCGTTACAAACTTGGGCGACAGCTTAAGATGTGATCTCTCCTTCCCAAAACCAACCCGTCATAGCTCTATAAGCCTGTTTGTTTACCCATTGGTGCATGAATTCAGCAGGAACAAGAACATGTCACTTCTTGTTTCTTGTTTACTGGTGGTCATCCTGTGTGTGTGTGTGTGTGTGTGTGTGTGTGTGTGTGTGTGTGTGTGTGTGTGTGTGTGTATAGTCACCCAAGTGGAAGTACCTATGTTTCTGTTGCAGGTAAATAAGGCAGCCTGTTCCCTAATACAGCCATCTTCTGTAAATACACAGCTGTGGCTGAACGGTGAGCCAGTAGAGGAGAACGGAGAGGGGATTTGGCCACATCTAATCAATCACTGACAGATTACTGCTAAAGCCACTTCCATACACATTAAAGAGGGACAAATGCAGAATTGCAACTGAACAAGTTCTAGTTTTAAGCCAACAGTGGGACTTCCTGGTGATTTATCAAAGTCACTGCTGCTGAGCAGCATGCCTGTGTGATTGTAGTTCACAACAGACATAACTGAGGCGCAGCACTGAAAGGAGTGTTTATGCCCTCAGCTGTGGCACTGTCAGCCTTGTGGAATTTACTGTAAATCACATTGCTTTTATTGCAAGATTTAGTAGCTTATCCTCTGTGGGCTCTATTCACTTCAAGCTTGTCCCTATTAGGATTTTAGCCCGAGTCTATACAGGGACTCGGATACACAACTAGAAATGATGTGGGAAATAAAGCCTGTGTTTTTCACTTTAGCACATATATCTCTCTATAATAGCTTTTGCTCTTTTGTAGTAAACATGTGACTAGCCTACATTGTCTTAAGACTCTGATAGCCCAGAGGTACTGATCAGCATCTCGCCAAATTATGGTGTTTACGGCATTATTATAGTTACATTGTGTAATGATAGAAAATATTAACACAGTTTGAAGAAGGGATACCAAATTGCTTTTCAGTGCTAGTGGAATTACTCAATATATATTTTCATTTCGCTGTAAGATTGATACTACAAGCGTTTTTTTATTACACAATGTTTAACAACAATCACGGTGAAGATGAGTCAATATTTCTACAGGCCACTGATCAGGGGAATAAAATCTCCTTTGTTACATCTAGATGCATGCTCCTGTGAGAAATGGCTCAATGCAGCTGGTTCCTCCGAAGTCAGTGTTTCATGGCAGAAACAATATACGCCCAGCAACATCGCTGAAGTGATCACACATGACATAAGAGTCTGTAGGCAGAAGGTTAAAAAACAGGCAGTCACGTGCCATGTAAACCCCTAACCTCATTCCTGAGGAAATGCACAATTCCACTCTGTGAGTGTGTGCACGTCTATTAAACACTAATTTATCAGTGTAGTACACTTAGAAATATAACCAGATATTGATATTCATCTAGATATAGGTGAATACGCTTTTTTATTTTAAATTCGTCAACAATTCAATTTTGTCAAACAGTTTTTAATCTTTTCAGACATTAATTTACAAACTATGTAATCTGAAATCTGAAATTGCCTGACACTAAAATCATAGTTTTTTTATTTCCTCAAGGTTTGATTTGTGTCAAGGAGGATTCAAGTATGTGATGGACATGAACTGTGATCTCTGTAGCTGTATGTGCGGGTGTCTGCATGATGTGTGTGTTGACGTGCTGTAGCAAGAGTTCAGGGAGGCAGCTGAGCAAAATAATTTAGAATGTCCTGCCTGCTGACACAAGGACAAAGGCACAGACTGAACATGCCCATATGAGGAAGGAGACAATGGACGTGGCTACCTGGAAATGCACTGCTGTTGTTTTCACCGTGACCTCCACAGCACACAGACATTTTCACAGGCTGTTCCTACAAGCGTGGACCCTCACTTCTGGTTGAGTCAGCTGCCTATTAACAGGATATTATTCCATGATGAACACTCGCATCCTCACGTAATTAGCAGCAGGGTTTGATGAAATGTTATTATGACCATTTTGTTTAAATCTTGGCCAGTTTTGACACAATCCGCAGCTTTTGTCTTTACGGGTATTATTATTTATTTTTTTAAGAAACACTGCCAAAAGGGACAGCGGCAGTGAATGCAACTGGAGTGTATGAGTTTTAACTGTCATTGTTGAAAGTAGCAGTGGTCACTTCATGTCCTCCATTTTGGGTAGGATTTCTCCAAAGAGGTAATGCAGTTGGACTTAGCATGGTGCAGTCAAGGGAGTACTGAAGGCTGAATCAATGCATCACTCCTAGGGCCTTGGGTATGGATATGAGAGGGCATAATGGGACTTTTGTTGACGATTCTCATATCATTTGTCGAACCAGGGTCTTCGCGCAACACTTCCCCAAAGGAGGAGAGACCCCACTCCCTCCCCCCCTTTCACCCCCTTTTCAAGGCCGTGCACGGATAACAGAAAGGGCCGGGAAAATAACCTGCAAAAGTGTGAGTCAATCAGTGAATCAAATAAAGGTTATTTATTTAATACATTATACATTACATCCCTTTGAACTGTTGGGATTCGTTGCTTCCTTGCTGAGAGTTAGATGAGAAGATCAATACCACTTTTGCATTTATTGGGTATGTATGAAGCTACAGTTAGTTGCTGGTTAGCTGAGCCTAAAGACTGGAAATGTACTGTTGAAAGCAAATAGGTGAATGTATTACCACATGTTTAACTCTTGCTTCGATATCTTTTGTTGCGACAGGCATAGGTGTCTCACTGTCAGTGTGCACCTGAATGTGCTACTCCACTTGTTTTCCCCAAGTGAGGAAATAGAATATTCACAGTTGCATAACCTGGTTGACAATCATATAGCCTACATTTGTGTAGGCTATATATGTGCTTGAGGAGGATCCAATCTTCACTAAAGCGTATATAATGCAGGAGAGTCAAAGATGTCATATTGACATTTAACATGTGTTGATTGATTCACAATGTCAACTCATACATTGAGAAACATGCAATGAAACATTCCACAATAAAAGCTGCCAGTAGCCTCTGAGTGGCACAGTGAATTACATTATGTTTTCTCAGTCTGTAGCTATCGGCAAAAATTAATGAATCAATCTCTTTTTAGTGTCCAATATGTACCAGGTCAGCCTGTCAATTGTCCCGAGAATCCACAACTTTTCACTGTTAACACTGTTCACTGACTACAACATAGGAAGTGGGACAGCAAATGAAAATAATCGGTCTCCTCATCAATTATAGCTTACTGTTAACTAGTAGCCTTAAGATGAAAAAGCAGCAACACCTACATCTATTTCTTGTTTTTAATGGGTATGCAAACTTGCCAGCCACAACTGAACTGTGTGCACACATCATGTCTGCTCCAGCACTCAAACGCATAGAACTACATACACCCCGACTCAGAGGAACATGCAACGCTGACCCCAATGGGGAAAGCTCGCCAGCAGAGAAAAATGCAATGCAGGACAATTGGAAAGATACGTACAAGGTGATTCTTGACAGTTTTATAACAGAAGCAATGTTCCTCAATGTATATAAAAGCTGTCCAACCCTTAATACCAAAACGTCATGTTTACAGATATAGAGAAATGTGACCTCCTGGCTCTCATACAAATAAATGCACATGATGCTGTTAGTGCCAAGCAGTGCAGGTAGGCAGTGCAAGGCAGAAGAAGGCAGTCCCCAGACAGTATGTATTCAGTTAGGTTAAATTGTTAATACCCTCATCAAATAGCCTATAGCAAAATGCTGTCATAAGCGCTGCTTATTAAGGCTGATTCTCTTTGAATTTGGCTCCCACTGCACAGATCATGCGCAGTGTGCAGCGTGCTGCCTTCAGTCAGCGGAGCAGCTGTCCAGGGTTTGGAATTCCAACATGGCAGAGGCTGTGGTCAGTCTTCCCCTCACTAACTTGGAATGGTTTCAAATCGCGAGCAGCCGCGCTTAACCTCAGTGAGCCATTCATCTTGCGCACCCACCGAATCGATGGTACTATAAACCCTGACGCTGCCCTGGCACCTACACAGGTAAGTCGTATCCTCTCTATCAGCGATGTTGTCAATTCAAAGAGAAACGGAGCAGCCCTCGGACGCGCAGCCCTCGCCGAGAGACCGCGTCGCGCATCGCAGGTCTGCAGCGCAGTCTGCGGCCACTCACCCTGCGTCTGGCCATCGCTTTCCCAGCAGACTCAATCAACCCTTTCAAGTTTCGGGTCTAGCCGAGTTTGCAATTTATTTTCCTCGCCGTAGTTTTCCTCTCCGTAGTTTGTTACTTATTGTCTCTGCGGCCAGTCTCTTTAATAACTTTCCTGCAGCGATAAGTTTTTGCATGTCTGCCTGAATAAAACTTGCCGCGAGGTGAATAGATGGGTTGTCATTGCGCTCGTAGTGGAACAACTGCTGCAAAAAGTAAAGGGAGGGGGCATCATGCTGGCTTAGCTGCTTCCCCTAATAGGCGTCATGAGAAATGTGTGTTTTATGTCATCCACAGTCTCTCACACGCATTCTCTCGTTTCAACTCGCGCAAGAAGTGACAGCCTCCAGCCGAGCTCGTATGCTTTCCTGCGTCTTCGTATGGGCTGTTTTTTTTAAATATAATTTCACTCGCATGTTCCGTTTCCCTTTGGTTTGAATTCTCTTTAATTACACGACCTAGATGAATACCTGAGGAAATAACAAGGAGCGCTTTTGAAACTTGTGAAATCCGATAGCTGAGGAAAAAGTGGCTGTAATGAGAAGCAACCTTTGGAATTCCTCCTCGTGAAAATCCCGTTTCTGCTGTTTTCCTCTCCTCTTGTTTTTAGGCTTGAAGACATGATCACTAGCACCAGTATTTATGGTATGTTCATTTTGCAATTATCATTACTATTATTGTTCTTATTTCATCTGTGTCATAGCTCATTTGAAAAGAGACTGTTAATGCAGTAATGTGATTTTGTCTTTGTGCATGTGTGGGTCATCTTCAAAAGTTTACTTAATTTGGGTTATTATAAGAAATGAGCATAGTCCAGAGATTAGGGCACATTATGTGATTCATTTCATACAAGTGGCATTATCAATTAGGCTCAAAGTATCTCGTAAAGGTTTAAGAATTTGCACACATTTTTAAATTGGTTTGGTTTCTGTCAGTGACATAATTTATGTGACATTTATGTTTAACTTTTTCTTGCTCATTGCACTACTTTCCTGTTTGTTTTTTTGCACGTAGAACAATATGACTATTGTTTCTAATGGATGTGAAGGGTAACACATTTCTTTTAAAAGATCACCTTCCTACTTTTATAAAACATGTTCTTGTCTGTGTTAAGACTAGTCTGCTATTTAATTCAGCCATAAATTAGATATTGCCCTTAAAATATTTTTTAGGAGATATTAGCATGACAGTTGCAAAATGTCATTTATTTTAAAATTCACGACATGTCTGAAGCTCAGGGTCTCTTGCAAATGTTGAGAAAATTATTACCTCTAGTAAAATGACTGTTGATGTGAAAACAGCATGAATTTAGCGTCACAGTTATTATCTAGTACCAGTTGCATCACAAACTATGTCTTGCGTGCAATTATTCTAAATGTGAATTAAGTAAATACCACAACAACAATACTTGTAATATAGCAATGCTATAATATGTTGACAATATACTTATTACAAAGGTAACAATTTAAACACCCTATGCAATTTATAATGAGTTAGGAAAACTCAGAATTGCCCTTTTTCATGTTTCATTAATGAAGTTGCCGTGCACTTTTATTTACTTTTCACACTTTGTAACAATTCACTAGTGAAACTTAATCAAAATTGCTCACAGATGACATCAAAGGCTGCGTCAGAAATAGCTGTTATTCATGTACCAGTGGAAATGGTTTGCGACCAGCCAGTAAATGGATCTGAGCATGGACACAAAGTCAGAAGGAGTAACAAGTTGTGTGCTGTTGTAACAGATGTGTTCAGGTCATGGAAGAGGTAGACTCAGTTGAATTTTCCAGCGTTCATTTATTCCTGCAGAAGACAATAAACCACAGACATTGCCTTCTGGTCTCTTTCGCTAAAACAAAAGTGCTCCAAAAACATGTGGACAAAATAAATAACTGCGTGAGCAGAAACAGCAAAAATTCCAACATTAAACAAAAGAAAACACATACCTGCAGAAGACAATAAACCACAGACATTGCCTTCTGGTCTCTTTCGCTGCACATCAGCTTCCTAAACACGCAAAACAACAGAATTTATAAAAAGGAAAGTATACTTCA
Source organism: Myoxocephalus aenaeus (assembly GCA_038501785.1). Lineage (NCBI taxonomy): Eukaryota > Metazoa > Chordata > Actinopteri > Perciformes > Cottidae > Myoxocephalus > Myoxocephalus aenaeus. The sequence goes on from JBAMJR010000187.1 coordinate 214,947, forward strand.
GGGCGACCGGATGTAGCTAACGTAAACGGCGCCAAATAGGCCAAATGAAACAGCCACTAAACCTATACTTTTACCGTCTAAAATAATGACACAACAGCTGGACACCGTGATCATATTAGCGACCATTAACATGTGTAACAAATGGTTACTTGTTTTAAAAGAATTTAACAAAATAGTGCTACATCGTTTTCCCCACAACTTACCTTCACAGTATAAAACAAAAGTGAAGGAAAAACGGGACTACGGGATCCTAGGAGGCACAGAAGAGGTGAAACGCAATTTCCACAGGAAACAGATTTAACCCTTCAAAATAAAATTCACACACACTTCAACAGGATCGTTGAATAATAAACAAAAATCAGATATAATACATTGAAAATAAGATATGACAGAGTGTATTTCTAACTCCGTTACACTGTCTCTCTTTTGCAAACACTTTGTCCTAAGCGAACCACGTCCACTTCCATAGAACAATCTACTTAATTGTGTCCACACATTTCATTTGCATGTTTTCCTTTGAGAGGAAATTAACATCAACAGTGAGCTGAAGTATGTTTTCATTCCTCTTCAAAAAAAATAACAGCATTGCAGCATCCATCACTCAGTGAGAACAAAATGTACATTACCACCACATTCATTATGTTTGAGTGTTAAGTCGTAATGTGTTTTTGTAAAGTGGGTATTACATGTTTTAACACCACCCCCGCCTCATACCACTCCTTGTATGTGTGGTGGTATTTTTTATATTACAGAATAACTTTGATTTGAGCAGCTCAGATATGGCTACTTAGCATGGTGGCAAATAGTTTGAAGCAATTAATGATATTTAAATCTGTATCCACGGCTTGTATGTACTCACATATCCTGTGCAGTCTGTTTAAGTGTTGCATTTTATATTTGCAGTCTCAATATCACTTGAGACTTCTAAAAACCACATAAATGCAATTGTTTTCATGCTGCAGTATGTTCACACCTAATTTTAGAGGAAGTTTTTTACAGTATAAGTGAGGTTTATCTTGAAAAAATTATAATGCATCTGCACAGCAAAAACCATCGTCTTGCATTCATTAACACTACTCTTTCAGGTTTTTATCCCGAGTGTCCTAATTATCAAGTACAATCTGAGGATATTTATTAGAGCGCTCCTGCAGTGTGGTAGGGGTTTCTTGCAGGTCCTTACTTAACCCCAGACACCTCTGATGTGCATGGGAAGAAGCTGACAGCTCTGTTTATTTCTTATGATAGCAATCTAAGCTGTTGCTTGACGTGAATCTCTGAGCCAAATTTGACGACAGATGCTGACCCTCCGTTTTCATCACCCTCTTTACTGGGTGTCACACATGTTCACACTTTTAAAAGTGTCTGTACATAATAACAATGCGTTGTGTGAAGTAAACCATAGTAAATAATTACATTCAGCAATTTCCCAGTGAAACAAGGATGACAAATTATGCTTTCTATATTTGGTCGTGTTAAATTCTCAATGGCAAAGACTGCAGTCAGTGCACCCTGTGTAATGTAGTCAAGACAGATGAAAAAAAAAAATACATTTCCAAAATAATGTTGAAATGTCTTAATATTTCTCAAAATGCTGCTTTGCAAGACATTTATTTACCGTGTATTGACTGCACCTATCAAATAAGGTTTCCAGAAATGCATTGTTTGTGTTATCTGTTATGACCATTATACTATACAATATCCTTGATTCATTGTTAAGTTGTGACAAATAACGCAAAGGAAAAACTAATCATCATTATATGCATCTCATGCTATCTCTGGCTTGCTGGTGGCATGATTCTGTGAAGCAATTTAGCTGCTCTAAATGTTCTGTCCATAATCAAAAGTGTGTAACACTATTAGTGATCGCTAAAATTGACAGCATGGCTTAAAACATTATCACGACAGGACCGACCCTTTATATACAGTAGGCGCACTAATGATGACAATTAAAGCCGGCCACCTTGAGCTGATTCTGTGTAAACACCCCCTGGGATGTCTGCAACGCTGTCTCTAAATTGATGAATTATTAATCTTTACAGATGGATCTTTTTGTCAGTGACTATGAGTGACCATTCAGCCCCTTGACAATATTTTTTACGAGATCAGTGCAGGATTGTCATTTTATGGCAAATATGTTAAGTGGTGTCTTTTCTATTTTTCATATAAAAAGCGAGGGAGTCCCCAATGGAGTAAGATGTTAGCAGAAGGGACAAAAACATTCCAATCTTTCTTCTTCTAAGTATTCTATGTCTTCCTCCCGCCCTATCCTCTCTTTCTCCCCAGTCCCTCTCTCTCTCTCTCTCTCTCTCTCTCTCTCTCTCTCTCTCGTATCCACATCTCTGTCGTTTCCCTCATGGCAGCTTGCTGTGTTATCTTTGTGTGTTTCTCTCTACGCTGACAATTCTTGCAGTGATCTAAGTTGGACTGCATTAGAAAGTGAAGGCAGCTGTCTGTTGCTATACTGAGGGATGTGTTTGCTCTACTGCAAAGATGAAGGACCATGAATCCTTGACATCCTCCCTTTCTCTCCCCTCCTCCTCCTTCTATCATCTCATTTAGACACAGCGACTGTCTGCTCAAACTTGTTTTTTTCTTCCTCTGAGTGACAGCATATGGCATGGACATTTTCTAAAATGCATGCGCCTACCTTTGGCTGCTTGTACTTACTATCGTTTTTACTATCGTGTTCCTCTAATTCCAACAAAAATACTTACAGTTTAATTTAGTTTAACATATATTCTAGTGGATACAAAAAAACATAGTTTGCATTAAAGTGGATATTTTGTCTTACAGTTTCACTGCAGCTCAGAATTAACATCTCTACATAGATTTATCTGGTTGTATTGTAGCATATACTTTATCATATTAAATATGTTTAAGGATTATGTGCAAGTACGTCTTTGTATCTGATTGTGAGTGTGCACGTACAGTATCTGTGTGTTTGCCTGTCTGTTTCGCTTTGTGCATGTTTTTTTTTTCAGAACCAGTTTGAGGGAGGACACATTGCCCTTTCCTCTTTCTCTTTTTTATTTGTATTTTTTTAGGAAACTAATCTTCCACACATACATCCTGTTATGTTTTTTTTATGAACCATACCATCATGCACAATGTGCTTATGGATCTTAGGACTCACTAAAAGAGTGATTATAACAGAAACATTTTCACAAGTCATGGTGTAAGGTTGATGTATTCAGGCCATATATATGCCAGACATATCATTTACAACGAGTATGGCATTTGTTGCTTTAAACTCCTTGTTTTCCTCACTTTCAACACATTGAAACAGAGGCTTTGTTTCATCTCCTTCACACGAGGTGTCTGTGCACTCATAAGGAGACGAGGCAGCTCCGCGCCTGTTGGGGATTGGCAGGAATAGACAATCCCCAGGTGTACTAAACTAGGTTTAGCACTAAGGCTTTTAATCTGGATTTGTAGGAGATTCATGCGCATTCATAGATTTGCCTCTGTAATTATCATACCCCCAGTGGCAGCCAGAGAGACATTTGCCTAAATCACTGATGTCCTCATTACACTGTTTACATTTTAATTAGCATGCTAAATTCCTGATTTCTTTTAATGGCCAAAAAGATTGGGGGTCTTCCTATCATTCCTCTTGGTACGTCGTGGACTATGCCTATTGGTTTCCTGGCTGTACGTTGCAGTAGTGTGTGCATCACACTAGAAAAAAAGAGAATTTTCAGAGTTCTTTACTCCACGTAGCTTTCTTTAAAGTCTCTTAAAATGATTTATAATGCAGTATTGTGGCTGAAGGAATCATTCATAGATTGCTTTATGAATAACAGCTGAATGGAATGACAGCACAGCTCGAGGACGATAGTCTGAACTTGGTATTTATCCATAAGAAATCATATAATGTGATGACTCAATCTGCTTTCATATCTTTAAATTATGTCTTTGGCCAGACTATTTATTGTTACTTTAAGGCAGTGAATATCCAACCCCCAAGGACTATGATTAACAAAATCTACAATTCCATGACTTTTGAAAATAGCTGGCACTTTGAGCTGTCATTGTGTGCCTGAGTACTGTTGCTTATCATTGAATAACCTTGGAGAGGAGAGGTGTTTTTTCCCGTCCTTCTTCCAAGGTGTTTTTTTTATTTTTTATTGCATGTTGTTGGGGAGTTTTGTATTGTGAGAGAGCAGCATGCCTTTCACTAGAGGATAAGAGAAAACTCAATATTTTACTGTATTGAAATTCCTCTTGTGTTCCAACAAAACAGTGTCTGACTAATCTGGCCATCGAGGCCGACGCCATTCTAGCTGGACTGAAAACCCATTGCAACAAGAGAACCTTTAAGTACTTTTCACCAAACCACATTTGTCAGCTTCATTTATATATTGGAGTGTTAGAAATGTATTTTTTTTACATAGTCGCAAATTTGTCTTGATGCTGACCTGTCTTAATTAATATAACCCCTTAATTATGATAATAGCGAGACGCTGTGATCCCACTGCTTTGATTGAGCTACAAAAACGTAGCTTGCTCTAAATTTAATAAAAGATCAAATATGGAACTGTAAGAACAACATTTAAATTTGAATACATTTGTCTCACAGAATATCTGTATTACAACCATTTCATTACAACCATTTAATTATGTCATTGTATGACAATACAATAGTGTTCTAATTGATGTATTGAAATACATGCTTGAATTTACTTTGATATTTATATTCAAGAGCATGCAAGGATTTGCTTTGAATATAAACGTTAATCTTTTGACTGTTTTTCATTGTCCCCGTTCATCACATCTCATGCTAATTGTCTCAAATTGATATTTGGGACAATTAGCTAAAACGATGATCTGACGAGATGTGAGCTATCAGTGGTTTTCGCAAGGTTCTCAGCGTTTCCTTCATCCTCTGTGGAGTCGGTTGGCTGACAGGCTGGCATTGTGCCAAGTGCTGGCAGAGGGGGCCTTGAGTGCCAGGGACGGGAGAGGATGGGTTGAGGTCTGCCTGGTGGCGTGGAGAGAGGGAGGGGGTAAGCGCAGGGAAGGAAAGAGGGGATAGAGGGGTGAGTACGCTGCCATAAAGGTTCAAAGTGTCAGGCTGTGGCAAGGCAGCGGGTGTCTGGAGTGACACTGTGACGTGACCACAGCAGCATGCGCAGAAGTCAGGCAGAACGACTGGATATTTGAGGATGTTATGTTGTTGTTATGGTGCACAGCATATTAGGTTGTTAGGTGCCGTGTGAGCATAAGGGAAATTAGTTTTCTTTAAGGGAGCTGTAATTAAATATGAAACAATAAGACAACACGTACATTTTGATTATTGAAAGATTAATACATGCATTCATGCAATTTAAATGAATAAAAGCTGTTTCTGTTTTTTCTCCGAATAACTTGAGTCTCACTTGCGCGGTGTAAGTGAATAGTCACTATTCTTGTTGCCTGGCGTGTGGCCTATTTGACAGTCCCTCTTAGTGTCCACATGGAATTAGATTAATTTAAATAAAAAAAGAGAGCGCTCAAGAGCTGAGCATCATCACAGAGCTTTATGAGGGCTGACACTTCTTTTGTGTTCATTATCAGGAAATCACCTCAGGGAGTCGTGTTGACTTTGCAGGGTCTAAAATAGCTGTTACATTGGACTGCCCCACGCTCGCTTCCACTCAAAGTATCTGGGGAGGCAAGGTGGAAATTCCAAACGAAGGTTTCGCTGAGAAAAGCTAAACATAGTGTAAACTCCCACTTTAACAAAGGAAATCAAGCCATTTGTCCAGTTCTGCTGTCTATGGTGTTATGTGCACTAAACAAAGGCGCATGTTCTGTTTAAAAAGGTACGATTCCAGTGTGACAGAATGCCTTTACGTTTGTAGCTGGTTGTTTGGCCACTGACCATTTTGCTCCTTGGGGGAGAATAACAACTTAAAGTATATTTTTATAGTTCTTTTGTGTTAACGTTTAATATGTTAACGTTTAATAATGTGATGTTATTGTTGGCATTAATGGGCCTGCGCACGGTTTATAGCATGAGTTTTTCTCTACTGTGCAGAACAATAGCAGATCATCATTGACTTGGAGCATGATGTTTCTGCAGTCAAAACCCTGACTGCATCGCCTCTCCCACATCTTTAAATGGATCCCACGAGTCTTCTGCTCTGTTGTTTCCATTATTCATTTCAAAACTTCCATGTAGCATGGAGAGGCTAGAGGGGTGAAAAATTATTTTGTGTCTGAAAAAAATTGATGTAGAGCAAAGTCACTGCTTTATGCAAAGTGTGCCATGCCTGGGGAGCATGTGAGCTGGCGTACTGTAGGAGGAGTGAGTGCTTGGGCAAGGGACGGACTGTATGTTTGTGTGTCTGCCTGTGTGTGTGTGTGTGTGTGTGTGTGTGTGTGTGTGTGTGTGTGTGTGTGTGTGTGTGTGTGTGTGTGTGTGTGTGTGTGTGTGTGTGTGTGAGTATGTGTGTGTGTGTGTGTGTGTGTGTGTGTGTGTGTGTGTGTGTGCGTGTGTGTTCCTGTCAGTCCGTCAGTTAGGCCTAATGTGGCTCCCTAGAGGTACCTGGGGGAGACCCATCTAGCACCCAGTCAGCCTCTGCTGGCGGCCAAGTGGTGACAACGGGTTCCCACAGAGAGAGGAAGTGTCATGGTATGTATGTAAACTAGTGACAGATGACTGGAGACATGTGGCCTGTAGACACCGGGCCTGAAAGTAAAGCAGTTTTGTTCTCTTTGACTTCCTTTCTCTCTTCCCACTTGAGACTACAGAGAGTGAGCATCAGACTCCACAAAAGCATGGAATACATTGACAACAAGTCAAAGATGTGAATAAAAAGGATGCAAATCATTTGGCATGAAAAGACACATGCTATGTGCAAAGGTTTTGTTTGCCTTTGAAAGGCTGTAGCAAAGGAGTGAGGAGTTTTGAGTGTGCAGAGCTTCAGGCAGCTTTTCTAGGTCACAGGTCATGTGGGTCAGTGTTACACTCCCTGCAGCCTCACTTCAACCCTCGGTCTGGAAATAGAACATGCAACGTCACCCAGCCAGGAGGGAGGTAGATTCCAGACCTCCGTGGCCACGGGCTGCACATGTGGAATCTGCTCGTGTAGTTGACCCGAAATGTTTGAAACTCAGAATGCTCCCAGTAGGATATTGTTATTTCATGCATACCCAAATGAGCAAGGCTGTTCGAATGGCCTCGTACAAAGTGGACCAGTATACTTAGACTCTTCACTGTCTGCAGTTCACAATTCATCAAGGGAACGCGCAGTAGCCAGAGGCAGATTTGTTTAACAGTATGCACATAACCTGTAAGAGAGGCGAAACATAACAAATAAACTGTGGAGTAGTTGTTGTTTTTTATTACATATTTCAGCCAGCAGGCCTACTTTTCCTCTTTTAAGCAATCCTTGTAATGGACGGAAAGCCGAAGACACATGAAGAATCAAGCACGCCTTTTGAAAGATTTCACCCAAGCCTTGCAATTATAAGCCATGGAGCACATCAAGCTTATTACTATTTTAGTCACAAACAGCAGTTCAAATTATTATTTTTTGCTGAGTTTGCATGTAACATGTGCAGTATTTTATACAAGTGAAATGCAAATTGTTTGTTAATACTATAATTGTTCTGGTAGCTGGTTTAGGTTTTCCAAAAATTGTTTGCAGAAAGAGCCGGCAGTGAAATATGTCTTATAAAGCAATTATATTATATTATATATTATATTAATTATATTTCTGACTACGGTGCATACTCATTAACACTCGTGTTTAATGATATTTTTTTTTTTTTAGCACTTTCATGCGGCACCTCGAAGATATGGACTCAAACAGATGCAATCAAGTTTGGCTTTTGGATTTTTATTTTTATATATTTTTTTATTTTTTCATGGTTTCAATAACTTAATAATTCTGGCAACATAGTTTGAATGCACAATTTCATGCAGACGTGTGTTTCATTATTGTTACCGTGGTTATGCAGAGATGACAGTGGTTCAGATATTTCCCATGGTACAGTTACTAGCATTAAAGTGATCAGTATTTTATATTTATATTTGGAGTATGATCACAGTATTGTGCACATGTGAGTATTTGTGAGTTCTAATAGTGAACACCTAGCCCTCAGCCCAATAGTGATCATTTGAGAGAAAGTGGCATGTCCAAGCAACGCGTCCTGGTTCCACTTTCTATCCAGGGAAGTAAAATCTATCAGCACTGATGAGTTCATGCTCCCTCAAATATATCAGTGCCAATTGTGTTTATTGTGAGCTTCAGTAGTGCTATTGTGCTATTCTCTTGTCCATGTGGTGCAAAGAGCCAATTCACATTTGAGCAATGGGTGACCCGAGGTTATGTATATTGATGAGTGGATTTTGTTGCTTAATAGAATTGTGTCTAATTAATTAGCTTTTAATTGGTTGAACTCTGTACATGCAAATGCAGCACAATGTAGACCAATCATTGCTTTAAACTGCATACTGAGGTTGATTTAATGAAATGTAGAAAATGTGTTTGTTGTGTCTGTTTATTTCTGTTTGGTGGTGTACAATTCCCTTCTTCCCAACATACTCGAGGAACAGCACCAAAAAGGTGTTAGTTAAACAAAGAGAACATAGACATGTCTGAAATGCCTACCTCTAAATTTATATTAATTATCTCATCTGTTTTTAACAAAAATACTTTGTGCCACAGATTAACCTTTTTCATTCCTTCATTTCATAATCTATTAAGGAATACTTTAGAATCATTTCCATTGGAAAGCTCCTGCTTGGTTACCTCTGAGTAATTTCTGTCAAGTCTTGGGCACTCTGTCATTCACCGGGCTCACAGTGGTTTAAGTTGTCTTCAATGACAGCTGTCATTCTGAACACAAACAATCACAGTATTGCTCTGCCACAACATGCAGCGTGATATTGTGTAACAGTTTAGGCCATAGTCAATTTAAAAGAAATATTTGTAAATCATATTTTCTTTCTAATGTTAGTATATGTTAAAGACTTGCTGCTCTCTCACAATACAAAACAACAATGTTAAAACAAGTTAGTTTGAACCAATAGTGACCACAAACTTAGTTTTGATTGGTTCCTTTTCAGAATAAGACTTTGACCATCTCAGTGTGTTTACCATCTCACCATTTTCCATTTTGTGTATTTCGAAGTGGTTGATAAGAAGAATATAGACTGCACTTATATCAAAGCACGTTTCACTTAAAACATGCCTCTAAAGCTAAAGTTTTAAATATAGCTTAAATAAAGAAAAAGCTAGAAGGGGCCAGGTATCCGCAACAATGACACAAATTAAACCAATATAATATTGATTATGGAATTTCTTTAACCCTCATATGTTCCATGAAATTAATGTGTGTTAAGATACGTCTTATTCTGCTATAACCATATGCAAAATACGTAAAGAAAAATGTATGCTTATAATATATGTTATCATAAAGTCATACTCTTAATGTTTTGTCATTTGAAAAAAAAAATGTGACCATGAAATGTGATCATAAATCCATCACACATAATACCTGCAAGTCTGGCAGCAGCAACATGAGTTTAGATATTAGGTTGGAACATGTTTAGCTTTACTTTTTAAATAAACTCTTTACCAAATCCCAATATTCTTTTACTGTTTTGTTGAAACCACTGAAGAAAGATCTGATCTTAACATATTTCATTGGCTCTAAATGTGATAACATTCTCTGCAGTAACAGTGAGCAACACTCACCGTTATGATTGTCACAGTGATGACAACATGCACATGCTACCCATAGAAAGGAAATGCTGCAGGTTCACCCAGCACCTCTGCTTATCAGCTAAGCTCTCTGCACATTATATTATTTTCCCTAACTACTTGGTTAGGTTTAGTAAAAGATATTTTTTTGACTGAAAAAATATGTTTGTTACCTACCTTAAGTATGTGATGTTAAACATTTGACGTGCAATTTATAGAAGTCAACAATGACTTTAGGTTTCACACGGGATATGAACAGTAGTATCACAAGTGAAAGTCCTTCATTTGTTTGACATTTCAATCCACCGGACCTCCTACCTACACGGACTTACACTGATCTTGATTAGAGATATATTTGTCAAATCTGGAGAATTTATTTTTTTCCTTCTTAACACTGCAGTTTATTTTTTACGGGAAAGTCATTTTTAGGAAACCAGGCTGCTTATTCACGTGCAACTATTAATGACCTTTTTTAATAATTGTATTGTTGTCCATGTTATCCCCTAATCACAACTCATGTTGTGGTGGCAGATTTAAAACAACAATATATATTGCTAAATTATACCAATGGCCTGTGCAAACTGCTACACAAAAAAAGGTATACATACAGTATCTGAATATGTGATTCACCACTTAACAACTACTTAAAAGAACATTTAAGATTAAGGATTGAGAAAAAATGTACACCTTTTTCTATTGATATATTTTTTTGTCACATACATGAATCTTAGAAATATTCAATACCTTTAAAACCAGACTTACTTTTACAAGCAAATGCTGTAATTCAGCTCCATGGTGCTGCACTGACCATGGCACCTTAGCTCTTAGAAGTCATTGTTTGCCAGTGGGCGAACCAATCTTCTAGACAGCTCTTTCCTTGTAAAAGTTCCCCTTTATGGCTTCACTACTGCACTTCAGTAACTTTATTACAGTATAGCTGAAAGATTTCTATTTCATATTGACCTAAGATTGCTTCAGTTGTCTCATTTCACCTTTTGTCTGGCCTGTGTTGGAGAAGTGACCTTCTTTGAGACTTGCAGTCGATACCGCAGAATGCTTCAGAATTCTTCGACAGAAAGCTGGCAGTGTTTACAGCCAAACGTCCATTTTCTGTTCAATGGGATATTTTCAATTTGAGTTCCATTTGAACCTTTAATCAGTTTAATGTGTAGGAAACGGTAAATACAACAACAGATGGCCCAGGCTTTCCATGTGCATGCAAAAAAAAAAAAGTCGCTTATGTGATCGGCAAATGCATTTGCATTAATTTCTGTGTAACTCCGTGAAATGATTTTAAGCCAATTCAAACAAATCAGGAGTTGTGGTTGGACATTTTATTTAGGTCCTGTTGTTTTGTGTTCTGTCTAATGTACTTTATTAGTATTGTTTATTGTATTATTCTTTACCATCTTGTCAAAGCACATACAGTATGTGATGCTCTATTTTTGTATGTGTATAAATGCTTCAACATCGGTGTATACAATACACATCTCCAGTAGCTATAGCAGCCGTTTCCCTGTGAATCGTTGCAGCATGCCACTGGCTGTGTACACAGTCTGATATGTACGTCAAGATCACACTGTGAAGAATGAGATTTTTTTTACAATGCGATTTCCTTCCTGTCTGGCAGGTTAACATGGCTGTAAAGTCTAATGGTTGGAAGTGTAATCACAGTTGTGAATCGGACCAGTGAACAAGATAATCTGTTAATTTCCAATGGGGCTCGGCCTGTTGGTTTGTAAATCAGATGACTGGCTCCTGGTGCCATTAAACCGCTGCCTCACAGTAGAAGCCAAGATGTGTTAAATGTGATAAAAATCCGGAAAATATCACCACTTTAAAAAAAAATAGTTTTCATTTTATTTTGCCTCTTTGATTGGAGTCTTCCTCGGGGTAACAGGACGTTGGGGAACGGAGATGTTAGTGAGTAGCTTTTGGTCAATGAGCCTTCATGTAGCAAGGTCACAATCTGCCTCTCTTCTCTTTTGAAGTGTGTAAGTGATCCCTTGAGAGGCAGAGTAGCCAAGTTCATAGAGGCTCGCAAAAACCACTGCCTCTACTGTAATGTGTCTCTATGGTTAAACAAGTTTTACCAAGTGCCCGAATTCAACAACTGTGTTCCTTTAACTAACAAGCCATTTGAGTATTAATCAGTATTATGCACTACAGAACACTATGAAGCCTGTCTCCCATAATTGTGTTAGTTGTATTCAGTGTACAAGTTATTCTTATGAGTGGAGAGCTGTTAGTTTAGCATGTGTGTGAATTTAGCAATACTTAGGGTAGTAATGGAAGATGTAGCCTCTGGGGCTTTTTGGCCTGAAAAGTCACGGTTTAATTAGCATCACGGAGAGGAATGAGGAATCACAGTGCACCAAATCTCCTAACTTCCCAATTTACTGTATTACAGGGTATAAAATGAGAAATACATCTTCCCCTCAAGCCAAAAGAGTTTATCATTAACTCAGCCCAAAAACCCATGGGACTTGAGAGAATCCAGGGTACGTAACAAAGAATACATTATGATATCAAATTGAAGAGTGCAACATGTGTGTACATTCACTGAGAACAACTGTGATGTTTGCCATATATGTTATATAGTTGGCTTTCTTTACCATATTGCTGTACCTACCACTAACCAGAAGCTTTGTTTAAAAAATAAACAAGTTGTTATTATGCTGTGGAAGCTGGGTAAGAGATGAGTTCGTGTTCTGCATACCAAAAGGTTGCACAATTAACACATACGTGGTCTTTTGTGCATTATTCTGGGTCTTCTTCCCTTTGAAAATAGAGGGAAAAGCAGCTGCACATATGTTTTCTTTTTGTTTACAAATCCCATGAAAAGACCAAGGCCAATAGCTTTAGTACATCACTCAAAATATTTGAATACACCGTTTGTTTTATTCAACCTCTTTTAAAGACAGATTACTTTAACAGTAAATTTGTACAGTTAAATTATGAAATGATTTCTGAGTGGCAATCTTCTCATTACCTTTCAGATGAATTATTAAAATCATCAACAGCGCTGTGCCAGCAAAACAGTTGTATTTTGTTACCAGCTCTTACAGCTGCTGGTAAAATAATGTGCTGCTCGGTAGATTATAGTCATATGAATTGTAACAGGAGCAGGTTTTCTCACCACCATCTTGTGTACAAGTCACGCAAGAGTGCATTTATGATGGGTGCAGATAAAACTGGTATTTTAATTAAGCATTTCATACTTCTCAATTTGTATGATAATATCCCTAGTCACGGCAAATACATCGTCAGGTTGTCCTTGTAGGGGTTCAAACAAACAACTGCAAATTTACTTATAACAAAGTGTCTTTTTAAATCAATTATAGATCTGCCTTCTTTCTTTTTTGTATGTGAGAGTATATTTGTTGCAAACAGGAAAAGTACTGTGGTTGGTGACATTTATAATTTAATGTATGAAAACAGGAGAGGTGTTTAATTTAATTCAGAATACAACTTGGATGCAGACTCAGCAATTGGTGATCAGAAATAACAACTGTTGTGATAACTATTGAGACTTAACAGTAGTGGTTTATAATTCTGGTCACCGTGCCAGGTTTTGATAGTGTTATCTGAAAATAATATGGAAACTGCTCAGGAACACAACATGTCTCTCAGTCATACTGCTGGTATTTACACAAACTGACAAGCACTGGATAGACAGGGACCTCATCGTGCCCATATTTATGAGATGATCCAGCTATAGAAGACGACTCGTGGTTTTCAGATTTAAAAAAAACAACGTAATACTCAATAGACACCAGCCAACATCATCTCCCAAACATGTACGTGTTTATTCAGAAACACAGTTGCCAGTGTTTGCAGGTGGGAAGCCAGTTAGGGATAATGTCGCTAGACAAGGAGCGCACTGCACATAGAAGAAGTCTTTATGGAGTGGACAGACTTAAAGGATTAACGCCTGCAAATCCCAAATCAGATGACTGGACACAGGTCCAAGAAACCTTTGTTTGTACATTTTGTTATAATGTATTGTAATGACCACATTTATTTATCCCCTTTTGCTTTGTCTGCACAAACTTGTCTGGGGGTTCGCACTAGAATGTGTGTAGTTATAGTGTATTTCACAGGATAACCATGTCTTGCATTTATCCAATCTTGCGTCAGCTAAACATTTAAATAATTGTTTTCTTTTGCTCATATGACACCCCTTTATGTTTAATACTAACTGTGCTTTGAATAGACAATTCACCATTAATTTTGACAAAAACATCTGATCGATTTAACATTATTTACAAACTAATAATAACACAGTGATTAGTTTATTTACAGTGGTAGATGTAATCAATGACATACATGTTTTGTTAATCATCATTAGATCATTATAGTAAATTAATTAATTAATTGCTTTTATCACATTTTTCTCATTGTTCAATTCATATTTTTTTTTCTCATTGTCACATTAAGTGCACATTTGTATGCTCTTGCAGGTTATGATGAATATTTTTTATTAATTTAATTAGACTTAGAATTGTGTTCATGATTGACTGCATTAATTAATAGATTAATGGAGAAAACAAATTATCTCTAGATGTACAAAATCATCTAACATTTTATCTGAATTTGAATCTTAAATTTGACCAGATTGATCTAATCTGATTCATTGTTATTATCAAAATAATAATGTATTTGTTGTTTAAGGTGTGGCATGGATACAGTAGATAATCAGCAGGTTCTCAGGCAAATGTTTGCGGCCTACTTTCACTCTGTTTCATCTAAAGTATTGTGCCACAGATAGCGCTGTTGCAGTCATTTAGAAATGCTGCTTTCAATGAATAACCTGCATGCGTTTACTAAGTGATTTCAGCTCTGTCACAAAGGACTGTCTAACTCACTTTGACACAGCAAGATGTCTCCCTGCCTGGCAGGTCAACTACAATAAATATACTGTTTAAGTGCATGCACAATCCTTTTCCACCTTTTGTGTTTGGATAAGTATAGAATCCGCTGGGATTGGTGGACTTTGATAGTGTGGCAAAATGCTAGAAATTGGCTACCATGGGTGATCAGACTGAAATGAATGGGCAGTAGCCCTGTAAAAGACAGTGACTGAGGAAGGCATATCTATTCTAAATGAGGGGTTAAATGGCACCCTGCCATCTACAGATTGGAATTACTGCCACATGGAGCTCTAAATTGAGTTTAAATAGTCTTAACTTGATATGTGAGATGAATGAGACTATGTAGCTGTACCGGTTACCATTTCACATTGTATTTGAATGTTTTGCCCCACCCCTACTTAGAATATCTCCAGTGAATTTGAACATGAATATGAGCTTGTTTTTATTTATAAACGTAATTACTGTCTGTCTGCAATATTTGCACGCTTGTCAAGTAGAGTGGTCTGTGTGTGCAGAATAAAAGCAAAAGCTCCCATAATTATGTTTATGTCCAGTGATGGAAATCCCAGGGTTGTAATTATCAGTAATTATAAATACTTTTCAGCATGTCTACTGCCTCAGCTGGGACCATTGTTTGGTGTGAAGTGCAGAGTTTGTGCAGCTTAATTATGACATTGTACATGACTAAATGTACTAGTCTGCTTCAGCCCTGCAAAACACTTCCAGTGCATAATCACGCTCAAGTCTGACTTTAAAGAGCTCATTACAGTTAGTTTTCTAAAGAGCGGCTTATTAAACACAGTTACCTAATAAGCATCTTTGGTGGTGCAAATTGGTAAAAATGGTAATGAGTCTGATTAGGCCACGTTTCAATTACGACAGCTT
Source organism: Myoxocephalus aenaeus (assembly GCA_038501785.1). Lineage (NCBI taxonomy): Eukaryota > Metazoa > Chordata > Actinopteri > Perciformes > Cottidae > Myoxocephalus > Myoxocephalus aenaeus. The sequence continues at coordinate 230,401 of JBAMJR010000187.1, forward strand.
TCACTTCCCTCCCCCTCTCCCTCAACCCTCCCACCTTCCCCTCCCCCAAACCCAAAACGAAAAAGCAAAGTCCAGCTCTTTATGCTTGGGAATCCTCCTGGAAGGCATTTTGCTCTCTCTCTCTCTCTCTCTCTCTCTCTCTCTCGCGCTGTGTGTCTCACATACACTCACGTACACACAGAAAAAGGAAAAGAAAACCGCTCCGCCACCTCTGTGCTTCCTTTCAGCAGCACAGTAATGAATAGAGAATTGTGCAAGCGGCGGTCCAATTTACGCACTGGGAAATTGGATGGACAGAGTGGAGGCCCACTCTTGTTTGCTTAAAAACGGCCTAGGCTACCAGATTAATAGTTCCCAAAAAGGTCAGCATCTCTGTTTCAGCGCTGATGATAACTGAACCAGAAATTAAACACCATAGCGTAGCATAACACTATGGCATCACATGTCTAATGCATTTCGCCTGCACATTGTCTTTTCTTTCTTCAAAGAGTATGAGATACTCTAAAATATATAATATAAAACATAAATTGTCACGGTTAATACCAAGGATGATTCTATACAATGATGTGCTGTTAAAACAAAACATGTGTGTTTGATCATTCAGATATGATTCAAACTCTAAGACACAGATAACTCAATTAGATGAATGACAAACAAATAGTATTTTATCGTTCCGTCGTCTATAAGATTTATGCCAGAGGATTGGATTTTTCATGTCTATGAAGTGACAAACACAGTGATCCAACAAAGGCTGTACTTGTTGGTGGCTGATCAGTGGAATTTGAGCTGGAGCCCTGAGGCTATCTGAAAACATTCCACTAATGGAGCGCTCTGTAATTATACCATTTCAAAGAAAGACAAAAGGACCTGTAGATGTTTTATTTGAATTTCCAGGCAGGTGGAATAAAGGACAACCGTTTTAGCGTAATGCCAAAGTACAAGATCATTATGCTAATGCACTGCGTGTGTGTACACGTGCGTGCATTTGTGTCTATTTGTGTGTTTGTCTGCATATTTGTGTGTGGATGCATTTACTACCTACACTATAACCTTTGTATAAACCAAACCTTTGAAGGTCTGATTCTACTTCAAATAGTATGCTTAATATAAATAGTATTAAGAGAAAACTGCTTGTTGCACTGAATCATTTTACAACAGAAAATGTGATAACACTCATTGTGTTATTGCTATTGAATGCAAGTTGGTTTATTTGACACGGTTAAAAAAAAAATCATTGTTTTCTTGTATTTCCATTTGTATGTTCTGTATTAATATATATGTATATTTTTTTTTTAAATAACCTTTTCCACAAATCAAATCTCATGTTTGAGTTACTTTCTATGTACTGTAGAGTATGTTAATACCAGTGTGCTGTACTTAGATAATCATCTTTTTATTTCATAAAATACCTGATGCTCAAAGATCTCAAGTACACTTTGTGAATAGCACTCCTTTGATTATCCAAAGTGTCACATTGTTCAGAGAGGATTAACAGTAATAGAACAATCTCACTCAATAAGCTGTGTGCAATTTTTGTATTGACAAAATGTGCCTTGAGTGTTAATGCACTCTACTGAATGACTTTACAAAAAACTTTATCCGGATACTTTCACTGCCTCATCAGTAAATGCTGTGAATGGCTGAGATGTTCTGGCAGGCTAGTTGGTCTTGCCCTAATACAGTTTTGTTTGTTTTAAAGGGAACATTTTATCTTAGCATTAATGTGGATTCAACACTTAAAAAAAAAAGAAGGTATTTTAATGCAACAAGAGGAACAGGCAGCACTGGGGGATAAATCCACTTAAAAAAGTCATACATTTGTATTGCACCCACCTACAAACTTAACATAAAAGCTGTGCTAGAATGTAGTGGGTGACTAATACTTAAATTACTGTAAATGCACATGGGTCTAAAGCAGTGAGTGAGACTTTGGCTATTCTAAAGGGAGTCATTCATACATGTTCTTCAGTTCATACACACGTAACTCAAGTAAATAGGGTTTTGTTTTACATGAAAGACATTTCGTTTTTTTCTGAACTGTAGTTATCTTTGTCACTGCCCCCTGTGATACTACAACTTGTTTTCATATTCTATTTTCTGTAGGTTGATGAACCGTTCTGTTCCAGCACAGTATGGCTACCATATTTGTCATGCCTGGGCTTTTTGCCTCAGGCTTTTTTTTCTTAATCATTAGCTTGGATGGTTGACAACCATGTGAGCCATGCATGGATCTCTTTGACTAAAACCTTGTAAATTAACACAATTAGTGCAGCATCATCCTGCTAATTAGCTCCTGGTGTCTAGTGTGGTGGGTGGGCAAATAGCTGGAAGGGAGGCAGAAGGGAATCCGCAGACAAACATTGCGTTTGTAATCTGCCTCTGGACAGTAGCTGTTTGTTGCCTGAATTCTGTGATATGGACTTAACGTACTGAAGTATAAAGTATAGCGCTGCAGTGCCTGATTAGCAAAGGCATGGACCATTATAACAGGCAGGGGAAGTTTGGTTAAATGCGTTTCCTCTCAAATGGTCTTCTAGCTTTTGGTCCGATTAGTGTTGATGTAAGATGTTTGCGGCTCTATGCACTATCTCTGATTGTTTTAAGCCGTAACCTCTTTAATAGTCTACATTCTTTGAGGCTATAGTACATCCTCTGATAATCCCAAGCAGAGTTATAGATGACAGCATGTGTAAAGTCTTTTATTTGCAGATTGACTTTAGGATTTAACTTGATTATTCATGTCATTCAAACCCTCAAGGCCAAATAGAGTGGCTGAGAGATGCTGCAGAGAAAAAGACAAGTGAAGCATGTTTTTTTTTCCTCCCCTCCCTCACTCTGTGGACTAGGAAGCAGTAGGAAGACTGGAAGTGGATGTAATTCATGCTGGGCTGAGGGGTTTGTGTGATGAAAGCAACAGAGCGCTGCCAAGGAAGATTGCTTTGCTGCGCTCCTCCAAGCAGATTTGAAACTGTCTCAGAATGCCTCAGATGAGAGTTGGATTATAGACTGACCTACTATGTCTGTGTCATTCTGCTGTTGGGTGGATTATACCACGCTAACCAGGTGTTGGCTCCCATATCCTACTCATACTGACCATGGTGTGTGTTCTGTTAGTGTTTTCTGTTTGTCATATGGGAGACGTTTGGACCATTTTTCTTCAAACATTTTCTGAATGCTAACTTTCCTTAATGTCAGAAAAGCCTCTTGCTCTTTTCTTTGCACATTATTTTCAATGATTATTACTCATGATATAATGCTTACTTTGACATATTTCTTCCGTATGCACAATATCTAGGTCTAAAGATGCAGTGGACCCCAGAGCACACACAATGGGCAGAACAACACTTTGACATCTCATCCACTACCCGCTCGCCAGCACACAAAGTGGAGGCCTACCGGGGCCACTTACAACGAACATACCAGTATGCATGGGCAAACGATGACATCTCTGCACTGACTGCCTCCAATCTGCTTAAGAAATATGCAGAGAAGTACTCCGGGATCCTAGAGGGCCCAAATGAGAGAGCCCTGCTGTGTTCTTACTCTGATAGCACCACTGGACTCATGAACGGACGAAAGTCAGAGAATGAGTCCTGGCAGGAGGGGATTTACCCAATGAACTGTGCTCCAGATGTTATATCTGTGAGCAAAGCTGGAATGACAGCTGTCCTACCCCCTACAGATGTTTCGGCTAGCATAGGCAACTCCCCGGGGGTGGCCAGCAGCTTGTCTGAGCCTAGCTATTCCAGCAGTAACTGTGGGAGCCACACAGCCACTACTCTCCACTCGGGCCTCCCCTCTCAGGAATATACTGCCAACTACAACGGCTCCTACCTGCATTCTAGCTACAGTGGTCAGAGTACTCCAGCCCTTCCCTCCCCACACCCTTCTCCTTTGCACAGTGCTGGGCTCTTACAACCACCGCCTCCACCTCCTCCCCCTACCTTAGTGCCGAGCTACAACGCTGGGTCTCCAAACCTTCCCAGCTACAATTATCCTCCAACAGGGTACCCTTCTCAGACTGCTGTTGGCCATGTTTATAGCCCTGGGGGAGCACCCCCTTCTTCTGCTTATCTGCCATCCGGTATCGCAGCTCCTACACCAATCCCTCCTTCCACACTGCCTGGCTACACCTACCAGTCCCATAATCATACACCAATTGCACCAACGCCTTTGAATGGCAGCTCATCCAACTCATTAAAACGAAAAGCTTTCTACATGAGTGGACATGGAGATATGGACTCTAGCTATGGTAATTTCAACTACAACCAACAGCGCTCCTCACAGAGCCCGATGTACAGAATAACGGACAGTGTCTTAGACTCAAACAGGGGCAATGGCTTTGACAGAAATGCTGAAGCATCGTCTTTAGCATGTAAGCCAACCAAACAGCCAATGTCTTCTGATCAAAGAACATTTATTATACACTCTGGCAGAGCACTAACTCCTCCATCTTATGGATCAACCAAAAGCTCTGTGGGTGATCTCAGAACCGAGCCCTACAGCAAGTTTGGATCCCCCATCATGAGCGAACAAACTGAAGAGCACAGACAACACCTCTCTCACTCCCTAACAGGGCCTGACATTGGTGCAGCTACCTCGTCCATCCACGCTGCAGAGGAACAACTAAAGAACAGTGACTCCAACCTGGTGGAGATGGTGACTACAGAAATCCTTCAGCAGGGCCCTCCAGTGGACTGGAGCGACATTGTGGGTCTGGATATGGCCAAAGCAGCCATTAAAGAGGAGATACTATGGCCCATTTTAAGGCCAGATATGTTTAGTGGACTTGCCACATTACCTCGGAGCCTCCTTTTATTTGGACCTCAGGGAACTGGTAGAACACTGCTAGCTCACTGCATGGCCAGCCAACTGGGGGCTGCCTTCTTGCAACTCAGCAGCTCAGCTCTGGTCACCAAGTGGCTAGGGGAGGGGGATAAGATCATTCAAGCTTCTTTTCTGGTGGCCCGGTGCCGCCAGCCAGCAGTGGTGTTCATCAAAGAGGTGGACCTGCTGCTGTCAGACCAGCTAAGTGAGGAGAGCCCATTGAATCGCCTCAAGGCTGAGCTCCTCATGCAGCTTGACAATATTCTGACCTCTGCTGAGGACCATGTCCTTGTGGTCTGCTCCACCAATAAGCCTGAAGAGATCCCACAGTCCCTACGGAGGTACTTTGCCAAGCGACTGCTCATCCCCTTGCCTGATGGGACAGCACGACACCAGACAATTAGCCAACTGCTCTCACAGCACAACTACTGTCTTAGTGACAAAGAGATGTCACTACTGGTTCAGAGGACAGAGGGCTTTTCTGGACTGGATGTGGCTCAGCTGTGTCAACAGGCTGTGGTAGGTCCTCTCCATGGCATTCCTGGTACTGACCTGTCAACCATCCACCCCACTCAGATGAGACCGGTCTCCTACCAAGACTTTGACAGTGTGTTTTGCAAATTCCAGCCTAGCATATCACAAAAACAACTTGACATGTACACTGAGTGGAATAAAATGTTTGGTTGCAGTCAATGAAAGAGACTCATCAAACACAATGTATTTGAACCCTGTAGTTCAATACAAATGTTGTGTTTGGAGAAAAATAATTAACGATGGTGACATGAAAATACTATAGAGTGTAAAAGGACTGCCCTTTGACCGAAGATGACAGTCTGGACATCACACATTGGTAAAAGTTAATTAAATGCTTTACATGGCTGACTTCAGAAGCTCACTAAAACTGAAAAGATTCGGAAGAAGTCCCCCTCCCCTTTTTTTGTTGTTGTTGTATATACATATATATATACATATATATAAATATATATACACACTATTCTGCTGATCTTGAGATTTTGTTGCTATTAAGTGCCTGAGGTGGTGCTGTTAAGTTTTGTTTCTTCTTTTTGCTCACAATCTTCATTGGTGACGTGTTAATATTTAAAAAAAAAAGCTTTAAAATTAGACATAAAATGTGCTCTCTCTTTTCCATTAGTGTTCTACAGCTGTGTCTGATGTGCTCTCTGCGAACAGTTGTGGTTAATTTGAGTAAAATGACATGTATTGGTATCATTTCAGTTGGGCTTCATTACCTGACACAGGTTTTTATCAATGTGTAAATCCTTTAATCACAATAACATGGACATACTTTTTGTACAATGTGATTTGTTTTCTGGCAAACTTAAGGTGAATTTGGCTGCTGTACTGGTCTCTCCACTATAGATTAACAAATACTATTTTACAATATGAATTCAGTCAAACACAATAAATTACTATGTACTGCTTTTAGAATATTGTTTCAGTAGTAATTCACAGTGTTTCACATACATGTACAATTCTACCATTAATTATTTTAATTTTCTCCATTTGAAAACTCAGGAAAGTGATGATGATATATGTACAGTACCTCATACGCTTGTGGCAAAGCACCACTGCAAGATCATTTGGCTTGCATTTGAAATTCCATCATCATACAAATGTAAAGCTATATAATACCTCAAAAAGCTCAGAATTAAATGAGAAGGTTCTTACAATGAATGTATGAGAGTAAATCTGGTTTATTTACAAGACAAAAAAGTAATTTGTTTGGGTCTTTTTACTTTAGCTTGTGGTGATGCAGACCTGAGAGAAATTCAAAAGTCACAGACAAACATCATGGGGTTTAGGAAGACAGCTGCCCCAAGCTATTTCATTCCATCCTGCTGATATTTTATCATTAATTAAACCTAAGGATTATGTATAGCCTAAGTTATTTTCTACCTCAGTTAGTTATCTCTGAAAGACAAATACATGAAGAGCAAACAATGTCCTATTTCTCTTGTTTGATGAGGAAACCTTTTGAGAGAACACCAAACAGTATTTAGTTGTGAGCCAAATCTATTTGCTTTACATTCTGATAACTCCCAACAACCACGTAATGCACTTAAAGGGGAATACCACTGAATATCAGGTCTGGAATACACTATTGGTCTGTAGTAGCTAATATTCACCAGTGGATGTTGTTGCCATTGCGTGTTTGGCCCCTGAATCTGTGATGTCAAATGTGACAGCATTTGCAGCTATTTTTTGTACACATCATCTGGATTGAAATCAATTCCATTATTTTAATATAAAGTAAAAAACTAAAATTGGTTTCTCTTAGGTCATAACTGTAACATTCATGAATTGAGTGGCATTCCTTTTTAAGAACATGTCTTGAAGGCTAGTCTCACTGTACACAAAACTGTTATTCTTACTAAGTGTTGTAATTTTCACATTTACATGTTTAAACATTGTTATGTTTACATTGCTGTTAATCATTACTTGCTGCCATTAACCATGCAACGTTTTTTTGGCAATGATAGAGCAGGACTGACAGCTGAATTGGCAAGTAAGAAATGCTATTGAATGTAATATGTCCTCTGAGCAGTAAGGAAAGCAAAGCACTCGCACATTGAAACATGCCACTGAAGTAGATAGCACTGTAGGTGTACCTGTACTGCAGAGGCACTAAAGGACCTTGTGTTTTTTTTTTTTTACAAGGAGGTCCCTTCATCTTTGTTGCCTATTGCACATGTTGTACCTGTTCTTTATTATTATACAGTGTGGATATTGATTGATTAATACTGTACAAAAGTAGTTGATTAAACAGATTTTTTTTTGACTTACTGTATACATACACTACATCCAGATGATCCATAGACACATTTGTTTACAGTGTCCAGCAAAGCCCATTTGGAAGTTTCAAACATGAAAAATGTGTAGTAACACACACAAAATAGGCCAATAATAAAGTGAAATACTTTTTTAAAAGCCCCTTAAATATTTTGCCATTTGTGACTGCACTTTGAGGTGTTTATTGGTTAGAACTTCCTTGAAGCCAAAGTGAAACAGCTTTCTTTTTAATATGATGATTTGTTTTAGGAAGTTGTGAGTTTCAGTGACCTCAATACCACAGTGTGAGCTGTGGATATTGGAAATTGGCGACTTTGTAGCGATTCCACGAGACATTGTTAAGTTATTATATCGCAGTATGTAAAATATATGTAGGTTTTATAAAACATTTGTAGTTTTTCCTCTTTAGTCCAGTCTGAGTTTATGAGTTTATGAAGTTAATTCCCCCCGGCCTGGGGAACAAATAAAAACATGGCTAATTTGTTTATCATTAAAAAAAGCAGAAAATGTCATAAACCACAAATTGTGTTACACACTAGACTATAATTGTTTTTGTGTCCATGATTGCTAATTTTAAGAAGTAATTAAACTCATAGTACAGTTTTTGTCAAGAATGGGATAAGAAGCCCTCAGTGCCATAAACAAGGTTAGATTTCATGAGATTAAGAGGGTGACTGTTCATGAATTTACAGAGAGAGGTATGATAAAAGGGGAAACGTTCCACTCAAATTAAGTAGTACTTGTAATCACTCTGACGTCAACAGGTCTGTGTTTGTTTTTAAACTATTTGTCCCCCTAACAAGGCAATAGAGCACAAGGCAGATGGATAAGAAGTTACATTTGTATGTTTTATTTGCATCACAGCTAGAGAGAAACAAGCCTTACAGCAACATCTGTTATGTGGAAAACAATGGCAGTTTTGCTTCCATCTTTATGTAGTTTTATAATCTGATATTCTTTATAACCATTTCTACCTCATTGCTACATATTGTAGTACTTATGTCCTGTCATTTTGAATGTCATGCATTTGTGGATAAAAAAAAAGTTTTAAAAAAGTTTAAAAAAGATATATACAAAGACTGTCTTTACACTGTCAAGTGCAAGTCACAGAAAAAATAAGGTACCTTGAAGGCAACGATGAAGTTAACCACTATTCATACTAACGTACAGTTTATTTACAATACCACCTCTACATTGCATTGCTGTGTGCTGTGAAGATGTTCTACAAAGGCGCCAAAGCAATTCCAATTAATTTCCTAAAAAGTAACAAATTGCTTTAATCCTCTGTGAATTGTTGTAGTGCGCATGTTAACGTGTATGTATGTGCACTTGCAATCCACATACAAGTATGAGGGGATAACATTAAGATATGACAAATCTGAGTTTTTACTTTTCATATTCATGTACAGAGAATTAACTTGCACATAGCTGTACGTATTGTACATTTGCTAATGACATACAGCATACATACAAAAAATGCACCACATACATGTTTATATGTGTGTATGTGTTGACATAATTACAGTACAGTCAATTTAAATGTATTTTAATTTCAAGGTACATAAAGGTTATTGAAATACTGAATAAAGATGTTTTCTTTTTTTTCCTGAAAACTGGATGCATTTTGTAACTGTACTTGATTAAATTTGCAATGGTGTAATTATTTTAAGCCTGTGCTATTTCCATTTCAAGCTATTTCTTGTGGAAGACCGTGTTAGAGCCATGACAACTTAAATCATAATTTCTTTATTTCATTGGTGTTCAACAACAATATAAGTAATTCAGTTTGCACCAGTTTACAGAAACTAATTTTAAGGCTTACTTTTTATTGCAGTCCTCCCACCAAACTTATAATTATTTATTTTTTTTACTAGGAAGTAAACGGCTGTGTTTAAACATCCTCCTTCATGTCATTATTAACTAGTAGGTGTTATATGCATGGGAAGTTTCTGTGCAAATTAACAAATGAGAAAAATACCCAGCATATTGTGTCAGTGTTGGTAATTCTCTTTTTTTTAATCACGTGAGTTTCTCAATATCAGCTGTTGGTGGAGTTTATAACCAGAACTAACATATATCTACTATTTCATGATTCAAAACACGAGGTGGAAAACACTGGTTTTACCGAAAAAAAAATCAAATACATTATGTACCTGTATGATGTCGTGTATGCTAATCATTTGGGGAAAGATCCATTCTTTGCACTGAAAATTGTAAATAAAATATGTTTTCATTTCAATAGAGCCTTTCTAAATAAAGAGTCTTCGATGATGTGGAGTTAAATTACAGTAGTTAGTTTACAAAAACGAAGGAGTGTGAAAATGGTTATTTCATTGTATCAGTGCGCTGTCAGTGTTCGAATACTCTCCCTCACAAGCATTGATAAGCTTGTCAAGGCGATAACACTTCAAACTATGCAGTCTCCCATGGAGAGCTGTCCTTGAGGGTCTTCACTAGTCATATTCACTATTATTCTGAACATTGCCCCACAAAGTATGCCTAGAAAACAGGATTCTTCATTAAATATTACATATTTCTTCTTTTTTACATTTTTGATTAATATAAGAATTTTAGTCTCATTATAATGAATAAAGCTTGTATCATGTTTAAACATGGTTTGTTCTTTTAATCCCCAAAAAATAATGAAATAATCAATATCTGTCAGATATACACGTATATTCCATAGCTATCTATGACATAGTGTTACTGTGATGAGGTACAATTTGTTGTTTTTTACTGAACTACTGCACGTTTTTTTTTTACAGTTTACTGTACATATGTACATGTCCTTTTTCTGTGTACTATAGTATTTTACAGCATTAACTTTTCCCAGTAAACCTTTACCTGCTGAGCGCCGTGTGACACACAATAGCATTCAGCTAGACACAACTGACATTCTTGTATAGTACAGTAAACAGTCAGTGTCAACAGAACATTCTGGGTTGACTGGTGGAAATACATCTAAACATTTTCCACTGTCCACATTGTTGACACTATGACAAAACACCTTTTTATTGTGGTGGCATTGGAAAATTTACTGAAACAATATCTAGGGTTTGAAGCAAGACTGAAATGTGTTGGGTGAGTTACTGCCTTTTGCAGACGTGCAATAAAGTTGTGATGTTCCAAGGAATAATTCCATTTACAGTTTAGAGAACGTTAAGACAAAAAATAAAAACTGTAATCATTGCTAAATTAACTGGCGGTTTGTTTAATTGTATTTGCTAAACCTAAACTAACTTATTTGGCAAAACTTAAACTAAGTTTAGCAAATATAATCAAACCAAATTCTGCAAATAATCCAACAAATTACATGGTGAATTAAATCTGTATAAGGAGGTAAGTATCTGCACAATGCAAGTGTTTGTATAGATAGATAGATAGATAGATAGATAGATAGATAGATAGATAGATAGATAGATAGATAGATAGATAGATAGATAGATAGATAGATAGATAGATAGATAGATAGATAGATAGATAGATAGATAGATAGATAGATAGATAGATAATTCTAGCAGGCTCTTTGATTCTTGCCACTGCATTTTTAAACAAGAGCCATTTGACCAGGAAGGGGAAAAAATCATGACTGATAAGAGAGAAATTAAAGTTGAGTCAAATACATTTCACTCAAGTTATTAGTGGCTATTTTGTAAATATCAAAGATCCACTTGTCCCAGTGTTCTGTGCTTCATTTGCATTCTGATGAAACTGGAGTGGATGTGTGTGAACTCGGAGGTTATCTGTGGAGCTGCAGCGCTGAGCAGCCGAATCAGACAGCTTCGCAACTGCATGGCTCAAGAGGATGAGCCACAGACCTCTCTCAAATCACTTCCTTCATAACAATTAAAATATGCAAAGTGATAATTTTCCTTAAGTAGCCTTAAATGTGCAATCTATTTAAATGTGAGGGAAATTGCTTAAAGCTTGCGGTGTGTATATGTGGGGGGTGTGGTGGGGGATAAATTATGCAAATAACAGAAAGGACTCTTGAAAGCCTAATTTTTCTGTAATAAGCATACAGTTTCATTTAATTTTTTGCCTCTTATTAAAAGTGACAGTTCTTTTGCTCTGTCTGATGGCTATATCTGACACAAGCCCATGGAACTGACTGCTCCACTAAATGGTAAAGCATTTTTGTAGCTTTTAGATGATGGTTACATTCACAAAGTAATTATGCACTCGAGAGTCCAGAAATAAGGTTTAATTACACAGTAATCGCTTCTGATGGACACTGGGAAGTGTGAGCACCGCCAGACTGCAATCCATCAATGACAAACCTCTGGCCAGTTTTAATTCCTCCTCATTTGCATCATAACCTCAACACCAAGTTGCACAAATGCTGCTAAATGTTAATAGGACCTGTCTCTCTCCTCAAAATGGATGCTTAAGCCATTTCAATTCTCCCTTTCCCTCTATCTCTCACACACACACACACACACACACTATCTCACACAGTCCATATCTCGTCTCTCGCCTCAATTCTCACATTCTCATGAGTCTTCACATAAATAGCCCCCCTTCAGAGGGGAAGCTGAGCACAGGAGACAGTGCACGGTCACTGCTGTGCTAATTGGGAGCAACATGTAAAGTTGTATCTCTTGAGTGCTAACAAACCATAAAGACAAGTACTTCTTTGCCATGTTTGTGTGTGTGTGTGTGTGTGTGTGTGTGTGTGTGTGTGTGTGTGTGTGTGTGTGTGTGTGTGTGTGTGTGTGTGTGTGTGTGTGTGTGTGTGTGTGTGTGTGTGTGTGTGTGTGTGTGTGTGTGTGTGTGTGTGTGTGTGAGTACAATTGTGAGAAACTGTTTGTGTCAAACACATATTCAAACAGCTACAGAGCATAAAGGTTTGTTCACGCCATGTGAGGGAAGGCCCTCAAGTTATACCGAATCACCATCCTAGGGGACCGGAAGAAATTATGTTTTTATTAATTGAAAATTGTTATGGGAGCAGTGGACACATTTCTGCTCCTCTTCAGAATTTTATAAGGTTGATTAGAGCCAGTATGTGTCATTATCAGCCCGTCTCCTTTACATATTGTGAGTATACTACTTTATTATACACAGGGCATGCCAATGTACTGCAGTGGATTTCAAATGCAGCCAGCAGCTTTCAAAGGGTGGACATTAGACCCAATGGACCACTTGTGTAAACAGAGTGGACTGTGTTTATTTATTCTAATAACGTGGAAAACAGCACATTTCGTACTTTACTAATCCCTGCAGCATCAACGCCACCATATACTCTTGGATACTTATGGTATGACCTTGTTAATCCCCAGGCATTCAAACCAATTTTATCTTGATTTGAAAAAATAATGAGATGTATGGAAACAAAGAAATAGAAAAGTCAAACCGTGACCCCTGAATATAATTAGTGTGTGAATGTCTTCAGCATGATGTTCCTGCACAAATGTTAACCAGCCTAAATATTTACTTTTAGCCATCAAGAATTTAATGTCAGCTGTAATTACCAAGAACCATTTTTGTTTCTCAGGGAGCAATACTGAATACTTATAAGAGAGACAATAAGGGTTTCAATATGTTCTGTTACTTAAAGATGTCCGACATATTTTACACCAGCGCTTGGAAACACTGCAAGGTTGTTCCTTTTCATAAAGTACGGATCTACAGTGATTCTGAATCCATATCTGAAGTTTCACAGCCGAGGCTACATGTAGTTAGCATTCCAATTCTAATGACATCAGTTCATGCCTCAAATCAAATATTTTACTAATGGTACTATAATGCACGTTACAGTATTGATTCCACTGGTGGTCATATTTAAAATGTGGTGTTAAGATATTTTACTCTACTAATGTAGAAATTCTACAGTAGAAAAATATTCCAGTAAAACTCCTGCAAGCAATTAAACATTGCACGATCAGAAAATGTACTTCAAGTTCCAAAAGTAAAAGCACTCATACAAAATGTCACCAGCAATAGTGGTGAATGTATCACATACGTTATTGGAATATCATTACTAATGAATTGACATGAACTCAGTATCTTAATTGTGGAGCAAATAACATCTTCACATACTCTTTGGTTTAGATTAAATGACTCATATCTTGTAAACTCATCATATGTCTTACACGTCAACAATCTGCAAAGCAACTAATAGTTATAGCTCTGAAATAAATGTAGGGGGGTAAAAAAACATGTAAATACCTCAAAATCATACAGAACTTGAGTAGATGTACTTACAGTAGTTACTTAGAAATATTCATTTTTTTATTGTAGGCTTAAAAGGTCCTTCTGCTAATTATTTCCTTGTTTTGTTTATACTGTATTGTGTATTGATCTTAACTCTAAACTCTAATTCTCCTTGTAGTTTTACGTTGTGATAATGCTGGTGGTGTTTTTCCCCTTCAGCTGCTAGACACAGAAAATGTTCTGTGTCAGGTAAAATACTGAGGTATCAGAAACTGATGATTTTGGTCCCAATGTATCTATTACAACCTGCCACAATTAACTTTTTCCCCTCACAGAGAGAGCAAGTTTCTGACTCGGGTCTAGAGGTCAGCATTTTTTACATTCAAAAGCCTGAAATTGGCAAAGTGAGGAAAACTGCTGGAATCGCTTGTATTTATAGCGCGTATATTAGTGTTGCAGCTGCGGGAGAGATGTCACTCTCTCAGCATACACTCAGCTCGATAACAAGCGGCCTCCTGCACCAGCGTGATCGCGTCTAAATGTCCTCAGGTCAGCGCCATCAACTATCCACTTCCTATGTTTATAGCAAATTCTGTGTTGTGCACTGTAATATGGCTTTTACCAATGCAGTGCACTCCTGTGTGTGATCTCCACCATTCAGATAATTCCTTTTCACATTTTTCACAAAGTGACCAAAGTGGCATGTAGTTACCATTACTGTGTGGTCCTCTTTGAAAAATATAATGGTGGGATTACACACCATTCCTGTAACACCAGGCCAGTGCTGCAGGATGAAGTCAATGAAATAACAGTCAGTACGGTGGGATTTGTACAATTATTTTATCTATTCTTTTATCCATTGACTACTGGAATAATATCACATTATAATTGGCCTAATCAATTCTCTTTCTCTTTAGCTGTTGAGAAGTGTGTCAATGTGTTAATAGGTATCCATACATTAAGACAGAACATCAACAGTGACCTGAAAGTCAGATGTTTTCTTTATAGCTTATAGGAATCGCTATTATGAAATCCCTAATTAATTGTCACCTCAAATGTAAAACCTTGAAGCAATGACCATTGACCAGTAGGGTGGAACTTTATTACAGTTTTATAATTTCTTAATTTAAAAGTTGATAGTTTTGAAATACCATAACTGACACATGGAGACTTTGACTGGTCGTATTGGTGGATCTCTTAGTGTGTCTTAACCCCATCTGGGAACAAGTGGAGCTAATGGGGAGCAAAGACAGAGGAGTACATGTCGATAGCCACACATCCTCCAGTCAAGGCAATCATGGGCAACACAGAACGTCACTCTTTCAATTTCATCCTTTCACTGTGCAAGCCGCCTCTATAACGTCATTATCTCCAGCAGATCTGCAGTGTCCTCTGACAGGGCCATGTTATCCAGGCACGGGGGAAATGCAAATTGATTTCATATCAGCCATGGCATTTTTAAGGCCTCCAGATGTTACATAGACTGTCATTTCAGCACAGATATGAAAATCAGAGGGAAATGTCAAACTGTGGAGAGACTATATCATACGCAGCGTGTTGTTTACTCAGATCACCGGCTCATGAAACACGATACTACTTAATGCCATGTCGTCAGTAGACAATTTAAGAGTGCTCTATTATGCTTTTGATCTGTTTGAGTAGAGATAATATTCCCAAATCAAATAACAACTTACAAACTAGAATATACACAATTAACGTAATGCAACAGCAGCGAACAAGAGGACAAATGTTAAAGAAATTATTTGAATGACATCTATGAAGGCGATCTCAAACTCAACAGCTCTGGTTCAGTCTCAACCAGAAGGCAAAATACGTGAAGCCAATGCCGAAGGGCTTTAAACTTGCATTCTTTCTAATAGCCAACAGGGGCGACTTCTCTGGTTGCAAAAATAAGTCTTTTTGTATAGAAGTGTATGAGAAAATGACCCTGTGTCTCATTTGAATTATTGCATCGTAAACATTGTCTCATATTGTCACAATAAAGCAGGATATGCTTTAGGCCGAGGCTACATTGTGGTTGATAGGTCACTGTCTGGAGTTGTCCGAGTATTCTTCTTTGAACTTTCTCTCTTTTACAGTTTGTTTTCAGTTCATGAAATAAATGTAACCTTTTTGGTCGCCTAAAATGTCTCCGGTTGTACTTATTTTTACCCTCTCGTCTCACTGCTGGTTGAAAAAACCAAGGCGACGGACAAAAATGGCAAATGATATACAGTCTGTGGTCTCACCACTCTCAAAGTGTTGTTCCCGGACGCAGCAGGTAGCTGTTTTGTTTTTTCTTCACATGAGCTGGTGGAGACCAAAACAGAGCAAAACTCATCAAAAACTCAACTTCATCATGTGGCCAGGAACACTTCCTATGTTGTTCTACGTCATTTACTCTGACCAAACAAAGAAACGTATCTGTGGTTTCAAGAATTATTTCCTGCTAACTGGGCTGTAAACTAGCAAATGTATGCTAACAAGTTTGCCATAACTTAAAAGGTTTTGCATTAGCAGCTTGTTTCTGTGCTTTCAAGTGGCCTAAAAGACAATAATGTATAGCATACTAATAACTATGGATTGCTGTTGTCAAGAATTATTTGAGGCAAGCTTTCAAGCATAACCTATTTAGGGTACTTACTGCCGGATGAAAATATATAGACTGAGAGTGAGATAAAGTGAAGAAAGAGTAAAAAAGCAGATGGCTAAAGATGAAGGTCAAAACATATTGAGAAGTTTGTCAAAATCTGATGACATAAGCAATCTGTAAGCTGTTATTGCACCCAAGCTTGAGGTACAGAGGAACATATTGAAATTACAAAAAAAAAGAAAACACTGCAGCTGCCAGCACACTGCCAGGAATGATTGCCCCAAGTGTTTTTTTCTTGCTTTGCCTCTCTCTTTCTGTCCCCCCCCCCCCCCCCCCCCCCCCCGTAATACGCATGGCTGCATGCCAGATGTGAAGAGAGGCATATCTGGATTTAATGATATTACAAATGCCTTTCTTTATGCTCAATAATAACTCAATTTTGATTGATACAAAGCTGTCAGTGCCTTATCTTAATACAAATAGGGTTGTCTGTCATCCGGCATTGAGTCATCAATTTTAGCCGGTGATGAGGCTCGTTTGCCACACCTAATCATCTGTCTCGTTGGGGAGCCTCTGAGGCTGATCAGATAGCACTTGTAAATACTCGCAGACAACAACCATCACAACTCAAGCTTTCAGGGGAAATTGAGTGGGGCCCCATTATTGCTTGCACTCTTAGCAATGTCCGAGATTTCTTTTTGTACATAAAGCAAAGCCTGGAATAAATCATGCAGTACACCCACATTTCTATTGATTAAAGCCATTCCCATGCCTGCATCTGGTGAATTGTCCACAGAATAAAGAGCAGCTTTATATTTTGTCCTGTCAAAATGTTAGGTCATTTTATCAAGGCCAGCCTGTTCCATACAATAGCACAGTAAGTCTTCTGTTGAAAAACACCGAGAGGCAGAAAATGAATTCTTGTATGCTGTGCAATAGGAACCTGCTGTCCTTTATTTTGTCCAGTAGATATTATAGCGTAGTACTGTGAATAAATACCAAACATATTGTTTATACATAAGATGGGCAAGTTAATTATCAAAATTAGTATGATTATGATGTTAGGGCAATACTTTACTTTAAGTCCCCTCGTTTAGCATTCATAAGAAGTATATTAACATCTTGTAAAGTGTTATTATACACCCAAATGTAGCTGTAAATTAATATAAGTGTATGTTTAATTGTGTATAATTCCTCCTGTGGGCACCCCTTAGTGGAAGATGGTGTGAGAAACAAATAATACATGACAGTAAAATACAGATATGTCTTCATATGAAAAGTTATAGTTGGTAAAAAATATTCTACATTAATAAACACTTTGTGACTCTGCTAAAGTGTATACACAGTTTATTAAAGTGAAAATCAAAGTGTAATATTTTTAGACTTTGTAATAATTTAAAGTGAGTTTTCATCTGTTTTAACACTTGTCATTATCCACATATTGTGTGCTATCAATACCTTAAAGTGTGTACATATTATCACACAAGTGAGAGTGTCTTCATCTGACTGATGACAAGGGCTGCGTTGCTCCTCTAAAACACTGTCTTGCATCCTATACAATTATCCTGATGAGAACTTGAAAGACCTCTGTTAATGTGGGAGTGTGAGAAGGCCTGTAGCCTATAGACCCTGCTTTCATTCATCTCACTAACATCAGGGAGCTCAAGCTTGGCGTCACTCAAAGCTTTTTTCCTTTGAAATTCCCCAGGCAGACCCACAAATTAAGCTCACTTCTGTTTGACCAAAGATGAGACCGGGCCCTGAAGTAAGGCAGCTTTCTCTCCCTTTTCTCACAAGAGTTTGCAATCTATCCCTTAGAACTCCGCAGACCTATAAATCTCTTCAAAATCTCTCTAGTTATTGTCAGCCTGCCGGTTGTGAGGTTGTGAATGTCAAGAGTGCAGATGCAAGAATGAATTTAGTTTTTAAACCATGTTTAGTTCAAACATTCAAAGAACTGTACTGTAAAAAATATCCCAGTGCATGTTGCCAAAAAGTAAAGAAGTAAAGGTAAAAAAATTTGGATAGCAAGCATTGATTGCTTTAGGATGTAAACATATAGGTAAACTTGCTTGTGTATGGTATTGAAAATGTGACATTTCAATCCATAAATGTTAATAGCCCGCTCCCTCATTTGTAATGATAATATATTGTTTGGATGAAGCTTGATTTCATAGGAGAAAAAAAAAAAACCTTTCATATAAGCTGGTGGGTAGAATGTATCGATTGAGGATTCACGCAGTTTGCAAATAAATATTCATTATAAAGTATGATTTTTAAATCGAAAAGTCGCATGGATCTTTTTCGTGGATGCATCCATATTGCATTTTTGGGTTTTTAAAAGAACCACTATGTTATCGGGTTACGTCCTCAGACAGCAGGATATGTGTGTCCACAAGTTAAACACATCCCAACTTTGAGGACATCTCATGACAGGCAATCACTCTTACAATGGGATTCTTCTCCTGCAGAAAGATTCACAAGGAAAGATTATCTGAATCTATTCTGAGCACATTCAAAGGCAAGGGACCATGCACTCCCCTTTTCGAGTTCATTATCATTCTCAGGTTATCCCAGGCCCAGTGAATCTGGAACGCAAATGAATTAGTGAGAATTAAGAAGTCTCTGTGGTCTGAAACCTCTCCAAATCTCCTCCAAGATGAAAGGTACATAGCCATGGCTTATGCACTGTCGTTCTCTTCTCCTGAGCCCCCACGGTAGTCCTATATCTACAGACGCACTCCGGGACACCCCCCCTCTCACACACACCACCACCCCCTTTCAGAAAATGGAAATGGTACGAGCAGTTAATGTTGCCTAACGTCTCCTGACCGCGGGTTTTGTCGTAAGGGAGAAGTTGAGCAGGGCTGCTGGACTGAGGCTGCCATCGCTGGCGATTAATTACAGCACTGTGGTGCTGGCACTTCGACATGGTTGATCCCTCTGCAGGCAGGGCTTCCTCTCATCTCAGCTTCTCTGTAGCCTTCAAAGGGCTCTCCACTGCCTGCAAGACTGAACCTAGGCCAGGTAAGAAAGATGCCATGGCTCCATTGTGACTGTACTACTTCACATATTTCAATGGGACTTCAGTTGTAGATTGTGTCAGTATTACTCCCCCAATGTCCAGTTATTATGGGCAGTTTTTTCTTATCACAAAGATGAGAATAGATAAAGTTCCCGGATAAAATTCAAAAGAAAAATATGTCAAGGCCAAACAGGTAATGATGATAATTGTATCTTCATTGGGTGTGAACAGATTAATGTGTGGTTGCCTAAACCAAATTCCTACATGTGCTTCACGACCATTTTTTGGTAGATGAAATATAGTAATGATCTGTCTGTGCTCAGTATTTTTCCCTCCTTCGCAACCCGTCAGGCCGGGCCTTTGTAACAGACTGCAGAGGCTGCCTCTCTCCCTCAGCTCATTCAGCATCACACCCTGCCCTTGTGCTGGACATCAAATGACCAGCTCACCCCCTGAGGAGCTCTCAAGTTTCTTCATTTCAGCAGCCGCCTGGCTCTCCCCTGGTCAGCAGCCGGCCACGCAGGGAGAGGGGACATCTGCCTGTCTGAGGATAAGGGACAGGCTGGCTCACTATCCGTCTGTCAGCCCCTCAGACTGGACCCTTCACGTCACTGCTCCACTCCCTCCTTGTTATTCTGGAGAGAACACAGGGATCTGATATGAGGCATTGTTTGTGCCATACTGGTCAGAAAGACAGAGTGGACTAAGGCTAATGCACCAGGCGTGATCTGCAACAGAAAATATCGCTGTTTGGCACAAGCTGCTTACAACACAAAACCATTGTTAGCGCATTGTAAACGGAACATTATCATACATTTAATCAGTGTGACAGTATACTATAATCTATCCACAAATTTAAGTCATGGGTATTATAAACTGTTGTGTGCAAGATATTGTCTTTTCTACGCTGATGTAAACATGTTGCATTAATGATTATTCTGTAATGATTATCTCTATCTAATTACATGTGGTTTTCTCCATCCCTAACCATCAAAGAAAGGCAGAGCAATCGATAGAGACATATTTGCATAAAAATCTATTTCACCGTAACTGAAGGATCAAGACTGAGCTCCATGGATAAAGACGCCTTTGGCTTTCTTGCCTATCTAACCTGCAAAGTCATTTGTTTGCTACCTAAACTTAATATTTGTTCTCTTCCTCAACTGATTTATAAATGAGCTGAGAGTGCAATAGCATGTGGCTAAAGGAGGTGAGGAGTCTCACTGAATTCATGTACAAATGTTAATTACCGCTCAAGCTGGTAACCTGCTGCTTGAGTTTCTGTTTAATTGGATTAAATGGAAACTGTTTAACACATCCATATACAATTGCTACAAGTTGTGAATCTCTACATTTACTACAAATTGTTGTGTGCTCCAGTTTCATCATACTAGTTTGTGTATGGCTATTGCCAAAGCAAAAGAGAACAATGGTGTAAAACTTGACTCCCTGGTGCACAGAGAGAAGCAGCGTACTGTAAATGATCCTGCTGGCCAGCAGCCACATCTATATGAGCAGAGGAGGACCACTCCGAAGAGCTCACACCTCCTGGGCCGAGCCGGAGGTGAAGGAGAGAGTATCACACTCTCCTTGTCAGCTGCAAGGGTAATTACTGCTGGCTGAAATTACTCAACATTTGTTTATTAGCTCCCCAGAGCACACTGTAAATAGATTGTCTGTTATAGTCCGATCACATTAAAACCTCGTGCTGCGTCGTCGCACCCCCCCGCCTCCTGTTTGCTGTGAGCTAGCCTGCTGCTCACTTATTGAACAGCTAGAACCAAGGAGCCATGTTAAATGTGATTGTTTTCCATTAGCTACATCCTGTCTAATACCTCACTTGTGCGGTGCAATTACTGAATTCTGCCATGCAACATAACCTTCATTAGCTGACTGTAGAGTCCTGCAGCTCCAATAGGCCCCTTACCATTTTTCATTTTTGTTTTTTTTATTCACGAGTGGGGAGTGAGTTTTAATTCAATATTGATTTCTACATAGACACTCTGCGCCTGTGTTTTGTGTACTGTGTGGTTACCATGCTTTAAGTGTATGCAGTGATCGAACGGGAAAAAATAGGACACAGGCCGTGTCTTTCCTTTTATTCATCGTGCTGGTTGGTTCTTGTCAAAGATGACATTCTGAAACATTTGACCCACTAAAAATGAATTCTTGGCCAGAACACATGTGACAGTAGAGAGCAATCCATTCCCCGAAAATGTAAGGAGATAAAAAGCAGAGGTATGCAACAGTCCTGTCAAAAGAGAAAAAGAGAAAGAGGGGGGTGGAAAATGTGAATGAAATTTATATTCACAGATGTCTGCACAGAAATCCTTTCACACAGTTTTAAACATTATTCCAAATAACTCATCTCCAGACTACGCTGGAACACTTTGGTGATAATAGCCGGAATGTTGTTCTGCAGACGAAGGCATTTCTAACAGAGATATTTAGCTGTAAAAATCTAAACTAAAACTAAAACAGCATGCTTTGTGTGCCTGTGACAGGTAGAGCATGGCTCCCTGGGAGCCAGAGTAATAAAACGCTATCTTTCTGTGGCATCTTCTCTTTTTCTCTAATGTTACTCTAATAAAAGCAACCGCTGAGGTGACTGCGCACAAATAAGGGCCTAAAGCTGCAGGACATCTATCCCAGACCCCGAGGGCCCCATTACACACACCTAATAGCCACTCGAAACTTCATTAGGGTATTAATTCTCTGCATTTCTGAAGTGATTCCATCCGTAATGTGACAGTATCTGGCTGCTAGCAAGACAACTTGTTGTTATTGTTGTCCCGCTCCCTCCATTCCACTCATTTTGTCCTCCACCCCCTTCCTTCTCTGAGCATATTGTTATTCTTATGGCGCCACTGTCTCAGTTTTAAGAGAAATCTGATAATACTTGGTGTCCTTTGAGATGGAGGCCAAAGCTCTGAACACTGCCAAAAGCATAGCTCCATCAGACCAGGGGAGCAGATGGTCAGGTCCACCACAGGTCCGGGAAACAAGCAGCAACGCAAAACATTAGATGTCATTTTGCAATTGTAAATTCATATCACCTCCTCCTACCTGCAAGGATGTCAGGGTGCAGTATTCACAGCCAGCAGCATGTGGAGCGTGTGTGGCAACAAAGGATTTGTTTCTAAAAGACACATGGAAAATGTATCATAAGGTAAAGTGAGTCAAAGCACACGCATTTATTTGTTGACACACCAGTAACATATCTTTTGTACTGTATGTATGTTAGTTATTGACCAATACATTGACACTTAAATTGTCCTTAAGTCTGCTTACAAGTTTTACTTGAGGAATATCTGAAACACAAACTATCATATTTATTGACGTTTAGTCAAATGAACTAAAACGTCAATAAATAAGATACTCTCTCTTGTGTGATATTGTTTTTTGAAACAAGCGTGGCAGTGCAGTGCATCATAACATATGATTTGATTGTATTTGTGTTTCTTGTATTTGGTGTTGATGCAATAAACAAACAGTGACATTTAGGGATGATATGTCAATTAATCGATTGGTTGACTGACAGGAAATATTTTTGCAATAGTTTGGATATCTGAGTGTATGTTTGCTATTTACAGTATCAAGGGAAATGTTGAAAATGTGCCACTTCCACTTCTCAAAATGCCATCAATCATGAAAATCAAGCAATTTGAAGATGTCACCTTGGGTTGTTTGAATTTGTAATGTTTCACTATTTTCTGACAATTTGACTAAATGGTGGATCCGTAAAATATTTGACGTATTAATCCGTAATTGCATTCCTGGTGATATTGTACAATTCATATTCATCCATGCAATACCACACAGCTAGTCTAATTCAAAGGCAAACTGTATTTTATATTACAAGTATTTCATTCCATCACTGCTCTCACACCAATTAAACCTGAAACCTAAAAGCTCTACACCAGTGTGATCCTATCACTTCTGTACTCACAGCCTATATCTTGAAATAACACGGCAGTTTCTTGGAGAATATCAAAGTAGGGGGGAGCGGGAGGGGGGGAATTAGGAATATTTAAAATGCAAAGAAACTCTTCTCTTGTTTCAAAGACTAGCAATATCAGAAGGTTCAGGGGTTGGTGGGAGAGAGCCACTCATCTTTGTCGGTGAAGAATTCCATTCATCCCAACAAGGCTCCTCAAGATACAACTGAAGTGTACGATTCTGACATTTCTGAAGTGAAATGATAATTGCCTTTAAAGACCAAGAAGGGGAAAGAGAGAGGAGATGAAAGATAAAAGGTTGGAACTAAAGAGAACATTAGGGCGGTGAGAGGAAAAGCAAGCCAGAGAGACCAGCCACATAAATAGTCATGAATTAAGAACTTTCTGCTTTGTATTGAAGTTAAGAAAGAAACATTCAGCGAGAGGCCAGCAGGCCAGACTAAATAATCCTTGACTGAGCCTCCTATTCTGAATCACATATTAGCTGCCCAGATTTTAATGTAAATATGCCATTACGCTGTCATTACAGTGATCAGACGGCATGGCTTACAGGTCAGCCCAGCCACTGTTAATTTTGCAGGCAAAAGCTTTTTTTCTTTCTTTTGAAATGTTAATAACTTTCTATTAGTTAATGTAGCGTGACTAAAATTTAAATTAGACATAATTTATTTTAATATCTGTGACTAGCTTGTCTGACCATTTAGCGATGGTCTCCCACTGAATACCACACTCTAAATTGTGGTAATTTGCATTCGATGGTTGAGGCACGGCTTGTCTCACTGTTTTGCCATTGTGAAGTCAAGGATGATTCATTTTTTATCCTTGAGGTACAAGTATCCTGCATTTAATAATGATATCTGTCACATTTAATGCATGTGCTTTTAGCGGGTAAGCAACGCCTAAAATTCTTTCTCAGGAATGGGACAGCATTATGTTTAAAGTTTCAGAGTCCCTGAGCATCATTGTGGCATGACTAGTTGACCTTCTTTGGTAAAATAGTAATGCTCACATGGCTGGATTAATCCTGTTGCTGTCACCAACCGCCCTTGTGCATTGTTTGTATCATATTACCTTCAACATCCCACATAAGTGGCAGCTTCTTTATACCCAGAGACCTAGAAAACATTCAAACTCAGTTAGTTGAGGTATTTTTATTAAATACAACTTTTGGAATATACGCCACCACAATGGAACAGGACGAGGTTCTCTAAGCACTGGATGGTGTGGCTTTTTATGGGAGCTGTGTAGACAGCTAACACGCTTGTTGATACATTTGGTGTGAGCAAAATGATCAACAGCAACAGCTTTTCAGAATATTTGGGGAACATTGTTCACTGCAATATTTGATTTTGCATTACAAGTATTGAATTAAGTCTTAATGTAGTCTCTAGTGTTTTTAGGTGATGTATTTTTTTCCTTTTATTGTTATCCATCATTGCTTGAAGGTTAAAATATGGTAATGCGGCTGGGTCAGATTCCGGCAAAATCAAATGAAATCATTAGTTACATATTGTAACTAAAACTCGTAGATGAGTATAGGCTTCGCCCTCGAACTGTCACTATTGGGTTTATCCCTGCACGCATACGCAGTCATGACGATTTTTTTCACTCCCTTGTGCCCTGCAAAGTCCCCTCTTACGTCCACACTTTCTATATAGCATGCAGCCAGCTAACTAGGCATGGACAGCCCCTGGAAAGCGTTGCAGATGGGACGGGTAGCCAATCTGGCAACCGGTACACCGACAGACACCATTGGTTGGCGAAATCTTCATCTTCTTAAATTCTTCACCTGTTGAAGAAAGAAGGAAAAATGAGAGGAGAAGTTTTATATTGCAGGCGAGTGTGTATGAGTTGTCCATGCAGGGCACAAGGGCGCAAATAAAATCTTCAAGACTGCGCATTCTCGAGGAATAAATAGTGAACACTGGCAAAACATATCAATCTCAACCTGATGATGTGCCGTGATTGCCATAGTGGTATTCAAATCTTACTGGTCTTTGAACTTGTACATTTTAATCGGATTTTTTTTAATCAATATAATTTTTTTAGCACATTTAGATATTTAAGTAACTGACATTTTTATTTATATTTGTATTTATATGTTAATTGAAAATGAAGTCAAAACTTGTACTCATTATCTGCACAGTATTTGTATTTGTTTTTTTAGGAATGAAAATGCATCAAGATTTAGGGTAATGAGCTTTATGGAAAAACAAAACTAATTATCATTGGAAATGTCAGCACCGGTTTCAATTTATCAGATTTTCTCAATCACTTTCATAAAATGTTTTCAGCTGTTTATGGTGGCACTCCAAATTCAGACAGTGGCGAAAGTGGGTGAGGAGGACAGGAGAAGCCCAGCTGATTGGAAACATCTGGGTGATTGTAGGGTGCACTCCCACATCACCCAACGCTGGCTGAGATTTGACAGTGCCCTCTGAAGTGACAGCTTTGACCTCGGTCAGTGTGCATGCGTGCAGCTGCCAGAGACCAGTCTGGCTGAAAAAGAGGACAGAGCCAGGCGCTCTAGGCACTAGATGGTACCGCTGCTTTTTGATGGGAGCTCTGTTGACAGTCAACATTTCAGTAGGGATAAAATACAACCGGCTCGTCAATGCATTTGGTACCAAAAAATGACCAACAGCAACATCTTTTCAGAAAATTTGGGGCAATTTGAGAGATGTGTGCCATAGTGTGTTGCTTTCTTTATGACTATCAATATTATGCATTCCCTGCAGTATAATTATTGTGTGTTTAAGAGTGCCATGTATATGTTTGGGTTTAATCTCTAGAAATCTAGCAGCTGTTTTGAATCCAAAGATCTTCAGCAGATGTACATTGTTATTCCAAACAGATGTGTCTGAGAGAAGCAAACACAGAAAGCCCACAATACCTTTCAGATCTGTTACTCAGTGACACACTGTAAATTGTTTAGCATGTATATTTCGATGAGCGGAGCAGGTTTTGCTTTTATCCAAAAAAAATCTATCCATTTTCTTTTTGCAAAGCATAATGACACTCGTCATTAGATATTGTAGCTCAGCATCACCACATAATGGCATTAATATTAATGTTTATGGTAATTAACTTTTTTTCAAGAGGAGCGCTTATTCAGATTCAGATTCATTAATGAAATGAATGCAAGGAATGGTCAGATAATATGTTTTTGTGTCCTTGATATGCAATGAGGAGAACTAGACTGACTTAAATTCCAGATAGGTATGCCTAAACTGTGTTAATCTACGCTAGCATAGAAGCAATAAACTCTCTGAGAAAAGACTGCAGAAAACCTACAATGTTATAGATTAAACAAAACAGAGTGAAATGGAGTTCATTTGCATCACCCTCCTCTTTTCAGAGGAGCTAAACTGCTTACCATTATTCAAAGATATCTTTTAAATAAGGCCCAAATATGCGGGTGAAACCAATTTAACGAGTGGCCACCAAAGACGTTTGTCAAATGATCTATATTGAGATTTGGACTGTGTAAGCCTCTTATCATCGCTGCTATAAAACACACATCATTCTGTTTCAGGACTGAATTTCAGAGATATGAAAATACAATAAATGTGACATTTTAAAGCTTGGCTTACTTGTTAATTGCAAAACCATTTCAAATTGAACTTGGGAACTTAATAAGTGCAAATTTGTGTTGAGGAATGAGATTCACTCTGAAAAGGGAAAGAATCCTGGCTGATTGTGTTTCACGAGAGATCAAGCAGTCTAGTATTGCAGGTCATTTGATTTAACTGCTAATCAAGTTGTATTGCAGGTGCTTTCCTTATTTCAGTGACTTTACAACCTCTTTGCTCTGTAAGTATTATCAAACGGTGAAAAGAAAACTATAACTTTTGTGTGTATTCTCTCAGCGTTTTCCGGAATGTGCTCGAAAGGCATTTTAGTAAATGTAACAAAGGATTGGAAGATAATCACATTTGCATGAAGCAGGGGACAATAAGGACAACATCACTCATGCGGAAGAGTTTAATTACCTCAAAGAAAAACAAATTAATGCATCCTCTTTAACCGTCTGCTGATAACCAACGCAGAGGAAAGAAATCGCTGAACACCTTGTTCGGCAGCAGCAGCGTGCAGCCTGATGCATCATGTGTAGGTGTGCGTAAACATTAAGCCAGAGCATAGAGTGTTATATCTTTAGCACACTTTCATTGTAAACTCTAACAACCAACATCCCACCCATCAGACACATCCTGACACTCACAAACACTGCAGGCATCAACCTGTCAACAGATGGTGCAGCTACCTTTAGTGCCTTAATTACATATTCAGCATCAGCAGTTATTCTTGTGTCAAGTGAAACTAAAACAGTTGCTTATCTAGCAACACGTCGATACAACGAGTCCAATGTTACTGGCATCTGCTAATGAGCTGCTATAATGAGGATCTAAATTTACAAAAAGTGAAAAGTGATAGGATTTTAAAGGATATGAACGCTGAATCAATTATGAATTGAACTCTAACTGATATTGAGTTGATGGAGACGACACGTTCGCTCTAAAACAATGTCACAATTGTACACTTTGTGTCTTTACACCCACTATGTGGCTTGTTAGGCTCTCTTTCTAGTTCCGTAAACACTGCACACTCCACACACCGCACAGTAAAGATGGATGAGCAACACTCCCCGGTTACTACAGCCACATGTATTTAGAAACAGTGGGGAGAGTTTTGGAGGTGAGGAATAATTCCAGCCAGCGGTTGGTGCCCAGTTTGAGAAAGAGGAGGAGGACCACCATGGGGCACCTGACAGTGATGAAGAGCATGGGCACATGCTGGCAGATTCATCTTGAGCCACAGTGAGAGAGAGAGAGAGAGAGAGGGGTGGAGTGAGAGAGAGAGAGAGAGCTCAGGAGGGAGGGCAGACAATGGCAGAACACAGGTTTAACAATAAAAACAGCATAGAGTGCTGTCTTTGAGGTTTGTTCTGCAGCAGCAAGGTGCTGTAACTCTCTTTGCAACCTGCAGGAAAAGAGTGAGGCAGAGAGGAAAAAATACAAGGAGTGAGCTTGAGATTTTCTTTGTGACTAACAAATTGACACAGGGCTTTCTAAACATTACCTGCTACTTGGCCAGTGTTGGTCAATTACCTGTCACTCCACAATTATTGTATTCACCACTTCCTCCACTGTGTCCCCTGTGTGGTATTGTGATAGGGTTGATGCTGATCACAGTCCCCAGCTCTCTGCGGTCCAGCCGGCTGTCAGACAGGAGCTGAGCGGTGTGCTGGGATGTAAACCAGTGCATGTCTTTGATGACTGAGATGCACCCTTCTCGTTTGTATTTATGTATTCAAGCTGCCCTCTGCTGTTCGCATTCCCAATGACAGGGGATGGAACAAAAGAAAATATCAAAGTTTCACCTTAAATCACGACTAAATGGGAAATCACCCCTTATGCTGTTTTTCTTTTTCACGTTAAACTTCTTTCACGATGTGTCATGATGACGTGACGTGGGTATTCATAGAGCAATCAAAGGACATGTGTGAAGGGTTATTATCACTGCTTTTCCCCACACACAAGTGACACCAGGGGTGTAGATGTAAGCGATAATGGAGGTGGAGGTAGTCAGCTAGATGTCGCTGAATAGGTACCTGTGGATAAAGCTTTTAATGTAGTTCAAGCCGATCCTTGCTTCACATCAGACACAGCCAGATGTTTACAGCGAGATGGTCTACACATGCTTTAGAGACATTCCAGCAACAAAGCTGAAGCCGTTTTGATTCTAATTCTTTCTTCAATTCACATCGTCTTTCATATCCTGTTAACTAATGTTGCTTCCACACTAAAGAGAGAAACCTTTAACAACCTCATTCACATGTATTTGTTTTACAAAGTGAATCCCTCATTTTTTTCGTCCCAATTATCTTTGACCTCACCATACAAAATGATGCAATTTTTCCCATACCTGACAATTAGATTATTGCTGTTATTTTCAGAAATGTGCAGGCTGAATGATAATATGTTTCTGAAATGCAAGTGGCCCATATGCTAACTAGGGCAACATATTTCCCCTTCACATTTGCATATCATCTGAATTCAGTTACCTGACACAATTGCAGAGATCAACACAGTTGATGTGTCAGCTACATGTATGTGTTGGCTTGTAAAATCGGCTGCACTCAAAGTCAAGTGGATGTTAATGCCCCATAGACCCGTCTGTCTGATTTCCCTCATAAAGCAGGAGCGCATTTATGCAATAGCTCTCCTTACATCTTTTAAGAGAAAATTGTGGAGTTTAACCTCCCAATATTATCTCTCCTTTTTTCTTTGTGCAGGGAACAGGCGTATATCCACAAGGAATTTGGCACACTCCACACAGTCAAGACGCTGATAATCCCAAGTCTTTGACTGCTGATAAGACGGCCAATTTAACATAATTATAAACCAGTAGTATGAATAGTAACGATTCATTAATTCAGTGCATAGAGGAAGGTGATAATTCAAATCTAGCATTTACTCACAATTATCACACATGATAATGATTTAATTAAATCCTGCTCAGCTTTTGGCATTATAAACATAATTGTTACACAGTAAAAAACAGTTTAACATAATAAAATCGGAGAGAGTGTAAATTAAATGATGTCTTTGCTGCATTAGAGGGTGAGGCTGACAAATCCCTCTCCCAATACAAATGCTGTTGACCAACACTATTATTACCTCCACACTTAATTACTTTTTGCTTTTTGGTTTAATTGCTTCAATAAAAAATAATCTATAACGCTTTTTTAATTACACTTTCCGAGTGACCTATGTAAAGAGAATTTTATTATGTGCGCACAGTAATTACCCTGTCACAGTCCAGTTAGGGGCTATTGTCTAGCTATCCTTTGCATAGCTGTTACTGGCATGACCAGCATTCTTAAATACCTATTTACTGAGCTCACAACTTTTTCAATAGTTGCCCAATATGCATAACACGTGCACATTTGTGCCAGATATTTTGGAGAGGAAGTCAGGAAGAGAAAGTCAAAAACAGCAATATAATTATGTTACTTCATCCTGCCAAAGATTTTACCAAGTTTAAATTATAGAAACAAAAGCATAATAATAATTTCTCATCACAGTATGTCGATGCAATAACTGTTGCTTTTGGTGAGAAATGTGTACGCTTGTGTCCATGGGGGAGGGGCTGTAAAATGAAGAAATCACTTATAATTAAAATGCTGAGGATATTGAGCAATATGTATGTTGCCAATGAGTTGCTAATACATGCACAATACTTGTGATTTTTGTTGTTGTTGTCAATCACATAAATGGCATGCTCACCCTAAATGTTATTGCGGCCCATGATTGCTTTTAGTTCCATTTGGTTAATCATGCAATTAGAAAGCAGCACATAAAGTGGAACAGCTTTTTAAACCATCTATTGACTACTGCCTTGTCGGTGCACTGATCCACAATCTTTTGATCCATGGTTGTAATTCCTTTCTTCACATAAACAGTGTCACATAAACACCTCATGAGAAGTTAACAGAAGCACCTCTTTCTGTTAAATAGATAAATTAAGAGGTCACATATATTGAGATACATTCAATACCACAATACATACAAACAGGAATGAAGGAACAAATAGCAAGTATTAAAGTAATTGTGTATTTATTATTGCAGCTGTACATGTTCATTTGCCTCCCCTCCCCCCACTGGATGACTGGAGGCTGCCCCTTCCTTTGTATGGGTGGCCTTGTCAGTCCTCATCCACTTCCCAGCAGCCATGGCCTTCCAAAGACCTCAAGCTTAACGGCAGCTCCTCTTGGAATGTTCTTCCAAGGCACCAGTAAAATAATTACATTAAACTAACAGAATATGTGTGGCCATTGTTGTTGTTGTTGTTGTTGTTTATGGTTTTATAACATGTTCCACTTACAGCTATATCACAAACAGCATAGAGAAACAAAGACTGAACATTTTCACCACTCTATTAGGTAAAATATATTACAATACAACAGCTCAGCCATAAATGATACCTTTGCAAAGAGTTAAGTTTGGAAGTTTTGACACTGGACTGCTTCATTAAGAGAGATGTTTCTAATCTGTAATTGTTTTGCATTACATTGTATAGGTGCGCCTAATAAAGTGGCTCGGGCGTGTATTTCTATCAACACTGTACACAAGCACAAATATAGTGTACTGTTATGTTAGGAAAAAAATGTGTCCGGCAATAACATGATCTGAAATATCTCTGTCAGAACAATTGAATCAGTAGCAGTGTTAATTATCCTCAAAACCAAAATATACATTTGACTGACGCCTACAGTATCTTTTTCAAAGTCTAAAGATGAACAGCAAAGGCCATAACACTTTAGAACTTTATATATTGAAGCCATGAATCATATGGATCGTTTGAGCAGGTTAGAATATGACCCCGCTGTAACACGAGCGTTGACCGTGTTGAAAGCAGACTTTCAGAGAAATTCACAATTTCCAGCTGTACTAGGACAGCCTCAAAAACATAAAGCCTCAAAGCAGATATATGGTCCTCAGAATCACTGAGCGAGGGCTGAGTGGGGAGCAGTGGGACAGCCTTGGGACAGGGGGCCTTCTTCATGCTGGCTTGCCAGAGAGATGCCCAAAGCATGAACAATTAGAGGGGTCCCTGGTGCCTCTTTGCTCTCTGTGCGCCTGGTGGGCTGCTCTGTAAGGCACTGGGGGGCTTGTGGAACTGACTGGGCTGGCTGGGCCAGAGGCATAGAGCTAGGGGAGGCCTGATCTCAATAATCCTTTTGCCCCCAAGAGGCTGTCACACCACTCACACTGCTGGAAGCTAGAATGGAAATGGACCGAGGGCTTTCTGAGGCTTTTACCTGCTAGAAGAGCTCATCACTGAGAGACAGAGACGCACTGGGAACTCACCATAGTTCAAACACAGAGATAAGTTATTTTTATAAAATTGAACCTTGACCTTTGAATTTGACACGCAGCATTGTAAAACATCAGTTTTGTTATATAAATGTACTTGCATAAAATGTCATATACAAATCTGTAAATAGGCATCCTGCTTAAGTAAATTCTAACACATCTTGATTCAAACAGAAAGGCATCAATAGTATTTTACACCCATACATATTTTCCTCTCATGAGATCTGAGACTCCTTTACTTAAACGAAAGAGAGGAAAAGAGGTATAACCCTGTTGCAATTCTTCTCCGCAGCCATTCTCCGCTTTCATTAATTTACAATTTCTTCTTGAAATTCCCTGGACCATGGCATAATCTATTGGCCTGGTGGAGTATATATGATGTAGAATCACCTTGTTGTACAACTTAAAGTGAGCTGTCCCATATGAATATGGCCAGAGTCAAAACCATTGTCCTAATTAGACCGACATGCCTCCGAATGTGAGGGGAAACTTAGTGCAAATGGATAAAGGTCTTTCAGCACTCTGCCACTGGCTGTCTCAGTCCCTTAATGTATTACCACCTGCACCCGCAATCAGCACAGGAACATTTAAATGACTGTGATTCAGAGGAGACCAAGCTCCAAACTGGTAGGAAACACATGAGAGGTGATTTAAGATATTGGCTGTAATGAAGCTGACCGTTGGCAGGTCTGCTCAGAATGTGATGGAGGAAATTAGGGGCGGGAACAGGTCATAGACGTACATATACCGAGGGCACAGCACCAAAATGAAATGCAGAGTAGAAGTCTACAGACCAATGTGCTGTTTACTCCGTGTCAGGTAAACATCAAGCATGGTGAGCTTCGGGTGTCGGTAAAGATGATATAATCAATGTCTTGTGTTTGTTTTCCAGCAGCTAGAGTGTATTGTGGTGTTCCGTTTTTATCACCTCTGACTGCTCTCTTCCCCAACATCCCCCCTCCCCCCCATATACGGCAACACAAACACAGAGAAATAAACCTCCCTTGAGGTTGAAAATAACATATTTTACACTTTATATATTTCTTAATAGTAAATTACACAAAACAAACACGGCAAGGAATAATCAAAAGTGTGCGGCAACATTAGTTTTTGAAGTGTAAAGGGGAAAAGCTTTGACAACAAATAACGGGAAAAAGGACAGCCTACGGATAGAACATGAGGAGACGGAAGACAGGCAACATCTGGGTCCGGCTTCTCAGACTGATAGCTGCTAACTGATCCCTGTGATTGTGATTGACAGGCACTGACCACCACTCTACTGGCCCTGGCTTCTCCACACTGCTGAGCACAGCAGGTAGTGTGAAGGCTCGCTGAGATTCCCAATAAAATGGACATTACAGGGAAAAACAACAGCCGTCCTCACAGAGGTGAATGTTGGGCACGTAGCACTCCTCCATCACACAATGTACCAGGGTTCACTGACTCTGTGCTGTTTCAGGATTGCAGAGTATAGAGCCACACTCAGGCAAACATCTTATTGAAAAAAGTAAAATGACCAGTGGTTCTCTTTGGTGGTCACCCAAACAAAAGAGTGAGAATTAGATACTGCAGCGGTAGTGTTGCGCTATGATGTTAAAGATAAATCTACATGGAATTAGGTTAAATAAAACAGAAAAGCCTGCTTGCTTCAATTGTTTTTGACAGTTGCGGCTGTTAAAAGCATGCTTTAAATAAGTGTTTAGTGTTTGTCCTTGAAATTTGTCGAGCAATATTCATGTGGTTTCCAAAAATGAAAGTATATCTATAATGTAGGTTACATAAGTGTCGTCTTTATCCGGTAAATATTCCCATGAGCAATGAAAATAAAGGCACAAAGCCATTTACATCCCTAATTTTCACATCTATTTAAGAGATGAATGCTTTGATACCAATGCAGTGTTTATCTGCCGTCTCTTGGGATTCATTAAAGTGAACCCTCCTTTCAAAAGATAATCTATTGCTTAATTAAACTTCCCAAATATGAAATTTGAACCCACATGTCTAGAGAGAAGTTACTGCTTTGTTGTTCCCTCATTTGCACACTATTTTAATGAACAAGTTGCTAAGATATATTGCCATTTGCATGTAAATAAAGCTTTTCCTCAGCATTTAACAGTTTTGATTTGGATTATATGTGTTTTTTTGTGCTGGACAAACCTCCCAAGAACAAGAAATTCAAGCCCGCTGACTGCTTAGTAAATTTCACAGCTTCTAGCTCTGAAGCACATCATTACAATGTGTGAAATTTTAATCAGAGATGTTGTGAAGAAACAGCGATCAGCCAACGAACATAATTAATGTCCTCTGTCATAGAGATTATGATGGCAAATTTGAATGTGTAAGTGTTTTAAAGAGCAGGGGGAAATGCATTAGCTAAATTACATAGCATGACATGAATGAGCCATCATGCTTTTCTGTCAGTTTATGTATGCACAGATATCCTTTATTACATAGGATGCCATTACTTCCCTTTTAATTGAACAGCGTTTTGTTTGGCACAGGCCTACTGAACTTTGCATCAGCCATGCATAAATTATATGCATGGCTTCCTCATATGTGTCACAATCAAAGCAGATTTGCAGAGCAAGATGCAACCCATGACTTAGTGTACATTGAATACAAAGTTAACCAAGATAACACAAAACAAAAAGGTTTTATGTCCTGAAATTAATTGAAAATATACTCTACATGGCTCCTGAGTGTTTGCAGGGGCATTCTAAAGGTAAGTGATCTACAAATGTGTTTATATATTATTTAATTGCTATATTAAGGCATAACTGTATTGTAAGAGTTGCTGTTGCCATGACAATTTGTTTTATAATGCTTACTTGCTCATTAAAATGCAAATTGTGCAAATGCTTTCATTTTCCAGTACCATAATCCAGACTCAGACTGTTTATCCAATCATCAACTTCACTATAAAGACAAGCTGGGGTTTACAGGGTGCTGCGGCTAAGACCAGGCATATGCTCACACACATGCACCCACTTGCCCTTGCACACACACACACACACACACACACACACACACACACACACACACACACACACACACACACACACACACACATATGCACAAACAGTAACAGCACTCAGTAAATATTACCATGCCACACACTCACACATAGATTAATATAGTTTGAAGATCAGGCCAAAAGTACTCAAAGTACTTTAAAACAATACTTGACTGAAGCACAATTCAGGACTCATTGTCAAGGACCACGTTTAATGTAGAAATATTTCTGTAAACCAGGAATTTATTTATTCTTTAAATCACATTTGGAAAGTCCTGGCTCACAATTATTGTATCGCTAAAAATCAATGGAACAAGCAAACGCCGGTCCAATACATAATTACATGCAGAGAGATAATGCTGCTAAGTTATCCCAGGTTGTCGTTAATGTGTCACTAATGTGTGTGTGAGAAGAGAGAGAGAGAGAGAGAGAGAGAGAGAGAGAGAGAGAGAGAGAGAGAGATAGAGAGAGAGAGAGGGAAGACTGTACACCTGGCACCATGCCCAGCAGTTGCCAGGGCCGTACTCTAGTTTCTGTCACCAGCGTTTGTTTCACAAGCCTCCTAATCAATTGGAATGCAGCCCCTGAAATAGAACTTGGCACCGGACTCAACTCCTCATTGTGCCTGCTGGTCAATGCTCAGAGAATACCACCCGTCACTCATGTCACTTTCCAATTTCCCCCTTTAACAGGGTAAGCGGGGCGGACATTAAACAAATTTTACATTACTGGCTTGCCAGCTTGTAAGAGGAGGATGCCTACTGTACAATACTTTACACTGGAGTTGTTTGCAGTGAGTGTTCTGCCAGGTGTGTGTCCTTTTGTGTTTGGTTGACAAGCATTGTTAATGAAATCAGAGCTGATGGCAGAGAGCATAAAGAGGACCAGTAGGGTTGGTTAGTGAACGCTCACTGTGAGGAGAACTGGAACTGCATTCATTCTAATTTACTTAAGACAGCACTGAGTGGGTTCAACACCCAAGTACACTGCCATTAGTCCATTTGATACACTGTCAGGCGCTGGGATGTAAATTGCTGATTCCCCTCACAACGCATAAACAGCGGATAAACAACCCCCAGCAGGAAACCTGAAGAATGATAGACCATTGCATCAGCCTCTGCATGTTGCCATGTGTTCCCCAACTAATCAAGGGCAGCCCACTTCTCCCTGTGTCCATCTTGGCCTGCCAACAGATTCATCGCTGGCCGGGTTAAACAGGAATAAAGACGTGTTAGTGTCACGTTTGACTGATAGAGAGAAGTTCCTAGATTGCCGCTCCACAATTGTAAAAGTCTGACTGCGTATTGATTTGTGCTACATAAATCTTGTTTTCTGTCTGTGCAAGTGAATCAGTCGTGACCCCTAGGGTTAAGAAACATTGTCGAGGCTTTCAGCTGGCGTGTGAGCCAACAACGCCCATGCATTGCAATAGCCATGCCCCATCTTGTCATTTCTCAGCCTGCCTGGCTTTACTAATTGCTGGCAATCAACAGACAATATGATGGGGCTGAAAGAGGTGGTGGGTTTCTTGCCGTTTTTGGCTCTAACAAGGAGGTTTGAGGCTCCTGCAGCCAAAAACTATCAACAATGGATGTGAATTGGTCAGCAGGAGTCTGTGAGTTACAACCTGGATTAATTGGCATAAGGGGATCCAGCATGGCTTGCGCCAGATCACATTAAGCTGATGAGATTTGACTCAGTAAACTTTCACAAAGGCAAATCCCTCGTTACAGTGGCTGAATGAGACTAGCATGTAATTTAACTTTACCTTCTCTGTAAATCCTCCCCTGAAAAGACATTCAAATAGCGGCTGAACAATATGCATTTACTGGAGAAACTTGGACGTAACAGTTGCCTTTTACAAAAAAACACTATTAGCTTGAGACTAGCTGAAGGCAACAAGGTACACAATATGTAGGTTGACCAATATAACAACGACAATATTTTGCAGGTCCCTTATGCCCACTTTTTGCTTTAATAAGCCATGGAGACATCAGGTGTTAAATTGTTTAATCTTTCAATAGTATATGAAATCCATTTGTTTGTGGGCTTGGGAAGATTACCATTGAGAAAGTAATGACATTATAACAGGTGCCATTATCATCATTTATCTTTCTGACATTTAAAGACTCACTAAATGCCAAACTGTTCCTCAGAGACAGGAGCTTTATTCTACGTGATGTTCAAACACTTTTAATTACAGGATCTTTAAATTATAATAGTGTCCATCTGCAAACTCATAAGGCATAACAGAGGCTTATGAAAAAACATGTGAATTATCTTGGGTTTAATTTTGACAAAATAATTAATATGATGCCGCAAACCTGAAATGCTTTCCATTTTATTGGAGAAATCTGCCTAAACAAGTGATCATGCTAATCCCATGATATTGGACACACATGGGTCCTGTTGCAAGCCATAAATGTTCATGAGGACAATTGGCTAATGTTCATCAATACACCTGCTGAGAGGGAGGTGTGTGTGTGTGTGTGTGTGTGTGTGTGTGTGTGTGTGTGTGTGTGTGTGTGTGTGTGTGTGTGTGTGTGTGTGTGTGTGTGTGTGTGTGTGTGTGTGTGTGGATAGGTAGGGAGAATGAAGTAAGTTAAAGAGAGAGAAGATAACAGAATTAAACAGCTAGATATAGAAAAGGGGGGGGGGGGGGGGGGCAGGTCTCTGGAGGTCCCCACACCAGTGCTCACCCTGCTGCCAGGCACGCTACACACACCAGAGACCTTATTTACCCAGCAGCCCCGAAGAGGCCTGGGCCCCAGATCTTATTTACTCAGAGCCTAGGCAACCATCAGGTGCTGAGGGGATCTGGCCAGCAGTAAAAGCAAATACCCCAGATCAAAACCAACCATGGAGGAAGAAAGGGGCGCTCAGCCAAAGTCCTGGTCAAGCACTAATGTTTACTCTAAGGTTTGAAGGGCTATGGAAGGCTCCATTTGAAGAACTCCAAATTGAGACCCCCACCCTGCACCCCTGTAAAAAAGTAAAGGAAAATCTGATGGCTACCACTGTCTCATATCCATATGTCTAGAGTACCTACGGTAATGTGGACTTCTCTCGTCTTTTAAACCAGCACTGCCACCGGTCTTCAGGATCAGACATGGTGTCGGGGGAAAGAGAGATGAAGATGGAAAAAAAGCCCAGCTAATGACTAGCTCTTATGCATCAGTGCACTTACTAATGAGCTTCCAGGGAGAGGCTGGCAGAGCCAGAGCGAAGGCTGAGCCGGGATGTGAGAGGCCTGGGCCATCACTTCCCCGCTGTGATCCCTGCCTTCCCCCTCACAAGGAGCCTCGGCTCCCAGCCACTAATGAGTGTTAGAGGAAGAGTCCAAGTTCCCGTCCACCTGCCAGCCTTCAGAGCCCAGCCTGCTGCAAGACAGTAGGGGTCAGACGCATTCCTGAGCTCTTAATAATTTACATCATATTGATTTCCTCACTGTTAGACACTCTCACCTGCATGGGCTCTCACTCCCCCTTTTTCTCTCCCTGAAATAAGCACATTCCACTAGTGAGAGGAGTTAGAATGGTACAAAAGCATGCAACTTTGCCCTGTCTCCAAACCAGATAAATACAACATTCAATTTAATAGATTGTGGACAATGTCTGTGTCAGTGGGGACAGTGTGCACTCTGTGTATGTCGACTACTGGAGCATGGACTTTGAACATGTAAGACTCAGATTGTATTCATCGTTACAGATTAGGTCTGCTGCTCATATACCGTTTTGCTTAATGAAAGTCCAAAAACATCTTTAACTTTCTTTGACATGCTTGAAACAAATGGCACCAATTATCCCTCATTTGCATGCTGTACCATACCAAATTTAAATTTAAAAAAGGATGAACTTCTGAACAAAGAAGTTATCAAAACTAAAATGGGGAGCCAAATCAAAAGGTACGAAAATGCAAAAAAATGAAATAAATTATGCAGTTTGCATTCTGCTTAACCTCTAATCAGACTCAGAGAAGAGGACATTAGTATTCTCCCTTTGTCAATATGATGATCTGTATACTCAATCCTTTAAATATTAATCAGCTTAGAACATAGAGTTCGCCTTACTCTGATTCATAATTCAAATGATATGAATGTTACATAGGTATGGCACCATTTCCCCCCTCACAAGAACAACTTTATATCACCAGTGCGACACTTAAGAATGACTTTTAACACCGTCCACCTTTCTTCATTGGAGAGGTGACTTCAAAGTATACTTACTTTACTCCCGAACACAGATTTCTCACTCTGAATCTATCAAACTAGGAAGGATTTACATAACATTGACACAATTATTCACCAGTTTTTAGCTGTATTTCATTTAAAAAAATAATTTAAAATGTCACACAGTCAAACATTTAACTACAATCAAACAAATAAAACAGGTTGACCAGCTGGATACGCTGACTTTTTAGTTATATCTTGGTCAATACTGCCCTCTCCTGTTTAACATGAATTCAGCCAACACAGAAGTGACTGAAACTTGCATGAATGTGCGTTACACTCAAAGCCTTAAAGCACTTTGAGTGGTCGGAAGACTAGAAAAGCACGATTTAAGTACAGACCATTACCATATGTAGTGGAAGCGCTAGCGATTAGCATTAGCTTGAGCCATTGAAATAAACCATTAGTTAGGGTGACCAGACGTCCTCTTTTTCCCGGACATGTCCTCTTTTCGAGACCTAAAAAAAGCGTCCGGCAGGGATTCCGAAAACGTCCGGGATTTTGCTACGTCGGGGAAAATAGTTATTACCCCCTTACAAGTTTTGGAAATGGTACGTCCGGGAAAATAGTTATTACCCCCTTACAAGTTTTGGAAATGGTATCTCCCTCACGTTCCACCTTCTTGCGCAAGCTCTGACTGTAGAGAGAACTGTCATTGGTCGACCGACCTCAACGTAAATGTAAATTCACGCCCCCCCCCCCCCCCCTATACCTGTTACCCAGTAAATGCGCTAAAAAGGTGAAAGGTTCAAAGTCCGTTTTCATCTTCGTTAAGAGAAAATGTTTTTGAGTTTTGGTGCACATGTATTTTCTGTATCGTAGCTAGTTGATACTGTACATACATTTGTATTGACAGCACGATAGGTAGGATGAAATCTTGTAGCTACCTGTATCTTGTATTTATTAAGAACCATGCTTTTTTTTGTAAAGCTACAATACCAGTTAAGCCAATCTCACTAAGCGGACAAACCTTACCTTTCCAAAGAATCTAAAGAATTGGCAAACAAGACTCAAACTTAATAGAAAGTACTTTGATTTACCCATAGTATTCAAACTAAAACAGCCATTTAGAGAATTGATGTTTTAGCGCTTGTATTTTTAATCTTTTCCACACCTCGGATTTGCAAGCAGCAGTGTTTTTTCCTATTGTCTATCATTAAGATAGTAGGGTCTTTATTTTCAGTGTTGTTAATGGCATATGTTCATCAGCTGCCAAAACTTAAAAACGCAGACATGAGGACACTGCACATTCTGTTCATGGGTATATTGGATACACATGACAGTTTAACTGTTTCCCTATTTTGAAATAATCCTTTTGTTTCTGAATGCATTCTAATATTAAAGGCCCAGTTCAGTTAATCACTGCAGGTTCAGAAAAGGATTCAGTGCTGCACCAACTTAGCATCAATGTTTGATATTGGGGCATGGGTGTTTCCTCATGTTTACTCGAACAAGATTACACAAGGGCAATGTGTATTTAGCCGGCTTTTACATGGAGGTCACATGCTAGCTTCATGTGTTGTGAGTGGTTTAAACAAGGCCAGGATAGACAGCAGGATAGGAAACGTCACATCCAATACATCTACATGTGACTTGTAGTAGCAACCACATGATGTCAGCACAGAGCCATTTATTCCTGCAAATACTGCAACTCTTTATTTCTTGGGTTTGGCAGACAATTTCTTTGTAACTGAAAAAACATATTGAAGATTCACTCTCAGCACCAAGATCACTTTTGTTTCATGTTCAATGAAATAGCCGGAGCAGTAGTTAGTGAAGTGTAACTAGTAATAGGAAGACAATTATTTTATTTTAGGTAAATAACTTAAATATGTCAGTATATTTGTATTTGATCCCAAGTAATTTATTGGGTGTCACTGCAGTAAAGCTTCTTCTTTTTTTTTTGCCCCCACTGCAAAAAGGTGCCCCAAATAACTGGGACCCGAGGACTAGGACAGATATATATATATATATATATATATATATATATATATATATATATATATATATATATATATATATATATATATATATATATATATATATATATATATATATATATATATATATTTATTTATTTATTTATTTATATGTGTGTGTGTGTGTGTGTGTGTGTGTAATGCCAGCACTGCTAATACATGTAGTAAGTCCTACCTTTGGGAGGCATATATTTACATATACTTACATATTTCCAGGTGTCTACGACCTGATTTAGAAATTATTATAGATTTGAACTAACACAACATCGCACCGCTATCGCATTAGATTTCTTTGCATTCTGCCTTATAACACTGTATGCTTTGAAAAGGTGAAGGCTCATTACAGATAATTGCCTCTGCATCATCGATCCTACAGTGGATGATAGGGAAGATCAGAGAGACGTCACAAGGGAATATTCATAAAAAGAAATGGTGAGGCAGGCTGTATTGCTGTATCTCCTTTGAGTAATAAAACTAATAAGCAAGATTCAAAAGCGTATGTTCCCTGCTTCAGTCTTAATGAGTTATGGCAGTTACACAAGCATTTGCTAGTGGTGGCTAACATATATTGTGGGAGTGCATTTAGCTGTCTATTTTAATGACAGTACAGACCAGTTCCTAAACATAATACATTTTATTCTAATATTAATTGTATAGTGTGTCTCATGAATGGTCAGTGCTGGGTGAGTAGACTGTTTTGTGATGCAAGGTCACATCTGTGTTAGTTAGTTGGGATGTGGAGAAGGACTTTTGATTGGCTGCCCTCCAGAGAGACAAAGCTGTGGAGTCAGACTACTGAGTGAGAGTCCCTCAAGTGAACTGTGCCTACAGTATAATAATACCCCCAACTACTGTTGTCAAGTACACAGTGACATGAAGGGTGACTAAACATATTTAAAGCTCTATCAATCATATAAATATGATGATATAATATAAATTAGCCAGCTCAACCTGTTGCTAATAATACAAGTATTATAGTGTTCACTTAATTCACAGGCAGGGTTTAGTTATGATGAAAACATGAATGAGGAAAAGAATACCATAAACCATTTTTATAAAAGATGCCCCACATTGTTAAGGGGTGAGGGCATATCCACTGGGGCACACTAGTTTCCATGGTAACCTTTGATCACACAAGGGATAACTGAAATGAGGTAATCACCCCATTGAGCCGATTGACTCGAGTGGTAATGAACTGCTTCTCCTAAAACTTGGCAAGAGGACGCCAATAGCTGTGATTTACCATATGTTGATGACATCTGTTTTTAGATCTCTGTGAGACACTGGCAGACAGTGATGTCACTCATCCTTTAGGGATATATTACGATAGATGATCTATATTTGAAGCTGATGGGGGTCATTTTCTGATCACAGACACATTTACATTTAATCTACACACAGCAGGAAACAAAGTGAGCGGTACAGACATCTCCATGTTTGTATTTTGTAAAGTCGATGAGTGGATCTGACTCACCATCTGCTGCCAACACAAGTGTTATTAATATCAATGTATTAATGCTGCTAATGAGTTAGCTTTTCAGAAATATGTATTACTAGACTGTTCAAGTTTCTGACACAACAGTTGCTGTTTATTTCCGCTTAAATGATTAGTCTGCACATCAGAAGATCATCAAAGTGACGTAGTGGAGTTCTTTTTGTCAGCATCTGATTGTAATCAACAACATTTTAATTATCCATAAGGTACATTGTAAGTGGGGGAAAGTCCAGTGGCTGTGCCCTTTGTATGTCATCTGGCATTACACTGCACCTGAATAAATGATGTGTAAGGATGTTCATCCTTGGAGAACCATTTCCACTGGAGCAAAAAAAGGGGGATACTGCTGATGACCTCAGTTGGAAACTCCTTCCAGTAGGAAAATATGAAAGGATTTAATGTCTCCTCAAGTTGTCTCCTCAAGCACCCTAATTATTTCAAATTGTGAGTGATGGTTGAGGATGATAGATGTAATGTCTGTTCTGATCCTCATTATCTTTTGTTTGGATAATCTGAGAGAAATTATCAAAAATCTGAAATAATATTTGTTACATGTTTACATGCTTGTATGCAATCTGTAGATTGTATTTCCCCTCAGCAGGATTTGTGTCAGCTTTATATCAACTAATTCTCCTTCCACTGCCAGGATGGCAAACGACAATGAATGGCTGACCTACAGAAGGTTCCTGCTTTGTGATGAATCAGCAGTCATAGCTTGGACAAGGCAAATGGCAAAGCAGGCCATGCGTGCAGCAGTTCACTGTCAGATTACTCTGTACCCTATTTGTGGGTGGCAACATATGGTGTTTGTGCCTGGAGACTGCAGCTGCATTCACACAGGGCCTAGAACTAGTTCCCTTACAGCGGTGACACAGAGCCAGATGCTGCAGAATGTCTGATCCTTCAGATTAACGGAAACCTTTTCAAAGCATACATACATTGTTATAAGGCTGAATGCAAAGAAATATTATGCAATAACGGTGCGATGTTGTGTTGATTCAAATCTCTAATCATTTCTAAAGCAGGTCGTAGACACCTGAAGGCGATTCAAAACAATTGCTGAGCCCAAGGCACCGGGAGGAAATTACTGAAGAAGTTTTAATTAAGCGTTTTACATATTTTCATGTGATTTTGAGAAACCCTTTCTCAAAGCACATGTTTCACTCTTTTAGATCGGTCTAACATTTTCAATAGTGCATAAGGGGCAAAGCACTGACCTCTGGCAGATTAAATGATATTGTGGAGTCACACACTAAGCCCATTTTTTGCTCCGTTTTTTTCTCATTGAGGGCAGATGGGGGAGAATGTGT
Organism: Myoxocephalus aenaeus; assembly: GCA_038501785.1. Taxonomy (NCBI): domain Eukaryota; kingdom Metazoa; phylum Chordata; class Actinopteri; order Perciformes; family Cottidae; genus Myoxocephalus; species Myoxocephalus aenaeus. Next base: position 274,676 of record JBAMJR010000187.1, read on the forward strand.
GCAGTGGCATATGGGGTAAGGCACAGCAGCAAAAGCAGCAATAACACTTTAGTGTTTTACACACTGGATTATTCTCCTAGATGGGGCCATAATGGTTTATATTGACAATGAGTAAGCCTTGCTACTGCACTTCTTAGATACTATACGTGTATGGGCCGCAGTGGTAGAGAGAGTCGAAGGGGTGAGAAAGAGGAAAAGGGAGAGAGAGAGAGAGAGAGAGAGAGAGAGAGAGAGAGAGAGAGAGAGAGAGCTATACTGGCGTGAGACCTGGATTAGGCTGTGGACAGTGGATGCTGCTGTGGCTGCTGCTGTTTTTCAGATTGCTCTAAATTCTCAGAGATTATGTGGAATGGATGAATGAATGACCAAGTGAATGAATAGCAGCGTGATTAGTAATGAGTAAAGAGTATGTTTATGCTTCACTGAGTTTATGCATATCGTAAATATCGAGCTAAGGTGGCGGAGAGATAATATTTTTCACTGGAGCACAAGCGTCAGAGAAAGCTGTAATATTGGTTGCCGTAGTCAATTTCTCTCCGATACGGATCACAGACCTTTTGCTGGAATGTGTGCTGTGTTTCATTTTTGATCAATGCACTTCTAATGAGGTTATTATCCACGGTAAAGGTGCTCTTGAAACTCTGTGTGGACACGCATTGCCGAGGCGAGCGGCGCTAGAGCTGAGCAGAGACTGAGGTCCAATCCCAATGTCCCCCCCGAAGGCCTTAAACCCTGAACCCTGCAACCCTGCAACTTTTATTCAATTTTTATTTTTTATTTAGCTTTTTGACTGTTTTAATGTTTTCTTAACTGTTTTAAATCCTGTTTTCTCTGCATTATGTTTTGATGCTCTTAATGGTTTTATGTGAAGCACTTTGAATCGCCTTGTTGTTGAAATGTGCTATACAAATAAACTTGCCTTGCCTTGCCTTGCCTTGAACCCTCAGGGATTTACTGACGTCACCTCAACAAATATTATGTACAATAGTGGGTATTTATTTTATACTTTTTACTCCCTGAATTGAACATCTTCCAGGCTCTTTCCTCATAAGATGAGAGGTAATTTTAAATAATGTGTTTACTTGTTTTTGTCCAAACAGCTTCAATGACTAAATGAAATGTCATAGAATCTGTGTGTTTATGTTCTATCTTTAATCCTTAATGTTTCGGAGTAAATGTAGTTTGCCAGGCTGAACACCCATGTGCCGTCCTCTTTGTTTACCTTTTGTTTTACAGCTCCATGCTTTCACTAGTAACCTCATGTTTAACTTCACATTGCATTGAATTATGGGTAACTCCCTTGGGCAAAGTCTACAGAAATGTGGATTTACGAAAAGGGTTCATAAAGGGCTTAAAATGTCTGCGAGAGCCCTCAAACACTCGATGATTTGACAGTGGGACAGCCCTAAACCCTCATGGACTTTGCAGGAGTGTGCCTCGATATACGTGAGTATGCAAGTGTGGAGATTGGAATTAGGCCCCAATCTCCACACTCACAAACGCGCTTTCAAGTCCATGAGAGTTTAGGGCTGTCCCACTGTCAAATCGCAGAAGGTTCGAGGGGTCTCTCGCTGCCATTTTGAGTGCTTTATAAACACTTTCCGTAAGTTAGAATTAACCCCAATGAATTTCTTCCTCATAGTTGAGTGAAGTGCTGCCCATCAGATAGCTGATCCCAATTTGTATCCCCTCTACTGTAAATTGCACACCTGTCATTTCAGGTACAGTATATACAGCTGCCTCTAAACATTACATCATACAATATAAAACACTCACAAAAAAGCAACATTCTGCATATATGATAATTACTCATAGAAATTGAGAAAGACAAATAATTTAGGGTCAAATCAATACAGTGTAAATATTTTTGTCTCCACTACTTTTGCTAATATAATATTTGCTAATATGTAAAAGAAGAAATAAAATAGCTCTTGCAGAGTAAGATCTTTATTTCAGGTGCAATTCACTGTGTGATGCAGATGCATTGTGAGGTGAGTGAGCATGCTGGAGTTGCACACATACAGTACAATGTGCCTATACCAAAGGGCACACAGCTCTCCATGGGATATTGTTTTCCCTGTGTGCAGCTCTCAGTAAGTGTCACCCATTGCTACCCTACCAGTCAGCATATATGCCAGTATTAATCAAGTATGTTTCTAGAAGTGAGATACACACAGCAATACTAGTTCTTGCATTAGGTATAATACTGTAAGTAATAGTCGGGACTCCTGTTCCAAAAATTGACCAAATCAATCAATTCAATTATTATCCTAAAATGCTAAGCTAAACAAACAACAGAAAACAAGCAAGTCATGATTTTCTTAACCTAATTGTTTGTGAATAACGGCTGCTCTCCCCACCAAAAGGTTCAACTGTAGCTGTGTTGTGAGTAATGGAAACACACTGCAAATTGGCTTAATGCAACAGTGATTCAATAAAATACAGCAAACAAAGCATTGTGGTCTGGGGAGATCTGTGTTTCTGGCTACAGGAAGAATAACGCTCCGAAATGATCTTGCAAAAAATGCTATCCTAGCGGATTTTGTAAGTTTACCAGTGCAGTGCAAAACAAGAGAAGAGATACCGCAACAAGTCTTTGCCCCGATCTCTTAAATGTAGGCCAGTAAAACTGAAGGAGAGAAAAATGATATCCTGGAGTGGTTTTCACACACACCTGCAGCTATACACTTCCAGGAAGTAGAAGGCAACAATGTATCATGCCAGCCCAGGTGCATAAGTATTGAAATGGTGCCCTTTTTCATAATGCATGATGATATGTCATGCAGATTAAAACTACAATTAGGCATCACAATATGGGTGGGAACTGGTTAAATACACAAGTCATCTTTATATTAATGAAATATGTATGATCTCTGGATGTGGTCATGTTTGTACATGTGCATTCATCCCATGTTCTCTCAAACTATATTGGCCAGATGGGTGAGGAGCTCGAGCTCAAATACTGGGACAGATGTTGTTAGTGAGGTACATTTTTTATTTCTTCACCACCTGGCTGATGGCAGTAGTATTGGACAAACCTTTATTCATGGTTTACATCGAAAATCAGTGCACATCAGTGAGGTAAACCAGCTTTTTCCTCTGGGATACTCTGTGTACTGCAAGCAGCACCATGGACAGCATCTCATTCAAAGTCACCTCATGTCGATTTTTATGGGAAAAAGAGTGGCTGTAAATGCTTTTTGATTCATCCAATAAAACAGCTTAGTGGATGCCTAACAACCATGATTACAGATAGTCACAATAACGTTTAGTCTACTACATTAAACATTATGCATAGTGCATAACATAAGCAATATTTTTCATATTTCAACCATTGAATCAACTGATGGCTTGAAATATTAAAGTGTTGTCAGGAAGGATTCACATTATCACCTGAATTTACCAACCTTTTGCCACCGGTCTGCTGTTCGGCTCATTTTCTGAATTAAGTTTTAACAATAAAGCATGATGGAAGTGGCGCGGAAAAAGTAAAGCGATGGATGCTGTGGGTAGATGCAAGGAGCGGTCAGATTAGAGGGCGTTAACATTATGTTATGTCATGACGCAGATTTATCCATTAGTCGACTCAGAAATGCCTTTGCAAGATTTAGGGCTGATTTCAAACAGTAGATGTTGAGCTATTTGTATGGAAAATTGCACCAACGAAGCTTAAAAAAAACAAACATGTTTAAGTGTTCACTACCTCTTGAACTTCATTTTATATTTACATTTATATGTACAGTTTGGAACGAACTCTGCTTATTAGATATGAGAAGCTTGATACCCCTTCCATGTCTGTCAATACAATGCAAAACTAGACAACAGCGAGTAAGCTTAGCATAAAGGCCTGGAAACAGCTATAGCCTAGCTCTATCTATGAGATCAAAATCCACCAGAACTTCTAAAGCAGTAACCAGTGATGGGCATCCCTAAATATAACATATTCATGAAGTGTTGGTTCACACACGTGGAACGAGATTCCCAAAATGCTGCACCATTCTTTTAATATCTCATTGTTTACTGAGAGGCTTGATACTATTCATACATTTACCAGTGCACGTAGACACGTATACTTTACACAAAGCATGGCTCAATATAGAATAGTACAACTAAAGTTACAGCATACTCTTAAGTGAGTTATTTGTGGGGAAATAAATGTAGACCAAAATTACAGACCAAAATGAAAGCCTACACTTAACGCTTAAAAATAACGCTTGTGTAGAAATATAACATCGCACTTTAAATACATTCACGAGAGAGTATATGCTACAGGTTAAGCAGAGCTGTTATTGTATGAAACCACATGAGCACGGCGTACTTTATCGATGTGCATTGAAATTGCGCTGTTAATAGGATAATTGAAAATATACGTTTTTCAAGGAAGCATGACATATCATACACGCATATATTCCGTTAATGCTTATAGTCTCGGTGCAAGAGGCTGGGATTTATCTTTACTATATAACTAAGTCGCATGGGCGCAACGTACGTCACTCCCCTCGGCATATCAACCACTGCCCGCTGCATGCGCCCAGCACAGCACCACAGAGGACGTCGGGATCGCATCCCTCCTCAACGCGAAATGCTTTGCGAACAGAATATAACTCGAGCAATCCTCCCCGATTCCGTGCGTTTCGGCGAGGAGGCATTCACATGCGCAGGCATACAAGCGGGCTAAAGAACTCCTCGGAGAAGTGGGAAGGTAATTCTAGGTGGAGAGAGTGCCCGCGTCGAGCATGGTCTATAAGGAGAACATCACAAAGAGCCAACATCTGTAACTTTGGGATTGTCTTGTAAAGGCGCTTCTTTTTTTTCCACTGGAGACCCTGGGATATTCTTTGTGTAAACATGCCTGTGAGAAGAGGTCACGTTGCGCCACAAAACACATTCCTTGGAATGATTATTCGGAAATTCGAGGGAGAGAGTAAGTATCTGCTTGTTTTACAATTGATGCTACCTGATATACTACAAAATAAATGTTTTGACAAATTAACAATAATAAGGCAGAAACGATGAATGTCATTCATGACATGTAAGGTCCTTTGGTGGAGAAAAAAAATATTCCCATTAAAAACATTTTATGAGAATCCAAATGTTTTTTTTTATGGGAATAAAAGCATTTTTTGTATTATTGGCATGGCTTTCTTTCATAAAAATGCAAACCAAAGACCTTGGCTGAATGTTGAGTTTCATGAGATTTGCTGAACAAAATCATCATTGCTTATTTTGTGAACTTAATCAACTTCATGGCTGATTGCATTTACTATATGTGACCTGACACCATGTTGTAGGCTCTTATGTCAGATATACCATACCAGTTCACAATGCATACTTTTTCTTTACACGTAGACCGGAAATTTGTGATAGCCAACGCCAGGGTGGAGAACTGTGCAATTATCTACTGCAACGACGGCTTCTGTGAGATGACAGGCTTCTCTCGACCGGACATCATGCAGAAGCCATGCACCTGCGACTTCCTCCACGGCAACCTGTCGGACAAGGAGGCCATCGGCCAGGTGGCCCAGGCTGTGTTTGGGTCCGAGGAGCGCAAGGTGGAGATCACCTACTACCGTAAGGATGGTGAGTAAGTAACCTGGTGCGACAGTGTGGCTGTCGCAGAATGCCCGAAAGCCAAAAGGGTCTTTTGTTGCGTGTTGCTCCTGAGAAAGCACAGACTCCAGCTCTTCACTATGTCCATCACTCCCTGATGTGGCCTATCAGCCTGTTCCCAACCAGCCAGAGTCAGTTACAAGATCTGTTTCAGATTATTACCCTTGACAGAGGAAAATGGAGTTGGCAGTTAGCTCTAAAATAACCCCTTGTGTAAATGTAAGCCAGAAATATTCATGTCATATGGTTGGTGAAAGTAAATAGATCCATATAGACTCACTTTATATCAGCAGGTTTATGAATACGTATTTGAAAAGAATATCCTCGTAAAGCAAAACGTCAACATATAATCTGAACAGAAAACAACAGATGCTGCATTTAACAGCCACCTTTAATCAATCACATTAGGAAATGGTTGTGGATGTGTGGTGTGAAAACGGTGAGTTATTAGTTTTTGGTTGTATGCATTACAGAAGAGGTGTATAACATCGTTTTGGCACCTGCCAGGATTCACAGCGTCACGTGCCTGAATGACACAGGAAAGTCTGGCTGCCAAATTGATGGTGTGAACCTTTTAGTTTGGGATGGAACAGAAATAGGAGGAAGGAGTAGGTGAGATGTCAAGGGATCCACAGTTTTTGTGCTTTGATGGACAGAGTGAGGGCGGTATGAGACAGAGCTCACCTGCTGTCTTGTAAAGTTCACAATGTTCTCTGACTTTATCGAAAATATATCGGCTTAACACTTTTCCAATTTAAACACACTCACAATGTATTTGAGATCCATGGCGCATTTAGCCACATGGTGGTTTGCAGTCTCAGTAGACATGCGCATCAATCCCCTAATCTGTAAATTGCTGTACATGTGGTAGACTACAGCATTGCCAGTTTTGCAAAAAAACATGCTCTCCCTTTAATGCTAGACTGGTGTTTGTCATTCATGTTTTGCCAATCCTAGTCCCAGCATGAAGGGTGTGCTGCAGAGATAGCAATCCTGAGTCAGAGAGTATTAATACGATGTTACCACTCAGTGGCATAAATCCCAGGATTGACCATCACCTGCTCTGCTCTCACATGAGGTGTTTATGGTCAACATGACATAGCTGTACAGAGCCAAACCAAAAGAACTGTGTTTGTATGTGTCTTATTGTTAACTCTTATTGTGTACTCTGTGACTACTTCCAACGAGTCTAAGCTGGAAAATAAGAGACATAATATTTGATTTAATCATAAGGAGCTAAGGCTTTAATTTTTAATTGTGAGTTTGATTCGATTCTAGGCCATGGATTCATGTTTGATCTACCATCAGAAGCCATGTACTAATTTTTTGTTTGATGTTTTTTGCCAATCAGAAAGAAACCAAGAGCCAGCTGCTACACTGCTGAAATAGATTGTTTCAGAAACCTGCAAGACAATTACACAAAACACTCCAGGGTCTGTTTGTGAAGGCATGAGCAGCTTGGTTTTTGACAAGTAGGATTTTAAAGCAACTTCATTTATCCTCCCATTTTACGCCCATATGCCGCACTCCATCGAAACATCATGTGCCTGTAATGTTTAAAGTGTGGCGGATTAGAGCTACAGAAACCTTCCGACAGAATCGTTGCTCTGTCTCTTCACAATCCTCCCCGGTGTGCATCGCAGCTTCCAGACACAACTCTTAATACTCCTTGGAGGAATTTACAGGAGCCTGTGTGCTCATGAATAAAGATGTCAAGGCTGACACTGCAGTGACTGGGAATGAGCGGTTTACAGGGTAAATGCATTAAACTGGTATGGAGGGACACAGTCCACATGCTCCCTCTGCCATGGGGGAATGAAAGATTCATGACATCCTTGAGAGGGAAAGCCATATTGATTTAAGTCGCTCTACAAATTGAAGCTGATGAGTTTGAAATGGATGTATTCCATGTCTCCTCTCCTGACTGTATTTCAAGTTATCAGTCCTCATGCAAATCACTTAATCCCTTGTATTAAACCCCTTCCATTTTCCATGCACCTACTGTACGTCCCAAATCTCTCAGGCATTTTTAAAAAGAATATAAAATAAATCAGCTCAGATATGTTGCACTATTCCCTGTTCAATTCTCCCTGATTTATCACACAGATGATGCTGTCACTCTGGTTAAATTATATGGACATGCCTTACATGCTATAGTTTTATGAGTAATTCCAATAGGACATTGTGTAGTTTGTTTTTCATCTCCCATCAATAACTACAGGGAAACAAAGTAAGGTTTGGGATTTGAGGAAGCCGTGTGACATCAGGAGCAACAAAGCTTTGTTTTTTTTCACTAAAAAGGCTACAAGTTAAGCTGCTTATGTGTATGCTTAAAGAGTAGTGGAACAATGGGGGCCATGGGATCGCAGCCTAGGCCTTCAGCATGAGGACATTTTCATTTTGTGTTCCCCTCTTTGTGAAAAACCAAGACGGGTTGTGAGAGAAGATGCCACAGACACAGTCCTCCTCCAGCGATGATACATATTCAACGAGACAAATGCCTTCCCTGGATGGCTTTGTAAAGCTATCCTTTTCCACAGGGTGTAATAATACTTTGTACCTGAATGAGTTCTAACAAAAGGAAGCTGACACCGTGCAGAGACAAGTTAAATGGATAATGGCTACATATCAGTGGCAGCTTAGCTAACCGTGCTGAATGATCTGGGACATGTGGTATGCGTGGGTGCAGGGTTTCATAGGTGACTCCCCACCGAGGGGACTGAAGGGCCGTGTACCCCTGTTGAGGGTTTAGGCAGGGATGCCTACAGTGCACAAGGTGTGCTGCAGGACTCTTGGGTAACCACTCTCCAAAAGAGCACATCCATTTTTCATCACACTCAGCCCTCTTTGCTGTCTCGCAGTATGAGGTGAAACACATGCAGAGCTTTCCTCATTATGTTTCATCTGTTTGATTAAAATCTGCTTGTCCAGCTAGATGTAGCAAATTAAAAAAAGCCTAGTCGGGATTTCCATCTTTGTGCAATGTAAAGTGTAGATAGCATGCTATAACGTATACTCATTTCAAAGACATGACATGGATATGGTGTTATTAGAGAGACATTTGCATATTTATTGTAATGGATGGTTTGCTGCCATTGTTTAATTACTTTTAAATTACGATGTGAAACAGGTTTATTTGTAGCGAGAAGGAGCAGATGGAACATTGAACGCCATATGAGTACAGGTCTAACTTTGCATTAGACAGGAATGTTCATCCACAGGCTATTTTTATCTCATGGGATGCTTGTACTGGTGGTGGTAATCTAATATTCCTCTCCATACCATCTGTGTTTTTCTCTTAATTAGTCACTGTATGCTAACTTACATTTAATTGTAGCATCCATTGCATTCAATCCACCAACATTTGCGCCAAATTAAAGAGAATAATAGATCACAGAGCAATGTATCATGAATTGATAAATGTAAACACAAATTAAATGTAGTTTGAGCCGGAACTGCTAGTTATCCCTGATGGCATTTGAGACACTGATTGAAGATGAAATTAGGCCAGGCTGTGTAGCTTGCAGCACTCCCACTGAGGCGAGATGTTGCCACAAGGCCCAAGGACTCTAAACAAAGGGTTAGCTTGCATGGCCTCTCCCTACATGCCCTAGTCCCGATTGGCTATGCCCCAGTAACGTTGCGTATTGGCTTAAGCAGAATAGCCCTGAACAAGAAACATGTCAGATTTCATTATACAAGACGTACTGCCAGGCAGTGGTCTGCGGCTGTACTGTTTAAAAGCTCCAGTTGTAGATAGTACATCGGTAGAAAGATACAAAAACAAAAATCAGCGTTCAACAATATTAGTCCTGTTTTTCCCTAAAGCAGATCAGCTGATGCAGATTAATATGAAGCCTCAATACATCAATTGAATAGCAGGGTTCAAATAAGAAATAGCTTCTCTTTTTTAAATAAGATTAAAAATGTACAGCGGTACTTGCACTACTACATAAATACAACCAGTACTACTGTACGTATTTATGTGTCTTTAAGACATCTAACAGTTTCACCACAACTCTGTTTAACCTGTGAGTAAGTGATTATTGTCAGAGTGTCCAAAGGATCACTTGATTATGCAGCAATCTCTAAATAATTGATGATGGAAATAGAATCTACAGTAATGAAATTTCCATCATGAAAAGGGAGCTAGTCTTTTTACTAGTCTTATACACTGTCCATTCATTAAAGCAGGTGTTAATAACATTTCTTGGCTCGCAGGGAAACACTCTACCTAAAGGTCAGGGAATTAACGGCACTCGCCAGTACAAACTGGCGAACTGACAATGATGTTAACCATGTCCAGCAGCTATGGCCACGTTTGACGATATCATGTTGTCGTGCTGAGTTGACTGATGTAGAAGAGCATAGTTGGATAGCCTGAAAACCGAATGTTCAGTAGTTTTCAGTAGCACGCTACAGCTTACATGTATTCATATATATCGGGGTCAGAAGTTAACCATGTCAAATGCAAAGGTTGAAAGAGGATTCCAAAGAGCTTGTTAGATGGTACAGTGGAGATAGAGTCCAAAGCACATGCACATGGACAAAACATCTCCATACGCATTTTGACAAGACATATGTCACATTTAGGGAAATAGAGCATTGCAAATAAATAAAACATAAGCCAATTAAAACAATTCACCAATTGGAAAAAGACATATTACAGCATGCCTAAAAATAGAGCACGTACAGAAAACACATGTAGAAACGCCACACGTTGTACATAACACAACATAGTTACAACAACAAAACAAAGTAGGGACACGAGAAATAGACACACACACTTGATGTTGGGTACAGCATGTCCACAGCTTTTTTCACTATCCGCAATTTTGTCGTTGGGAATTTACATTTTATTTTATTAAAACTGACTATGGTTAGCTCCAATTTGATTGAAACAAGATTTACAACCCGTTTAAATGTAAATGACCACTGTAAACAACCAAATCAAGACTACTTAAATTGCACATAAAAACACTACACTCCCCGTCCACTGGTCCAGGACTGCCCACCTCCACCCCAGATCTCAGCAGCACAGGTCAAGAGTGTGTGATGAGTCACCAGAATATACACTAATAGGGATATCAGATGTAGAAGCTAAACAAAAATGATATAAAATCAATACATTTTAAAGGTGGTAAATTCGGTATTCAGAGCATTAACATAGGAGGAAAGAACGTTTGTCTATTTAAAGATATATAGAGGAGTAGTGTCTACTTGAGCAGAGAATGAAATCACTCTACCTCTCTGTGTTGTAATCCAAGCTTCTCTGTTCAAAAACTAGTCAATCGCCATAGACCCCCATGTTAAAAAGCCCACATTTACAAATTAAATAAACGTGTTTACGGCCTCTAAAACAAATATCCCTGTCATATCAACTATACAAGGGATTCATTCTTATGCAACTCGCCTGTTTAAATGTTATTACGGTTTAAATATAGGCATACTTGAGGGTGTTGCCCCTTTGAGTGATAGGTGGGTGCCATCTCAGGTCGTTAGCTGCTAGCTGTCTCTTCTGCGTATCACAAGGGCCCGCCTCAGCTGCAACAACGATCCTGTAGTTGAAGTCACGGAGATTCCGTTCATATCTTATCCAGTCTATGCTCAAATCCTATTGTCCATTGTCTTTATGCGCATATATGTAAGGGGCAGAACATAGCTGGACTGGTAAATCAAGAGCTTTGTTCACCACAATGGTCGCTTTCAATGCCCTCATCAGTGCCACATGTCCATCTCCCGAGATACTAGAACTCCCTCGCTTGGGGCAGTGTCTCACTCCGCAATGAGACAAAATGCACGAACAATTTGAAGGGAGTTAAAACTATATTGCTGCCAGGGAGAGCTTAAACACAGCAGGGCTCAGCTCGGGGCTCATGAGTATCCTCTGGTTTGAATATCCAGTGTATGCTGTTGTCATAGTCAACAACATGCTCTAGCTGCAAGGTTATGTCTGCCAAGGCTGTTAGTCAGTCAACAGGAGCATCACAGATAGGATCCATTTCATCTGTTTTTAATCACATAGTATTATATGGCTTGACTTGAAATGCATATGGTGGTTTTAATTGTACCATAACATAATGTTAGGGAATGACATTTGGTTCAGGCTCTCATTATACATTTTGATGTACATGTCAATTAAACAATTTTTAATACACATAAAAGTAATCATGGAATGCTATGGATCTCAGTTAGTAATACTAATGAATAAACGGAATAAGGTTTATAGGAATAAGTAAAATAAAAATTAAAAAAGGGCTTTGGGTTTAGATAATTTCCCCCACCAAAAATAGCATCAGTACACTCTTGAACTTTGTTGGAAGTCAAGAAGAAGATGAATAACACAGTTGTTCCCAAATCAATGGCTGGGGCCGTCTTTCTTCAGGTCATGAATAGCTTTGCTGATCATATGACTTACCGCCACGGATTTTAGCTGGAGAAAAGAAAAGCGCTCCTTGTTTTATACACAAAAAGTTCCCTTTGTTTAGCAGGATAAGAGCAAGTTTACAAAATCATAAATAATGTAGTGTTGAAAAGATAATATACCAGAGCAGTTGTAAAGAAGCTTTCCTTTGATCCATTTTTGGTAGAGGTGACATTCAGCAGGAGACCGGATGAGAGGGGACCCCCCATGGCTTAGCCTTTAAGCATGACCATTGTTTTCCCATCTGGTCAGGTAAACTCTAGCGCAGAAATATTTCTGCTGAATTCACTGTCATGGCTGTAAACAGAGCATAGTTATAATGTCTAGTATATCTCTGTAATCACGTAATATAAATATTCAGTGTATTACTCCTATCTCATTTTTCAGATAGGGGATTTTAGAGCTTATTGTTATTTATTTATTATTTTATCATTTGTACAGCATTTCATTAACATTTTCACATGTAATATAAATATCCTTAAGACAATTATTATGTTTACATAGAACTATGTAGCAGGGAAAACCTAATGCTGTCAAATGTATTCATGCCCTCAGCATTATTTTCTCCAGCAATGTATTTTTATTTATATGCTCATCGCTGCATTCAGTAAACTTAAGCAATTCATATTCAATGCATGGGTTATTGTACAATTCAGAAAATTTAAGAAATTCCCTGACAGAGCGCTAAATGAAGATCTAGTTGTATTTAGAGTTGTAGCACCTCACCCAGAAAAGGGAAACCAGGGCCCCCCTTCTGGAGTCAGACCTAGCAGGGGAGCTCGTCACCAGGGCCCTATTTTTCGTACCTGGCTAAACAAAGTCAGGCAAATGTCCTAATCTCCAGTTTAAATTAGCGAGATGATTGACATCAGGCTATCTGGGTTTCTTCACGGCTGATCCGCGCTGAAACGGTCTCGTTAATTCTAGCCAGACGTCAATCCTCTGGATAAATGCGCGTGCCCGCTCCTCTTCAGAAGGGATAATAATCGAGCACTGACACCACGATCTTCTAACAGTACAATAGCAAATAAATTCAGAGGAACCTCTTTTTATTTCTCCGATGAGAAGCAGGAGATGATCATGAAGACATATGAGGAAGTCATTACCTTAATCATTCACAGCAAACGCGTTGTGAATATTCCAACGTTTTTGTAACATTGTTGCCGTGAACGCAGCTTAACATCGCCCCCGCTGCGAGACATAAGCGCCGCAAATATATCAGACAAGTTAAATGTCAGTGTTGGGAAAATGTATCCGCAAATTTTAAGTGCTTCATCACCCAGATCAATCAGATTATATTTACGAATAAATATATACTTATGAGGATATATGTACTGTATGCGCGTATGAATCATGTACTATATGTATATACATGTATGTGTATATTTCTATATAACTAGGAGTTCGAATATGTGTATGGGCGGATCAGTATATATGTATTATTCATAATCAGAAATTCAATCAATTGAAGCAGTGAAAAAAATTGTGTGTGATTCTCTGTATTCTTATCATGAGTCCACCTTAATCATGTTCTACAATAATGATATGTATGGTGTACTAATAACACTGTCATATAATTCTGAGAGCTTTCAACACATCCATAAGTTTCTTAAGCGCTAAATAAACTTAAGAACAGCGCGGCATGCAGCGGGTGAGAGTCTCTGTCTGTGAGACGGGCGATCGGCTGCGCCGTGTGGTGATCAGTGTCCGCGGCTCGAGAAGCTCTCGTAAATAAATGATTCCTTGACGGCAGAATCTATAGCGCCGCGTACAGGAAGTCATGATGATGTGAGAACGGATCTTGGCGATCTCAAAGAACTCTCTCCCAATAAAACTAATATAACTAATACCGCTCCTTCATCAATGAGGAAGTGAGCTGCCTTTTTTGTCCGGTGGGAGTGGCCAGCTTATCCAGTGAATTTCAGTAAGCCTGCCCGGGAGCAGGTTTACATTTTTGGCTGTGTTGCTATGGTGATTTATCTAAGCTTGCTTCGAGAAACTGAATAAGCCTGACCTACGTCATCTTATCCTGACAATTAGCCCGCTAACTCAGTAAGCCAGGTACGAAAAATAGGGCCCAGGTCTGGTAGCCAGCCGGGCCTTAACACGTCGTGCACAGCCCAAACAATACCACATATACAGTATACTGTGTTTATCATTATTTTATCTCAATGGACATGGACTTTTTGGGGTTATTTGTTATATACTTAAGTACATACCGACATATATATATATATATATATACAGTCTATTAAGGATGGGGCAAGGTAAGAGGGAAAGTGTAAAAAATATAGTAAGTCAAATTTAAGGCATAGCCTGTAAAAATGCTATCACACTTTGAAATATAATATTATCATATCGTCACCTTCCTAAAATAATAATAAAGTCATTTTTGCAGGTTTTTCAGAAAACACAAAAAAACTTGACCAAATGTAATAGGGGTACACAAGCTGCCTCTAGACACTGCACAACAGGCATACTGTAATACCGGTCAAATTATGTTATGATTACTAATATTATGTTCGAGTTAGATTTTCAGTGACAAAAAATGCTAACTAAATTGCTCGCTTAAATACTAGCCTCAAAATGCCATCTTGAAAAGCTTGTAAAATTGCCACATTGTCTTTTGACTTAGGCAAACTAAAATGGCCTAAGTCACACTCTTGACATACTATAGGGGTAGAATCACATGATCTGTTCAACTGAGGATGTAGGCGATTTTACCAGAGGTGGTCAGTATCATGAGGAGATGATAGGCAAGAAAATCATTTATGCCAAAAAATGACTGAGGCCATTATTTTAGGAAGGTGACGATAACAAACTCTTAGACAAGACCCTTAGACAAGACCAGAAGAGCAGGAAACCAAGAGATAGGGAATATAACAGAAGTACAAAGTTATATAGAGTATATATTCTATCTTGCATACTGTATGTACCAAATACTTACTCATATTAAAGAAACTGAAACCAGAGATTATAAATCATATAGCACATCCCGTTATTTACTTTCTTTAATGTTGTTGATTTATTGAAAAAAGGTGGAACACTTCAGCACTATCAGGTCATAGTAACAAAAAACTGTCATATTTGTGTGCAATTATTTTGCTGATCTATCAGTTTATGACATAATCTTTCATAGGAGAAGATTGTGGCTATGTCTTCCACCCATTCCTTCATTGATATATCATCTTTAATTGTCCAGTGATGCAACACTGGACAACAAAAAAATGTAATTTGCACATTCTGGTTGAAAGAAAAAGAAAAAAATGTGTGGTTTGAAATCAAACATTAGAAATATGGTCAATATGTTGTTCTTTAAAATCTATACTCAAAACGAATCTCAATTCCTGCCTGGAACCCATGGTGCATGTCATTCCTTCATCTCCTGTCGCCTGTCCTGCGTTCCATTTTAAATAGAGAAAAATGTCCCAAGAATAACATAATTGAGCGCATTTATCGAGGCAAGATTTTAAGGATTTATCACTAACAATATTAATTCCTGCAGCATTTATCAGATAATTAAAAGTCAATACTGAATTACTCTCACACTCACCCTTTTATACTGTAGAAAAGTGCTTTTTCTGAAAAGGGGATTTTCTGGGGACAGACTCACACTCGCACTGCTCTTCTACTTTACAGCACAACAGGCACCCATGACAAGATGTGTGGAGTATAGACCCGCTGGTCTTATTATCCACATACAGCACATACTCATGCTATTCACATTAATTCACAGGATACTGTTGAAACATTTAATTTTACCTGTATTCTCAAATACTGTTCATTTGAAATCACATGATCATATTTTAGGTGGTGACAATGCAGCATCACGACTGTGATTTGATCCAGAAATCCTTCCAACAGAACTCTGGCATGTTGAGGCAGACCAAGCTTGTTATATTTAGTCAGACTGCAAGTCTACTGCTAATGAATGCTGCTGGCAGGGTGTCTGTGAGCCCTGCAGAGATTACAGTGAACACTGGTAATATGTGTCCTCTGTGAGTAGGAGCAACACGCAACGCCAGACAGAAGGACAGACAGACCTATATAGAGAGGCAGTTAGTATAGACATTTTAATTACATAGACCAGATAACTAATATAACTAAATATAGTCTATATATATATATAAACTTTACTTTTTGAAATATATATAATGTGTTTTTTGTGCTGGGTATTTTCAAGATAGCTTCCTCCCGCACCAGAGATGGTCACTGTGATATTGTATCTCAGCCTGGTTTTAGGTGTTACTGTGTTGCTGTTTAGGGTCCAGTGAGTAGCTATAGTTTCATTGGTGGGAAGTTGTGCCCTCAGGCATCAATAGCTTCCACTCTCAGCTATAACCAGTTCAGCTGATAAATTGGTATATTCTGGGCTCAAGACTAAGTTTAGATCATGGATTGTTTTCTGCTCCACTGCCTCACACAATGCTCGGTTCCAGTGATTGTTCCTACGAGCCCACTGCAATCCTCTAAATTGGCTGTATTCTGTGCTGCCTGTGATCTATTCTACTAAACCCTGCTCTCTGCACCATGCTGTGGCTCTCGCATTATATTTGTCCATGTCCTGCTATCCTTTTCATGCTATATTGCTCATTAAAATACAAGCAGTGCATCTATATGGAACATGCACACATGAACACATTTTTTATTTTTTTATTTGACTTGTTTAACCCCCTGGGCATACTTGTTTTATCTCTCTGTACTATTTCATTTGCTCTGACATGCAGGCGTTGACCTTTAAATTGGATCAACTCTGTTTTCCCAACATTTATATGAAACCAGAGGGAGGTGTTAGTCATTTTTAGATTTCTGTTTAATTAAAATTCTAAATAATGGCCTCGAAAATGACTTGCCTGATTGCGATACTTGTTCATAAATTTCCCTTAAGCATGATGGGGATTTTTTTCTCTAGTTTTAGGTTGAATACAGACATCTTGGGACATACGTTTACCCTTTTAGAGATGACTGGCAGAAGGATAATAAAGGATTCTACTTTGTTTCTGTTTCAGGGTCTGACTTCCTGTGTAACATTCACATAATCCCTGTGAAAAATGAAGAGGGCGTGGTGATGATGTTTATCTTAAATTTTGATTACATCGTGGATGAGGAAAGTGACCAATCCACAGAGAAGATAAGCCCAACGTCCCCTACAAAGTCAGATCATAGTGAGTATTTGTTATGCCATTCCTTCCTTACTATGTTATAAATATACCTGGAAAAGGATTGTTACGGAGAGAGACACTTTTTTTTGTCTTTGGTGATGTGGCATTTTTGTGCAATACTGTTACTATATCGTGTGCCTTATTTGTATTTATTTTTTACCTTAAGTTGATTGTAATTCTGTGCGTTAGGAGGACCCAGCAAAATAAGCTTTTTGCTGTGCATATAAAAATATCTTGAATCTTGAATTTGAATTAGTTGGAATTTCGTTTTCATCCCAAACCAGTATTCTCTATGTAAAAACTTCTTTCATGATCAAAGCTAAAAGGAAATCCTGATATGATGCTGTGACAAAAAAAGTATGCATGGCATGGCATGTGTCATTAATTTATCAGATGTTCTCTCTTTTTTTCCCCCTCCAAATTAAGCCGGTGCACATTTTGTGAAATGGCACTATTCCTAAAAAACAAATACATCTGTTAGACACTAATTGGGCACAAGAGATTTGTATTCCATTTCCTGAGATGCTCCTCCAAAAATGTTGCGAGCTTCTATTAGTATTCCACAAAAGTATGCATTATTTAAGTTGCCAGTACAAAGCGGTTTACATGCACAATGATGGAATGCACTGTGTGCATGCAGGGAATGAGCGGTCTGCTTACATAACCTTATCTTGTTGAAAATGTTCAATTATTTATTTGTGTTATGTCTTTTGGGAGAACAGCATATATATAGCATTTTTTATTTGGATGTGTGTCAGTAGGTGTACATGTCAGTGAGACGTTCCAGTTCCTCTCTGATTGGAGGCACTCAGCATCCTTCTCTGACCGCAGCTCAGCTATCCACTTCCCTCAGCATAAATTCCTCCAGGACACTGCCATTTGACTTGTGCTGTACTGTGTGTATGAGTGTATGTTAGTTTGTGCATGCATGCATATGTGTGTGTGCGTTTCTAATGTGTGAGCGAGTGTCCGTTGCCCATTACCAACATTGCTAATCAGAGTTGATTGCTTGTGAGCGTGCTACAGCAAGGGGAACTGTGTGTAGATGGGGTAGAAAGAAATATGATGTGACTTTTGATTGGAAAGAGTCTTGACTACATGCACACATCACACTTTAAGTATGACCGTACTATTGTCTTTATCTTTGAGCAGCCCTTAGATAACGCCAGGGCATAAAAGTGTAATTTTATGCAATATTGGGTTTGACGAAAGACTCATGCTAATGATTTAGCTCTTGTGCTGCATACTATTGGACTATATTATATGCACATACTGTATTGTATTTTTTATTTCCACACCATATTCAGTGTTTCTTAAAATGTGTATGAAAAAATAATGTAATCAACAGCGTTTTAGACCATAGAAACAAAAAATTGACACTAGCGAAAAAAATCGTCAGGTTGTCAGGTCTTTATAGCACAATGGCATGACTGTTTCATGGGAAGAGGAAGGACTTGGACATGTCACTGCTTTCAAAAAGAAATTCAGTTATTGTTTAGGGATTTACCTGAATTGATCAGGGAGAACACTCCCAAAAAGCCTAGCCATACATTTTGGTATAGCAAGCCTGTTAGAAGTGATTTTTGGACATTGGGGAGCTAATTATGATCTTCTTTTGACAGCAGGCAAAAAGCCCCCAGGTGTTAACTCGCACAATATTGAGCCTGGAATGAGAGTAATCCCTCTTTCCCTGACCTGCCATCTAGAACACATCATTCAGCAACTTCAACATGCCTTCTAGGGCCAAAACCAGAGACAATATACTTGCAATTTACTCATCAGAAAGATACACTGTTCGGTGGACAGATGTTCCACTGTTCAATCCACACCATTAGAATATGGTATCTTTAAAAATAGAGGCGCAGATACGCCCGTTTCTTTTAATATGAAAATCCACTCCAAGCTCTTTACAGATGTTCAAGCTCCTCATCCTATCCCTTAGAGTGAGCACATACACCCTGTGAAGGGAAGTTATTTTGGCTGGTTGTATCCATAATCTCATACATGAAATACTACTCATGAACTTCACCTTCAGGCTTAGCTCAGCTTTTTCACCACAAAAGACCATGTCACTGCTAAGGTTGCATTGATTGCCTTCTTTCTCTTGTGAACAAGACCCTGAGATACTTTAACTTGCTTACAGCTCAAAGCGCAAAATCCACTGTTTTCCAGCAGAGTACAATGATTTGGAGATGCGTATTCTCATCCTCGCCCCTTTACGTTTGCAAATTGTCTCAGTAACAAGAATAAACATAGATTATTTTGGGAAAGACAGGTTGACATGTTTCCATCAGTATTAGGCAAAATCAGAAGGCAGATCAGAAACCGTTTATTTGCCAGGAATGTTTACACAAACAAGGAATTTTTCTAGGCGGAAGGTGCATACATTAGACATGAGACGTTAGACGAGACAAACAACAATCAACAATCAACAATCAATGTAGTTGTGTGTGTGCCATAAGAGTCCCACGAATTAAGGTGTGAAGTGGTTTCCACCTGAAAGGAAAGGTCAGGACAGCGCCGTAAGCTTCTGATAAGCTTTTTCAGGAAAAAAAAGGCGTTTGTCAAAATAGCAAAAAATAGTAAAAACTCCAGAGCAACACACAAAGGAGCAAAACTGGGGTCATTCTATACAAACAGTAGATGGAGGGTCCAATTAGTACAACATGTTTTTCAAACTCAGAAACACACTAATACTCTCGTGACCATAAACCCAAATACAAGTCTCAGCAGGCTCATCATAAACAACTATACAGAAAACTACTTTGTAATGCATTCATATGAGGAAAAATACATGTGCCCTGTTTTTCTGAATAAACAAGATTATTGTCTTAGCATTCAGAGGAAAAGTTTTTTCAGTTTTTTTTTCCATGACAACTTTTCTCAGAGTTCTGAGATAATACTATCACTAATCCAGGAAAACCAGCCGATTTTTTTATTTTTTTTATTTATGGAAAAAGCCATCTTTGTTAAAATGCAACAACCATGCCTGCACTGAGGACGGAAGGCTGCCTCGTCACTTATAAGCAAATCCCAGTGCCATCTTTATATTCCTACCCCAGGCTGCTGCACTCCTTGATACTAATAATTCTCACATGACTCACTCATGCGATGTCAAGGTGTGAAGACGTTTAAAATCCTTAAACCAATCAACAAAAAAAATCAATAGAACTGGATGAATTGTGACAAGTCTTCAATACTCAGACAACAAGTCTAGTCGTATTTGATTATGTACGATATCGGACTCATCATTTCACTATTTCCTTCTATCGGTGATATGCATCACTTTGTGTTGCTAAAATTTGCTCATTAGCAATAAGCACCAAGTACAGCAGAGGCTAATGTCTGTGTTGCAGGTAATTGTTGACAGATTCCACTGCAAAAACAAATGTCAACGTCATGTTGGTGCTAGAGGTAAAGTCAGGGGACCATCAAAGTTAGTAGGCTCCAAACTTCGGGGACCATGATCTCATGTAAACAATTTTAAGACAATTATTTCAAGAGTTGCTGAGATTTATTTGTCTGCAGCTACCAACTCTGACAACAAACAACACCTAATAAGGTTGATAGTGCTAGACCTTTCCATACTACAATATGTTATATAGGTATTAAATAAACATTCAGCAAGAGCAACAGTCAAGAGGCTTGATGACAGTTTCCCTGCAGAGAAGAGACAGGATGGTTGTCCATATCTCTTGCCAGCTCAGTATGTCATTAGGTCCCTCTCCAGGAAACGTGTTGAGTGTCATGGCTCTATTGTAAGCTGCTATAGTTGTAACATCAGCACATTTGGCCAGGGAATGGAAACAGATGGCAATGACTTTATGTAAAGAGGCTGCTGAGAGATGGGTGCCTCACGATTGAGGCAGGGTTCACTTTCACCCTCCTTCTATTGTTAATGAGACAAAACTGTCCCAAGAGGTCATTAACATTGGCGACTGTGTCCCTTGTGAAAATGTGTTTTTTTTATACAATAATTGGGTGAAGCATAATACATTGATTGTGCAATCTGCCTTTTAACATGCTAATGGTAACTGAATGGAGATGATTTGACAAAAGCACATCTGTTTTGATCTGTCTTAATTTTCCTAGTGTAGTGCACTGATCTGCTAACTGTTTACCACTAGAGAATAGAATATTCCGCTAAACATTGTTTTGTTAATTAAAAGACATGAAGCTTCAGTTATAAAAAGTCTTGCAGAATTTACAGAAATTTGATCCCCTGCTTGTCTGGGGACAAACTCAACATGGACGTCTTATAAAAGATTAATTTGAAAATAACATGGAGGCCTGCACACTTGAGAAACCAGAGCCCAAATTTGTTCATTTCATTATTTATGAGTGGACATGTTTCAGAACCTGACGTTCTCAACATTGAACTTTAATAATAATAATACTTTTAGAATGAATTACACTTTAATAATAATCAATTATCCTTTAGCTAAGAAGAGGAGGTTGGTTCTCCTAGTTCCACTTTCATGACCTTTGTAATTGATAAAAATGGATCTGTAAATTGAGTATTTTATCAGTTCTAAATTACAAGTATAAATAAGTATTTTTTATATTTCAGTTTCCGTTTTCACATGTTGTTGGCAGAATAAACCTGTTATCCAATCATGGCTTTCATTATTTATTTACTTTGGGATGTTTATATTTTTCGGTGCTTTCTCATAATCTTTCTCAATTTTTAGGGCGGAGTAGATTCGTCCGCTTCCGCCAGGCCGCTTTGAGCCTAATGAATACCAAACAATCTCTTCCGCAAGAGGACCCTGATGCTGTGTTGGTGGACCCGCCCAAAGAGAGTGAGGGCTCAGTGGCCCTGCAGAGCTTCCCTTCACCCACCAAGAGCATGTGCAGTCCCATTGAGACCAATGACACGCATGGCCTCATAGACTCAAGCCACCAATCTTCCCAGGCTAGCGTCGGCCCCGAACCACTTGGCCATTCATCCCCTAAACACCTCTGGGATAATCTGTACCAAACAGAGCCACACCAATCTTCCACCACCCTCTCAAACACCTTCCCCAGAGGCAGCATCAACAGCATGAGGCGAGCCTCATCTGTCCATGAAATGGAGGTCTACAGCTCAAATTCCAAAAGCATATTCAAGGATCGTCATACCGGTGAAGGTATGTACAGAAATACAGTATGTAAGTAGAGCTTACCGCTCCAGCAGAAATTGGTGTAAAGCGCCCAGCTGCGCCCAGCTGCGCCCAGCTGGCCCATCCATCACATAATGATGGAGTTTGCATTAGAATGCAGACTAGTGTTAATTCAACCATATGACACTTGGGTCAGCAGTACACTTATTACAAATTTAGTCTTCAAAAGTTATATTAAGAGACAACATTTGTAGACAGGCACACTGTACTTATCTTTACTATTATTTTTTCTTAAATACACATATATATATATATATATATATATATATATATATATATATATATATATATATATATATATATATCGGTTTACTAAAATGTTTCTTCTTTAGTTGCTATGTCCACAAAATGCTTCCTTTGACTATGTCCCAGGTAAACATGTATCTTTGCCCATGACTCAGTGCTGTTCTGGAGCATGACTTTCAAGAAAGGCAATCAGCATAAATGCTCTTCACAGATCCACTTTTGCTGGATCAGTTAAGTGGGCTGACTCCACTTAATTATGAGAAATTAGGTTTTCTTAAAACAACGTTGTGATTTTGTCACATCAGCCTCATATCTGCTCGCTAATCATGCGCTAATCAAAGCATTGCTTTTAGACTAACCTGCATGAATGTATACTTGTATTATCTGATAACGTTGTAGTTCTGCTGACTAGCTATTCTTACAAACTATGCAAAGTAAAATCCTGAATAATTTCAAAACCATGTACCAACACTATGTTGTGTTACTTAACACTTACTCTTTACTCAACAGGTCTCTGTTGCCACAAATGGCATTAAAAGTCATTTTAGCTTTTCACTATCAGCTGATGCCAGAATATATTAGTCAATGGTGCTGTGTAAGTATAGTCTGCTGCTACAGTACAGCTGGCTACACCAATGCATCTACAGTATCTACAAAGGAGTATTATGTCACCCTATCACCAAAACATAAAGATAAGGTGAAGCATGCCTTTTAATATGTGTTAAGCCATTACCCTTATTTCACTAATGTATTTACTGTATCTGTTTAAGCTCTGCTCACTACATTAAGTGATCAGACTGACCATCAGATGGTAGCAGCTTGGGTTGTTACTGACACATGTGCAAGCCTATCAATATACATTTGAGGTATTGTGTATAGGATAAGTTTACCAATGGTACTAATGTAACTGTTATTTGTTTTAAACCACCAGGTGCTTTTAATCATGTGAAGTCCAGCCTGCTTGGCTCTACCTCTGATTCTAACATCAATAAGTATAGCACCATCCACAAGATCCCTCTGATTGCACTCAATTTCTCTGAGGGGACTGACAAGAAGACTCATTCTCCGCCAACTCCCGAGACAACCATCATAGCACCAACAAAGGTCAAAGACAGAACTCACAATGTCACAGAAAAAGTCACGCAGGTGAGTCGGTATGTTCCAGTTTGTTCAATATTGCAGTACCATAGGCAAACTCTTCAACCACCATCATAACGCCTAGGGTTTGATTCTCAATAATCCTTGGTTCTGTATTTCAAAGAACATAATTGGCTGTGCATGATGGGTGGTAGCTGGCTGTGATTATGTCTTCATCACTGCACTGACTCAAAATGTAGTCATTTAATGGGGTACCTCGAAGGTGGTTTGTTGGATAGCATGGTACTCTGATACACAGCACATGTGACAGCTTGCTGGTGAAATTTCCTGCTGGCAGGTGGACAAAATACAGCTGGTGATCCCATGGTTCACAGAGGTACCCATTCAGGTCAGTGGAGGTGAGACATTAACCCTCGAACACAATCACTCGGGTGATTTTCAATGCCTGTTTTTTTCAACAGGCATGTGTTCGGGTGATTTTCACCCGACGTTAGTGATAGAGGATGAAAAGATTATTATATTATATTTTTAATGATGTTTTATTGACAATTCCCAAATTGTTCACCCGATTTTGAGTCATTTTTAGGGTCACCCCATGATACCTGTTTTTCGTTTTATGAGAAGTTCTATAGGGTTAAATAAAATAAGAGTACTTCAATTTGCCTTGTATTGTTGTATTTGAATATATTTTGATGAGAAGTATATTTGATCAGGTACATTATATTGGGTGAAATATACCCGACGTTAGTGACGGTGTTACTATTTTTAATGTTAGTGTTCTAGGGTTAAGGACAGGAGTGAAGGGTAATTAGACGTTCCTAACTGCAGAGAAAGTGAGGATAATAGTAAGGGAAAAATTGTAAAAATGTATTCTCATCAACATCAACTAAGAGTAGTATTTTCAAGAAGGGAGAGAAAGGACATCCCAAGGACATCCATCTTTTTACTTGCAAGCCTTCTGCAGGGATTCAGTTTCTTTCTCAAGGACAATGCAGCAGGACTAACACTTCCTGTCATAGGGACTATCTAGTCACTCAATTCCCTGTTGACAAGACCAGCTGATGCCAGCTTGTCAAGGACAGCTAAGAGTGCAGGCATCCAACCCAATATTGATTAATGAATGCCTATGTTTCACCTGAATATGCATTCAATAAAAAAGTCAAAATTCATTGGATAGTTTTAATCATCCTGACAAATCATTTTGTTCTGTATAAATTGCAATGAAAACTGTGTGAAAGTCAATACAGCAGAACAGCAATAGAGCTATGTTTTGGTAATGTTAGCAACTATTAAGCACAAGAGAGCAGTAGGAGCAAGCTCAAATCGCGGCACCGGCACCTGCCGCTTACCTGCTGTGGCATCTCTGGACATGCCACGGCTGTACCGGCATATGCCACGGCTGTACCGGCATATGCCGCGCCGGTACCAGCATATGCCACGTCGGTACCGGCATATGCCGCGCCGGTACCGGCATATGCCGCGCCATATGCTGGCATATGCCGCGCCGGCTGTGGCATCTCTGGACATGCCACGGCGGTTCGAGACCTGCCGGGAGCCCCGAGCTGCCGTGCCGGAGCAGTTGCCACTAGTTTTGAAATCGTGGCGCACCTCATAGAGCACTTGTGTCAGACCCGTTTTCAGTGAGTCACGGGTCTTTTTTAATTTTTAATGCAGCATAGTGCCGTACTCACACTCCTCAATACTGCGTTCACAACACGCTTTACTTGCGTGAGTTTACACGCCGGACTATTTGTGATAGTTCGCTTCATTCCCGACTTTTTAATTTATTTAATATTAGCTGAAGCAGTTCAGAACCACTGCCCCATAATAACGTGCGTATAATCGTTACTTTGTTATTTTCTTCTGTTTTAAGTTTGATCTTTCATAGAGTAATGTGGGTTTCTTAACCTTAAATTAAATGGATTAATGTCATAGTAACAGAACAATTTGCTTACATATATTTTTACATTTATATAAATCCATGTACAATATTTTTACACTTGAAGAGCTATTTCAAGGGTACAAAATAATACGAAGGGCTACTTGTTTGATACAAACTTCCTGAACAACAAAGTTGCACAGATCACCTTTTATTAATAATAATATATGTGAAGTGACTGTCTGATCACATATCAATGTTAATCATTCCTCACAATAATTATTAACAATAATTTCCACGACAATGATGGTAGGAAAAAAAAAGTGTTCTCACTTTGTTAGAAAAATGAAAATAAAGTTATATCCGTTCAAAAAATAACTAATATTTAGTTTTAATGACAACCACAAAGTGTGCAGGCTTTGTCACTGCAGTGTTTTTCCGGGGTTTTGGATGAATATTTCCAGAGCCTCGATATGCGAAGTCAGAAACGTCATTTATGAAGCTCCGCAGGCTCTTTGTCTTGACCTGCAAATAGATGGATGTATGGATGGATGGATATATACTTTATTAATCCCCAAGGGGACATTTCTTGTCATAGTAGCGCCGTACAACTTTAAGATACAAATAAACACACAAGATAAAAGATGAATATATAAGGAAGCAACAGGGATGAAAGATATATACAAATAAAATAAAAGTAAAATATAGACGTGTATATATGTATATGTATATGTACATACATACATACATACATACATACATATACACACTGTAGCGGCGTTCCGTCGGCGTGTTTTTGTTAAGCCGCTAAAGAGCTGCGACACATTGAGTCTTCTCACGCGAATGACAGCAGACCGTTCTTTTCCTTTTTCTTCGTTTTATTTTGTGCAGCAAAAAACACTAACATTATACACACAAACTAATAAACGATCATACGGACATGCGGTCATACGGTAAAAGAACTGTGTGCTCTCATGCCTAATGCAACTCTTGCTTACAACTGCTGCCATCATGACGTCATTATATCCCTTGGCTCGAGCGTCCATTGTTAATATAAACATCTTTCAATATATTTTATATGTAGTTCCTAAACTGCGAGCCTAATTCTGAAATATTAAATTATAAACACTCTTGAAATATTAATTAAACAAAAAACATACTTGTGTCTCTTACATACACAAAAGAATAGAATACAACTAACTGGAATTAAATATATTTACAGCCACAGAGTGTATTCGTTAATTACGCAAATTAAATGTAAACAATAGGTAGTGCAAAATGCAAAGTATGTATAGTGATGAATTAATCCACAGAGGATCTAGCAAGTAAAGTTGTATTGCCATAGGCAGGAATGTTTTCCTGTAACGGTCCTTGTTGCAGCGGAGCGTGAGGAATCTCTTGGAGAAAGTGCTCCGCTGACCCTGCAGACAACTGTTAGGCTTTACAAGTGATCGCCGATCAATAACATATGGCCGTTTAGTTTGTTTAGTCAGTGGTTTGACATGCGCGCAATATTGAACATTGACTTCAGAAATGGTCAGAGTTCATATATACCGAATTTTTGTTTTGTTTTTAAATGTTATATTAAATATTGTCATTTTCAAATCTTTAATGGAAGCGTTTTTGATAAAAACTGTGATTTTTTTTTTGTACTTTTACTTTACCTTGCGGGTGACTCACGTGGTCCCTGTGGGCCCGCAGGCACCGTGTTGGCTATCCCTGCCTTAATGTGTTGTCACATAGTATATATACCTTCCAGGACCTTAAGCAAGTTGCGGCAACACTCTCTCAAACACGGGCAGCTGCCTCAAAAACTAGTGGCACATGAGTGGCAACTCGTAAGTGCCCCGCCACCTGAGACGTGCCATCGGAAAAGGCAGCTCGCAGCTCCCGGCAGCTCGCAGCTCCCGGCAGCTCGCAGCGGCATGTCCAGAGATGCCACAGCCAGCGCGGCATATGCCGGTACCGGCGCGGCATATGCCGGTACCGGCGCGGCATATGCCGGTACCGGCACGGCATATGCCGGTACAGCCGTGGCATGTCCAGAGATGCCACAGCAGGTAAGCGGCAGGTGCCGGTGCCGCGATTTGAGCTTGCCCTCTCTCCAAGAGAGGCCCAGGAGGAACCTAATATCTTTAAACAGATCTTACTCATTCATAAATAAAAACGAACCATCAACATGATTAACCTTAGTCCTACTAACTGGGGTACCAAGGTATACTATTTGTCATATCTCACAGGCGCTTTATTCTATCATTCTAGTTTTTTCTTAATGACTTCCTGTAATTTTTGTCTCTGTTTTAATAAGTGCTTCCTAAACCACCCTTTTGTATACCGATGTATTTGGTCCAAAAGCAATGGGAAAAACATTGTGTTATCTATGTAACTGTTTATTGACCTACTGTCTGCCATGGGTCCTAATTTATAATATCCCATACTATCAGGGGCAAGTGTGCCAGTCATTTTGAAGGAGGCAGACACAGATACAGTGGACACAGATTTCCTCATGTGCTCGGTCTATTTTAGTCTCCCACAATATGCAAATGACCTGTCACTTTCATAAAATTAAATAATAATTCCTCCCCAGGGACCCCAATCGGTAGTCTTCGTATGTTTATTATGTTGGTAGGATGAGAGTGAAATACTCTCCCTCCCTGCTGACGTTAGTTTGGAGTTTGGAGACACCGCTGAGACGGGAAAACTGCATCTACTTCCTGACTGCTAGCATTGGGAAATCTATAATGCATGTAGTGAGGATAGGGGAATGTGCTGAAATTAATAGCGACCCGGCGCCCTTATCCTCACTCCTGCACTATTTTCTGCCCTCTATCTTTGTCTGCCACTGCTTATTAAGCCAAAAACAGGGGGCTGCTTGGCCTTTCTGAGCATGCTGAATAATTTATCATCCAGTCAAAGTTCATTCATATTGGAAAATTAAAACAGGTTTTTGCTTACCAAAATATTTGTATACAAATATCTATCAGCAAAGCTTGAACTGCCCTTCTCTAATTTATCATTCGTACAGTAAAGTACTTCAACTTAGAACGTGGAACAAGTGAGCGTCAGTCAGATTATTTATGGGGCAATCTACTTGTCATCCTGGAGTGGCTGCCTTTACCTATTACTGTTGGACTGCAGAGCACTTACCTTTGTGTGTTGCTGTTAAATCAGTCCTTGAAGGCTTTAAACTGGTTAAATTACCTGGTGGGCCTCGGCAATAATGATCATGAGAATTAAGTACTTGAAGGTGTCTTTGATCAAACTGTCAGAAGGATTATCAGCAATGAAAAGCACGATCAACATCAATTAAGATTTTGTTTTTCAGTGATCCCATTCAATTAAGATGTTGATCCACAATACATTTAAGTGACATTTAAAAATGTAATGGCGTAATCGGGTGGTGTCCCTGATTGATCTGACCCTCTCTTTCCACTCCCTCAGGTCCTGTCACTCGGAGCTGATGTCCTACCAGAGTACAAACTCCAGACAGCCCGCATTGACAAGTTCACCATCCTTCACTACAGCCCCTTCAAAGCTGTGTGGGACTGGCTGATCCTGCTGCTGGTTATCTACACAGCAATCCTCACTCCCTACTCTGCTGCTTTTCTTCTCAATGACACAGAGGAATCGAAGAGGCGTGAATGCGGATACTCCTGCAGCCCTCTTAATGTAGTGGATTTAATGGTGGACATCATGTTCATCATCGACATCCTCATAAACTTCAGGACCACTTACGTAAACCTGAACGAGGAGGTCGTCAGCGATCCAGCTAAGATAGCAATCCATTACTTTAAAGGCTGGTTCCTTATCGACATGGTGGCGGCAATCCCCTTTGACCTTCTCATCTTTGGCTCAGGATCAGATGAGGTATGTTATCTCTAAAGCATATATTTTTTACCTGTTTTTTTTCTCCCAGGGACCTTTTCTGCACATCAACCCGGCCATGCTTGCCCTGTTATCCATTTACTAAGTCCAGAGTTGTACCCCTGGGCCACTAGTAAAGCCTGAATCTTTCGGTTTCGGCTTTGAAAGGATTACTTTAGATTGCATGTTTTTTCATACTTTTTTCTCTATTTTTTTGAATGGTCCTCATTCTAGAATCCATTTACACGGATTAATGGCTTACCAAATGGCAATCAATGATGCATTTATGTGAGGAGCAGGCCAACAGGGCTGTGTGCACAGCTTACATGCAGATGTGAGATGGCCATTGGTAGGCTGGATGCCAGGCCTGCTGGCTTGTTTGTTGGGAGGATATGTCCCCTCAGGCCCGAGATCCACTTCAGTGCTTTACTGTGCTTTGTAGGCACTCCATTACACCCGAAAAGCTCCTGATTATAAACCATAATCATCTTTTCAGTCATGGCTGCTGCTGCTGCTGCTGAGTCAGTTCAGTGAATCACAACAAATCTGAAAGAAAATTGATGTTTTCTTTCTCCCACTAGACAGTTTAACAAAGAAATCACAAAAGAGTTCTGGCAAATTTGCTCATAAAGTTGCGAGTAAACCATATTATCTTTTGCCTCTGGGAAATCAATGCAAACTATTTTACATTATAATGAATAATAGTAAATAGTACAATAGTAGATACATTGCTTTCAGTTAACCAGCGTGGTCTTAATAATGTTCAGACTGAACATGCAACTCAACGGCATTCTCATTCAGAAAATAAGAAACAACTGTGACAGTGGCAGATGGTTTTCACAAAGCTCTTTAATTTAGCAGCTTAACAAGAGAGTTTTAACCTACTAGGGCTTTAGTAAAACTGTTGGTTGGAGCAGAGCATATATTTGAAATAGATTTCAAGCAATTTCTTGTTGTTTTCAATCAATGTCTTGTTGTTTTTAAAACAATTTAGTCTTCCCACAAGATTGAACATCCTGTGAGGGGCATTATGCAAAATTGCGTAGGGTTTTGTTAATAATGCTAATGATTATAATAGAAACAGGAAAACAAAAGATTCAAGCTGTTTTATTGTGAATGCGATCGGAAAGAAGTGAAGTGCTTTGTCCCAACTTGAACCCCCTAAAATGTTTTCCCATTAGAGAGGAACAGGGAGAGAGAGAGCGGAGGCGGATATTTTGATATGTCAAGCTGTTTGATTGATATTTATACCCCGGCTGTGAAACAGACCTTTTATTAAGATCAGTTGAGGTGAAGACAAAATACAGATTTGTCCATCAAACTCTGCAATTATATGTGTACTACAATGAAATAGTAGACTCAAAGCCAAGACTTTTAGTCGTGAAGCAGCAACTACCAAAGAAAACAGAATATAATTCCCTTAGACGTAAAACAACATATTTTTTGAAGAACCAATTGTTACGTTTTCTTTCTTTTTTTTGTAACATTAGAAAAGGAATCTGGTCAATTCTTACATGTTACATGTAGTATTGTTCAAATCCATTAAGGCAGCCAGCTCATAAAAGTTATGCTGGAGTCAAAGCAATAGTAAGTCGTTAAGGGAGTCATTCTACTTGAAATATCCACTGGAGGGCACAACCATAGTAACATCTCATTAAGTTAATTACATTCATACATAACTGCACAGTGCATATCATAATTGGTGTGAGGGGGAGATTCTACTAAGTGGGCTATTCTATTCTAACCACTTGGTAAAGTTGGTGGTCATAGTTGAATGTTAGAAATGTCAATGTGAAACATAAACCTTTAATGTAAAACACAAATGCTTTACTTGAAACCGAGGAAATGTCCCCAGAATTGTTCTTGAACATAGTGCAATGGGGATTAATTTACCATGATGAATCCCTTCTTTTTTAAGAAAATCTATATAAGAGGCAATGCTATAGTGGTTAAGAAGGAGAGTGTGCAGACATTAGCTTCCTTTTCAAAGGTCATTCAGTAATTGGCAGGTAGATAAATGACTGTTCCAATGAGAATGGTAGTTAGTGCTTCTTAAACCTTTTTTGATGACACAGAAGCAGCAACCAACTCCCATGGAGCCACTGAGTGAGTGTTACTTCCCGCTCACTGTTGAATAAATGAGGATTTATCTGTGAGCTGCTGGTGTCTTCACGTCTATGTTCATTTGAGAGCTGTGGGGAGTTGCCACAATGGAGTCATTGTCTTTTTTCACCGTAACAGAAACTCATTACCTCAGTTTGTGAATTGACCCTCTGGATTTCTCAGTGCATTAGATTTGTTCTTGATAAAGAGAACATGTCAGAGGTTGCGGCTGTGGTAGATATGCAGCAGATAAGATTGTTTCTTGATAATTGTATGACAAATGAAATGTCCCGTACTGAAATTAGATACATGTATTATAATACTGTTCAAGTTCTGTAGTTTGACATATTAACGTTCAAACTACTGCTATTACTAATAAAATGCCCAACTCTACTTTTTGTTTAGACCACCACTCTGATTGGCCTGTTGAAGACTGCTAGGCTCCTGCGTCTGGTGCGTGTAGCGAGGAAGCTGGACCGCTACTCTGAGTATGGGGCTGCAGTCCTCATGCTGCTCATGTGCATCTTCGCCCTCATTGCCCACTGGCTAGCCTGTATATGGTACGCCATTGGCAACGTGGAGAAGCCCTACTTGGAGCACAAGATTGGCTGGCTAGACAATCTGGGCGTGTCCATAGGAAAGAGATACAACTATAGCGACCCTAACTCTGGTCCCTCTATCAAGGACAAATATGTCACCGCACTTTACTTCACCTTCAGCAGTCTGACCAGTGTGGGCTTTGGAAATGTTTCCCCAAACACCAACTCAGAGAAGATCTTTTCCATCTGTGTCATGTTGATTGGATGTGAGTAGGTTTTGGCCTTTTCTTTCATTTTCTTTTAACATAATTTTATTCTGCTTGTATCTGGCGCAGCATCTAAAGTGAACTTTAACTTTATTTGATTAGATCTATTGCATGTATGTCCACCTTGGACATGCAATCCCTCCTTTGTGGTCCTTGCTGATGTTTCTTCCTAATTAAATCTTTTTGGGGGGAGTTTTTCTTTATCTGAGTCGAGGGTCTAAGGACAGAGGTTTGTGTGCTGCACAGATTGTAAAGCCCCCTGAGGCAAATTAGTGAGTTGTGATATTGCTATATGAATAGAAATTTGACTTGATTTGGCTTGACAAGATAACAGAATCCTAACTTACCTCTTTTATTGATCATTGTTTGTGTTTCAGCCCTCATGTATGCCAGTATTTTTGGAAACGTCTCTGCCATTATCCAGAGGTTATACTCCAGTACGGCCCGATATCATGCTCAAATGTTACGGGTCAGGGAGTTCATACGCTTTCATCAGATTCCCAATCCACTGAGGCAGCGGCTGGAAGAGTACTTCCAACACTCCTGGGCCTACACCAACGGCATTGATATGAACACGGTAAGTAAAAGGGATCACCACATCTAACTGTCGTTTTAACTGGATAGCATGCCCAACAAAATAAACTGATCTTGAATTGAATTTAAATTGAATTGAATTGAATCTTATTGAATGACAGTAGAAATGTTGAATATGCAAGAATCTAAAAAGAGCTTTCTTTCTCTTGTCTGCTTTTCATTTGGATTAACATCCCTACATTGGTAAGAACAGGAGGTACATGTTTTTATTTCTTGTCATTTTCATGGCTCTGTTTCACCACCGTTTAAAATATTAACCCCATTAGCCCGACAGTGTCAATATTAGAAATGTCCATCACTCACAGTGTATGCATGATTTGTGTGAATTCATCCAATTAGTATAGCCTATTTCATATCTGAAAGCAAATACATCATATTTTAGAGTGAAGTATGTGAGTATAGTAACATGCACTGAAATGTAATGTTGTCTTATTTGAATTCCATCTGAAATGTTATTTGCAACCTTATCAGTAACTTTTGCAGGCAACTACAATATTCCTCAACAATACATGTGTTAATGTTCTGCTCTTTTATTACTTTTAATGTTAATGTTGAGATTGTAACAGTGCAAGGTTTTCATTTCCAGGTAATTTGACCTCTTTTGATCAATTCAGGAAATAGAAGTTTAGGTATTTAGAGTAATAACCCACGATTGAGTGTCTCCTTACTATGTAAGGCTTTACAATCCCATAGCTCCTCCTACATCATATAATATATAATATATTCCATATTGGGATAAAGCATAAAAGTTGTGATTATTAAATGTGGTTACTGGTCAGAGAAGTTGTTTTTTCTACTATAAGTTGTGTAAAATGAATAATGTTATGCAGTATATAAGTATTTCCTTTAAATTGATGACATTTGGTATGAAATTGGAAATTGTTACATCTTGATATAATTTTTATGAATGCGTCTTCATTAAGAAACACTATAGTGTACTATTACCCACAAGGTTGTTTTTCCAATACACCTTGTGACTGTTTTTAATGGGTCTATGACTCTCCACGTTTGTTTTCCTTATGTCCTTTTCTCTGTGCTATTGTCAAGCTAAATTACAACTTCTCTTCATAAAAGTGCATTCATCTTAACACGTTTGCTCCTCACAGTTTCCCACCGGCTCGCAGAGCAATCTCTTTGACATTTTCAACCTCAGTATTTTGTGCAATTTAACTCACAAATTGTATCTGCATCACAGGTCTTAAAAGGTTTTCCTGAGTGCCTGCAGGCAGATATCTGCCTTCACCTCAACAAGAGTCTTCTTGACGACTGCAAAGCGTTCCAAGGAGCCTCCAAAGGCTGCCTGAGGGCCTTGGCCATGCACTTCAAAACCACTCATGCCCCTCCTGGAGACACTCTGGTCCACAGTGGGGATGTGCTCACCGCTCTCTACTTTCTGTCCCGCGGCTCTATTGAGATCCTGAAAGATGACATTGTGGTAGCCATCCTGGGTAAATACAATCCTTGCTTATGTGAAGTATGGTAATGGCCAACACTAAATTATCAAGGGATTGTTATCGCTTTTTGGTGGATTTATTTATCTCCTTTGAGACAAAATTGTCAATCATCAGCATCAATAATCTAGTGACAGTCTCGATTGTTCCCAAAATGTAGGCCTATCACATAGTGGTGTGAATATCTGCAAAAGTCACCTCCCTGTTGTATTGAAGATCTGCCAGCTGATTGTGTGTTGAGTGTCAGCATCAAACCTGTTGAGACAAAGACAAAACGCCTTATTCCTCTGCTTTTGTCTGAGTTTGAAAGAGGTGGTGCTTCAAATTCATATTATTCTGACCTTAGTGCTAGTTTGCATGAGTACATACAGTATATTGTCAGTGCTATCAATATTATATTATATTTAGCTAGACTATATACATATGGTTCCTTTTTGACGTCTTTTGGAATTAAAATATTAGTGTTTACATTTTGTATGAAAAATATGCAAAGTTTGCTTCCACCTTTGGCTTTTTGTGAAGGGTATTAATTATGTAGTTTGTTCTGATTGATTGAAACATTTGAATAACTGATTGAGCTAACGTTCTACTCTGTTCAGGATGCTTGATATTTTGTTCAGGAAAGGGTATACAGTGCAGTTTCCTAATGGCCACACGCACAGTTAAAGGAGGCTCAGCGTGACTTGTGTGCACGTCAAATAATTAAAAGAGCAATACACCACATTCAGTGCATACAAATAACAGCAGACAACTAGCTGCGTGAAGATATATTGGAGTAATGTCTACCTGAGCAGAGAATGAAGTCGATCTCCCTCTGTGTGTGTTGTTATCTGAGCTTCTCCATGTTTTGTTGATATAGGCGAGCCAGGGTGTAGTGTATGTTCAAGCATTGCATTGCTCTCATATGACAGTTAAGGCTGATATTGCCGTTCTGACCGACCGCGTCTTCCTGAAAGCGTAGCACCCAGTCTCCGGTTCCCATTCAGGTAAACACTGTCAGCTCTATTGGCACATTTGCCATAGTTTGTTGAGAACCGCGAGAGGTAATCGAAATATTCCGGATCTTGTATTACTTACACCTTGCATAATTTTCAGGTTATTGCAGCAGCTAAACCACTGTGTTCACACTTTTTGACAAGAATGGCAAGGTGCCTGCCGTCCCCCATGTCTGTCCTCTGCCCCTACGGCTGTTCGTGTGACAGGTTTGAGAGCCTGACATTTTTATTAAGTGGCTCCATGAAAGGTTGTTTGGCAATTTTTAAGAACATGGTGAAATAGCTGCCACGTTTTTGACAGCACAGGGAAATGACTTAAATCTGCAAAATTTACAAAGACATTTGCCAGCTCTAAATGTGAAAAACAATTTCCCCCAGCAATATAGTAATACTAAATAAACATTACTCTTATTAGAATAATAAGTATTTATCTTTTACTTCACGGGTTAACACCAACAAGGTGCTGCAGGCCAAGCCTGGATTAAATTTGCCATGAGATGAATGCTCTCCAAAGCTGCAACTGACAGAATGGGGTTTAAGCTAAACTGGTGTATCCCACAAAATCCATTATTAACCAACACACTGGTAAAGTCACTGATCTCAAAGATCAACCCCTTTATAATTGATACAAACATAATGCTCCATCAGCATAAGTTTGCTCTAATTTGTTTGTGAAAACTAAACTGTTCCAGCTCCTAACAAGTTAGTGGTCAGTCGATAGCACTAAAGCATTTTCTTCGAGTAATGAGTCCAACAAGACTGCCAGCGTTGTGCCTCAGGTGAGGAATTAGTCTCTTACACTTCCATCCAGGCACTGATGAACTAAATCCTTGTGCTGAGAGCTGCATGTGGGGGAGAGATAAACCACTCTGTGTGCTGTGATAGGCACACTGGCAGCCAACGTATCATATCGCTTTCTGCTGAGCCTTTGCTTACATTGTTGGTATTTAGTGAGCCCCGGGACCAACAAAGGATTTTTTCGTCATGGCCTTTAAATCAGACCTGTCGTCCTTTGCAAAAGTATACCCTTATTTAAGCAGGGGAAACTCAGATGGTACACAACTTGACTTCTGACAAGTTTGCTTAAGAATTGGCACAATTTTTTCCTTTGAAGTACACCAAGTATGTCAATCCCAATCAAAACCTCCTCTCCCTCCACATCAAAGTTGCTTTGAGTTTGCAGTTATTTCTCAGCATAAATAATGGATCAAAGACAGAAAGACAACTGATGCACAGCCTTGGGAGATCGTCTATAGAGAGAGGGAAGGTTGTTTGAGTTTCATTATCCACAAAAACAAACATGTCTGTGCCCTTTAGTGAGGGCCTGAGGAATAGCGAGATAAATCCCAAAAGAAAACAAAATACAAGTTATTCTCTATATGGGTACCTGTAGATGTCAATGCAGGTAACGCCGATGTGTACCCTATACCAGTAAACATTTGGAGAATATGTATTGTCTCTGTGTGTGTTGATATCAGGAAAAAATGACATCTTTGGAGAAATGATCCATCTGTTGGCCAAGCCTGGGAAGTCCAATGCTGATGTGCGAGCTCTGAGTTACTGTGACCTGAGCACCATTCAGAGAGAAGATCTGCTAGAGGTGATAGACATGTACCCAGAGTTCGCCGACTATTTCTTCAACAACCTTGAGCTTACCTTCAACCTCAGAGATGAGACCCCAAAGGTAGAGGATATTGCATTGTCGTTATGGGAGCTAGTTATTTATATTATCATTTTTGATTGTATTTATCTTCTAACAATTCTAAATGTATCAATGTGGTAAACGAATTGT
Organism: Myoxocephalus aenaeus; assembly: GCA_038501785.1. Classification (NCBI taxonomy): domain Eukaryota; kingdom Metazoa; phylum Chordata; class Actinopteri; order Perciformes; family Cottidae; genus Myoxocephalus; species Myoxocephalus aenaeus. Next base: position 311,861 of record JBAMJR010000187.1, read on the forward strand.
ATTAATTAGTATATTATGATACTCACATTGTTGCAGCCCTCAAGCTCCCATGGCGGTGATTCAGATGGCGAGGGCAATAAGAACATTAAAAGAAGGATATCCTTCACACCAGAGGTATCTAAAGGTAAGTGGAAACTAATCTGCACATCTCTCGTACAGCCTCTTGTGGTTACAAATGTGTTCTTTGTTATTGTTAACTGAGTGGAGCTCCTTAAGAGCATCTATTCCACATGGAATACAGTACAGTGTTTTTCCACTGATTCCTGTTGATTGCAATCTACAGGGGAAAGCAAGGAGGTGGTTAAAGACTTGAGGCGAGAGAGGGAGTCCAACTCGTGCCTAAAGAGAAGTTCAGAAGTCCTTAGTACCCCTCCACGCAATGCCCCAGTCCTGGACTCAAATCTTGTTGTCAGAAACAACGTGGAGAGAAGACCATCCTTTGAAGGTGGTGTATTTTTAGTTTTACTGATGAGTATTTTGTTAGAGTAATCTTCACTGTTTTGACAAGAACTCGTACAGAAGTTACACCAAAACACTTTGTTCTGGGAGCTTCAGGTGCCCAATGTTCTGTAAAAGACGGCCAAGCTTTAAAGACATAACATTTGCAATAATGAAACATGTCGCTTACTAAACAAGTATGCTTGATATTGATTTGCAACCTCACTCACTCTAATGAAACAGAAATACAGAACGATGAAATTGCAAATGTATAGTCTTCTTTCTTTTCTCCATGGAGTCTGCCTCAGATATATAAAATATGCTACAGTAACCGACAAACCTGATATATAAATTCCAGGATTGTATATGGGCAAAGCACATCCCACTGATAAGAATGACTGAGAATAAAAAACTGAGTGACAGACTCAAGATATTGGTAATCTCTACTGCTCGACGGATACAAAACATAAGGCTGCATTAGAGCAAAGCTAAGTGCCATCCATGGTCAAAGCACACACAACATCCAACAAGGGTCGAGCCACCTGCACAGACTGCTGCACCAGATAGTGTATTCACAGAACGTGTGCGTTTAAAATCACAAAGGAGGCTGAACACATATCAGTGGACAGCAAGCTGAATACTAGCAGGTGCCCAGCAGAGATAACAACAGGGTTGGTTTGCTACTGGAACACATTGCGTTAATTCTTCCAGTTCAAGAGCTTGATAGATTACAACAAAGAACCTACCCGTAGCTCTCATGTAATGATTAATTACGTCTATTTTAGTGGGGGGGTTTGTTTAGTAATGACGTTGTTCTGACCCACATGGGAGGATGTAAAGCATGTGTGTTGGTTTGGCTTTCCAGATCTGTGCTGTGATAAATGGGCCTGTAAGAAGTCCACGGACTACCTGAACGAGTCAGCACAGTTCCAGGACCTGAGAGAGGACGATAATTCTACCAGTGAGATCACGTATGGAGAGGTGGAACAGCGCTTAGGTCAGCTTCAAGACCACTTAAACAGGTACACATTTTCAAAGTCAGCATACAAATGGTTGCTCCATGTGTAAAACACATTAAAGGTGGATTACACCAGAATGCAAACTTTTATAAACCAGTGTTTGAAAAAAGTGCTTTCTTTTCTTTTATGGTCTAAAAAGTAGAGCACAGAAAGTGCTCTACTTTTTTTCTTCATCATTGATTTATCCAGTGCTTAATTTGTAAAACTGTTGCATAACAGAGAGGAAGCTTTTGTCAGTGGGTCAGCGGGAGAGAAAAAGTCACTCAAAGCATCAAATATCCATAGTGCCTGGAGCACAAAGGACAATGCGTAGGTTCTAGCTGTTGAAACTAAACTAGCTGTCATTCCAAAATAAGACATTCATTATTTACATTTATTAAACAGAGCATTCACAATAATCACTTAAAATTGGGGGGGAGACACATAGAAACAGCTGTTAATGCCAGTTTGCATCTCTGTCTCTCTCTCGAAACCTTGACGTGTCTGTCTGTCTGTCTGTCTGTCCGTCTGTCGATACCGTTTCAGTGCTATGGACAGCGCCAAACTGCCACACCAACTGTATGCACTCCCACAAGGTGTATTTAAAATGTTTGGGGAGTTCTCAAACTTATTGAAAAAAAAGTAGGAATTGAAAACAGTCTGTGCCAAAATGAGAAAAAGCACTTTTTAAGGCCCGAGGGCATGACGTTTCTTTTTTCTATATGTCATCGTGTCGGTGAGAGCCGTAGCCGACAGCATTATCTTTTCGTTCTCGGTAACATCTGGAGGGAATTTATTCAAATGTGGACTTGAGGACTCACTGTTCCAAATTTAATGAATGAAGGTAACTGACCTCACAAAACACGTTTTTGGTTACAACCCAATAGTGCATATGCTAATCATGAAAATGTCTAATTACAAAGTGTCTAATTAGATACAATTATGAAGTGGAGACATTTTGTACAGACTTGGAGGTAAACTGCAAGTTAGCGGTTGGTGGAGGAAAACAACAACAACAACAACAACAACAAGGCGGTAATTCTAATTGGTCATATTTTGAAGAAATAATACAATTAAATATTTGGTTATTCTTATTAATTATTCTGCCATTACATTTTCAGTTAGCGACTTAATTATAACAGTGTGCCTTATATTTTAAAGTTGTCACCTCCTACACTGCTAAAAGTAAGCCACACTCTTCAATCACTGGCAACGTGTAGTTCAATTGCAATGTTCATGAGTGGGTAGAGGAAGACAACTAGCTGGCAGGAGCCGTTGTCGGACTCAGAGTGGGTGGCTGGATTTACTGGAAGCAGGATAGTGTACAGTACCGCTGCAGAACCGGAACATATTAAACTTGAGAATTAATTTGTACAATGTTTTGCAGAGTTTGTAGTACTCAGAATCTAAAACTGATGACTGAGAACAGCGTATGTGTGAAACATCTTAGAACAAAAGCCACTCTCTAGCTAAACTCCCTGTAATTTAAACAATAGATGAGCAAGCAAGCTACCTTTCCAGAGTGAATATATTGCATTTTAGTCTCATTATTTTCTGTAGCGAAGAACTACATTGGCCATAGTTTTAACAACACACCTGCAGCCTGCAGGCCACTTGAAAAAGACAAACAAATGAACAGCAGGTGGTATTTTTAGCTGGAATAATGACAGAGAACAAGAGATGGCATCAGGGTGCCAGAAATACCGGGCTGGCTCATTTTATTTCACACAAATAAGACATTTCATCCAATGCACTCCACCTGAGCTTGTTTTTTTCCACCAATGCAAGCTAGCTGCAGGATGAGCAGCACTTTGTGTTAGTTGTAGCACAGTGTCGCTGCTTTATCCCTCATCAGTCATAACCTATAAACAAATACTGCCTTAATACAGCACAGAAACACAGTAGAGACATAGCACATATGGCATTGCCCATGTACATTAGAAGGAATACAGGTACTTCTAAGGTTATTCAGCATTACCCAGTTTTGCCGTACGCTCTAAATATAGAGCTTGGATGACATCTACTCATAATTAGATTCACCAAATGAGTGTGGTAAAGTAATTTTCGCAGTGAACGCCCAATTCACACCTCCCACAGAAAGCTCATCATCACACCTAGCATGAGCAGTGTCTTCCGTTTACTATTCTGGCAGAACGCGTTTCCACTCCTTTGTCATCTCTTCAATAGTCCACTCTGGAGCTCAATGTAGAGCTCAGGGAAGTACAGCTGGGTGAGTTTTCATCCGTTGCATGATCAGACTTCATCTCCACTGTGATCATCTTTCTTTTTGTTTTGTTCTTTTTGAGGCTGGAGTCTCAGCTGATGACAGATATTCAGACTATCCTGCAGCTGCTGCAAAGACAACCGACACTGGGACCTCCAGCCTACAGCACGGTGACTGCCAGTCCAGACTATCACAGACCTGCTGTGAAGGTTCAGCCGGTTGCACTGACTGCAAGCCATTTCTTCAGCCATACAGGAACGCAAGTAAGGAAGTTTTCAGAGGTAGAGACAGTTTTTTCCCACACAATAAGTTATTTTTGCACATGTGTTCAGAGCACGGACGTCATACATCAGCTGGCTTTTATAATCACCGATCACATTCTCAGCATGTCACCAATGGTGTTGAAGGAGACAATGAGGCAGTCTAATCTGACAAGCTCCCACTGTTTCATATTTCTTTGCTGCAACCTGTTTTGAATGATTGGTATGTCTGCCACAGTGTTTGCCAGAAAGTCTGGGCAATCACAGAAACCAATCTGAGCCACTGTCTGACACCATCTCAATTGTCTGGATGACATAAGCCTCAACAATATGGGAGTCAATATATGCTAAAACAAGTAGTAAGGTTTTCTGTATGTTGAGATGTTTTGTCTTTATATTTTTGCACAATTTACCTTAATTTTACATACAGTAGTTTGTATTTAGTTTGTTTTTATTTTTCATATTTCAATAATTGCTTTTTTCTGGAATGTACAACTTGATTCAGTAAATACATGTTATATTTTGCCACTCTTTTTCTTAGGGCCCCAACCACAAACTGGAGAGAACCATTCAGGAATCCAAAGACTCTCTGTCGAGCTTGGCGAACGTGAATGCCCCCATCGAGGGCAGCCTTACAGCATTGCTTGTACAAAGACACACAGAGCCACAACAGCAGATCACAGGGCATCAACAGTCTGCACTGATCCTTCTTCCAACTGAAGCCTCTTCCACCTCCTCCTCCTCTTCCTCCCCAGCCCCTTCTGACTCCAATCTGAACACCACCGGGCTCAAAAGACCTGTCTCAGACTCAGAGTTTCCAAGGCCATAAACCTTCCAGGAGCACGGTGTTCTAATATCTGGGTTGGATTGCTGTTGTTACTTTTTAAGTAGCAGCTTTTTATCGGCATGCTGGCACAGACATCTGTATTGTTCATTTGCGATGGCTTGGTAATAGTTGTATGGTGTTTTTGTTATTCATTATGCATGTGGATAAAATACTGTTGCTGCAGTTAACAGTGTGTTCAACTGTGTTCTGCAGTTATCAGTTTAATAACAATGGTTACATATTGTAACAGTAGTTCTATTAACACAGAAGCCCTCGGATGGACTCTTTAGGCATCAGATTCACATTCAAAATGCACACGTACATGCTCAACCAATCGGAATGAATCTATTGAGCCACATCCTATAGCGTGGCACTATAGAAAGACAGCACTTCCCCATTTACTAAGGCGACAGCTTCCAAACTAAATTCAACGTAAACGGCAGGAATGCTGGTTAAAGAGCTCCACCTGGCTGTGATAGAACTAGCACTGCAGCACCTAATCAACTTTCTGTTTCAACCAGCTTTGTTCTCTAATGGGCTCTAATGGGCTCTGTACCACTCCTCGTGACGCAACATGTTATGCCCCAACACACAATTGGTCACAATGGGCTAGACTGAGGGGGCCAGGGAGTCAGCCAAAGCGAACACCACACGTGCTGTATCAAATCGGGTTTGCACTTAATTCGTGGACCCCAGGACGAGAGAGATATGTCCCTCCGTTTATCATTACTTGCTAACAGTATGCTGCTGTTATCGCAGAGCTAGGACTCTGATAAACAAGTATGATGGAGGTATGTCAACATGGCAGTGTGTGTGTGTTTTTTATTCATAAGCAAGAGGAGCTGACTGACTTACCTCACATTAGACGGGTCCCAATGTCCAGCACTCAAGGCATCCGTGCATCACATGTTTCTTAGTAGCTCCATTTCTGTCGTCAGAAGAGGGGAAGATTATCTCCCAGGAAGCTGAGTGTCAACAGAGAGCAGTTAAGATAAGATCAAATAAGATACTATACTATATTACTACTACTAGACTACCCACTGCCAAAGTGGCCCTAGAGACAGATAAATGCAATTGATCACCTAGCTTCATGTACTCCAGTTAGTGTGAAAAAAGGAAGTAGCGATAGAGACTTAAGGCGGCCCACCTCTGTCACCAGGTAGTCCAAGCAGTTTTCAAGTCCAACCTGAGACTTGTGAGCCAAAGCTTGGGCCCTGCACTACTTTGTGTCCTCGTTGCCATCATACATGTACTGCATGATTACGTAAAGCATGAGAAGGGGACTTTGTCACAACAGGAAAATGGTGACATAGCCATTCTTCCTCCAGTTGAAATCTTTGCCTGGCACCTGACTTAAGGTGCTGACAAGGCCATAGGTCAGAACACACAGTGAATCTCCTCTGCTAAGATACTGGCCACATGAACACCCTCAACAGTTACTGATGAACCTGGAAAGTCCTGTTAGAGCCTGTTTGAGTATAAAGCTTGTGTGTGATACATATACAAACTATACCCCTGAGAGGGCCTGCATATGAACAGATTATACTGTTTTCTGCAGTTATTAGTGTAATACAGCATTATTACAAAGGTGTGAGAAAAGTTGTCTTGTCCTTAGGTGTATGCCCGTCTTCTCTAAAGTGTGACTCAGGGGTTATGAAAAATTGCACTGCATTATATAGCACAGTATCAAGTATACTGATGTTTTCTTCTTTAAAATAATGTGCATTATTATTACGGTACAACACTGAGGTGCACCTACTGCACGACATTAAGCCAACAGAACACACCATACATGCTTGTCCGGGTAGTTATCATAACATGCAGAGTATTCTGCTGTTATCTCAGAGCTAGGACTCTGACAAACAGGTATGATGTAGGTATTTCTGCATGGCAGTGCATGTGTTTTCTATTTATATATTTACTGTTTTGCACTGCCTATGAGCCCAAAGTAGCACATTACAATATAACATGATGTCAGCATATTTGTCTCTTTTTAGGATGCACTTAAAGGATGTGTTTGATGAGAGAGGGGAAGGGGAACACATGGAAAGTTAGTAATTGCGCATAAACAGGCCCCAGGGTTTTGTGCCTATACAACCAATCCAAAAGTCAGCATCTTTATGTATAACTAACCATAACATCATTGAAGCATATCGTTTTTGTTGACAATGTACATTCAATTTAAAATATTGTTAGACAATTGTTAGAAGATAAACAAATCACATTGCAAGATGTAAAACTATATATATTTTCTTTTTTAACTGAGTAAATTATATAAGAAACTCATTAGAAAAACAGTAGTAGATATGTTTGTTTTGAAGCTGTGGGAGCAATAAATGAAAAAAAAAACACTTCTAGTTGTGTCATATTATTCTTTTTAAGTCCATAAAGGTGTACTATGAATGGAAATACAAATTACTAGAGTATTACTTCTCCTCTAAAGTTGCACAAGCTTGACAACGCTATGTTGGGAATTACATGAGGTCAGGTAACCAATAGAGAGTCAATGTACCAATGATACAATAGTAAAGCTGTCCCACCTTTGCAGGTGCAAAATGATAGTGAGGGAAAAGACAATCAAACGATGTTAATCAGCCACAACTAAAAACACCTGTGTGAATGGACAAGTGGTGTGTTGGGCTTTAACTAAATGTACTTCTACTCACCTTTAAATAAAGTTCCTAACAACATGTTATGCTAATATATCAATACAAAGATGCATATCAACAAATGTTGAAGGTCCTATGCAAAGACCGATTATTGGAACATATTATGTTACAATGCTGACACCTGGTGGCCAGTTTAGTGTGGAGTGAATTTGATTACGTCGTTGACGTCCCCAAACCCCAGATGTCCTAGTTTTCCACGAGCACTTAAACGCAGCCTGCATTTGTGGATAAGCGTGGAGCTAGACGCCGTAAAATAGTCTCAAAACTCACCACCAGACAGCTAATGTAACCTGATCCTTCTATCAGGAACACGTTACACGATCTATAAATACGTACATAAAAATGTCACAAATATGTCATACATTTACATACACAGAAAGCTTTTCGAAGGCGAATTATCAGATCTGTGAAGTTGAAGTTAAACGATATGTTCGTAAAATATGTATTTATTCAGGTTGGGATGAGTGCATTTGCGAAACGGTTTTGCATGTGTTCAAATCGCTTATCGATCAAATGTTTATCATACAATAGGCAACATGTTTGTGACAATTTTGAGATCACTACAGTGTAAACGCTTGAGAGTTTGGGAGAAACGAAAGTGAAACTGTTTAATTTCCTCGATACAGCTGAATCATCGTTTTCACTGCCAGTAATCAAGCTGGAGCCACCTTGTATAGAGGCGCTTGTTTTTCTGCGTTATCGGTTCTGGTGATTGAAGTCGTCATGGCTTCTGATAACGACGATGTAAAGTATGAGCGTCTCATCGAAGACTATATGCCGAGGTTGCGAGACCGTATTGTGGTGGATCGGGTTCTGGATCATATACATTTTATCGAAACCGTCCAAAAGGAGCAGATCCGACAGAAAGCGAAGACCGACGGTAACTGTGCGGGCGCGGAGCTCCTTATTTCCGCAGTTATAAAGAAGCCACATGCCCCTGGCTGGTTCACGGCGTTTGTTGACGCGTTGACACACGGAGGTTGTGAATCTGCAGCGGAATACATGCAAGTCAAACCCCCAGATCCTGAAGTGGAGGCCGAGAATGATTACTGCGTCAAGCTCATTCAATTGCTCTCTCCAAGTCTTGTGGACATGAAGACTAAAGATGTGTGCTTCCAGTGTTTCTCCCGAAGCCTACTCACCCAGGAGGACCGTGAGATGGTAAATACAGTACACCGATCATATTTTAATCTGGAACTGATATTGTAAGTCTCACAACACGCATCCACAGTAAATGCATAGCAGAAAAGTGTCATCCCATGTAGTCTGAAAACAATTTGAGTGTAGTTTTTCCCCAGTCCCACTTTTTAAATCCCATGTACTAGTACATGTCTTTGCAGTGATTGACCACAAGGTGGCAGACACAGGCAGGCTACTCATCTGTTTCGCACCTCACTCTGACATCGTAAAAGCAGCCCATTGTTATTATGCTCATGCTGTAGATTGACGCCGCAACAACAACCCGAGGAAACGGGAGTGGAGCCCGTGAACTTCTGAGTTGTATCGTGAGAGGTCGACAAGGATGGTTTTCTGAGTTCCTCGAGATTCTGCGTGAAACTGAACACCAGCACCTGTGGGAGCTGACTGGAGGGTCACCTGACTCTGACAAGAAAGGTGACTCACATGACAGGAGCACACACCCAGCACAGGGAATGTCACTAGTGAAGTATCTGTGTTTGGCAGAGATTATTCATTAGATGCACTTTCATACCTACTCACTTACTTATTAATTAAATTAACTGCCAACGTGTGATTTGATTATTTCTTATTAGGCTCCGAGGAGAAACCGCCTTCAGTGAAAGATGAAATTGAAGCTCCAGCAGCAGCCGGACACCGTGATAGCCAAGAGTTTTTGATCAACTTTACGGAGGAGCCTCTGGGCGAAGCAGGTCTTGCAGAACACCTTTGTTCAACCATCAGTGAAATTTTTTTATTATCTTTAGATGTCAGTGATAACAACTGGCAGCAGTCGTGCTTCAGTAGCCTTCATATTCAACTAAGTGACATTCATACTGTCCAGTGGGCAGTTTATGGTTCAGTTTACCCAAATCACAAAACACACATTTTCTCATTTACCCATGCCCCGGTGTCTGTTCATGTAGATCATTTTCATTTGCAAAGTTTTATATGGACATGTTCATGAAATATAGTTTCTTTAGTAGATAATAAAACACGCACAAGAGTCACATATGTCATCTCTGAAACTGTCCATAGCAGGTCTGTGAATTATCATGAGTAACTGGGACATTGCTTCTTGTAAACAACATTAAAATGTAATGTATCAATGCCTCAAGGACCACACACATAATTATATCCACCTCTTTTGTTTTATTGTGAGGCAGCAGAAATCCCCATATGCCATTACTGTATCTGCTTGGTTAGATACCACTAGGGGTGAGAGGAGAAATCTTCTCTTTGGTCATTTTGGTGAACTGACTCTTTAGGAGCTGCTATTCTCAACACAGAGAACACGTCTAAGATGTATCTCCTGCCTTTCTTGACTGCGATTTGTATACCTTAGTTGATATCTCAGTATAAGCTTAATCTTTTTTTTCTTTTATAGTTTTAAGGGCTGAGAGAGCCAAGTCAGATGCAATTAATTGCTTTTGTATGAACAATTGTAATAAACTAGAAATGTAACTATCTTTTCAGACCTGTACGAAGGAGCTCCCAATGAATCCAGTCAACTGCCAGATAGCGTGAAGCCCTCACAACCAGGTGGGACTGATCCACCATCACTCACCCTACAGTAGTTGATACTGTTTATGTTTTAAGATTCAAAGTATGCTAGTAAAAAGCTGGATCTGGTCCCACACACGCAAAAAAATAAAAACTCAAATCAAAGCAAGAAACGCTGGATGTGTTGATGCCCCATAGTGCCATAAAAGCAGAATGAGTGTGTTTGGAATGTGCTACAAGTGGAACATTTCTGTCCGCTTGACACCAAACAATAAGTTCCATGTGTGTACCATGATGGACCACATAGAGGTCAAAGAGGACAAAGCATAGCCGGCGCTTTAAATGAAAACCACATGCTGCTATATTGCCGCATTGTTAAATAATGTAAAGGAAAAGTTGAATTCAAGTCGCTTTGGAGTGGGGCCTTCCATTAGACTTTGTTTTATTATCTTAAAAGCTACTGCATCATCTCTCATTGCACTGTGCTCGTATAAAGTGCCTCTTCGACATTGTGTTTGCATAATAAATGAGTGCTTTAGGGATAATCAACAAGTGGCACAAAAGTAGAGTTGTGCAAACTGATGAGGCAGTGGAAATAATTACAGGAATGAAGAAATAGAGGAAGTGTCTTTTATTTTCTTAAGAAGAGATTACAATACAGTGTGTCTCATGATGAGTCATGACATTAAGATGACTGGTTGGCCAGGGTGCATGGATTAAACAGAAAGGATCACATGTAAGATTGTTCCATGTGCAGAGAGGTATTTGTGGTCCTCTTGGAATTCATTTCCCTGCATTGAATCAAACTGAAAAATAAGCCTGTGGGTTTTCAGTTTTTTTTTAAACAAAATTAAACATATAGCTGATTGTTGACTTTTCTACTCGAATAAGTAAAACTACAGGGGCCACAGAGGCCACTGTTTACTTGTTATTGTCTTTTAAGCTCTACCTTGCCATCGGCATAGACATGTATTTACTTTTGTGTAGTTCCTTGAAACAGCACTTTAACCTCTGGCATACCCAGTCTGAGAGGGAAAATTAAAAGCTGTTTGCACGGAGGGGAAAAAAAGCTTTCCGGGAGATTGAACTCATAACCGGGGGAAAACATAGTACCTCAAAGTTGAAGGTAGCAGAGAGGGGGGTGTATGCACATAGCGCATGTTGTATCCCCAGCCGAGACAGAGCAAATGAGTCATAGCCCACCAGCGACTTCAAGTCTGACTGAAGTGAATCATAAAAAGTCTTCTGTCCTTGCAAACAGGAAAATAAGACACAATGCTGCCAGAACTCAAGCACATTTCTCAAATAAAATGTGATGAAATGATACACTGCAAGCCACTTGAGAAAATCTAAATGATTGATAAATACAAGCAGATGTTAGCTTGGGCAAGGAAATACTGTACATCATCTGGAGTTTGATTATTTTTGCAAAATTTGAGGCAGTTAAATTGTAATCATATACCCCTTTAAATTGGACTTTTTAGATTTGTAATGAGTAAAAGGCCAGATTACATCGATTTATTTGTACTTGAACAATGACATCTGCTGGCTTGCTTTTGGCACATATTTCTGAATCTTTATGGTTAAAACTAAGCAAACATGATCTGACTGAAATTATTTATCGAGCAAAATGTTCACATATTGACTACTGTATGTTAGGCATGTGGTTGTATGGTGTTCAGTGTAGTTCATTCTGTGTTAATTGTTGTTTAAAGTCAGGAGGCTTAACACAGAGAATGAAGAATGTGCATAAAGTGTTTTGTTTTTTTAGGAAGCACATATTCCATGAAATCTTTTTTTTGCATTTTTGATAGCAGCTTTAAGAAAACATTCCACCCCAGGACTAAAAGCACAAACAATGACAAACACAGTAGTTTCCTGCTTGTGCTGCCTGTAATTGTGGGTTGCTGACATGGACAATAAGTTGTGTCTGTCTGAGGCTCTGCTCTGCGTTACAGGTTTAGGAGCAGCGGCTGGAGGCCCAGAAAAAGATGATATTGTTCTTCGAGATTATCAGAATGACGTCGCTAAACCTGCCTTGGAGGGGGAAAACATCATCATATGCCTCCCGACAGGAAGTGGTAAAACCAGAGTTGCAGTTTACATTACAAAGAAACATCTGGACCTCAGGAGAGCAGAGGGGCGTTCAGGAAAAGCGGTCGTCCTGGTGAACAAGGTACAACAACCTGACTTGAAACAGCTTGGCTTTGCACCACTACGCTGACCTACTTATCTGCTTTGCAAATCCAAAGAAAACATTCTATCTTTCAGTCAATTTGGACATGTGGGTCAGATGACCACAAATTACATGCCATACGCACAATTTTGGTTTTTCCCCTGCACTTTGGTTCCATTTTAATGCATGTGATCTGCTCTGCACTGCAAAAGGCCTCTACTTACTCCATTTTGGATTCAAGTTATAAAACTATTTAGTTGAATTTTAAAACAGCTTGAGAAATAGTGATTGCATGTGACTTAAACTGATCATAGTGGTTCACCCTTCAACACTGGAAAGAACAGAATAATAACTTGCCAAGTCACTTCTCTGCAGAAGAGAGAGTAGCTCACCCTGAACAACTACATATTCTTAAATCTTGGCACAACTAATGTTGTTGCATAAACAAACAACAAAGAGCTTTGTAGTACAGTACAGTATGTCTTCATTACCATCGTCATATTAACATTGAATGTGCTCTGGTGTCCTGCAGGTTCCTCTTGTTGAGCAGCATTACTCTGCAGAGTTCGGGCGATTTTTGAAGCACGCATACAAAGTGGAGCGAGTCAGTGGAGACTGCCAGCTCAAAATCTCATTCACAGAGGTCGTGAAGAAAAATGATGTCATCATCTGCACAGCCCAGATCCTTGAGAATTTCTTGGAGATGTCTAACAAAGGAGAGGATGAAGGGGTGAAGTTGAGCGGTATGGTTTTACAATGTGATTTTACAAAAGCTTGTAGACACAAGAACGTAAAAAAGTTTTCCTTGGCTCAGTAATTCTCTTTGGTTTTAGTGAACCTGATCACCACTCAAAAACACACCAGCATTCAAAATTGAAATGAGGTCAAAATAGCTTTATGTTTTTTTTAAAAGGCATCCTAAAACCTTCAGTTAAAATCTGTTCAGGCTTAAACCACAGACACTGACAGGTTTTGGAATAGAAAGCCACCCAGAGGACTCTTAACATCTCCCCTGATGATACCTGACAGGATCTTGTCAAAGTCTTCCAGCTCTGCTGTTCACTATTGTTGGCACTCACCAGTCCAAGGTGGAATAGCCACCTCGGTGGAACATATGCTGTTTGTTGAAACGCCTGAGAGCGTGTCCTTTTTCTTTTTTTCCTATATCCTGCCTTCCAGGCCACACGTCTGTTCAAGCCATCAGTGTGCGGCTGATCAAATTCACATGAGACCTTCTATCACCCACAGTACATCAAGCTGCCACTCCTCCGTTCTCTTCTTCCTCCGGGGACACATTTGTATCACTGGTTAAACTTTTTCGTGTGAATGCTTATGATTCACCTCACTCAGACTTTTGTAGAAGACAAAAATATGTAATGAGTTGAAGCTATTTTCGAGGTTTTCCAGCATGTGTTATTGTGTGGCTGAAACTGACGAGTCAGGTTCTTGGAAAAGTGCTGGTATGTGAGGGAGGATCCATCTCAAAGACAGATGTTATAATCTGTGAGTTAAAATCACCTCTATTTATTTAAGAAACACAAATAAATGTCATATAAATGGCACTGCTTTGGTTGAGGAAATTGTAGTCCCTGGACGGTAATGTTACAGTGAGAAATGTTATTGTTTTGACAAAGCAAGCAGTAATCTTGCCAAACATCATTCTTACCAAAGAATCTCTAAGGAATCTCTTTTTGTAATCCTCCATGTTGCTTTTCACAACGAGACTTCTTTGTGTGACGTACTGTACAATACATGCACTTATATGTTTGTCTGTCACGTCTTCTCTTCATGTAGATCTGACACTAATCGTAATAGATGAGTGCCACCACACTCAGAAAGGAGGGGTCTACAACCACATAATGATGCGCTATCTGATGCAAAAGCACAAGAACAAAAGGCTGAAAAAAGAGCAGAAGGAGCCCATGCCCCTCCCTCAGATCCTGGGCCTCACTGCCTCACCGGGTGTTGGGGGTGCCACGAAAATGGAGAAAGCTGAGGACCACATACTGCGCGTGAGTACTATTCTCAGCTTCCTGTCCACACCTATGTAGACAAAAGCACAGAGCACATATGTAAACTAATATAACACCAGAGGCCATGCCCATAAGAATCACAGAAGAGATGATTCACATGTTAATCAAGCTGTTGTTTTAATTGTGTACCTACACCTAGTATATTCACATAAAAAATTAACAAAATAATTGTTTTTCTTTTAGCCTCTCATTTTTTGCTCATCTAAATCCTGCCATTTCTCTGCCTTAGTCCCGTTCATCCAGCCAAGCTGTTTCAAATGTTCCACACAGCCATAACATTTTCTCATGCCACAAAAGTCAAAAATTGAAAACAGCCTTTTGGCTTCAGCTTAACTGTGTCATTTTGTAGAAATAGTGTGCATCGCTGAGTTGGAGATGTCTTATTTTGATTTTTTTCCAACGAAAAATTCAATATGTATCTCTTTCATAGATTTGTGCAAACTTGGATGCTTCCAGAATCATGACGGGGGATCTCGGGGAGTACCAAAGGGAAGCAAGGAAAACCATTATTCTTGTTGAAAACAGAAAAGAGGTACATTTGTTTAACAGGGGATGACCTCAGGGTACCTTTTGTAATACAGGTTCTCTCTAAGGACCGAAAGGGTGTTACATGTTTGTGTCCTTTTCAGGATCCCTTTGGGGATGTAATCAAATACATCATGAATTCCATTCACACACATGCCGAGCTGAGCCCCACCTGTGACCTTGGCTCTCAGAATTATGAACAGTGGGTTGTTCAAAAAGAGCGAATAGGTGAGCACAATTTGTTATGCTTCTCTTCAGATCATCTTTATGACAAACTGCCTGGCTTCTTCGACCTAAAACTTGTCTCAATTCGTTCTAGCTGCAACAGAGGAAAATCTGAAAGTGCGGGTTTGCTGTGAGCACCTTCGACAGTACAACGAGGGCCTGGATCTCAGCAACACCATTCGCATGCAGGATGCTTTCAGTTTCCTGAACAAATACCACGAGGAGGAGATAAAGAAGAAAAAAACACCAGACGGGGAGCATGTCATCAAATTCACAGATACTGAGAAATTCCTCTGCAATCTGTTTGAAGGTATTGTGGTGTTGGGGAAAAGCCCTCGTAACTTATCAATACTGTTCATTTCCTGTTGCATTTTCAGTCAATAGTTAGACATTTTTGGAAATAAGTGTATCTGCTTTCTTGGCTGGAGTTAGATCCAGAGCTAAAATATTGACACCACTCTCGTATCTGTAGATATAAGGCTTGGTTAGCTTAGCTTAGCATAAAGACTGGAAACATAAGGAAACAGCTAGCCTGGTTCTGTCCAAAGGCAACAGAATCCACTAACCAGAACCTGTCAATTTCACTAATTAACTCGTTATATCTTGTTTGTTTAATCTGTGCAAAAACCAAAGTGTAAAACCTGCAAGTCGTGGTTTTATGTGTAAGTTTCCGCAATTGCCTGGTAACCCGACGGCGATAACAAGACCTGTACATCAACACTTAGTAGTTTTTCCACTTTGGCTTTTCAATAAACTGTTCCTTTAACTTCTAACATACTAAGAAGTTACCACAATGCTTTGAAATCTGATGTCTTGCAGAGAACAAGGAAAAGCTGCAGAACCTCGCAGTGAAGCCAGAGTATGAAAATGATAGCCTGTCGAAACTAAGAACCAAGATTCTGCACGAGTTCAGCAGCAGGGAGGAGGCCAGAGGGATCATTTTCACCAAAACACGTCGCAGTGCCATTGCTCTAAGTCAGTGGATTCAGGAAAACCCCAAGTTTACAGATGTTGGAGTGAAAGCCTCACATGTGATTGGTGGAGGAGACCAGAGTGTTGTTAAGCCAATGACCACTGTGAGTGCACGTGACACAAACTGCAGCACATTTCCTCGAGCAACCTGCAAACTTCAAATCCAAATCATAATTACCTCAAATGTGTCCTTTATCAGGCAGAGTCAAGGGACGTACTGAACAAATTCCGCAAGGGTGAAGTCAACGTGCTGATTGCTACCACGGTTGCAGAGGAGGGTTTGGACATAGCAGCGTGCAATTTTGTTATCCGCTACGGCCTTGTGACCAATGAGATTGCCATGATTCAGGTCAGTGATGTCAGTTGTCAAATGACCTGTGGTGTGAGTAAACGATTATCACCTATGTGTCCAGTAATGAAGGCACCATTATACATGTCGTAAAGGAAAAAATTAACGTGTTTGTTAACCATTGACTGCCATCACCTTTTTGCAGGCTCTAGGCAGAGGGAGAGCTGAGGACAGCAGTTACACTCTGGTCGAGGTGAAGAACTCTGGGGTGGTCGAGAAGGAGTGGGTCAACGAGTACCGCATTACCATGATGGACAAAGCCATTATCAAAATCAGAGCCTTAACTCAAGCGGACTACGACAAACGGGTACGTTCTCTTCAAACTGTTTTTAAACTGAAAGCTACATTCCAATGAGACCATTCTGTGTGATGTTTTTTAAATTATTTTCATCAGATCTCCGAGTTTCAGATTCAGGCTATAATGGAGGAGAAGGTGAGAATGACGAAGAAGAAGCAGAAAAACATGCAGCAGAAGAAGGGTGACGTGAAGTTTAGCTGCCGAAGCTGCAGCAAAGACGTCTGCACCGGCGATCACATCCAGATCATTGAAGGCATGCACAGAGTCAATGTTACACCGGAGTTCAGGTACCAATTACAATTCAGAGTCCACTTTTACATTATTCCGTGATGTATAAACTGTCTGCTACAGTTGTAGTTAAGCTCTCATTATGAATTATATCCTGCATGCTGAGCAATTCATTTTTTTTTACTTTTCTTTTACAGTCAACTTTTCATTCAGAGAGAAAACCCTTCTCTTCAAGATTATGAAACCAAATACTACATAGCATGCAAGGACTGCGGGCAGGTAAATGTGTTTTGTTTTTTAAAAACTTATTTGCTTTCTTGCTGAAGGTTAGATGAGAGGATTAATACTACTTTCATGTCTGTCCATTTTTATATGTTCAGCTGTCTTTTTAAACAGATTGAGAGAAATGTTGGATATGAGGCCAGTCATCCACAAATAAGTCGGAATGAAAAT
This sequence comes from Myoxocephalus aenaeus, assembly GCA_038501785.1. NCBI lineage: Eukaryota > Metazoa > Chordata > Actinopteri > Perciformes > Cottidae > Myoxocephalus > Myoxocephalus aenaeus. The sequence continues at coordinate 329,214 of JBAMJR010000187.1, forward strand.
GAGTCAGTGGATCACATTAGATATAATTACAGCCAGATGATTCCATATATTTGTATTTCAGGCCAGGGCTGACTATTACTTATTCTCTGGTTGCCATTTTCCTCCCAAATTATATTTCAGCTGAGCTCACGAATGGCATTCATTAGTTTAGTTGTTTGACAGTCCTTTGCTCACTCGATGTGCATAAAGCACCCTATCTGATTTCCATTGCAGAGATGGGGCTCCATGATGCTCTACCGAGGGATCGATTGCCCCAGCCTCCATGTGAAAAACTTTGTGGTGACTTTCAACGGAAAGAAGATCAGCAAATGCACCAAGTGGAGTGAGCTCCCCATCAAGTTTCCCGTCTTTGACTACACTGAACACGCGAGCCGGGTGGCAGACGGCTTCGATGACGAAGATGAAGACACTGAATGAATCACACCTACGTCGACTCATTAATTTTTTTCTGTTGTATTCTTATCTTTGGCTTGCACAGCATGAATTACTTTACCCATCTCACTGGCAAAAGCAATGCCTCCTTTGAGGGCTTCAATGTCATGATAACTGGAGTCACTGATGGTTGTGGATTTAAGCATTTGCTGCAAAACATGAATTAGAATTGTTGGTGTATGGGATACTATAGCATATATGTGCATGTTGTGTTGATACAGAATTAACTGGAACACATGATTTTCATCTCAAAGCCCTGCGGTCTCCTGAGATTGGAGCCACTAAGCCTGTGATAGCCCCCCAGGGCCCACCTGTCAACACACATGCAGACAAACAAGTGCTGCTGGTGATGTTCCATTAAATCCAACTGTTGGGCCAATCACAGCTGCTATTTTTAGAACTATTTTTTAGAACTGTTTCCACCTACAGAAAGACACTGGAGTGACCGGACTGTCCGGGGCATGAACGATCATGCAAGTTGTATGTATGGGTCCTTAAGTTATAAAACTGTGTCCACCATCTGGCGTGTCCTTTTTTGTTTTATTGCATTTTATTTTTCATTGCATTTAACTAATTCACATTATAATAAAAACGGTTCCCCACTAATCACTTGTCTAAAACCATCATTATGTTTTATTGTTTCCACAACTGGAAACTAAATATATTTCTAGCCAACAATGTGTTGAGGGAATGACTTATTGCGCCATGGTGAAAAAACCACTTCCTAAATACCAGCAAGTTGTGCGCTCTTGGAAAGTTGTGCCGGCAGACTTCAGGGAGGCATCTCTGTCTGCTGGTGTCGGACTCCTCAGGAATGCAGCGGGAAGTGTGAGAAGTCTTGCTTCAACTAAAAGTAGGACGGAGCTCAGTTTTCCTCATGTTGCCCTATTGAGTTTTAAACCATTGTTAGGTTTTTTTTCTTCCTGTGAGAGCATGTTAACCAGAGCGCGTGTCCAAGAAGTCACTTTAAACTTCACATCGTCGACCTTCAAGGATTATTAAAGGCTGAGAGCTTCACGGAGACTTCTTCAGCGTCATGGTCAGTAATTTATTTATCAGCTCAAAAACAGAGAGAGGACATAAACATAACTTGATCATTGGTAAATGTGAATGACTGACTGTGGACCGTGTGTGCAGCTATCTGTTGGGATAAATGGACTACAAAACGAGAATCTGCAGCGTCAGCTTGATTCTTTTGCAACTTTTGTGTCACCTTTCACAGGGCTGCAGCAAGGTGCTGTGGGCTGTGATAGGGGCGGCTGTCGTCATCACGTTAATAACGATCTCAGCAGTTTATTACAGCAGTAAGTTGAAGCTCGCTTTTCTTTCTCTCTGTGAGCCTGTTCTCCCTGTTGGAGCTCTGTGTGAAAATAGCCCAAAACTATGTAACACGAAAGAGAAAAACCCATCAAGTATCTATCCTACGTATTTATTATAGAGCGTAGTAAAACAAATATCACATGAATGCTTATGATTCGTTAATTTCTTGTTTCTCTTATATTTTTATTTTTTTACTTTGTTTTGCTTCCTAAATGTGTGTATTTCTTAGTATACGTTTGTCTTGTTTCAGTAACAAACGTGTGAACGAACAGACTGCGATTATATGATTTATAAGTGGCTCTTATATGGATCAACAGAGTAATAGCACGCTGCAGGAAGTTATAGCGCCACCCCGTGACGTGTAGATGGATGCGTTTTAAAAAAAAATCTAACTCCAACATTTTACTTTTTAGGTACAATTTTGCCGTACTTTATTTGAGTATTTTACTTTTATGCTACTCTCTACTTCTACTCCACCAATTTTGAAGGGAAACGTTGTACTTTTTACTCCACTGCGTTTATTTGATAACTTTCTGTGATTTAGGTTATTCATATAACATATAAATGAATTTATCTTAGATCAAGCCACCTAGCAGTATGTAAAGTAATAAAGATTACTCTCATCTTCTACAGCTGCAACACTGAAGTGATGTAAACATTATTACATCACTAAATGTAATCCAGTAATATCATTCTGAAAAGGGCTGTTGTGTATGATCAGAATCAGAAATCAGAAACCGTTTATTTGCCAGGAATGTTTTCACACAAACGAGGAATTTTTTGAGGCGGAAGGTGCATACATTGGACATGGACATGGGACGTAAGACGAGACAAACAACAATCAACAATCAACAATCAACGAAAACAACAGTGCAATTGGTATTAAAATATGTGTAAGATAAGCAAGTGCTCAGTCAACAGACAACAAAGTGACGTGTATTTAAGTTAAAGTGTATGTTAAAGTGACGAGTGTTTAAGTATGCGGTGTGCAGAGGAGTGAATGGTAAAGAGAAATAAAAATAAAGAAGAGAAAATAAAAATAAAAATACAAATTAAGAGTTAAGAGTTAAAATTAAAAATTAAAAATTAAAATAGCTGGGGGTGGCAGAGACAGTCAGTGGGGGACCCGAGCCCCATTGATGAGCCCGACTGCTGACGGGAAGAAACTGTTTGTGTGGCGTGAGGTCTTGGTCCTGATGGACCTCAGCCTCCTGCCAGAGGGGAGGGACTCGAACAGGATATGTCCAGGGTGAGAGGGGTCAGCTGCAATCTTCCTAGCTCGCCTCAGAGTCCTGGAGGCGAACAAGTCCTGGAGGGATGGCAGATTACAGCCAATCACCCTCTCAGCAGAGCGGATGATGCGCTGCAGCCTGGCCTTGTCCTTGGCAGTGGCTGCGGTGTGCCAGACGGTGATGGAGGAGCAGAGGATGGACTCAACGATGGCAGTGTAGAAGTGCACCATCACCATCATTTTCATCGGCAGGTTGAACTTCTTCAGCTGCCTCAGGAAGAACATCCTCTGCTGGGCCTTCTTGACGATGGAGCTGATGTTCAGTTCCCACTTGAGGTCCTGGGAAATGATGGAGCCCAGGAAGCGGAAGGACTCCACAGCGTCGACGGGGGAGTCACACAGGATGAGAGGGGCGGGTGGGGCTGCGTTCTTTCTGAAGTCCACAACCATCTCCACTGTCTTCAGAGCGTTGAGCTCCAGGTTGTTCTGGCTGCACCAGGTCACCAGGTGGTCAGTCTCCCACCTGTAGCTATTGTACATGATGTGATGCTAATAATAATTATGTAGGCCAATTTTACTTGATTTAATTGTGTGTGTGTAATGTTATCATTGCAGTATTGCAACTTTTACTTGAGATATTAATTATTATTCTACCACTGGATTTATTGTATTGCTTTAGGCAACCGGCCTTAATGCAGCATGTGCATCATTTCAGAGTCTGATGGTCCCAAAAGGATATTCACCCTCGACGATTACTTCAATGACACCATTAGGTGGCGTTCCTACAATTTGTATTGGATATCAGGTAAATATATATTACACAGGTTGCTTTTATGGGCAAGACAATTAATGAATCATGTTGTGTACAAATCTCTCACAAGCGTTTTTTAATGTCTTTTATATCTGCAGACAAGGAATATCTGCATAAAACAAGAGATGGGAATATCTTCATCCACAATGCTGAAACAAATGAGGAGTCCCTCTATTTGAGCAATTCAACCTTTGTAATATATTTGTATTTTCTAATATGAACACTTTGTAACAAAAAAAACGCAGTGATAATCCAGAATAATAACCTATATGATACTAATATTTTCATAATCATTCTCATGTAGGCTCAAGTGGATGCCACAGATTACATGTTGTCAGGTGATTACAGATACATCGCTTTTGAAAGCAATTTCACAAAGGTGAGAAACTCCCAGTGAATATCTCCTGTGTGTTTTGACAATATTTCAACTTCACAAGAGGGTCACTGCAAATGTCACCTTACATTTGTTCATCATAAAAAAACGTCACGACACAACGTCTGAAACTAAGTTTTGTGTTCGCACTCCGACAGAAATGGAGGCATTCATACACAGCCTCTTACTCCATCTATGACAGGGAGAATTCGTAAGTTGCAGTGTTTTATTGTGATACAGTCCATAATTTCTCATTGTATGAATGGACACAAAGACTAAAAGGGAGGGATGTATTTGGTATCACCCTAAATTATATTTATATGTCTTTCCAGAACATTTGTTATGCCTGTGACTCTTCCAACTGTTGTGCAGTACTTTGCCTTCGCCCCAACGGGAAACAAATATGTAAGTTTACTCCAGGCATCCTTGTCCAGCTGCTTCAACATCACTGACTTTGAAATATGTGGCCATGGTATGTGAGGCAACATGGGACTCCAACATAAATATCAGGTCCTACAAGACTGTTGTTAAAAAGTGTACTGGATGAAGTAAAATTATGAATCTGAGTATGGATTTGTACCATATTTGTAATCAAGAACTATAACTACATTTTGATTTGCAGGCATACGTCTCAGACTTCAATGTTTTCTTCAAATCTGATGTAACTTCTGAAACAGTACAAGTAACCCACAATGGGAAAAAAAATGAAATCCTTAACGGTGTCCCTGACTGGGTGTATGAGGGTAAGTAACATTCACTCTTCCTCAGGTGTGCATCTGTGTCTCTTTATGGAAGATGATTACCAATTTATTTTCTTCCAACAATTTCAGAGGAAGTATTTGCGTCAAACGGGGCGATATGGTGGTCATCAACTGGAAAATTCTTGGCTTATGCAGAGTTCAATGATACAAATGTTCACAAAATTGAGTTCTCTTGGTATGGAGCTGAGCAGTATCCAGAGACCGTGTCTGTTCCATACCCAAAGGTGGGATTCAATATTTACAGTGCCTTTTAAAAGTATACACCCCCTTTGGCGTGTTTCTTTTTTTGTTGCATTGTAACCTGGAATTAAAATACATTTTATTTGGATTTTACGTAATAGACCTACAGAAAATAGTAAAAATTTGTATAAAAAAAAATATATCCCCCATACCTTTTACCTCCACACATATTATTTCCCCGATAAATTACTTTTTTCTGTAGAGCAAAAAGCTTACAGTGGTCCTACGACAGATACTCCAATCTCTCTTGTGGCACCTTCCATCTCCTTCAGGGTTATCTTTGCTCTATTTGTTGCCTCTCTGAATAAATGCCTTCCTGGTCCGTGAGTATTGGGCCTCTCTTGGCAGGTTGGTTGTAGTGCCATATTTCCATTTAATTTCAAGGTTGTAATGCATCAAAATTGAGACAAAGTGGAGGTTTATGGCACAACTCCACCTTCTACTTAGAGTGCATGGAGAAGGGAAGGGAAGAGATGACCTTGATGAAGGCCATACGTCAAAATACGTTGGGTTAAACACCAACGTTGTTCTGTACACTACAAGTGTTGCTGGAGTTTGAACTTTCTCAAGGCCGCAAAATAGGAAAAACGCCATGGTTGGTGAATACTTTTGCAAGGCACTACATTTTCATTTATTGTCCACATTATATGGGCACATTGTCCATAATTTATCTTCCTCACATTTTCATGCAATATTGTTTTTTTTAAATGCTCCTGATTTGGTGCAGGCTGGATCTCCCCTTACCAAGGTGAAACTGTTTGTGGTTGATACCACGAATCCATCCCGCCGCACACAGGTGGTCGCCCCCGTGTCTGTTGCTTCTGGGTCTGTATATTCTTCACTTCATAGCATCAATTATATCAAACTTCATTGAAAACAGAGGCAAACACAATATCCTCATGGTCTGCCTTACCTTGTCACTTTCTATTGCCTTTGCTCAGCGATCACATGTTGTGCTCAGTGACCTGGGTTACAGACGAACGTGTCGCTGTGCAGTGGGTCACGAGAAAACAGAATTACGTGGTTGTACAGATCTATGACTTTGATGAAACAGGCTGGCAAGAAAAACAGGTAGCTGTCATGAACAATGTGTTGAATTCATGGTCTTTTGAGGAAACACTAATTAACTCCAATAAATGTCTCTGTTCTCTATAGAAATTTGAGCAAACAAGCAAGACGGGATGGGTTGGCCATGTAAGTTTCTAAGAGGTTGCACCATTGATTGTGAATAAACTGTTTGATCCGGTGTATGACTTTAAAATATCACCTTTTTTTTCAGTACGTCCCCTTACCTCTTTTCTTTGCTGATGATAAACTCAGTTTCTACAAAGTCATGAGTGACACTCAGGGCTACAAACATATTCATTTTGTGAAAGATGTAAGTATATTTCAATTATATTTATGCAAGATAAACTGCACAGTAGCTTTTATCCCGTCTTTGGTGTTGATTGTTGTATTCACTCCTCTTGTGAAGGGCAACATGACGCCTATCACTTCTGGGAAGTGGGAAGTCATCTATATATCCAAGTTAACAAAAGATGCCATGTGAGTGATGTACACGTAAAACTACACACAACTTAAAGTATATAAGAAAGTGAATACAAGTAAATCTGACTCATTCTCTACAGTTATTTTGTGAGTAATGAGTACCAAGGAATCCCGGTGAAGAGAAATCTTTACAAGTAAGGAAATCTTTTAATCTCTGTGATGTATTCTTGGACCCCAGGACGACTGTCATGACTTGGTCGTCATAACTGATGTGAGTTGTTTGTTTATCAGGGTTGTTATTGGAAGCAGCCCTTCTGCTCCTCAGTGTCTCACCTGTGACCTGCGTAAGGACAGGTGTCAGTACAACTCAGCTTACTTCAGCTTTGACGCCTCTTACTACCGGATGGACTGCTACGGTCAGTTACCCATCGCCATCTTCTCTTAAGCAATAACTCATTCACGGTGTTGAGGGTCATCTGTGGCAAGAAGCATCTGCGAACAATAAGCTGTGCTAAGACTTCCAAAGTGGTACAGAAGACTTGATGTTTGATAAACTAATTGTACATTTTCTATTTTTGTTTTTACCAGGACCTGGGTTCCCCATCTACACACTCATGGACAACAGGGGCTCAGGTGCAGGTCTGTATCCGTCCTAACCCTAAGCCCATTGTTGAATTATTTAGTTCATTAATATCATCTCATTTTATTTGCTGCACAAATGTGCACAGATTAATAATGTATATATTATTATTTTGTTGTTCTAGCATAACTAAATAACTGAAACATTCTTAAATCTTGTGTCAGTTATACAAAAGTAAAATCTATTATGTGTTATGGTGATATCAGCTCTGTACTTTCCACAATGATTCTGGGAAGGTTGCGTCAAGAGAGGTGGCAGATCTCGAAGGTTAACAGTTAGGGGTTTAAAAGCAGAAATATTTTTGATATTCACTTGGATACGAGTTTTTGTACAAATTCGTAATTTCCAGCATGAGAATAGTTAGTTATTCAAATCTCTTTTTTTTTCTTCTTCTTTTTTTTGTCAGAGCTCTCCATTCTTGAAGAGAACACGGAACTGCAAAACATTCTGTCAGAATTCCAAATGCCAACAATGCAGCATGGCACATTAAAGGTTGCAGGATATGGTGAGACACGTTTAAAGATCCCTTCCAGTATGTTTGACGATGTCAGGTTCCAGGTTTAACAAATTTGGACCCAATGCATTGATTTAATAACACAGAAAGAGTTCAACAATTATTGATGATGATGATATTTAAAACAGGTTCCCTTACTCCCTTTTCACTGGTCACCCAAATGTAGTATTATGTATCAGAATCAGATTCAGAATCAGCTTTATTGGCCATGTGTGTTTACACATACATGGACTTTGACTCCGGTTTCACTTAGCTCTTCGTACTTATACACAATATACAATAAACAAGATTAATATAAAAAAAGACAAAAAAAGACATTAAAGACAACAGTAGTCAAAAAAGTGCAAATAGTATCTGCTTTATTATTAATTTCAGTCCAATGTTTCAGTTTATTTAATACATTATCAATTAAGGAGTATAAATGACACAATCTTGTTTAGTATTCTTTATTTTATGGGTTGTGTTGTTAATCTACCTCTGATTTTGGAGTAGTACAGCATGTCATAACGTTTTTGTTTTTTTGCCAGATCTTTGGTATCAAATGATGTTACCACCAAATTTTAAGAAGTCTAAAAAGTATCCTCTTCTGATTGATGTGTAAGTAAACAATACTCCTCAGCATGCTACAGCTCAACATAATTCTGTGAGCGTTCGTAAACATTTGATGGCATCTGCTGGTGCTGACCTGTGCAGGTATGGAGGCCCCTGCAGTCAAGAAGTGGACTATCGTTTTAAGCTGAATTGGGGCACGTACCTCTCCAGTTCAAACGAGATCATCATTGCCAGCTTTGATGGAAGGGGAAGCGGTTACCAAGGTGATGAAATAATGCATGCAATCTACAGACGCCTTGGGACGTTCGAAGTGGAGGATCAGATATCAGCAGTGAGGTAACGTGTGTCTTTACAGTCAATCACCTCATGTTATATTGCATGCTCCGTGAAGGGATCCCATTTGTTGGCTTTACCTCTCTGACAAGCAAAGTTGTATCATATTATTCTATATATATTATTATGATATATTATTCACAAAGATTGAAAAGTAAGTAGAAAAGAGTCCATTGTTTTTGTTGCTAATACATTATTTATGTGTTGTAGGAAATTCATCGACATGGGTTTTATCGACAAAGACCGAATAGCAATATGGGGCTGGGTAAGTTGCATTGTCTTGTTGCTCTCTGTATTTGTCGTATACTTATCTTCTTATTCAGTGTTTTTACATTCACTAAATCCAATCTGTTCTGACTTCCAGTCATATGGTGGCTACGTCACCTCGATGGCCTTGGGTGCTGGAACTGGACTCTTCAAATGTGGAATAGCAGTCGCCCCGGTGGCTAAGTGGGAATATTATGGTCGGTGTTTATACATACTATATTATATATTTCTACAATCTATTCTAAGATAACTATTTCCCTCACATGACATACTTTCTACAGTGTAATTGAGAGTTCTTCACACGGTTGACACTTGTGATCAAAGTCAATGTAACAGTAGCAGAGATGTCGTCATTTTTCTATTCCATGCATTCTTCTCCTTTGACAAAACCTGGCGTCTCTGTTACCCACAATGCAACCCGACCCCAGACAATTTGGTTGGAGATTCAGGTGCGTTTTCCAAGTGCTGGCTAATGTAGCCTCAAGCCAAGTACCTCAAGCTGAGATGAGAAGCAGGCTTCAGAGGTCTGGTACTTCCCTCTAAGTCCCCGAGACCCCCTTCAAACTTATAGTCGTCAGCCCCAACTGACTCAAGTGACATCACTTGAGGCAGTTTATAAGATTCCATGCAAAATATGTCCACATATTCAGCAGTACTCATCAAGACCTGTCAACAGACTTTGATAATTCTGTACACATGACATCTTTTGCACTTCTGTCCATCCTGGGAGAGGGATCTTCCTCTGTTGCTCTTCCGAAGGTTTCTTCTCCGTTAAAGGTTTTTCCTGTACTGATGTGAGGATCCCGGGACAGATGATGTTGTATGTGTACAGATTCAAAAGCCCTCAAAGGCAAATGTGTGATATGTGACTTGGGGCTGTACAAAAGAAATTTAATTTAATGGATGTGTAAATCAATTGAGTTCCCTCCCCTCTGTAAAGGTGTAAAATCTCCATATCAATCGTGTCAACTCTCTCAAAACATATTCCCTTCTGTTTAATAAATGTAATTTGTATACTATGTGCTGTATAATTGTGATATTTTCTTTGCAGATGCAGTGTACACCGAACGCTACATGGGCAATCCCTCAGAGAATGCTGACTCTTACAAGGTAGACTTTAGACAAGTCAACTCTATCACAATACTCTTTTCAAACTGCACAATACTGACTTGAGACATATAGTACATTTTTAATGGTGACATATCTCTTTTATCTAACAGAATTCCACAGTGACATCCAGAGCAATGAACTTTAAAACAGTCGACTATCTATTGGTTCACGGCACAGCAGATGGTAGGTTTCATCAAAATACTCTTATTTTCAGTCTTTGAGCATGTGGTAGCCCTATTTCTCAACAGTTTACCAGGTAACGCAGTAAAGCCTTTCACTAATGGACCCTGTTTGCCTTGAGCTTTGATGTTCATTCACATAGTGAAAACACTGTCTTTCCTGTAGACAATGTCCATTTCCAGCAGGCAGCACAGATCTCCAAAGCGCTGGTGGACAAGCAAGTGGACTTTGAGACGATGGTAAATATTGACTCAGGGAAGTGGGACTAATATTGGCCTTGATGGTGTCGATTTAATGAAGGTTTCAAATGGGGGGAAAAGCTGCCATGTCTTATAATGCATAGTCTTAAATATATGGTTTAAAATGTGTATAATGTGATATTGGAATTCAGAATTTTAGAGGCTATGTACTGATCTGAACTTGCCATTCATTTCAGTGGTACACAGACAAGAACCATGCTCTCAGAGGATCAGCCTTCTATCACACATACACCCTCATGAGCCGCTTCCTGCAGAAATGCCTCATTGATCCCAAATAGATGTGAAGAATGTGGCAGCATTTTTTTTCTATTGTGTGTATTTTTTAAATCTTGTTTGTCAGGATGAACATTGTTTTTTTGTAGTCCACATTTATTTTAGTTTTTTATGTGAAATGGATGTTTAAATGCTCACACAAATGAGCATTAGGGATTCTTTGTCAACATATCTGACATTGAAAAAATACTCAAAGCCATGTATGCATTTATGTTTGAAAACATTCTTTTATGTGAATATGATATCACACAATAGATAAATTGCACGGCACTGATTTGTTGTGTGAGTGTTATAATATGTGTAGCAGTCATGTTTTAAAGATTAAACATTGTTTTAAAATAAAACTGATTGATTATTTGTACAGTATATTCTAAGTCTTTTGGATAAACAATTACAATAAAAATAATTAATAATTGATGCATATTTTGTCTCTATCAATACATGATCCTACATTTCAAAGCATACACACATGCAAATAATGTGGAGAAAATAATGACTTGTATAATACAAAATACATTATATATATATATATATATATATATATATATATATATATATATATATATATAGCTTTGTTGTCTGTGCATGATACAACTAAGTATTCCGTTTTTGCTTCATGACACTTGAGAGGCAGTAATTTGAACATGTATGGGTGCCAGTATTTGTCAGTGTTTGTTTGACAGGGTGGAGGTCATGTTTGATTGCAACACCTAAAGTGGCAGCTTGCTTTAAACAAAGTCAAATACATTCAGTGGACTGAGATGGAAGCTGACTAATGGGTTGAGAGTAACAGAGGATGCTGAGGTTTCAGTGACGGGGGAGTCACCTGGGAGAATGCTCCTCAGCTCCACTATATAAGACTGGGCAGATCAAGAAGAGGACCATGAAACAGCTTCAGAGGGAAGAAGGGCACCAATCGCAATTTACAATCCTTCTCTCAGACGCTTGACAGCAAGGAGCACAGGTGAGAATATATATATATATATATATATAAATATATATATACATTATATTTTATTTCTCTCATCCTGCATTGAAATATTCTCACAGTGTCTTTCTCTGCTCATCTTTCAGAAGCTCAAACGATGAAAAGTGCTCACTCTGTGGCGGGAGTCCTGCTCCTCATCGTGATCCAAAGCAGCTGGCAGATGCCTGACCAGGACACAGACCGAAACCCCATGTAAGATCAGCTCTGTCCTTGGTCTCACACATCGGCCTAAAAAAAAGCTCTCCTAGCAAAGATCTTTAATGAGAGGATTACAAAAGTCTGGGCATGAGTATTTGGTGACACCATCCTGAGCTGCAAAAATATGCAGCAAATCTTTTAAGAGCAACAAAGGGTTTTAACAAAGCAGAAAAGCAACTGCTACTTTTTAAAGCCTAAATACATTTTCTTTTTACATAATCTTTCTTTTTATGTTTGTTTTTTGGTTAACATGTCTAAATGAAGACAGGCGAAGAACTCTTGTGCTGGTAGACAGGTAGTAGGTCCACATGTTGTTTTTAAAGTTTCAGCGATTGACATTAGAGGAAAAGGATCTCCGGTTCAAATATATAAAATAATGTGTCATTTGTTATTCTTCATTTTAAAAAACTGTCGGAGAACTTTTAGGGTAGTTATGTGAGATAATGTTTATATGTTTCATTTGAATGCCTTCCTTGTGGCGCTGTTTGCATGTATTGGCATTTTATTATTTCATATTTATTTTAAGTATATTGTGGTGTCCCTTGTAGTGGTCGCTGATGCAAAACTAAATTTACAAAAGTATTGCATAGCCTAATTGTCCAAACAGTCCAAATGTAGAGATATTATTACTGATTCTAAATGACAGGAAGGGGAGTGTTTGAGTGGAGATTGTGTAAACTAAAGCTTTATTATCTCCATAATTTCTAGTCTATTGGCTGAAAATTCCATGCTGGCCGAACCCATTGAGCTCCCAAACATGAAGAGACATTCGGAGGGAACATTTTCCAACGACTACAGTAAATATCTGGAGACAAGAAGAGCACAAGACTTTGTCCAGTGGCTAAAGAACTCAAAAAGGAATGGGTGAGTGTTCCCTTTTCTTACTGGATCACTTCAACTTGGTGGCTAAGCATACACTATATCAAATATAGCTCAAGTCAAGGAAACCACAAGTATTGCTTTAATTGCATTAATACACTAGATTGCTGTATGCCTGTGGTATTGGATCAGACAACGTAATTGTATAGATAGTTATTGTATCATCTATATGTGTCTGTCTCTGCAGGAGCCTGTTTAGACGCCATGCAGACGGCACCTACACCAGTGATGTGAGCTCGTACCTGCAGGACCAAGCCGTCAAGGAGTTTGTGTCCTGGTTGAAGACTGGCCGAGGCAGAAGAGAGTAACTCTGCGCTATTATATGTTTCACAAACTGTACTCAAGCTTTTTTCCTGGTCGTGCTATTAAATTCCCCTAATAAGAAGCTCTGTCGGCCTTCAGTGGTTGAAGGAAAGGTTGTCAAAATGCCAAAAGGAACAGTATGTTTGAAATGAGTCTCAATCATAAATGCAATGTGACTATTTTATTTTATCAAGCATTGACACCATAATTATTATTTTTTTTCGATTTTGGCAGTTTGCATCCTCCTTCTCACATGAAATGTGAAAGAATATGTTAAAATCACATTATTGATCTGAATTGCAACTTGGATAATTACATCTGTAGATAGTCTCAATACCTTTTCTTATTATTCAGATAAAAGTCATATTTAGTTTTCAATAAAGAAATGTGTACAATCAATGAGTTCCCTCTTACATTTCTGTTGGTCCCTTTTGAAATATTGGACTGACAAGGATCACTCTTCTTGTCAAGGTTCTCCAGCTGAGTGTGTACATGTCCATCTACACACATAATCTCAGAGAATACATGAAAATCAATAGTTGTTTCAAAGAAAACGTGTTATACATAGTCGATTGGTAAATGAGAATAAATAAACTATTAACTCATTATCCAGTTAACATCAGTGTTCAATTTTGACCGCAGGCACCAACCATGCTCTCCTAATCTTTCTGTTTGTGGAGGCAGAACAAAAATCAATAAACACGTCACTCCCCTGGGAGAAATGTGCTGTGGGATTTCCAACAGGTAACAGGATGATGCATGTCACCTGTCAGCTGTTCACTGGAGGAGGATCGCCCAGTGAAGCTCTGACAGCACACCAAGGAGTGCTAAATGCTGAATGAAAGAACACAAAATCACGTCAATTAGCTCAGACTCGTTGGAAACGATGACTGGGTCGACGCTCTTGAGTTCCTCCTGGCGCTGAGACAAAACAGGAATTCACATGAGCCAGCAGCTTGACATGCTTAGGGATGTGCCACCTCTCTGAGCTGTCTCTGAACATCAAAACCAGCTGTTGATTGCAGGAACCTCTGCCCACTTCAGTCTATTTGTAGGCCAAATCTCTGAGGGTTGGACATTAATGCTTAGCAGCAATATGAGATGTTTCTATCAGGGTATCCCCCTGCAGGAATTACATCCATGCAGTGTGATCAAGCATGTGCTGCTACCTAATTATTTGACAGTCTGATATGTGATTTGAGCCTATAAAAAATATATCTGAGTCTAAAATGAAAGGTTTTGTGGTTGCTTTTCAAGCAGGGTCAACATTTCTGAAACACTTCATAATAAGAGAAAAACATGCTTAACTTATGCGTAACTATTAAATAACTACAGATGATTTAATGTGTCATGCTGTATCGTGAATTCCCGTTGCTCAGCTGTAAGCAATGTTACAGTCACAATGAGTTTATGTATTATTATATTGTATAATGGATTATCATTTCCAGAATTTTATCTCTGACTTTGTCAAGGGATTTAATGGCAATTGTTACGTTCCCACTGCAGACAAAAGCCAGATGTTAATGTTTTGTATGTCCAGTGGTAGGGGCTTCAGTTACGTCATTCATTCATCTTTATGCCACCAAATTACCAAGATTCCAGTTACCATTTGAGACCAATGCATGTGATCTGTATCTCTTAACCCTTGTGTGGTGTTCATATTTTTGTTATTCAGCGAATGTTCGTGGGTCTGGTGGACCCGCTGCATTTTTGGGGTTTTACTTCAACACAATCAAACAATTTTGTTTACTTCATCCCAATTACAAGCAATATAAACAGCATATATGGCTAATATTTGGCCTTAACCTTTGATAGAGCAAATGTATGAATTAATGTACTACTTGTTTTTTTTATTTTTATAAAATGTAAGAAAAGAAAAGAAATTATAATCATGATGATGCTCCTGGCCACATATTCTCCCATCCCTGTGTAGTGTACTCATGAGTATCACTTTCCTTTCTTTGGCACATAGGATACACAAACTTGGAAGAGTTGACAGGCCTGTTCTTTGTAGTCAGCAGTTGGGGTGGGAGCTCAGACTGGTTATTCCATATCGTTCCCACCACAGTCAGCTTCCTCTTCAGGAGCTCCTGTCCCAGCTTTTGTGAGGTAAAAAAAATGTTTTGCATGTGATGCTGTGTCCACTGAGTCTCTGAGTCCTGTCCAGGACAACTCTCATTCCTTGATTTTTCTGAGTGGCTCCTGAATCATACGGGGATGTTTGCTGAAATTGATTAAATAGCCCTACCAAAAGAAATTGACACCAGCCGCCACTGGTCAGAGAATATAACCTTGAGGTCAGAGCATAGAACCCTGATGTTAGAGCATAGAACCCTGAGGTTAGAACCCTGAGGTCAGAGAATATAACCTTGAGGTCAGAGCATAGAACCCTGATGTTAGAGCATAGAACCCTGAGGTTAGAGCATAGAACCCTGAGGTTAGAGCATAGAACCCTGAGGTCAGAGCATAGAACCCTGAGGTCAGAGCATAGAACCCTGAGGTCAGAGCATAGAACCCTGAGGTTAGAGCATAGAACCCTGAGGTCAGATCATCCATATTTCTTCACTTGCTAGCTGCTGACGGGCTGGTCCTGGTGCTAGTCTTCATTTTGGAACTAGCTGATGCTCAATCTCATCTTCTTCTTCAAAGTCACTGTCAGACTCTGAATTTTCATAAATGTGATCCTCACATTCTGAAACATACATCATCATCAAAAGCTTCTCTCTGTTCCCAAATCAATTACATGGCCCTCTGAGCAAAGAATCTTTCGGCCACCTTGATTAATGAAAAGCTATATTTATTGTGTCCCGTACCTAATCTGCAGCTGTGATGGAGTTTGAGCAAATATAGATTGGTTCCCACAAGACAGAGGCTAAAATGTGCGGGAAAGTGAGAGCAGACATGTGTCTGTGCTTGAATTTATCAACAATGTTACACAATGTGAACAAAATTACATTCATGATGATGACGCTTTTTAATTCATGATTCACTAAACTTTATACAAACATTCAAAAGAAATAATGAGATTATTTGAATTTACATTTACAAGATAAGCAATACACTGACACCTGGAGGAAACATACTGTAAGTATCTGTAATACAAGGTATTCTCTGGCAAACATATAATTCCACAAAATAAATATGGATAAATAATTTCATGTAAATACAAAATGGACATTCTGGCAGAAAGTGCTATTGCATTTGGTTCTTAAGAGTATATTGCCGTTTATCAATCACATTAAAGCACTCATTCCTGTTAATCATAACCATTATTGGGGATTCAAAATGGCCCCATCCCAATAACAGACATCAGAAATGTGTATTTTGCTGGCTTTTCAAGTTATAGGTATTTTAACACATTTCTGTATGGCTTTTCAGAATGTGTTAATGGTTATGGTCAAGAATGACCTGAGGCTTTTAAAATATTTACTAGATCTCAATCATTTCCACATCATAATGTCTAAAGAGAGTATTAAGAATTACAGGGAATCCGTATACAAATAGACAAAGAATTCAAGGATATGTTATGCTATATATGTTAATATAATTATATTTCAAAGTGTTTAGAAAAACATTATACAATTTATCCAACAACAAAAACTTGAAAACAGTGTCTTGGCTGGGCAAAACCTTTACATTTCCGTAGTTAACAAATGGTGCAGCAAAACAATTTCTAGATTTAAAAAGTACAATCCGACAGCATGAGAAAATAGAAGGTTTCATTGGATCATGAAGAGGGATTCACAAGACTAGACGTGAAGGATTGATTAACTGCAGTATACAATACAGATGTGTTGATGAGCACACAGATGGGACAGTGACAACGACTCACAACATCGTCCTCCATTTTCTTCATCTTACGTTTGTCACCATGCACACCAGTTTTGTGAAACACTTTTGTAGTGAACTGTGAGAATCAAGAAAGAAAAGACAGATGTATAATAAGTAGATATTTATTAAGCATATATTGTCATTTTTGAAAGTACTCTGATGTTACTACTTTTTCTTAAGTAAATAATTGGAGTGTAAAAATACTCAAAATAAAACTAACATGCATAATGGCCCCTTCCAGAGGGTTGTTGTTGTATTATCATACTGAACATACTATACTAATTTATTTGATGTTATGAATATAAACTTTGGATCTAAAAGGTTTTGTTACCTTTCGACGGAGTCAGGCTAACTGTTCCCCCTGTTTCCAGTCTTTGTGCTAAGCTAACCAGCTGCTGGTCATAGCTTTATATTTACAGTACAGATATGAGAGTGGTATCAATCTTCTCGTCGAGGAAGTAAATAGTCATTGTTCCCAAAACCCCTAACTGTTCCTTAAATATAAAATTCTAAAACCTAATAATGAGGATGTGTCTGACTTTTGTTTCTCGTGTAATGAGCTCATTTAATGAGCTGATGGCAGACCAGATTGTAGATAAACAATACTGTGGAGCACCATGTCCTTACAGACATTTCAACCTAAGCATATTAGTGCCCCCACCGTGTAGACCCAATTATAATTGAGCTCTAAAGGTACAGTAGATTTTTTTTAAGATGTCATTATTTGAGTCAAAGGGCTTATTTTGCAATTCATAATAAGAAACTTTTGGAATGTATTTGCATGTGTTGTATCTCTCTGCAAACACAAAACAAACTGAAAGCTATGAGTGAGTATACTGTATATTCAACAATGCAAAAAGTCTTACCATAATGTTTTGAAGTCTTGATTCTTTCTAAAGCGTCTTAGCTGTTGGCCATCCAAGTATTTCCAAAAGAACCTTTTGACATTTCATCTGTGATATTGATGATGGGTATTCCCCTGTGAAAGGAGATGTCAATTCACGCTCTCACCTTTACTCAACAGATTAAAATGCACTGTACATGAAGTGGCATTTAGAATAAAACTGTTGTGTAAATGTTACTTATAAAACTCATACTATAAGTAGAATATAACTTACTTGTGTTCTGCTAATGGCACTTGCACGACTCCCTCGTCTTCTGCCAGTATACTCTGCTCCTCCTCCTGAGGGTCAAATAAGATAAATGCATGTAATTATTAATCAAATTAAATTAAATTGGCATGCCTGTCGCGATACATAGTTGTTTGTTTATGATAGCAACAGCACCTCTTCAGCATCCTCAATCTTCTTCTTCTTGCTCTCTGGCATGAGGTCATCCAGCCAGCTCATCTCTCTCTTGGTGAAGAAACAGTCCATTAGCTTCCGGATAAACACCAGAGCCAACACCTGCAGAATTGACATAAGGAAAGCCTCTGATTTCACAAAAATTGCACGTCCTAATAAAACAGTATACGCTGTCTGTGCTAAGTAGTGGTGTAGGCAGAAAGTATAAAGGACAAATCAGTTGAAATGTTGTAGGTAAGGTCATAGATGTAGATAAAGAAGGCGGAACTTTAAACAATGCACAGTAGCAAAACTCTCTACATTTTGACGACAAATGTTATTGATGAAGTATGATATTATCTGTATGTTCCATGAGTTATTTTGGGAGAGTTAAAAGATGCAATGTGTAAGATGTAGCCGCATGCTTCACAGAAATTGGGGGCAGCATCTTACCTCCATCCTGGGTCCATACAATGTAAATTTACCAAATTCGACCAAACTGCTAACAATCTGGGAGCCAATCAAAATAACATTACTATTTTATAATCTGACCTATATTGTGTGTACGGTGCCACTAACAGGGGGCTGAACGTTTTGATCGTTTGTTTATTGGTTTAAATCCAAAGTGACAGCAGAAATGAAAAAATGACTTCCCGGCCACCAGGAAACTACTTTGCTACTTCGTATTAACAATACATATGTCTTTGACATAACACCAACACTACTAAAATTAAGTATTTTGTCTCCCTCCAATAACTCCTGCATTAATCACTGTGTAGGTGGGAGGTACCCAACTCACCCTGGTAACACATCTGTACTATCACACCTATAAACACTAAGATGTGATGTGCTGTGAAAAGGTATGCTGCTTTTGTAATGGTCCTGAAGAGGCAAAATGTGATTGTGTACGCACCATCATGGGAAAGACAATAGCAGCCTTGGAGGTCTTGATGACCCAGAGCAGAACCAAACAGCTGAGTTGGATGATGGTAAAGAGGTGCACCTTCCTCAGAGGCACATGGCGTAGGTAGATGAAGTCCGGCTGGTGTTTAGCTGGCATAGCGAACAGTCTCAGACGATCAAAGAACTGGAGAGGATAAATGATAAAACAAGTTGATAACTTATTGTTTGGCCATATAGAGATATACATACATATATATATATATCTTCTTAATGCACCATTTCAGAAGGATAACCACAACCTACTGTATAATGTAATGTAAAATGTTTCCTTAAATGTCACAACCCCACAGATAATTATATTATCAGCTCTGAAGCTGTTTAGCATCTTAAAAGGTAATAGTTTTGGCAGCCTTTTTAAAGAAAAAAGCTTTTTAGAAGGGACAATACTCCCCCCCCCCCCACAGCAGCAAACAGACGTCAAGCTAAACGTTTCTCCGTCTGCTGGATGTGTAACTACAACAAGCTGGATCCCCTTGAAAAGCATGGAAAAGATAATTTTTTCCAAAAAGTGTTTGTCTTATTATAAATATAGTTTTCACAACCAATAATAGAGTTCTTCAAAGAGGAGAAAATAAGAATTAAACAGGGCAATTAAATAACAACCAGGTGTTCTGTAATTGCTGGGAACACACTAGAGGCCAATTAACACTTTTTATCTGGGCAGACAGACAATATGGAGGCGCTCCCCTATCATGGCTCAGTGAAAATAAACTATCTTCAAAGATTATCCGGTAGAAGCGTCTACAAATTAAAATGTACCCACACTGGCCAAATGTCTGTCTATCTCATCCATGCAGATTATCTAAAAAAAGATATTTACAACTGAAATTCCATACAGGTGATGATGACTAATGATTCTTTCCTGGTGTGAGCATTAAGACTAAAAAGCAAAACACAAATCAGCTTGATTAAAACTTTGCTGTTATGTCTGTGGTGCAACATTTGTTATATTTAGTCCAGGCAGAGTAGGTCCTCAAATGTCTTTGAGGCAAGTGTCGTATCTGTGTGTTTCCTCATGTGTTGATACATTATGTGAGCAAAAAATGATGCATTAAATACAGTGCAATTCAAATAGTTTTACCTGAATGCCTCTGAGAGAAGATGCCCCCATGTAAAGGAATACTCCGTACAACACAGGCATGGGAATGAACTGAAGAACAACAAAAGTGTTGTGTCAATAACACAAAAACATACGTCAGTAACTGCTCTACTATAGCAGACCTGCTGCAATCAGTTAAACAAATAATTATTAAATATCTTGAGGATGATGCACTCAGAAATATGTACAACAATTACAGAGGGATACTTAAAGTCACACTGAATAATACTGGAAGAATAATTGCACAAAGATGGATATGCAAAAATGATAAAAGACAGTGACCTTCAGCACAGATGTCATGAAGACGGAGCAGCCCATGAGGACGAAGATCATGAGGCCAGTAAAGCGTTGCTCTCTGATGCCGAGGAACTTGGGCTGCTCTCCAGGAGCTGAGCACTCCGATTCGAGCTTCAGGCTGTTGACGTGGCTGATGGAGAGGACGGTGGCTGCTACGAACCAGGGCAAGCCCATCAACGAGCACACGCCGAGCATCACCCCCACCATGAACAGATCTAGGTGGTACCCACAGCCTTTCTGAACAGGGGAAAGCACCAGTAAATAAAGTTGAAGTTCAGAAGCACATTCAGACATGCTGAATTCAAGTCACCATGTTGGCAAGCTGCTGTGTAGAGCAAAAGCAATCGTATCAACGCGGTCTGCAACCACGGTTCAAAGCTGGGACAGGAAAGTACCTTGAGTTTGTGTTCCTTCCTGTTGATGATGACGGCAGTGATCTGCTGGTCCATGAAGATGAGGATGGTGCACAGCAGAGCTGGGAACACTGTAATGATTGTGGTCCACCAGGGGTTGCGCCCCAGAGGGTTGATGAACCAACCTCGATCATCTCTGGTTGGCTGATGAAAAAAAAAAGATTGTTGTTGGTTAGACATACTGTGTAGCTTGGTGATGTTTCTCAGCAATGTGTTAATGGAATCGTATTGTGTGGACTAGTTCACCTTAAACACACTGGGAACCTTTAGTTTTGGAGAGGGGATCCCTAAGGCATAGTCAACTAAGACCATGGTTAGGATGGTGAAGAAAACCGCAAAGTCACTGATGATGGATCTCACCTAATGGGGAGGAAAATCTGTTTAATTGAATTTACTCAATATAAATAAATAAACAAAAGTGTTACTTTAAATGAAACTCCATAATTTCGCTTCTATTTTGCAGTATCTACATTTGACCACTAGAGTGCACCACTGCACTGTGTTACTCTACAGCTGTAGAAGCTTTACCCTCATGCTTTGGCTCATAATGCGCTCTAATGTAATGATAATGTGTGAAAAATAGTACCTTTGTGGGAAAGTAATTGCTGAACTTGAACTCCTTCAGAAAAGCGGACATAAGGACGGTGGAAAAGAAGAGTAGGACACACCAGAAGAGGACATCAGGAACATAGGGTCCATTAGGGCCGCAGGCGCTGCCCACAAACTCCCCACGGTTTGCAATACAATCCTGCAATGACAGATAGAGGGTCAGAGTTATTCATACTCATCATTTGATTAACAACACAGAGGAATCAGCAGACTCAAATGTGGTTTATCAGCAACCATGTCCACAAAAAACTTAAGTGAGTACAAAAATGTGCTTTTAAAGTGATTTGCAATGAGTAATCCAATATAATCCAGCCAACATGCCCTTAATCTCCTCTGTTCAGTTTCCTACATCTGGGCAGGTAAAAAACTTAAATAAACAATATTATTTTCAGTTTGTCTTTGTGTTACGAAATATTTTCAGCTATGGTGTGCATATAAAACATATTTTATTATTTTATTGTTCTACTTTTTTAAACCAAATTAGCTTGTACTCAAACACCTTGGTCTCCAGTGCTTCCCAATATATTTCTGAGGCAGTGATGTTGGTGATCTCCCAATGCTTCTGGGTGGCATTGGTGGGGTCAGAAGGCTCAACGCATGAACATCTGTGGAGGCAAATGAACATCTGGGTGACCGAATAATCCCTCATCTGTCAGGGATTTACAGTACCTCCAAGACATGTAGTAATTACTTTGTTTCACTACTTTGCACAGTATAGTGTGTGAGAATAAGTGTCCACATACGAGTACATGGTGAGTTTGTCGAGGTTGTTGTTCTTGTTGAAGGGATAGTAGTCTCCCAAGTGGACAAGCTTCTCCAAGGCCTCGTAGATGAAGATGATGCAGATGAGTGAGGCGAAGGCTTCCTCTGTAAAGCGTGTGATGTAACAGACGAGGGAACTGGCATCTGTAGCCACCAGAATGATACAGAGGGTCGCTGTCCAGAGACCAATGCAGGTTCTCAGAGACAGGTAGGACAAGTCATACTCCCTATGTGCAGATTAAATGGGGGGTGGGAGGGGGGACGACAGATTTTAGATCAAACCACATCATATATTGATTATTTACAGTCTGTAATGTGGTGGATTAAAGAAGTCGTTATCACAGTGAAATTAAATTAGAAATTAGAACATTTAATGCTCTATATGGAGGCAAAATGTTTGTGAAATGGTTTATTCATAACCACAGACATGATCCAACAGCAATATAATGTAATCACAATGTACAGACGGAATTAATAGTATAGTTCAAAGAGATCATTTATGTATACATTCACATGAAAATAAGACATACTTGCAGAATTTGAACAATATCTTTTCAAACACAAGCACCGGCCCAGTGCTGCCCAGAATGGTGAGGGGCTGCCCGGCAAACAGGGAATAGGCAATTCCAGTCAGTGAGGCTCCAAACAGGGACTCAATTGCACTCTGGGGAATGGGAAAGGACAGAGAGATTATTGGTGAATAGTTACCTCAAAAATATGTATCATATTCAACTACTGAACTGTCGTCAAGTTAAATGTATTGCAAGGCTGGTACAGTGCACAGCTAGTCTTGGCAGGACACTGTGAACATTTAGAGGAAAGGGTGTGTGATTTACTATGCGTCCTTCTGTTGCCTCGCCCAGTAGTCCTCCAAAGGTGATGACAGGAGACATGCAGGCACAGTAGAGGAATAGGAAAGAGGCCACACACTGTAAACTAAAAGCATCAGTGTAGTCGGACAGGTAGTGGGGTGCCTTGCGCTTGATGTCTAGGAAAAGACCACCGAACAACCTGGAAATATAAAAAGGAAATGTATCACTTGAATCAAATGTTCACGTGAAAACTTCCTTTGCAAAAGTATAACAGCTACCCTATTTTATAAATAACAATATTAATGAGTTTAAATTACATTACAGCTTTATTCTTGAAAAATTTGCTAAAATTATATATTTTTTCATTTACTTGCTTTCCCTTTATTCCCTTCTTCCCACTGTCCAACAGTCTAGCTGCAAATAGACAGGAGGATGTTTCTATGGAAACCACAAAATGACTACAACTACAGACTAAGTTTACCCAGAAATAGATGATCAGCATTACAGTGTAGATTTTGTGGAAAATTGAAATTTTTCAGTTAACTGGATTGATTTTGCAAATGTCTGTGTACATTTTAGATAGCGTATAATAAGGAAATAATAGCAATGTATTATCTCACAT
The DNA here is from genome assembly GCA_038501785.1 of Myoxocephalus aenaeus. Taxonomy (NCBI): domain Eukaryota; kingdom Metazoa; phylum Chordata; class Actinopteri; order Perciformes; family Cottidae; genus Myoxocephalus; species Myoxocephalus aenaeus. The sequence goes on from JBAMJR010000187.1 coordinate 353,058, forward strand.
AATATTTTTTTTATTTTTTTATTTATGGAAACATTTTCAACGCGCCAAGTATTATTTAGTGTCCTATGTCAGCATTAGTACACTTTCTCTTTAATCTATTTGTACATAACCATAAGCACTGAAAGCATTTTGTTTTTGTAATAACCCAATTCAAGAAGCACAAAAAAAAATCTCACATCAAATTTAACTGTAGGTTCCCTGCACATTCCTCTCTATGTTACCAGGGTTGTAACGGTATGAGTTTTTCACGATAAAAATGAACATATATGTAGGTGTGTGACAGCGCAGCCAGACTGCTTCTGTCTGTACCTTAACTCACACACTTATGTCAGTTTGTTTCAATACTAGATAATCAAATGTACACGATTTGATAACCAGCTATTTCCATGCAGTAGTATCATACCTTATATGTTACAAAACATAGCAAAATAAATTGAGGTATGTGTGAAGCTCTGGGGGCTGAGTAGTTCAACTGCAAATAGATTCTCTGCAACAAAGTAGTGAGCGTTGTGAGTGGGCTGCATGCTGTAGTGCCACAGCACTCCATATCCACAGTTTAGTGTGAGGCACTTAGTTATGTCTAAAAATGTATTTCTTCACCTCTGTATAAAGACTTCACACTCTTCTACTGGTGATAAGAATGAACTTGTTCTTTTCTTAAACACTTCGTACCTTCCAGTACGCTGCAGTTCTGGACCCCCGTGGCCACCTTCCTCATCACCTTCCTCATCGCCCTCTATTAATCCGTTTGGTAAAATGTTACTTTTCTTCCTCTTCTCCTGTTTAACAAATAACCAACAGCAAGTTAGGTCTTTTTTTTCAAGCACAACATCTTAAGAGTCACATACAATCTGAAAGAGAGTAAAGAAAGGCGACCAGCTAACGCAATTCTTACTCACCTGAGAAGGTACATTCTTTGGTGGTTCTATCCGTATGGATGGGTCCCACTCTCCTGGAGGCAGGACTGTGACTTGATCGAGGAATTCATCAATCCCAGCGATCAGATCATTTCGGTCTTTAGCTTTATAAGCAACATCGTGGAACACCTGGAGACAGAAAAATAAGGAAAGTTGATCAGGGCTGCACTCAAACCACTGACTGCAGTGCAGTGCACAAGCCTCACCATCCCTCAAGATACATAAGTATACTTCATAGACGTATGGATATACAAATGCAGGAATGTCTGCCAACCTTAACTGTAATCGAACAGACAGGCACATTCACATACACATATGAACATGTGCAGAATAGACTGTACAAACAGAGGACCGGTTCACTATGACACAAGTTAGTGTTAGTCTCTGACTTGTGATTTCCCCCTGTAATATATTTACAGCCTCGGGGCACCCCGTTATCTCACCTGGAAGAAGCGAGCACCCTAAGAACTAAGGCTGAGTCCTTAGCAGAGGCCACGTCCCCTTTTTCTGTCTATCTTCGTCTGTCCCATCTAATAAAAGCACCAAAGCCCCAAAATAATCCTTTAAAAAATAAAAAGATAGAAACTGTATCTAGTCTCATTGTAACAAAGTTTGGACTTTGTCAAAGTCCATCTTTTCCACCTCAGTGATGATGGCGAGCAGCCTAAAATCCCAGACAAAAGGAAGGACATGAGGGCTGACTAATCGCCAAAACCATGTCATAAAAGCTCAGAGCTGTGTTTCATGCTGAGAAATGTTCCATCACTTCAGGAATTTGTTGAGTTCTGCTGGACTGTGAATTTATGCATAATGCCTGCAGAAAATCTGAGTATGACATCTGGTGGACATTCAAAACAAACCACACTCTTCAAAACATGAATAAATAAATAACCACTGCAGAATGCTAACATGATAATAATAATAATAAGGTGTTCTTAAGTGAATTCTTACCTCATCTGTCATAAGTGTAGCAATGGATCTTCCAATCTCATGATACTGAGGCGATCTACCCAAGGGCCCTAAAAGAATAAACAGAAACCTAAAGGCAAAAACAGACATTTTTTTTAATACATTGTCAAATGAAATCTCTATCACAACTAACTAACTGGGTTGAATCCGCCTGCAGTAACCTTGTGGCGATGGGGACTTCAGCCAGCCCAGTGAGCAGGACCGCTGGTGAAAGCCGGACGAATGCCACCACCGGCTTGTTCAGAGATTCCATCTCTCCCACCAACACGTTACACGCCTCGGCCCCTGCTGGGATCTTCTTCATGAAATGAAGGTCTATCTGAAAGACGACACAGTGTTTAGAATATCATAAATAAGGCCTTGGCACCCTTTCCGATTAAATTATCGTCTAAGCTGCTTTGACTGTAAGCATGCTTTGAGAAAGTAAGAATTCATGTTCGAAATAACACAATAGAAAATAGTTATTATTTGTGCTGTCCATCCACATATAAAGCCCCAAACTAAATGGTTTGACTGCAGCCTAAATATAGTCCAGCTGTCCAGACTTTGTGTGTCATAGGTCTCAGGTAATTCACATAAATCACAAATTATAGAATATTATATATATATATAGAATATGACAAAAGATTATTGAAACATGGATGTCAGTTTGAACTGTTGCATAATAATACATAATAATTCATTTCATTTCATTTCCCAAGTATAATTCCTAAAAGCATATAAAAGCTGACCCTGACTATGAAGCCGATCCTCTTACAGTAGCTAAATCTGCTTTACACTCTTTAATGCAGTGAAACTGCATTGTACAGAAGATTCTGCAATATTAAAGGTGTTGATTTTTCAGCGATAATTATGAGGAGGCAAGTGTTGACTGGAGTGTTGTTTGTTCCTTCATAGAGTTCATGTGGCACTTGGGAGGCCGTCCAGAACCCTCCAACAGAATATCTGTGATGCATTGATGGGTCATGACTTCCATAAACACTGTTAGAGTGCTGACTATTAAAGTATGACAGTTAATGCTGATTTTTTTTTGCTGTGTGCATTGAGTAAATAACAACATGTGAGATGATATGCAGCCGCTGCAAGGGAAGGGGGCTTTGTGGGCTGCATGCTGCCGTGTTCATAAATATATATGGTAGATGATTAGGTGAAAATGTTCTAAAAAACACTCCATATAAGGAGGAAATTAAACAGTTGTTAATACTGACCTGGAAAAAAGGTTAAAATCCTGTACATTATGCAAAAGGTTTGAACACAGATGTTGTCTTTGTCTTTGCTGTGTGTGCTTGTTATGTGGTAGTAATACTTAATATGGTTATAATCCTAATCCTTAACTAGATGGCCTTTCCATTAAAAATATCAACAATGGCCTCCGTTGTTAGAACCGCACAGTGAAATAACAGCCAGCTCATATTCGTCAAATATAAGAATTACATTTGGGCTAATGTTACACAACTGTACAGTATTCGGACAGCTCTACAATAGAATACCCACTCTGATAAAAGTGCATCAATTAATGGAAGATCCTTTACATAACTATCAAAATATATAAATATGCTTAACTACAATTAAAATACCAGCATTACTTTATTATTAATATAAACCAATTCAACTTAAAGTATCAAAAGTCACTAATTTTGCAGAAAAAGGGCCCATGTGACTTCTATATATTATAATGTTGTATTAGTATTGCTGATGCATTACTGTAATGTGTAGGCATCATGTTATTGTTGTAGCTGGTAAAGGTGGACATAATTCTTAGTCATTTCCCTGTTCGGTATTTTATCAACAACAATGTTTAATGTTTTGCATATAAAATCCTACTGAAGAAATTGACTAGTACAGTATATATAGCTGAAAATTGTTTCCCTCTGACATGTGACATAGAAGTATAAAGTAGTATGAAATGAAAATAAGAGTTTTCTGACGTGCATATAACTTAGAGCAGTGATTTTTAACCTTTTTTCAGTAAATATGTTTTTAGCCAAGCAAAGCATTTTTGGTTGAAAAAAAAAGATGTAATATACAGCGCTGTGCCGTCAGTGTCTGATTTAATATATAAAATTAAGTTTATGAACTTATACTTTATATTGTATTAAATATTTATTAAATAACGAGTTTTAAAATATATTTGAATGGATGGTCATTTAAACATTTTGTTTTACAAATCTCATGTACACCTGGAGTGCCTTACCCCATTTGAGAACCTTAGAGAAACACAGACCCTGATTCGAGGGGGGATGCCAGCGTCTTTGTGAGCAAAATGACCTCTGGCCTCGCCCTCGTTAACCTGCCATACTTTCCATCCCCCTCTCCAACCTCTAGTAGTAGAGAGAGCGAGGTCAGAAAGGTTGTTTAGTTGAAAGTATTTGTTAGTCTTGTCTGCCTGACTCGTTGATCCGTTATCTGACAAATGAATGTATTAATGAAGGCTATTATTGACGTGAATAGGTGCCACGTGCACATCTTAAAACGGTACTTCCCCAAACAAAAGACACAAAAAAGGACACAGGAGTAAATCATGGTTACAACGCATGTGTGTTGACTCCGCAGGGATATCGTGAAATTAAATAAAAAATTAAGAAAACGAAATGTCACAGCACTGTATGTATGACATGTGTGTGTACTATACCTTGCTGAAGTCCACAGAACTGTTCTCTCTACTCATGTCCCCTTTCCCGTCTGGACCCGCTAAATGAGACTGGGAGGCCGTCATCTGACCTGGGAAATCCAGAAAGGAGAATTGGGAAGAATTTCTGAAAATGTCTTAACATTTCAGCAATTGATGATTTCACTAAATATCATGAGACTGACCAAGTAGACAGAATATTCCTAGAAATGGAACAGGTGTGAGGATCATACACAGATCACAGAGGAACCCGTTTACCTGCGCTACGGAGGGTAAACCCACAAAAGATGTTTGGCTCATGTTAACATAATTACTGCCGAGCCGCCTGACAGGTCTGGCCTAATTTTTGTATTCATGAAACAGCAGGGTAAAAAATTAACGCTAATTATAGCGTTTAATATGCTTACAAAGCATAGCGTGAAGCTTATCAGAGATTGTTGCTGTGAAATACGCTTGATGCCATAGCGGTGAAATGAAATTACCATGTGTGCCACCAAGATGTCAAGTAGACTAACAAATAATTGAACAAACATTTTGGTGTGTTCTGCTAATTTTGTCATGTGGAATTCTGGCAAACCTGGAGCTCATTAAACATAGTGGGTAATGATATAGTCCTGGACTAAATTTAGCCTAATGTGTTTTTGTGCTGCGAACTACTTTTGCACATTATTTTTGAATCTCCTTTTTAATTCAACCATTTCAACCAAACAAAAACAACCTATTTTAAGTAGCCATCATGAGAATATTTTTGGTATAAGCTGGTAAAGGTGCAGGGCCATACTGCATATCCAGCCCCTGTTGACTTCAGTGGGGCTGTGGCAGGTGGGTGGGCAGATGGTGGGTGGTGGATAGAATCAGAACGAAGAGAAGATGGAGCATACGCAAGTTGAGACCATATGCATAGAAGACACATACACATATTGCATATTTACAGAGTATCTCAACTTAAACACTGCTAACAATATTTAATACAGAACCCAGTGAAGCAGTGTCCAGAACATTTTATAATAATAATTGTATAGGATATATATATATATATATATATATATATATATATATATATATATATATATATATACAGTTCTGCTTTTCTAACCATTCTTGTCCAGGTGGAGCTCCGATGTCCGTCGACCCATGTCAGCAATGGAGCGTACAATCGGCAGGCGATTGGCCAGCTTCTTGTGGTTCTGGTGGTGGTGTCGCTTCAGCAGCGTTTCACGCACTTTATTTCTGAGATCGTCTCCCAGTGGTGAGTATAACTCCTGGTGATCCAACACCATGTCTAAGGTAGACACAGACAAGCTATTTAGTTTCTACCTGAGAGCCAGTTGAATTTTGTTAGTGCATCAATATCTTCCTCGAGTTCAAATAGTGCATCAAGCAAATATAAGGAGCACGACACAGCAATAGGAGAAAAAAATTATGCCCTCCTCGTTGCATGAAGATTCCCCTCAAACGTACAATTCAACCAGTTAAATCAGTAATGTGTGAACTGTAATAGTGACCAAACACATGAATGTTGTCACTTGCTAAAATTGTGTGTCATTACATTAGTTACCTGCAATCTCTTCAATGGTATTAGCCCTCATGTCAAGCAGCACCGTGCTGTTGATAATGCAGCTCCGCAGCTCGAACAGGCTGTGTAGAGACAGAGTGGCTACGTAGGGTTTACTCCATCGCTCTCCTCCATCCTCCACGTCCTCCTCAAACTTCAGCCACCTGTAACAGCAGTTTGAGGACCAGTAAGGAGAGAAACCAGCAGAAGGCAAGCAGTCTGGCCATCTGTTCTTGCTGCAATAACAACACTTATACTCCCCGTCCTTATTGCCTCTCATCAGGGTATCACTATATAAAATATGTCTGATATACCATTTCAACATTAGAACATAATTCATATGATAAATAAATGCTGCATCTTGATTAACATTGACAATTATCAAAGAAAGAAAGGAAGTTGATTCCTCGAGCAGGTACAACAATGTGCCATTGTGCCTTATTTTATATATTTTTTTATACTATTAGCATTTATAGCAATGTTTTTTTTGTATTATTTTTTGTATTAAGTTTATTGTAATTCTGTGTGTAAGGAGGACTTAGCAAAATAAGTTTTTCATTGTACGGAGTAACTGTCTGTTATCCGTTCATATGACAATAGAAAATATCTTGAATCTATCTTGAATCTTGGATAATGAATTGTGATTACTTAATGTGACGGAGACACAAACATTTGACACACAGCTGTATGTCTCATCAGTATAAGCGGGATCGTGTTCATGATCGGCCCGTTCAATCAGAGCTCTCAGTAATGACATATAGGTCATGACTGTGTGTGATATGGTAATGACACGACAGTCTAGCGGTACCTGGCACTTTCCCTCCACTCCGAATCTTCTCCATCTCGCACACAGATTTCATCCATCTCTGTGAAGAGGTCATGAGGAATATGCTCCTCATCATCATCCTCAGTGCCCAGCAGGAACTGCACTCTCTGGGAGGGAGTGTCTGGGAACACAAGTGATTGTCCTGAGTGGTTCACATTGAAACGGTCACACTAAGAATCTTAGGTTAGTAAAAAGATCCTGTGCAATGACATGTTTTTTCTCTGCTATAATGCGTGCAAGGGCTATGATTGTCGGCAGTACCATAAACAGGAGACTCTCTACCCTCCACCAAGGTGGGGGCCCGGTCCCTGCTCCTCTTCCTGTGTTTGCTTCCATGGTGATGAGACCTGCGATGGCTGCGGTGCCTGGTACTGCCCAAGGGGACGTGGACCCCGATGTAGAGCGTCCTGTGGCCTATAGGGACACATGACACAGAGTTTAGAGGACTAAAACATGTCAGTCTGTCTATCTGTCTGTCTGTCGTTCTGTCTGTGTTTGCAATCACACACTTTAACTGATCATGATGATCAGAGTCCAGTGAGCTTTATAGTATTTATCATGGGTTTCTGCCACATCCTGAGATGATGAAATGCATTGCTCAAACAGATATAATATAATGTGTATTACATGGACTATGCCTATGTGATGAGTAATTATAATTGTAATGATGAATGAAACACAGGAACAAGTATCTGATAAATATTCTTGCGTGTGATATAGTGAGGTTATAATATGAAAACTGTAGTATGGTATATCTATACATAGTATATTTTTCATGTGGGCAATACATGAGCATACTGCATGAAGTCAGTGCATATTGCTATACATATGGCTTTGACAAGGAAAGTGTGAATACAGTTCAGCTACATGAATTTTAAAATGTAATGTTGCAATTATACAATAATGAAGAATGTATGTTTGTATCTACTGCCCTTGTTTGTAAATTACTGTATATATATATATATATATATATATATATATATATATATATATATATACATACTGTATATTTAAGCATGCGGCTGTGTACATTTGTGTTGCCTGGTTGTTAATTCATACCTTCTTAATGCCTTGCATAGTGTGTCCATGTTTGTGTTTGTGCTGGTATGAGACAGCGTGAGTGAGAGAGAAGAACGTCTGTGTTTGCTCTTGTAAGTCAGCCCACTCAGTTCACTGCAGTATCATATGAAGATTCAGAGAACCATACAGTGGAAAAATCCCAAATCATGCCATTGCCCATGAATGTTGTTCTGAAAACTGTTGATTTAAAAAGAATTGTATTCGTTATTGACACCTGTTGTCCGTTTATAAAAATTGTAAATTAAAAATTAAAAAGGTAAAGCTGCATTCTTTAGAGAAATGACATACTCAGGATAATCTTTTTTTCTGCTGCTTACACGTCTTTAAAACATCTGGTCAATTTTACTTTGACGAATTGTATGATAAAATAACATATTTTCAGTTGAGGTGCAGCGTTCTGTTCAGTTATGTCATCTAACATCCAAAAGCAAGTTGTTTCCAAACCTACTGAAGCAAAGTACGCACACACACACATGAACACACACACATGAACACACACACACATGAACACACACACACGCCATGCATAAGATGCCCAGTAACCACACATACAATGTTATACTATTTGTAAAGGCTACCTGCATTATAACCATATGTGATAAATGACTGTAGTGGCGTGTGATTCTCTTACAGATAAAAGTATGAGGTCTTGTTGTGTTCACAAGTTCTTACTTGAACAAAAAAGCTGAAGCCTTTTAATTGAACAGAATAGAAAAAAACGGAAATTTTGTGTATTGTTATATGTGTCTGTAGATACAGATGTGGAATGCTGCTGGCCTTTAGTTAGCCGAAGTTACTCAATCATACTGTGTTTGAATCTTGTTTTGATTGTCCATGTTTTTCAGTGATTATGAAATTGCTGCGGCAAACTCAGCTCACTCACAGTTCCTACCTCCCACTCTGCTCTTATCTTTTAACTAACGCTGTCAAGAGGAGAGCAGTTGTTTTAAGGACAGAGTGGGCAAACTCAGCTACAGCAGCCTCTCACTGCTTGAAGCTGTTTGTATTCCAGATGCATTCAGTGCAGTCCAGCTACCTTCAAGATCCTCCTGGCCAAAGTTGGTTCCCTGTTGGGACCGTGCTCCTCCTCGGTCCACCACCGCCTCATCATCATTCCTCTGTTGGACACATAGTGGCAAACACAGAACAAACACATTATACACATTTCTCAAGAGCACAAGAGCCATACATTGTATCTAAGCTGGACCTTGAACATGAAACAACATATATTCAAGTTTACTAATGTATCCTGAATAGAGCATGAAACTAAATGTTTGTTGACTTGAGGTCGCCTCACAGTCGAGGGCAATATGAACAAACACATTATCCAACTCAATGCCATGGTAGCCACGGAAACTAATTGCATGTCTCACCTTGAAGAGGAAAGAGTATCATCTTAGTCCAAACAAAAAGCTTTTTATAAAGGGAAAAATAAATGAACCACCTACAATTAAAGCTGAAATGACGCTCTGGTGCAGGTTCACCGAGGAAGACTATTCTTTGCATGCTTCGGCCTGTAGAATATTTCTCATATATCCTGCCATTCATTTCTCTCACGCACGCTCACTCATAATGTCCTTGCTATCATTGGCTGGCGCTGTCAATGGTGTTATCAGCTGTTCTCATCAGCTGGTCACATCTATCTAGTAGCCCAGCATCACACCTACATTGTTAATCTATCATTTTACCACTGTCGCTTTTGAAATAAGATCATCTCTCGCCCCTTCACTGAATTCCCATCAACACAGATTCATCTTTTCAGCCTCATCAGCCTCCCAGTCTCAGTGGTATCATAAGCCACCAGGGTCTGGACTGCATGGGGAGGTGTCTGTTGCTGCCGCTCAGGGCTAACACCCCTTGACTATAAACCTCTCAGTAGAGCGTAAGCGCCGAAGACTTTTTGTCAAGACATTATCACCGATCATGTTATGGTACACAATTATCTTTTCTTCATTCACTTGTCTCTCCTGATTAAACTTGTTAAAGGTGCTTTCTTTGCAGTTGCCTGTATTACTTTGTTATTATGACCCGAGCTTAAAAAGTGAGTCACTAATTGACACCGTTTAAAACAAAGACGTTAGTTAAAGTAAGTTTGTAATCTCCTCATTAGCTGATATTTTTTTGGGCCTTTTTGTTTTAATCACTGATTTCTCCATCTTCTTCTACCACCCACACTCGTCCAGTTACAACAATACATTGCACTTGTTCTTAATTGAGGAGAGAGAATAAAGGCTGCATTCCAAATAAATTAAACAGGTTTGTGAGTATCAGCTTTGATATTATGTTACAAATTCTCACTGCAACAGGCGAGCAAGTTATGAGACTGGTCCGCGTGGACGCCATTTTTCTTAACAGACAAAAGTGACAGAAAACATGCATTGTAATCCTTAATGAAGAGTTTTTTACAGATTACAAGAGAGAATACTGAATAACATGTATAACAGCAGAAGAGATTTCCCATGGAATCGCCCTGTCCTAACCACCAGGCTAATACGACCTCTGAAGTACTGGACACCTGTCCCACGTGTGGCAAAATATTTAAGCAGTTTACCACAACCAGTTAAATTGTCTTTGAAAGCCCAACAAGAGATTGCCAATGCACGTGTTCATTCAATGCAACAATAACACAGGCCAAGCATTAACCGCGTTTAGGAAGCATCGGCTATCAAACATCAAACTCAAGTGTAGCAGTAGGCCAATGAGATTAGGCAATAACCCTAAACGGACATTGTTCATTATACAACGTGAACAATGGCAGATAAAATATACTTCACGCATGGACTGGTTATTTCCTGGAAATCCATGCAGCAACAGGTGGTATTGCAACACAAAACCAATATATGAATATTCCTGGAAATTGTGAACAGATTAAAAACCTTTATTACAGTAGGTATTCTGAAAGCCTGCTTGATATCAGCTTTTCCCTGAGCCATCTTGACCACCAGTTGACCATCAAGGCATTATGATAATGAAGGGCACTGCTGTTCACGACTGCAATGACACATGGGCCACAAGGCTGATGCTGATAATCTGTCTACAAATATACAGGGCATGATCAACATCCCTGGTCAGATTAAAGCGACAGTATTTGTTACTAAAACCCCAGACACATTAGCCCATATTAAATGTGCACCGCTGTTACGTTTGTAAAGACAGCATTACAGTTTTGTACAATTGGTAACGTGTATTCCTCAATACTGAGTTCACTTTTTTCAAACGTTTCACACAGTCAGCACAACATAAGTCAATGTGGATGATACTGTTGATCACTTTTCATTGCTTTGACACAAAATGCATTCAATGAGCACATTCTTAAACATTTTTCTCACTCAAACTCAACCAACCAAATGTCTGTGTATTTACACTCCATTGTACACATTTACTTAATATTGTAAAAACTGTTCAATTTATTTTCAAGACATGGCATGATACGAAATGACTGACTGGAATTTGCTACATTCTGCTACATCTAAAAATAAATATGTTTTAAAAAGGCATGGACTCCTAATTGGGACCTACAACGACACTGAGCACCTGTCTTTGATGATCTCTGTGACAGATGTGTGCGAGGTGAGGAAAGAGTGTCTTTGTAATTGTATGGGATGCTGTAAATTCCACTGTGCTGTCACCTTTTCCTTCACCTCTCCCCTCATCAATCCCACGAAGGATTAATTTTTCCTTGTGAAAGTTGAACATTAATTATTCTTTCCTCAGTATATTGTATAAGAGAAGACAGATGATGGTTTGTGAATTGAATGATATGCCAAATACAGAAGACATGGTTGATTAGCACTGTTGCATTTATGTTATCTGTAGCTGTCCTATAAATACTGAATATGTATAGTTTTATATTTCATTTCAGTTTGTGCGCTCACAAATTACTATGCAATCAATGCAATAAACAAGGGACCTTTTGGTATCTGACATTGATTATTAAATAGATAAATAAACACACTGAAACAACACTGTTGAGAGACAAATGTTGTCAGTGTCAGCGTTCAGGTACAAGCGTTGTTCCTGAGATGTCATATGTAATAATAAGTGTTTTGTTGCATTAGTGCATTTTTTGGATGTTATATTAACTGTTACTTTAAAAAGGTTGATTGGTTACAGAGATCATGTTGACACATACTGACAGAGTGGCTACTAATTCAGACATGATGATCAGAACAAGATCAGATCAATAACTCGGTTCTCAGGAAAAAAAGTAGGTTCTGAAGAAAAACAGGAATTCAAAGAAACATGCCTTTTATACTAATGATCATTCATTTACCAACAAAATCATGTTTCAGTTCAGGGCTGACAAACCACACAGCTGAAGTGATATCACAGGATGTGGCACAGACTTGGATCTGATCCCTACAGATGGCTGTGGCAATGTTGGAACCATCTGTAGCAGCAATATCATTAACTGCACAGGCTTTCATGTGGCACGCAAAAAAAACACTGTAATCCTTAAATGTTTCTGCTATAAACGTCAACATCCTGTAAGAGGACACATTAGTACTTTGTTTCTTTTTGCAGAGATGCTATTTAAGGTGTTTTGAGCCCTCATGTTGGCAGACTTAGCGTCTGCATCCATCTTCAAGCTGCAAAATGGATCAGAAGTGGTCAGCAGGAGAAAGCTGTTTTCTACTTTTGTATTTTGGCCAAGATTCTACACTCATTTTAGACACGTAGAGACAGGGGTCCTATTCTAAAAAATGTCCCAAATGTCTGTTCTGTGAAACCCATCTTGCCCTCTCTTAACCACATAACAATCTGAGTATTTCCTCAATCCAAAAGGCGCTTCTCATACCTGATATTTGAAGAGCCAAGGAGCCTCCATGTTTTCAGAATGCAGCTCTCCCGCTGTGTCCTCTGGTTTTGAACCGAGTGCAGCACAGTCTAAAAGCTGAGCTCTGTAACGCCTGCTGCCCTGCTTCACACCAGGCCTGATAGACACCGGCGCCCTTCTGTTGTGCCAAACAACTGTAATGTGTGGGCATCTATCAACAGTCTCTCATTATGAGATTATAACGGTGACATCATCACTCTCATCAAAGACAAAGCTACATTTCCATTCCTCCTCTCTTCCCTCTGTATTTGCAAGATTGTCACATGAAATCAATGTGTTTACTCAGGAGTGTTTCTGCAGCTCTACTAGTGAGTTTGTCTTCTTATTACACTTGTAAGAGTTTGATCTAAAAAATAAAAAAAGCAATAAAAATGTTTTATAAAATACATTTTGTATGCTAGTCCTTCATTTCCAATTGGATCCTGGAGGCTGAGGGAATGTAACTCACCAGACTTTGACGCCCAACTGATGAACCAAATGCAGAATTGACCTGGAAGACACAATCATCACTTTAGTTTGGAAGGGTTTATTCAGCAGCTCAAAACACTTTATACTCAGACATGTGTTGCTCTAAATCAGATAAAGATTAACTCTAAAAATGTTATTTTTAGATTTTTAAATGTTCAGTGACTTTCAAGGCCGGGTTGCAACCTTACATTTTGAATATTTCCCGAGCAAAGAAGCTCAGTCAGTCTAAAACCTTCAGCTTAATGGAAAAAATCTGTTTTTATGAAAACAGCATATGTATAATGACAACAAATCTCCTCCAAAGTGATCAGCAAAGACCGATGGGGACGGGCCCACGCGTGAACGTCCCCTGAGAGACTTCTTTTATATCAATATCATTTTTCAATAGAACATTTCCCCGCCAAGATACTTGTTGGAAGAGTTTGTTGTGAGCATGTCTGTGACCCAGCTGCCTCATGCATGTGTGTACATGTAGCGTGGTCAGAACAGCATCACGCCACCATACATGTGCTGCATTTTACAAAAAAACATAATCAACTTTATTACAATATAAGATGACACAAGGTCACTTCTACCTATATTAATCGCACATCTGTCCCAACAGAGATTTATAAAATGATATAGCACAAAGTAACACATTCAGCCTATAAGCTATACTGCAAAACAGCATTACACTGACACATAAAGCCTCCTGCTGCCTGTTTCATTTCAGAAAGTAACTTTCACATCATGCCAAGGTTACAAAGTCCCATTGTTGCTCACTAAACAATAGATTGAACAAAATACTCATACTTCAGCAGATACAATATCTCAATCTCATTCCTCTTTCTGTAAGTGAGTGGTTTCTGCAGGTGAGCCACACCTGTTCAAAGTTCCCCAGGTAGCTCAAGAAAAAGTATCAGCCTCCTGAAGAAATAGTTGCATTTTTAATAACTAGTAAATGTTAGTCTTCAGTGCATAGCGCATACGCCTGGCGGTCTGGATAAAAGGCGTTCTGAAATATTAATATGCATGAGTAGGTCAAATATGTGTCCCAGGAGAGCAGGGCTCTTTACCGTCGGTAGCAGCGGCTCTATCTGAGCACCTTGGTCTGTGGTGTCCATCTTCCTCCCTCAGCGGTGTCCCCGTATCAGTATCAGAGAGACGGAGACCTCTACTGTGTGTAATCCGGGCAGGTGGAGCAGTATCTGAGCGGCCAAACGGCGGTCACATGTTTATATCATCGTCGGTCAGCCGCTCGGTGGTGATTTGCGCCTCTCGTGCTGTCCTCGTTCCTAGAAACATGCGCATCTTTGCCAGCTGACGTTGGCGCGTCACTCTGCGATGTTAAGCCTTTGTTTAGCCGCAGAGGTGAGCGGAGAGACCGTGTTTTCCGGGTGGAATGCTCTTTGTTTTGTTCAGTTATGAAACAATGTGTTCATAGTTTGTATTAGACGACTCAGTGGGTATAAGCTTACTTATGGGGACTATTTTAGCAGAATATGCTGCAATCCAAATGTGCAGTGTTTTCCCTCACACCTTTCCCATACAATATCTCACTCATGCTTCCATTCTAACTGAGTTCAAAATAGTAGTAATATAATTAGTATTTTTGAACATATTGTCAGCCAATTTTCAAAATTGCACATTGTGTTAATGCTATGTGTTCCTTGGACTTTGTTAGAAGATGTCTGTGCCATGAAATGTTGACTTTTAGGAGACAGCTGCTTTTCTGAGTCTTCTGGGGCATCCTGTAACCTTTAAATTAACTATAAAAGTCTCAGCAGATGTTTCTAATTGATCATACAGTACCCCACTGTGGATAAACACATGCAATTCAGAGCAAAGACTAATACAATTCTCAGATAAGGAGTGATCATAAGTCTTTGGGGATACATATGTTTATAAGAATCAATATCTATTAAATTATTTCTAAAGAACTCAATGATTTTATTTTGTATTAAGGTAACTGAACTTCAGATATGATAGGCCCCAGTCCAATTTGGTCCGTCTGGCTGCATAACTGCAGCCAATACATACGAATATAGGCAGTGGCGGTTTTGGGCACGGGCGAACCGGGCAGCCGCCCGGGGCGGCACTTTTTCATGTCACGTGGGGGGCGGCACGACCACTTACCACTTAAAAAAAAGTGGTAAGCTCGGAGGGGGGTCTCGCCCGGGGCGTAATTACGTGTAGAACCGCCACTGAATATAGGTGATATTTTTGAATTGTGACTTTATAGTTTTAACTTGTTTGTTTTCAGGGAGAGCGCTTCACTGTGTGATGTGTTGGTTGCAGTTTAAACCATTTTTGGCTCTGCTGTTATGAGTCTTTTTAACAACAGGGATCCCTTAGCTGCTATAATAATAGTGGTATCGCCATCTGGCGTCACAGTCCCTGAGTAGTTGAATCCAAAAGCAAGCTGCAGTATAGTCGGTAATAGAAGTGTATTTATTTTAGTAAAATCATTTGTATTTCTCATAGCTGCCTCTGGATTGGACGGACCTCCTGAGAAGGGACACGTAATGAAAAGCTGTTAGATTACAGGAGCTGCATTCAGTTATCGCCATCTACTGTTTATCCCTGGAAAAGCCTCGCTGACTGTCAGTGAGCAACTCTCTCTCACACAGTTTAAGATGTTAAATAGCACACATCGTATTGACAGCTGTGAGCTTCTCTTTCACACCAGCATTCCAATTAAGTCCACATTGGGTTTATTATGCATCTTCCAGTTTTAATCATATTTCTTAACTTCATTAATTTGATAGCAGTGTTTAACATAATTTTTTTAATGACGAAATTAAAAGGTAATGATAAAGGGAGCTATTAAATAAGGATTGAATCATTCAATCAGCATTAAACAATTAATTGATCTGCAGTCTAAAGTAAAAATAAAGAATAAAAAACACTTGTATATTTGATGTTATTCTTACCCATGTGTTGTTCTGGTCCTTACACATTTTCAGAGACACAATGCTTCCTTTTGATGTGTCACTTCCTTTGGCACATGAAGACTTGCCAACTTCACAACTTGTTTTGTCGTTTTCACCCACTGAGACAACATTTCAACCAAATGTTGCAAAAATGTTGTCGAAAAAAATATCAGGTAGTGTTACTTTTCATAATTGTTAATAACCAACTTTGAATTTGGGCGGATATGAAAATGACACACATGACAGTGGAGCACATTCACGTTATTAGTGTCCCCCATTACTTCTGTGCTCTCTTTAATTTAACTTGTTTTGTCTGTGGCGTCTTTGCCACGTGGAAATCTCATAAAAACGGACATTTGAATCCGCAATTCTTTCTGGACCAATCAGTGAAGGCATACGAGAGAAAAAATGTCATCGTCTAATTAGGATTATTTCTAGTGAGATTTAAATATTCTTCCTGATATAGCAGCTTTGATTAACTGTCCATATATATATTATGTGTCTGTTTAAATGCAAATCATTTTAATAGGGGTATAATATTCTTAAAAACAACAACTGTACTGAACAACGGAATTGCTTGTCCCGATGATAACTTCATTTATTATGTTTGAATCACATTACAGCAGATACAGAGATTTTCACAACATCCATGAAATATAACCAACTGAAAGAAAAAAAAAGACTCTTAATCTACTTTACCAACATTTAATCACGGATATCATGAATGCAGTGATCGTCATACACTTTTGGTAGCCTATAGCATCGATAAAGTACAAAATATTTTTTTTTTTTACTGACGGATTAATATGTCAGCATATGCTACACAAGAACATTCAATGTAAAAGATTATCGATATTTTTGTTTACTAGGCTACTCAACAAAGGAGTTTTTTAAAACACTTAATCGGATTTAATCTATTCTGTGTACATTCAATCACTATCACCAAATGCTCAATATTATATACATTATTTTCACAATTACAGTGTCTTCTGGAAACAAGGCGCCCAAGCCATGGAATAATTTACACTTTGGCCATTAAACGTTGAGGTGTCAGTCCTTTTATAGATAGATAGATAGATAGATAGATAGATAGATCGATAGATAGATAGATAGATAGATAGATAGATAGATAGATAGATAGATAGATAGATAGATAGATAGATAGATAGATAGATTGATAGATTGATAGATTGATTGATAGATTCACTGTTCTGTTGTTTTAACTGTGAGGATAGAAACTGTAATAACCAATGTCCTTTATGCCGTTTTTCTCACACTCTCTCGGTGCCAGCAGCTCAGATTTTAACGGGGACACTGTCTCTGAAACCGGCGTGGCAGAAGGTGAGATTCTTCTCCGTTTGGCCTGTTCAAAGATACCAGAATCGCTCGAATCAATTGACTTAATGGAGGACGGCGTCTCTATCCAGCTCGACTCGGATGTCATGTCTTTGGGTTTGTTCTCGTCCGAGCCGCCGATCGGCGACCTCTCTGTCGTGATGGAGTCTCCCTCCTCGGCCAGGTAGTTGGTACCTGCTCGGCCACCGAGAGAGTTAGCGGGCCAGCAGGAAAAGACCGAGCTGGGTTTGCTGTTGACGCCACAGTACTGCGGCGGTGAGCGTCCTCCCCAGCCGGACGGGTCTGCGTAATAGCCAAGAGGCCGGTTGGAGCAGCCTGCAGTCGGCAGGGGAAGAGCCTTCACTCCGGCCGCTGCGTAGGACAGCAAGGTGGCCGCGTTACCGGCGAAATCAGCGGCGTCGTATGCCGAGGCAGCAAAGTCCAGTCGGTTGTTGGCAGGGGTGACAAACCATCGCTGCGGGGGGGTGGCAACAGTGGGATCGTCGGTTTGCTGCGGGGACAGCAAGCTGTTGCCGAGTGGGACGCTGCGCTCCGTGCCAGGACCAGTCCCCACGCCAGGGTGGAAGCGAGATTTGGCATAAGTGCTGACAAATTGGTCCTGCAGGAAAGAGCTAGGCATGGCATATCTCGCACCCGGCACGATCTGTGAACGCGGAGAGTCACCCGGTGATGGAGTTAGGCGGTCGATGTCGCAGCCTGTGTAGACACTGAAAAGATGGAGGGAAAAACAGAAAAACAATTCAGTGACTAAAATGTGCACGACAGCTGGTTCTCTGGAAATCAGAGAAATGTGCAATTAGATTATCATATCACTGCATGATTTGACAATGTGTATCAATCTTTACGGAAGTGGGGTGTTTCCAAATGGCACGCTGCTTTATGTCGATGCAACGTTGCATTGTCAAACACATTACTTTGTTCAGTTGTTTTACAGGTCAATATTCGCTTGTTATTTTCAGCAAAACAAGCCTGAACATGAACGAGAAATGGAAATGCCATCAATGACTAATCGAACAATTTGAACGAATATGTGGATACTGCTCATTTGTGTCAAGACTTTACATTAAATGATGTCTGTTAAATTGAAACTGCATCGCTTCATGTGTGGTTAGTGAAAAAGGGTCTTCTTTCTTTTTTATTTATTTCGTTCGTTTTTCTTATTATTTTATGAGCCCTCTCTAATTTTGATATAAAAACGATAATCAACAGGATTATAGAAGTGTGTATGTAATGATAATCCTAACCCGTATAGCAACATGTCACACAACCAAGGAGCTATACACTTAACACCATTACAATCGAATAAAAGTCCCAAAATCGTAGGAATAAAAGATTAACTTACGTGTCGTAGTTGTCCCGAAATCCTTTCGCAAACGGATTGTGATCGATTTTCAATTGCGTAATCTGTGGAAAAGTAATATATCGATTAGAAAAACAGCGTGTGTTTGCAGATGAGGGCACTGCGTCCAATTCAGAAATAATATATTGTCTATTTTCTTGATTATATTAAAATCCATGTCGTTCTAATTTGTTACAAAATAAAAAAGTGAAATAACTATTATTTGAAAATGTAGAGAATTAATTTGTCTTTTTCAATGATATTTAATTTGTTAAAACGAATACGTGTTTTCCGGGAGCCATTTGCAGTGTGGTGTGAATTCAGAAGTGTCCGTACGTCGGTGTTCTGGTAAGCGGTGACGGCGATGAATTGCGTCTCTGTGAAGGTGAACGTCTGGACTCGTCCTGTTTGGCTCGTGTCCTCTGTCCCGTCCTCGTTTACTTCCACCACATGGAGCCTGGGCTGGTACTTGTGGAGAGACTGGAGAACCACCATCTGGAGATGCAAGACGCACATCAGAAACTCAGCTTCAAACTTTGGATATATAGATGGTGAACGCAGAAGTGTTTTAACTCGATTATATATGTGTATGATTATTGTAACAACATTGCGCATGGTGTTGCGCTGTAGATGGTAATATAAGTAATATAAGGCGGTAAGCCACACCAGATGAAAAATAATAATAAGGCTGTGTAGAAAAAAAGAAAGAAAGGTGACTTGGAAAAAGCATTGCATTTGTCCATCTGCTGTGACAAAAATAACACAAAATATATTTGTAATTGCAGCATTGGGTATATGATGCATTACCTGTCCTGTGTTGTTGGAGCCGCCTTTGTTGTTTGTAAGCTTTAGCTTTCCAAATGATATTTCTTGACGCATCCAGTGCGCTCCGGTGTTTGGGGAGTCCGGGTGCATATAAACCCTATTTCCTAAAAAAGAATACGAGGAAATACACAGAATTAAAACAAGGAATGTACTTTTATATACAAAATAAATTCGTTTGCCCGGATTTTAAACTGTAAATATGAAACGGTTAAATGGTGTACTGTGGTAAAAATGTATACAAGCAAAAACAAAAAGTTATACTATGGAATTAATCATGTTAATTTAAATAAATGTAGAGGGCAAATGAGTTGTAGTACCTGTTACATTTGTGTCTGCTTTTCCACATGGCACCCACTTGCCTCCTTGAAATCGCCAGTGATTTGGATCAGCAAGTATTACATCCACAAATATATTGTAGTGAGCGGTTGGGTCGAGGCCAGAAATGTTGAAGCTTAAAAATGGAAACATTCGTCTGTGGAAAATAAAGGAAGACAGATTTATTTATTTTAAAAAAGAAAGAAAAATGCACATAAATCATGCGACATTTCCACCTTTTGTTTTGCTTTGATTCCGTTTGCCTTGTTATGGGTGGGGATTTAATGTTATTACACATCACTGTTTTAACTAAAAACAGAAATACTGCAGGTTTTTAACAGGCAGCCCGTATTGGTGCACTTACCGTCCTTGCTTCGTGATGATCATCTCCGTTTGGTGCCTGTGGAACTTCAGCCACAGGGCCCTGTTGCACAGATACACCTGCGCTTTCCCCGGAACCAGTCCTGCTTGCGCCGTGGAGAACTGGTAAAAAGCCCCTCCTTGATAAGTGTGTCCATACTGCTGCGCGTACGGGTAGCCCGCGGTGGGGTAGCCTTGAGGAGAAGTGTTGGTCAGAAGGCTGTTGTAAGCTCCGTTAGTTATGACCGGGTGATGGGCCATATAACGGCTGGGACTTCCAATAGAAAAAGCCGGGTGCGCTGGTCCATGCTGGGTCGGGTAAGGGAACATGGCACTGGGAGCTGCTGAGACTGACTGTGGCTGGGTAGACGGAGAAAAGATGCACCTTTCTCCTGCAGATCCATCGAAATTATGACGGATGTCAGAGACTCCGTGAAGACCAGGAGAGAGTTTGCCCCTCTGGACGTCCCCCGATGCGTCCTTGGAGTCAGGGAAATTGTCTGCCTCTGACTGATTCGTCATCTCCCTAGAGTTTTTTTTCAGAGGTGAACTTCTCTCCAGGTTGTCACTTGCGGATATAATAGGATGGTCCTGCAACGAAAGCTCTGATCCATCGGAGCTCGAAAAGCCACTGCCCACATTCATAAATTTCTTGGAGAGATCACTCGCCGGCGAGATGCAATTCTCGACCTGCATATCTCAATGAGAAGCAACTATTTGCTCAACCTGTATCGCCAGCTTTTGCATGCGCCGTTCCTAATCTCTCACTAAAACGCCTTGCTATGACTTGTGGCGAAGGCAGCAAATTAGCCAATTGACACCATCCTGCAATCATGGAGGATTCTCTTGCATCACTCTCCCCGCTTTGCTAATGAAACGAGCGTTGCCATTGGTTAACTCAAGGCTGTAATTTAATTAGACAGCTCTTAATTAGCACAATCTGAAGAGCGCTGTGAACAAAGTGATTTTTTTTTTTTTTTAGTGTGACATGGGTCTATATTTTATTATAATATATGATTTCTGCATATGAACAAGAAAAACGAGAAAAAAAAGATGAAAGTATAAGGCTTATAAAGATTGTCAGCTGCGTTATTTACCTATTTATCCGCGTTATTTACCTATTTATGCGCTATGAGTGCCAAAGTATGTCTGCCGAAGAAACCAAGATGTATTATTAACACGCCAAAAATGACAGTCCATGACAGGCAGTGCATCTGATGCCTTAAAATGTTTGTGGTATAGCGTGAAATCATGGCGTCCCACTGAAGATGTGTTTATGAGTCCCAGTGCTGATAAATATTTGATGCCTTAAAGTTATGAACCAGTGGACTGATAACAGGGCTGCTGTGGAAAATACATCTCACAGAAAGTAAAAGAAAATATGTTAGAATAATTGTGATATTGCTCGATCAAATATTGCACGATATTGCACAGGCTCATTAACTCATTGAGTCTGATTGGTTGAACCATTATGAACAGAAATATGTATTTCTCACAAAAGGATATTCAATTAAACATCATATGTGATGTCAGCACAGGATGCCGATCTCTGAGATAACTATTTGTTTGGTTGAAGTATGTTTAACATAGAAAATCAAATATAAAATATTATGTGAATCCACAAAAAAATCTTTTTTCCCCCCATTTGAGCAAACTGAAGTCTTCACTGCATTGTAATGGAGCTTTGTCAGGATGATCTTGACGATGTTTTCATAAGATAAGATGAAATATTAGAATAGCCATGTAGCCAGTAGACCTTCTTAACTTACTAACACGGTCATTTCTAAGTTAACACAAACTGCTTTTCAAGTGGAGTGCTTGGACGCACTGTTTATTCTATAATGTTATACTTTTTTTAAATTCCACTGGATTTATACATTTATGATTCATTGGGTACAAATGAACAAAATTGAAACTCAACACATCCCTTATGAACTCTCTCAGGGAATGAATTAACACTCATGGTCATTTTTTATTGAGATCTATTCAATTGCATACTTTGTGTGTGTAAATAAGGGGTAGACAAAAACAATTGAAACTTCTGTCAATATAAAGAAGTAAGGATCATTGGCTACGACATCAATAATTGACCATTTCCACTTCATGAAATAACATTTGGTTTATCTCTGCTGCAGTGTCTTTAACCCACCAGAGAAGGATGAGAGAAGACCAATCAAGGCCTGTTTCACTGGTGCATCCACAAGGTTGTATATCTCTGAGGAACTGCCATGAATCTCTGAAGCTAACAAGAGAGGTCATTACAGTATAGAGCTATATGGTCCAGCTATCTATTCCTGTGAAACATGCAAGCACAGGCTTGTCTGTGCCCACGCAAAAGAGGCCACTCTCTGCTCTCCTCATTACAGGATTATGGTTCACTTCCATCACTGATCTTTAATAAGCAAAATGAGCTTGGTTATTTTCCCCTGAACAAACCAATTGTTGAATCACCCGTGCAGCAACTCAGTTTGTTTCCCCAGGTGCTCAGGTGCCTGTTTATCAGACTAAGTCCTTTCTTTCTATTGGCTCATCCGGCTAGTGGACATAACCAAAGAGGAGGGGGGGCTGATTTGTTTTGCCCGGCCAGCCTTGTCCCTCTGGGAGATAGCATGCTGCAGATTAGGATCTCTGCCTCGCTCAAACCCACCATTGACCAGATGAGGTAAATGCAATGGGTCCCTATGAAACGTGTTTATGCTCTTTCTACTTCATAATTGTCATACTTTTAGATTCAATTCTAATAAATGCATTAATACATCTACAATTTGGCAATGCAGGCATAGTATATATATATATATATAAAGATGAACTCAATTGCAACAAACCTATTTGAAAGATCTCTTAGAATAATCACTCAATAACCTGTGAAAATACAAAAATATATAATTATTAAAGAAATACCCTTTTCCATAAAACCAGTTCGGGTTAACAATGTTCAGTTGAGCGTAAAACAACATGCTTTTTTCTTCAAGCCGCTGTATCACCATTTTTTATTGTTGTGCCAAAGGAATCTGCTTGCCACCTGGGTCTAATCTAATCAATGTGAATGACAAGGAGAGAAAAAGCCTGAAAGTGAGCACCGGCTTAGGGACTTTACCTAATGCCCAGCACTGTCACTTCAATGATATGATCACAGCACACAAAATGACAACAAAATTATAGCCAGCAAGGATATGGGGACATAGTGTGCTACTCCAGTCAGGTGAAATTGCTTTTTCCGACTATGAAATGGCATGTCTCTTGTCGGATGGGTAAACATTTCCTTGTCAGGCCAGTAATAAGGGATGAGGCACACTGGGCTGAACTAAGAGGATAGAGCCAAGGTTATTTGGGATTCATGACAGGTAGTGGCTTATATTACAGCGGCAATAAAAATTTCATGGGAATGCATTTAAGATGGCCTTTAAGTTATTTATATGTTGTTTGCCAGACGTCACATTGCAATTTCCATCAATAAATCAAAGTGAAGTATTTCTTCCTTTCTTCAAGGGTCTTTGATTTAAAAAATAATAATAATAATAAAAAAAACAAGACAAAACCTGTATTTACCTTAAGTCTTTAATTACATGACTAATCTGATGTAGTTTGGTGGTGCTTTGTACTTTGTTGACAAAACTATTCCCCCCTGTGGTTTCTTGCCATCAGTGATCTGCTCTGTCAGAGGGAATCAGGGTGCTCACTGACAGGAAAGACAGCTGGAGGCCTGTTAAGGGGCGGAGTGGACAGTTGTGGCTTTTAAACCCTTATTAGCCGTGCTCCCTGGACACACTAAGACACGCGTCTCGGCAGAAGTGCACTCCTACACCTGCTCATTATTGATGTCCAGACCCAACCGCGATTCTTTACCACAAACCTCACAGCAAATTACCCTCAGGACAGGTGATTGTGATGTTCAGTGGAAATACAAGTGACATGGCTTGTGTGCCAATACCATACCTGAGCCTGCACTCTAGAGATTGTTCACCCAAAACAAATATTTATACATGTGCTTCTTTATCTGGAGCAGAGAACAATGTAAGAAAACAGAGATTATATCTGTATTATATATTATTATAATAATATATGAGCTATTACTCTCTCTATTTCTGCACTATTTACTTTCCAAATGACTTTCTTATTAGGAGAACGAAGGCACACTGTTAGTTTGCAAAAATATAAATGAGGGAATAAAAAAGTAAATGTTCTGTTTATTCACAGTTATTGTTTTACGATCTCACCACATATCACTCACATTCAATTAATTGCATTGTTTTTGTATTATTATCTAATATTTGTTGCAAGGTCATAAACACAGTCCTGTGTTAAAGATCATCAATATGCCGTTTAATATTCTCGTGCCACATTTATTTTTCACTTGAATAAGGCAGAGGGTAAAGCAGATGTCATTTTTAGTCATTTTCTGTCTTTTTATTCCTGTCAGTTGTGGCAATTAACACATGGCTAGTATGCTTATGGGATAATGTTTGAGCTATCCAGACTGCTAAATGGAGCCCGCCCCCTTTCAAGAAGAACAGAATATAGTTTATACAGACGACGGAATGTCAAAATTAATGCATAATTATTAATGTGTGAATATTGCAATCCTCTGGGTACTACACACCCTCAGAGAGTAATGCCTACAACTGCCTCGTGCTCTCTGATGTGTATTATGTGGCTAAACAAATGGTGAGGATATAATGTCAGGAATCACAAAGTTAGTGGAAAGGCTAATGCCCCGACGAAAACTTCTTTTATCACCTGCTACTGACCCGTTATCAACTGTTTGGTTTGTTGCTAGTCTCTTACATTTTTAAAGAGCCTGTGTGACCCGGGGAGTGCAGTTGGGGTTT
Source organism: Myoxocephalus aenaeus (assembly GCA_038501785.1). Classification (NCBI taxonomy): domain Eukaryota; kingdom Metazoa; phylum Chordata; class Actinopteri; order Perciformes; family Cottidae; genus Myoxocephalus; species Myoxocephalus aenaeus. The sequence goes on from JBAMJR010000187.1 coordinate 378,275, forward strand.
GTGACCATTTTGTTATTTCTGCTGCCATGCACTGTCAGACGTCTGCAAGTGAAGAACATGGCCCCTGTCCCCAGTAAGCCCAAGGCATGAAAAATTCAGACTAACTCTACTTTTTAAGCCATTTCTGATGAAAAGCACACAGAAATGAAACTGACTTATGCCAAATGAATATCATTGAATCGCTGTGATTGTAAGGCTGATGTTTGTAACTTTGAAATTATTTATAAAACATCAGTTCCATTTTAAGAGTAGCCATGCCATGAAGTGTGCACTTACTCCTTTGAGGATCCTCTGAGGTTTCCCTGAGCACTATCAGCCTAAAGCGGAACAATAGAAAACAGAAGGTTTCGATCCAGTAACTGAAGCTTTGCCCTCTTTGATGCGAGCCTGCGATGCTTAGACAAGATGAAAATAAGTACTAATTATCCAGTCAAAGATGTGTCTGCCAGCGAACTGTTTAATCGATTAACTAGGTTATCACTAGGTTGCCATGAATGTGTGATCTAAAAACAACGACTCAGAAACCTGTTATCTTATTAATCAACATAAAAAAATGTGGTACCTAAATATCTTTAATTATATCCGCGATTAACTGGTGATTAACCTTCAACAAAAACACGTTTTTAAAAAAGACAAATGCTGCACATATTCCTCAAAAGAACACAAATTCTCCGTTTGAGGAGAAAATATTTTGGGGGGAGAGTAGGAGCAAGCAGGCGACTGTCGTGTTACAAGAATAATCTTCATTAAAATCACAGGCAACAACACCAGGCCAACACACAGCTCATTGGGAATGCAGCGTGAAAAGAGAGGCCCACAGATTATCACTCTACGTAACTCATGTTTAATTTATCCAGGAGCAATATTGTCAAGAGCCCTACCATTCCAAAGAACTAGAGGCGGATAAAAGCTGCTATAAGACTTAGGGAAGGCCAAAAATAACGCAGACTACGAGTAAAATGTCGCAAAAAGGAGAGAACACACTCGAGAGTGAACGCATTAGAGACATCTTAGATATGTTTAGCACAGCTTCACAGCATTGTAATATAGCTGCTTTAGGATTGTTAATATTTCAAAAGATGACTTCTAAATGGACCTGACGATAAAGTGTTCACACAACAACCAGACATGATACACAGCACTTAACCTTTGCTCTGATTTAGAACTATTCCACAAAAAAACTGCACCTTTTCAACAGACTGTGCAGTTTATAATCTTTAAATCTAGGCAATGCGAGCAAATACAACATAGTCCTACATTCGACTATAAGAAGTAACCTTAAACCAATTTCTATGGTGTGTTTTTCCCCTCCTCCTCCTCCTCCTCCTCCTCCTCTTCCTCCTCCTCCCCATGGCTGAGTGAAATGGAATTGCCTCTCACATTCAAAGACAGCTCTAGAAAGGTGATAATAGAGCTACTCCCTGCTGTCTGCAGGCAGGAAATAGGAAAGTGGCATATGGGGCCAGGAACCAAATAGAGAGGAAATGTGACCAGGCAAGGGAAGGAACTAAAGGAAAGGTTAATGATCAGTTCTGAATTCTACAGGGAGGAGAACCATGTTCCAAGTTGAGAGGAAAAATAAATGTGACATGATTTATGTCTCCACCGCTCACATCTTGCTGTTACAAACAAACAACGTGGAAACCAGTTTATTTTTCATGACAAACTTTACCATTGGTAATAAATGTTGTGATCCATTTTGCTTTTTTTAATCGGCAATATGAATGTGCAATCCATACTGCTGTGCGAGTGCTACACAACATCACATGTTTCAGGAATGGTATACAGAAAAGAATATATCACGCAGTGCCACCATTTCACACTGATTAAAAAGATGAGAAACACAGACAGTATCGGACAATCAAGAAATAATCTATCTCCAGCCTCTCTACTATGCTCCAACAAGTGTAAACTACTGGCTGGTGTCCCACTGTTGCCCTTACAGCAGCCCGACCATTCTCCAACCGGCAGGCAGCATCTCCAAGAGCCTTCAGGAAGTGATCCACCTTAAATGAAGCCGCTACACTAGGACTAAATTAGACATTGGACACTGATTTGTACATGAGAAAAGAAGAAGGAGAATAAATGAGAAGATAAATCACAGAACGACTAAAACATTTGCAGCGGATGTGAGTGAAAACATGACAATTAGTGCTGTGAGTTCACTGCAGTGGGTGTGTTATCATTAGGCGTGATGTGGGCTGCATTAAATGGGAGAGAAATTGCTTTCAAATTTTCACCCTGTTACCATACCTTGGTTCAAAGACTTCGTGCCCTTTCACCACCAAGCTGGATTCAAAGCCTTTAACCATCAGTTACATCTGCAGTAAAGAAATTTAAAGCAATTTGCACTCGGTTTGAGCTGAGCTTCTGATGACGTTCAATGTCATTGTTAATTATCTAAAGGAGTGGGTGACATCAAGGAAATATTAAGATGAGAACTAACTGAAGCTGAGGATCAACTTTCATGAATTATGTGGAATATGGCACTAAAAAAATGGTGTAAAAATACACAATAATATGGAAATTATCAACACAAACATCCAGATCAACAGATATGCAACAGAGGAATAAATCTTGACATGTAGAAAACACAGTCTGAACACTGGATTCAAATGCGTTGCTGGTACAGACTGTTGTAGCAACAGCTGGACATTAGACACAAAGCAACATCACACAGGCCGGCTTTTTCCAGATCTGACAGCTAGATCATTTGAAGCTGACAAGATAACACTTAAATGCAAAGGTGACATGACAGTGTCTTCGGAGCCAGATGGATCAATACTCTGCTTGGCTCATCAGGATCTGAGCAGTGGTTCTGCAGCCATGTTTTTTTTTTTTTACGCTGCCGTTCCGAAAATAGGCTAACACTGTCTGGCACAATGTCTGGTACGTTATCAATGAGCAGATTTCCTTTCTTATGTTGCGACTGAAATATTGATACATTCAATTTAACAAAACAGCCCAGGAGTCCAGACACGACTCGGAACCTTTTGATATTCTTTACATACATATCTATTGCTTCCACACGGCTCTCAACATGGCGACAGCCCAGCCGGCGGCTTGCAGCTAATGTTGCGAACAGCGCTAACGGGGCTAACAGTAGTAACAGTGCGGACAGACCCGATATGTGTTTACCCTGAGGTGGAACCGGACGGTGGCCGCTATGCTTCCATGATAACGCTGTCGGTCAGGATTGCATCATCAGGTGTAACCGCCTATGTGAGTGCAGTGCAGTTAGCACCAATGAGCTAGCCAGTGGGGCGCGCTCACATGCACCAACATGCACTAAAAGACATGCACGGCCAGCCCGGCTATGTGAACAAAGCACAGGGAAACTCAGATTACAACACACACAGAGGAAGAGAGACAGTGTGCTCAGGCTATAGGGCCAAAGAAATTTAAAGCGCACCAGGTGCACGTGGTTAAAGGCACTTAAACAGGTTTCTCCACTGGAATTCAATCCAATTCAATTCAATGTTTAAGATAAAATCAAATAAGATAATCCGTTATTAGTCCTGCAGTGGGGAAATTACAGGATTACAGCAGCATTGCTCACAAGTGAATAAAAGATAAAAATCTCAGTAATATAAATAAACAGTAATAAAAAACTATAAAAACAGTAAATATTAAATATACAGACTGAATAAAAAATATAAAAGTATATAAAATTCATCTTTACATTACAAATAGTTGTTTGCTATGTTAATACTCTGAATATCGTAAAGAGGAACATTAAGTGACAGTTTGAGCTCTAGAAATGTTCTGCATGGTGTAATGGGAGTAGCACCTGGCACAGACATACACATTTACCCATTCAAGACATTCAGGTGACTGAAAAGCTTGGCGCAAGAAGGTTTGATCAAATTCTAAACTAACTGGTGGCAATCATTATGAGACTAAAATGATCAATGACCTGTCAGCTTGTAGTCGCAGTCAAAAGGCGCTCGAAGAAGCCCACTTTTCCAAAACGTCCCCCTAGTGAGACGGCCAAGAAGTCCCGTAGATCAGTTAGAAAAACTCGGCAAGTTGCCTTGGTGACCGTCCAGGCTGCACCGACTGGCACTATCTCTATTTCCCCCCCTCTCGCATCTACATCTATACACTTAAATAAAAAATCAAATTGTATCTTTCAAATATTCAACAGTCCCTTTTCCCTGGGAGAGGTAAGGAGTATTGTTGAATAATGCAGCCAGACAGGGATCTCCCAGAGCTGGTCTCTACAGGCATCACTGAGTAGGTCTGATCCCACTTGAGTAGCATCTATCATGGTGACATCACCATTCACACAAGGAGATATGATAAGACAGTAGTACACTACTCTACTACTTGAGCCAACTCTAAAACAGGCAGTGGTGTTACTCATTTAAACCAATGTACTGGCCATCTGTTGATGCTAAAATCATGGTCTGACTGCCATTTCTAAATCAAACACCATCAGTATGCCTTTATTGCCTTCTTCTGAGCGCCACCATGTTTTCGTGAGAAAAAAAAAAGGTAGCCTGCGAGACACTCGCATATTTTCTTTTACCTTGTGTGATTCTGGTGGGTGTGTAAATGTAAAAAAAAAAAAAATAGAAAGAAAAAGGGACAAGCAGCTAAGGAAGAAGAAAACAACATCTTCATGCAGCAGCAGCAGGTCTCTACCTCGCAGATTAGGGCACTGGGAGCACTTTGCAGGTTGTTGTCACAGGTATGACAAGGGAGAATTGTGCTTGCTGTCCCCAGGTTACTAAAGGTGTGAACAAAATATGCAGCCAATTTGTTTTGTGCAGAATTAGAAGGGAGAAAGAAAAAAACATCGCTGGAGCAGGAACATGCTTTGGTTTATCTACCTGTCTCCTACTTGCTTTCCTGTTCACTATGCGTGTGCTTCTCCTGTATCAGTGATTTAACTGTCTTTGACTGATTATAATAAATGTGCTTGGAAGTATACGTGAACACACGTATGTTCTGGTTCAAATGGTTATTTTAACTGGGTCGCGAGTGACATCAAATCAACAGCTAAACACCAGACACAGCATAAAAAAGAAAGACGTCCAATGCACAAAGCTCAATCGAATCACAAGGACAAAGAGAAAGTGTGAGCGTTGGCACAGGAATGACTGATCTTGGGGGAATTGGCAAGACCATCAGCAAGCAAGTGTATTACATATGGCGTGCCATTTTCACAGCTTCCACAAAGAGAACACAAAAAGTGTTATATCGCACTATCTAAGACTAATAAACAACAACCCAGAGATGCTGAATCTGTTCAATAATGTAACAAAGACTTGAGGTAAATGGAGCTTGTGGACGACTTTTCAGCTCAAACCTGAGTTTAGAGTGCAGCGAGATGATAAGCCGTGTACTGAGCCGAGCAAAGACGGTAAATGAAGCTGTCCTCCCACTAATTCTATGAGGTGTCAGTCAGGAAACTGGTCTGCCAGGATGACTTTCAGCTCTAATCAAGCCAGATGGTTTTCTTAACACTGAATAAATGAATTGATTTGGATGTAGCGTCTCTTACCAGGGCTCATATTTGTCTACTCATGACACAAAGGTGGTCAGCATGAGGATACGAGTGCTACGACCTGCTAACCTTGAGGAGAGATATTGTGAATCTCTCCAGTCCTACTGACATGGATATAACTCACGTCTTTGCAGCGTTTGTATCTGTTATGTTGACAAAGTGTTAGGACAAGGCCTCTGTCGTCACAACTATACACAGCTCACACCTCAAGTGTTAACTTCTTCCGCGAAATTCACTACACTTTATTACTATCATTAGATGGATCACTGCACTTTCCCTATGGTGTGAACTGCTATCAATTATGCAACCATATCTCCCTTATTGTATATTCTTAAAGTACCTGCTAATGAATTGTGAAACTACTGTGTTATGGTGTGATTGTACCGGACAATATCCAGCTACTGTACACTGAAACACTTTTTTCAATTAGATCGGGGTGCTGGTTTTTCAGTCATTAAGCACATTTGGTGTAAGAAGGTCCACCTTACACTTAGCCAAAGGTGTTTCTGCAGTTGCTGTTAGCCAGCAGCATCTCAGCCCCAATGCAAAGCTGCATGTAAGAGGACTCCGAGGACAACACACAAGTACCCACTGTGATTTTCACTGGGGATTTTGATATTCACACCTGCACTAGGTGTTGTTTGGGAGTCTGATAAGCATGTGTGAAACCAGAGGGGTGACTAGAATGAGGACGCTTATTTGAGGGGGACAGATCTTTGTAGATATATCTATTGAGGACAGCGCTGTTGTTTTGTATTTTCATGTCTAACAATAAGAAGGGACAAAGCCAATTAAACACGGTGTATCTTAGATACCAGCCATGTGTCTAATTGAAGCTGCACATGGCCATATGGACATGTGCGAAAAATAGAATGTCCAATAACTACATAAGGATTCAAGCAGCACGTGGAAAAATAAAATATTTCCAGCAAACTCATTGCCAGTCAGTGACTGCACAGCTCGTGAAGGGGGGATTTATCTTAAAGCTATTGCAACAATACATGCACAATTTGACTTTGAATGAAATTTCACCAAGCAGTGTATAAGGCAAAAATAATGTTCAGCGTATGAAGAAATCACAGACCTTATCATTACAGGATCAGAGGCTGAAAAACAAAGACCATGAGGCTTGCTCCTCCTCTCTCCACATTGGTGATGTTCAGAGGCAGCCTGTTATTGGAGGTGTTAATTGGCAAATTCAGTACAAGTCAAGAGCATGTTCCCTGTCGTCCTCGCCCAGCAAGGCTAGGTCATTAAACCAAGATTGGATTCTTTCATGCTGCCTCAAACCCTGAATTGCAAGTTGCCATTCTGCAAACATCGTCAGGCTCCATCCCACCCCCATGTGTCAAGAGGAAAAAAAACAACATACACTGATTTACCAGCGACAATAAGATAACAGGAGGATGACATCTTGAGAGCTAGACTTGTAGTCGTACAATTATTTCAAGTTGGCAGCCAAGTGTCATCAAAAAGTTCAGAAGTTTACAAATGTCCAACACCCCCATCCTCCACAAATAAACAAGGCAAATGCATCTTTACTGTGGCAGCCGAACAACTTCATTTTCAGAACAATGTCATCATCAGACTGCACTGAGAGAGCCTCCCGTCCGCCTGAAATGTGAGCCTCCTTTGGGGTTCTGGGTGCAATCTCACCACTGCCTCTGTCATCACTTGCTGTGACTGCCAGATCTCTGCTCCAGAAATCAGGGCTCTCAGACCAGCACTGAAACAATCACAATGGAGAGGGGAGGCTGTTTTGGGACTTTGCGCAGGCAGCGATGGCTTCAACACATTTAATGGAACACAAAGTCGGCTCCACCGCTGCTGCACAGAGCGCACGAGGAGCCCAACGCATGGCAAGACAACTGTGAGGTGATACTCTCGGCTCACAACGCCATGAGAGTTGGCAGTCTCTCATGCCAACGGTGACCAGTGCACAGACAGTTGAATATGCTTCTCTCCAAAGTTGTTAATTATTGTAATGACAGTGATGTGAAGAGGGCATTGTAGTCAGGTGACCTTAATCCACTTGCTATCTCTCTGTTGTGTTTTATGATTTGATTAAACCCTTTAACAATGTCATGTGTTCCCTCACTCGTGTTACATCTTTTGGCAATGGCACAATCTGAAAACCATTGTTTAAATATTTTTGATAACAATGACTTTATGGAATGGTGCCTCATCAGTATATTTACTGCTATTATAATATATATTAAATACAGTATAAAAACTATCAATAGGTGTAACGAACAAAACAGGAATAAGCACTGGTGAACGCTACTATTAACATTAAAACAAGTCAAATACATGATTTTAGCTATTTCAGTAGATGTATAGATATAAATGAAGAACATTTTAAATAAACATTTTCATTATTTTGCAACCCCACAAATATAGGCCTGCTTTGTGTACAACCATTATGGAAACAAAACCTTCATCAGAAGCATCATAAATCATTAGTAGTTGTTGTCTAGCATGAGTCAAAAGGCCTGTCAGGCAGGTGGTAGTGATAACAGGTTCCAATGTTTGATTCGGCTATTGCACTTTTAAAGTAATAGGGCGTTCTGTTTGTCATGACTGAATATTGTAAACTTTAGCATTTGACAAATATGTTTTAGACTGTGTTTTTTTTAAAACCGTTACCATTTCACAGAATCAGTGTCAATTTTCAATGCAGAAATACACAGCTGCGGCATCATCCATCTTTAAGCAGCCCTCTGAACCCAGCTGATTATAACTAACAATGCTGGTAACACCCTAAGAGATGTGCTGCATGTAAGCAAACTAGCTTTGTTATATGCATATTTATATTTCATGAAATAGTCTGATCTGATTTGTATTTTTTTAATCAATACTGTATTTCAAGTCGCATGCTTTTTCTTTAACTTTTAGTATATACTGCAGCTGCCCTTACAAATAATGTAATGTTGCATACAGTTAAATTTGAGACATTCTACTTCATAAAATTTAACTTTAAGCCTTTTGCTCATATATCCGATGCGCATTGAGACTTACAAAATATTTTTCTGGCACACTATATGGCAGTGTGGGTTGGAACGCACAGTATGTCTTTTTACAGTATATATAAAGTAAAGCCCGAAGAAAGTGTTTCCCCCCCACCCTGTTTATAGCCTGTTTGTGTTCCTTTTATTGTGCTTTCTGCTTACTTTTCTCTGTAATTGTTCATTATCTTAATTTTAAATGTATCTCTAAAGTAAAAAAAATTACAACTACAATTTATTGTTATTATATTGATTTAAACTTGTATTGACATGTACTATATATATATATATATATATATATATATATATATATATATATATATATATATATATATATATATATATATAGTGGTCACCATGGTGTAACAAATAATATGCATACAGTATATATATATATATATATATATATATATATATATATATATATATATATATATATATATATATATATATATATATATACTGTATGCATATTATTTGTTACACCACAAATAATATGCATACAGTATATATATATATATATATATATATATATATATATATATATATATATATATATATATATACTGTATGCATATTATTTGTTACACCATGGTGACCACTCCACTCAATCCACTTAGAAATACTCCAGTACCAGTACCTCATCTTTCAAGCTGATAACGCATGCCACAGAGATCAGTTTCTGCGTAGGATAACTTACAGGCTAAAATAATTGCCAACAGCTATACTGTCCCTGTTTCGTCCCTCTCTTCACTGCTTTAAATGGACTGTGGACCCCTGAAGTCTGTGACTTCACTGTCTCCCCAAACTCTCCACAGCCTCGACTGGTGGTGCAGAAGCACTGCTGATTAGCATGCAGTAATGATGGTGAGCTGGGCTCCATTGTTCTAACACCTCCCCTCTCCTCCGCACCAATCTGTCACCATTCACTGGGCTAGAGCTGCCTCAAATGCTTCTCTCCACAAATGAGATGGATAATTATTGCCCCTCACGAATGCTGCACTCTTCTCACCCCTGATTGCTTTCACCTTCTTGCTCCTGGCAATTTTGACACCTTGTAATCAGCCTGCTACTTCTCCGTCTCAATCCATATCCTTCTCCTTTTTTTATCCTCCTTCATTTTTTGTTACAGCTCTTAAATCTATTTTAATCCTACTGCCACTCATAAGGAGAAAAATGGCACAAATATCTCATATTCTATACTGGAAATGATGGTAATAATAATAATGCCTTAGAGCTTAAGTGGACTGTACACAAGTGTGTAAATATACAGTGTACGGAAATACACACACACACACACACACACACACACACACACACACACACACACACACGCACACACAAATCCTAGCTGTCAGTACGAGTTTCCTCTTCCAAATAACAACGAATGACAACATAATTATGAGCAAGCAGCTGTTCATGATCCCAGAGAGAAAAGCATGCAGGCTGCACAATGTTCGACTCTTTGCAGATTAACCAGAGAGGATCATTAGGGATATGTATTTGCCAAAAAAAAAAATTGAATAAATGTGTTGTGTTTTAGCAGTGCTTCTTTATCTTAGTCTAATTACTCACTAGTTTAGAATAGTTGGTAGCATTACTACATCACTGCATCATTTATGAAACACGGTGAAATGGGCAATGCAAAATCATTTAAGGTTGATGTAACAAATCAATCCGTCTATAAAGCAATATTTAATTTTGGAAAGTGGTATGAAGTTAAAATACCAAACACTTGTAAAGAGAGAAAAAAGGTTGTTTGCAGTCTTCACACCAGCTCATCTACCCAGCACAAGTGTTACCAGCCCATAGCTGAAGGGCTGCAAGGTCCTCTCTGCACAACGCTGTTCCAACACAGTGTCCCTGTTTTTTCAAACACCGTCACTCTGAATGGTAAAAATCACGGCAATTGTTTGCAAAGGTGTGAATAAATACTGCGGAAGTCCAAAGCTGATGCTGCTGTTTGGAAAAGACTCAGGTTTAGTGAAATGTTAGGTTGTGTTCATATTGTAAAATATGTCAGTGATTGAAACACCATCTGTTCCATTCCCAAATTACAATTACCTGCATTTCACTGTTTAGTCTCTTTAACATTTTGTGAAATTGCCATATTTTTTCACAACTATTAACTAATTAATTTATCAATATTAGCTTATAATGAAATTTGAAACTGGCACACCTGGAATGTCTGATTAAATACTTTGTAGAGCATTATTGGAGAAAAGAACACGTCAAATAATGTCCATTCAAATAAATGTGCCTATCAATACACAATACATAATATTGTCTTCGGTAAAACCACAAATAGCAAAGTAATTGGGAATGTGATTTAACAATAAGCTTGTGCCTATTGTGTGCTGCCATCTGGGAAGCCACTTTTAATGAATACATGGTATACTAGCTTTGAAAATGATTTCTAGGTTGGTTCTATTCCGAACTCTGCCCCAAGAATATCATACAGCTGTTTCAAATTATCCTAGTTGAAATACAAACCATGGAAGAACCAATGGAGTATAGTGCGAGTGAAAATAGTGCTAATCACCATGTAAATTGTAAACATTTGAGTGATTTGATGAATATTGTTGGCATTTATAATACGTGACATCTTGTTGTTTCGAGATATACAATCTTGCTGTTAATCTAAAATGTTGTATTTAGTTTAAAAAGTTGTATTTAAATATAATTTATTTGAAATGTACGATGCAAAACATGTTTCTTTTAAAATAAAATTGTTACAATATTAATTCCAATTGTGTTTTTAAATAATAAGGTATAAACATGTTGCAGAATGAAAGTAAATAAATACACATCTTGCCCACCTTATATGTTTATGCATCGATACACTTTAGAGTACCCCAACCATGTTAAAAATGATTCAAATGATAAAAAATGGAAAGAGTAAATGTGTGCTTTATTTGCTCATATATATATACATATATTTATATACCATGTTATGCATCGTCGTCATTTGTACTAGAGTTAAATCTCAGCGTGATATTAGAAAAATATAATGGGCAAGGAAGTGTACCATTCAATTCTTCAATATTAAATAAATGGATTCAAGTCTTATTGCAGTGTCATGTCAAATCCTGTACAGCGCATGTTCTGCATGGCAGGAAGGACTAGACCATGAATACAGTAAGTATCGGAGTAGTTGTGGCCCTGGGCCCATCAGTCTCTGCCTTCACTGTCAATTGTCGGCTTCGTTCTTAGGCGAGAAATGTGAGTAGAGGTGGCCGTTCATTCGGTCCTGAGGAACCACAGCGTGGCAGAAAGCACATTTATCAGGACTGCTGCTCTGAGGCGTCGCCAGCTCCGTCCCCACGTCGACTGCATCACACAGCTCAGGGCTCCAGAGAGGCTGCAGAGCAGGATGAACCAAAGAAAACAATATATTATTCATTGTCTTAACAATCCTTACACTCACTCTATTAAAGCATGCAGGACCGCTTGGACTTCCAGTTGAAATATCTGTTGCTTTAAGACATACAAGAACATGTCAACACAATAGTCTCCACAAATACTCCACAGCAATAAAGGCAAAAGCCTATTCTCAAGTGTTTAATTATCTTACTATTTATGTGTTCAACCACACCATCACACCAGCCTCGCCTATTATAAATGCCTGTGTGGATGGAATCCAGGGAAAGAATAATGCTATGAAAAACTCTTGAACCCACTATCTTACTGCATGTCATTCACAATTTCTTTATTCTGCATTTATACACATCAGCAAATAAAAATCCCATTTAACCATCATACTTGTTTCATCAGATTCAGACACTGCAATGTGCTTCCATCTGGCTCACACTTTCCAGCAAGGATGCCAAATATAACCAGAGCATCCATGCTTCAGTAAAAAAAGAATCAGCACACATTACACAGTCATACGTTTCAAAGTTAAGCCAAGGGGATTTTTTTTTATGGATTTCACACTGCTTCACTCCTCCATTAGCGAAGACCAATCAGAGACTGATCATTTGCTACTAGTTTTCTCAGACTTTCTCCTGTGATTCTCACCTGCTGGGGTCCCCGCACACTCTCCTGGGAGAGCGAAGATGATGTTGAGTGGGTGGGGGATGGAGGGTAGACAAAAGCCATGGGCAGTTCCACGGGCTCCTCTTCTGTCAATGTGGAGGGGACACTACTGAGAGGCCGCTTTGTGGGCATGGTCAGACCAGTGTGTCTCTCTGGAGCACTGTTCAGAAAGTCATATTCACTGTCCGCAGAAGGCGGGAATTTGACACTGAGTTTGGTGAGAGAGTCTTCTAAGTCCCTGTCCTCGGGGCTGACGCCACGAGACGCCAGAGACAAAGGCGGGAGTGGAATATCCACTGCTGAGGAAGAGGGTCTCTCTGCCTCTGCTGTACGGTCTGTGCACTGGATGGGCATGGAGAACCGCTGGTCTGTCAGACGGCAGAAAAACATGAGATTTTATGTCCCGGTCGCTATGTTGACGTATTACGGCTTTAATGACAAATGAGCATTTGACATTTGAAGTTGCATATATCCACAAATATATATCCACAACTATTTATGCAACAGAGAGAGAGAAAAAAGTATTTTCATAACACTTTATATATATTAATGTATGAATAATTATTAACGATTATTAATTATACAGCTAGTATCCAGAACCAATATTATGCATTTGTCAGTGGAATTATTAACTGTATTTTTAGCCCACTTTTTAAACAGCGGTGGCCAGCTATGGATCAAAAGAAAAACAAGGCATTCGAGCACAGTTCTAGTTAAGGTGTTGCGATCTAATTATAATAATAAGCAATTCAAAAGCAAGTTAACTCATACGTTGATATTACATACACAAACTTGTTTCAATTAAGCACATTTTCTTTTAAGTAATTGAATTAAGAAAACAAGTGCATTTAGGTTCAGGCCTTAAAGAAACATCAGTATTAATACTTGGTCAATATTATTATTACCATTTGATGCATCGGTTCCTACATGGAACCTTTTTAGGTGATCTTTTTGTCTCCTGGTAAGAGAACGAATCTGCCGGAATTTCCCTTGAATTGCTTCAAACGCATCCAGCATGTCCTGACTAACAAACACATAGATAAAGAGTAAGAAAAAAATCCATTCTTTAACTGTAATGTCCATGATTTATATATATATATATATATAAATAATAAAAAGTCTGAAGAGACATACTAGTCAACGCTGCTGTTGACTGGCATATTAGAAGCAACAGTGCCCGTATTCTCCTGTAAAAAGACACATTACATTTAGAATGATTATTAGCAACAATTATCCAAGGGCATATTGTTAATGGCTCTGCAATTTGATTTACACATCACAAATTGACATTTACTAGTAGAAAATGTTTCCTGGCCCATTAAATAATGAACAATAAAGCTCAAGCTGCTTAACTGTGCAAGCGATACTATCCTCTAGCACCATCTGGTGAAGTAAACGTGGATACACCTTGTGTGGAGTCAAATAAAGGGTGGATACTATCACAGCAGCAATGTAATCTTGGTTTCCTGGATTGATTGAACCTTTGGAAAACAAATGAATGGGAGCATGAACCAGGAGATAATTTATCTCAACTGAGTTAATGAACTTTGTAAACAATAGTTACAAACTAAATAATTACTAATTTAAAAGGAGGATGCTGAGACCTTACAGACACTAAAGTAGTGCTTAACAGTTCAGACAGTATGAATCACATATGGATCAACCGTATTCTGAACCGTATAGTTACTGCTATATTGATTTCCCATTGATATAATGTGTTCTCACAACATCTGTGTTGACGCAAGTGCAACAACATTCAGCAGAAGTACAATCAACGTTTATGTGAGAGGAAGCTGCAGGTATGCTCATGGGTTTTTTCACACGGGAAGAAAAAACAGGTTTACAGCCATTACATTGCCGTTTTCCCATAGTGTAGACAGAAAGAAAAGAAAAAAAGAGCACACTGTAGTGAACCTACCGGGTACTGTATTTTCTTATAAGCGCTGGCCCCATCAAGTAGATGGTTACAAGGCTCACATTTCATCTCGCCTAAGAAAACCAAAACAGTTCAAATTAACAGTTTGAACAAGAGGCAATGATTGATGAAACGAATTCAGTGAAATGTATTACAATGCAATAGCAATGCCCAGAAAGCAATGCAATAGAAGCGTAAATGATCTTGTCAGCATAAAAACAGAGAGATCATCTGGCACGTCTCACTAACCTGATGGCTGCCTTGTTGCTGATAACTTAGCTTCAAGTTTAGAAATCAACTGCTGCTGGTCCTCGATCTGCTTTTGAAGTTTTTGAGTGTATCGCTCATAATATTCACTCTGTAAAAATGAGGTTTCTGTTATTTTTAGCACCGATATCCGCAATATGGTCTATGCCAATGCGTCTGTGTGTGTGTCACATTTTCATATACATGTATAAATAATAATCATCATCTTTTCAAAACTGATTTCTTGCGATCAGACTGTTATCAAAAATAACATGAGTAAACACACTTAGCAAGCTGCTCTGTGAGTTATTATTTTTTGCTATATTTGTAAAGTTTGGCACATTTCACACAAAGTTTGAGTAAAGTCTTTCTCCACATGTCGTTACCATTTGTTGCAGCTCCTTTTTAGCATTGTCCTTTTCAATGGAGACCTGGCGATAAGCTTCAAAAGCTTTATTGAGCTGGTCTCCGATGTTCCTTTCCATGCCGTGTGCTCCACAATCATCCCTGACACAGCAGACATGAGCCCTGGAAGTGAAATCACAATGTTAGTGTTTTAGAACATAACATTGCTTGTTTTATAATGTTTCTACACGCCGCCAATCTTATCTTCACACACTTTAAAAATAATAATAAAAATAACTAAATAACTCCTTAAAGTGATATCAAATGATTTGGTTGATTTATGTAAAACACTGATGCGATGAGAAAACTGAGTAAACATATTTCTTAATCTCTTTACCAAAGAATATTGACAGTTCAGGTAGAATATAATTGTAAGTGCAAAAGCTAAATTGCATTCAACAATCATATGCCTTGTTCTAGTTCTGCAAGTAATGATAGCGTTGATGAGTAACTGAGCCATTGGAAATTAATTAACTTGCATTTGCAATTTATTGCATAACTAGTTTAAGACCACTGACCTAAATAAGCCCAACATGTTTGTCTGTTCTTGTCCAGTGTCAGCAGCACAGACTTTCAAACAACTCTGGGACAATTGCAGCAGCATACTTACTCTTGTAACAGTTAACATGGACATGTTAAGGTGATGCCAAACAAGAAAAGAGGCTGATGTCTGCTCATCAATTATTGATCAATCTTCAACACACTATAACGTTAACACTGTCCCACACACAAGTGTGGAACCACAGTAATTACGCTGCAACAACCCTAACCTCTGAGGCACAGCAGGGAAGCTCTGTAAAGTGACATTCAAAGCCTAATCCACACAGTTCCGTATTCCTTAAACCGTATCTGACCGGTTAGCCCCGGCTCATTCAACCGGTGGCGGATGAAGCGACCGAGCAACGACTCCACGGATCAGTCCTCCCCGTCGCCAGTGAGTGCGCGTCCTCTTACCTTCATTCGAGTAACTGTTAAAAGTCCAAGTTATGGTTTGACACCAACCGCAGCGTCGTCGCCTAATCTTCAGATGCAAAGTTACGAAGCGCCGGAGAGGATATGGCAATGTATGTTTTACATAGCCTAGTTGAGTTGGGAACTTCCCTCGGGGAATCCCCTTGCTCTGTAGACTTCCGCCTTTACTCGGCCCTGGCCAATCAGCGCCGAGCTCCGAGGAGCGCTGGGTGGTTAGCTGGTTGAGGGTTCTTCCAGCCTACGCGTCTGCAACCGACTGTTGTGCATGTGAAAACTGTCCCCAAACTAGAGTTACACTGTGCTCGTTTTACTTTCCAACATTCTGTCTAACATTATTGAACGTTCTGCAAGTTCTGTCGAAAGTATTGAGCCTGCCTCGTTGTAAATAAAGCTGTGACAAGCAAGGCCAGATGAACCTGTTGGGGGGGCATATGCAACACATTAACTGTAGGGCCCCTAGACTTTTTGGTGTATTTAATAATATTGATGATGGTTGCATTCCACTTAGGGGAGGTCGTGGTATTGTGCATGCTGGCTTCACTGGAATAGCTTACCGGCACTTATTAGAACTAAGCCATCAATGTTAAATGTTAAATGTTAAATGAAATGATGTTATCAATTTCACTTGTGTCAAAATGTCTGCCTTGAGAAAGGTCTATTGTGATATAATAAACACCTACCTATATAGGAATATGTAGCCTACCATGTGAGCACAAAATGAGCTAATAAAGCCAGTCCAGAAGTGCAATATTGGCATTACTTAACAAATGTGCAATTAATTAAATTAGCAAAAAAATAATTGACATGCAGTGAGTTTGAGGCTTTGGCAGTCTGTGAAGTTGCCTGCTTGGCCCGATTGGTAACCGCAAATTAAAGTCTATTTGTGCTTTGCACAGAACATATAAGACATGAAGACAAAATATGATAGAAACACATGGCAATGTAAAAATAAAAATAAAAAACATAACCTGGATTATCAACAGGGCACGTTGGGCAACTGCCACGTGTACACGAGACCTCCAGAGGCCTCAGAAGGCCCCGGTTCACTGCTGTGTGTCAGTTGATTGTTGGTAATTAGATTTCTTGATTTAACCATTAAAGTACAATATCAACTGTGTCCTGTAATATTGTGGCCCTGTCTTGTGTTCACTAAATAAAGTTAAGTTTCATGAAATGTAATTATAATATTACATTTCCACAAACTAACTAACACACTGAAAAAAATGGGGCAGTTGATATGTTTTGGTCTCTGTGTAAAAGAAAAAAAGAAAACTGCAATATGTAGTGTGCTGTGTACACGGTACTTAATGGTAACAGGTAACAGGGGTCTAACATATTTTTTAATTATTTATTTTTACTGTCTTTGGAACTTTGGAATAGTTGTTCTCTCATTTTACTCTGGTTTGAAAATATCAAGATAGTGAAAATCTATTCCAGTGTCATATTTAACGCAACTGAGGCTTTTTTCACAGACGACATGTCACAGTATGAAGACCAGGTTTTAATAATGAAATGAATGATGGCCAAATTAAATAGATGGAGTTCATCTGAAAATATTAAAACAACTTCTAATCCTATTCTTTTCTCAACTGTTCTTTTTCTTCTTATTTATTATCAATCATCCAAACAAAGTATGATTTCTTTATTTTATCTTATTACTTTGACCTCTCACATGTATGGTTTTAAACCAAAATACAAATCTTCTTTATTCTGTGTGCACATATGTTTATTGTTTATAGCTGTAAATAAACTGGGCTCAGTATAAACATTGCTGAGCTAACCACAGCCAACAGTGATCTCAGTGTACGTATTCACTGCAGCAAGGTGAGAACTATCACCACTGGAGGTCAGCAAAAACAAATTACTTTTCAATCAGTTGCAAATTAGACTAATTATGAATGAGGGGATATGCCTCTCTCCCATGCAGAATGAATAAGAATCTCTCCTACAGAGTGTGTGTACATAAAGTCTTAATGGTTTTTCCATACTATGAAAGCACAACCGTTCAGGCAAGATTTAGTCATCTGCTCTGGATTATTCCTCGAAAAATCACCACATTACCATCTAGAGGTGTGCTGTGGTGAGCTGTGGTGCCCTCTGGTGATACTGGTAGAAGAAAAAGGTAAGTTGTGGCCACAGGGTATACCACATGGGATCCGATTCTTAGTAATGTGATGTATAGGACTCATTATGCTCCTTCAGATCCACCTCGAAAAACCTGTTCAGAGCCAAACCTATGAAATCCCTAGGATGAGGATGAAATGATGATGATGACATCATATTTAATTGGTTTAGGAAATTGGGTCACACCCATTGGTGGACAATTAGATCACATTGCTGTGCATGGTTGTGTGTGCACTTCTTTTGCAACATTTCATTTGGCACTGATACAGACTCATAACCTTAGGTCTGTTTGAAAGTTGGCAAGACAAAGGTTATTTTCCATTGTTGATGTTTGGGCAAAGAACGTTCCTACATGAATACTTCAGTGGCTTAATTTACCCAAATAGTCTATTTATCCCTAATCTGGGACCGTTTTTATTTTGGTACATCAGTTTCACTTCTACTAAAACCCAACACCCTAAAGCCAGTGTGAATCTCTCACTGCTTTCTTAATGCCTTGGATGTATATAGTTTTCTTTTCAGCATGAACCTGCAGTGACCTGGTGACAAACTGGGAATCCCCTCTTTGTTTCTACACAACTATTGCTTTTACACCTCATCAAGCCTCCATTGTTTTATGTAGAACTATGTCTGCACATGATTTAGGTTTATAATTCTGATTACATGCTACATGGAGAACTCTCTCCTCAGCAAAGGAAATCCAAGAAATAGCAAGACAACAAGATAGCCAGTAGGTGGCAGCTGAGAGTGATTTAATAAGATGCAGTATCTTTTTTAACTTGATTTTTAACAGATTTTTTAATTTATTGAGGATTCTCAATAACTTGATTCTTGATTATGTACAACCCACTGAAGCAATACCAAGTGAAACAGGGCATTTTTTCATTATTGGCAATCACAATTGATCATTTGGAGTGTGAGGGTGATAGCATGCAGTGTAAATTAGAAAAGCAGATCCCGCTGAAATGTAGTATGTTGCTAATACTAATGGTGCAGTAAATATGTTTTTTTTAATATATATACTACACTTGTATCTTACATTACTGAAAGGCCATTTAACATCAGGGGATATGACAAAGTTTCAAGTCAATTTTTAATCATGTAATAATTTACTGCAGATAACAAAATGTTATTATAAGTAAGATTTCCAAACTTGGCTCATCTGGCTTCATCTTACATTCCCACATGATTATCTGTTTCCTCCCCATGAGGCATAGATGTTGGAATGTTTTTGCTTAGAAAGACACAATGTTCTGCCGTATATATTTTGCAATCAGTTGATATGGCTGAAACTAGCATGCCTATCTTTTCGTTTACTTTTTAAAGTTTTCTCAGTCTCAGTTTGTGTAACTGCTTTAATCCAGAACTGTCTAGAGCAGTAAAAGTGGATGAACATTTATTGTCTCTATCATCAGTTCTGAATTAGTGCAGACCTTCACGTAGCCCATCCAGCACAGTGGGACTCCAGTGGCCCGGCTCCTCCTGGGATGGTTTTCTGGAGTCCTGCCGCAGAGGTTGTCGTCTTGACCCTCACTGACATTCCAACATCAACCTCTGCTCCTCCTGAGAATGACTTACACTCCCAGAGTGCCACCAACAACCTCAATTCATATATAAAATAACAGGAATTTATTTAACAGCATGCCATCTTAACGGTGTCACATATTTTTCATGGCTGCATTGAACTCTGGATTTACGGCAATCTGACGTGACTCTTGTCTTGTGGTTCTGGTAAAGAACAATGGCATCTTAGCCTGTGGTGAACACAGTCATTCACCTCAAGTACCATTTTCTCTTTCTTTTCTGCGGAGGGCATTGTATATCCCGGCTGACTACTCAGAATGTCAATATGTGTCCCCCGAAAAACAAAAGAATTGGAATATTGTTGCAATATACTCTTTATCAACTTCACCTGTCATGCCTGGGTGAAAGTAAACAACACTGAAGATTGGAAAATTGCAAACATGATGAGACAGATTTATGAATTCTATGTTCCCTTTCATGTAGCAGTCTTCTCTGTTTGATCTCTCTCTCTCTCTCTCTCTCTCTCTCTGTCTCTCTCTCTTTCTCCCAAAGTACTTAGTGTACTTCACTCTCATACATCGTAATTGTCTCCACAAAGCTCCACTAATGATTGATTAATGTCAGCTACAACAGTCACGAAGGCTGAAAGGCATTTCCGAAAAAATTATGTGCATTTCCTATATTGCAAGACCCCATTATACAATAACCCATAGTGTTGAAAAGAAGAGGAGGAATACACTGCTTGAATTCAATATAAACCAGGGTTGCCTTCAGCCTGGTAATCAACCTCTGTTACATGCAGCCACTTAAAACACTTATGAGCCCAATGTCCACAATAAAGTGAGCAGAGAGATGTTTTTCTGATGAGAGTCTCCCAAAGCAATTTTGTCAATACCCTGACCTCACCACTTACAAGAGAACATGAGTGTGCAGAGAGGCCTCATACATCTTTGCGGAAATGATCTCTGGGGACAACCCTAGAGAAGGCATATAAAAGGGTCAGATGTGTGTGTGTGTGTGTGTGTGTGTGTGTAGGGGGGTTATCCTTCATCCATTATAGGACATTGGTGTATGTGCTTTATTGAATGATCCGTTTCCTTAAAATCCACATTTAGTGTGAGTGGATTGTTTGTATGCTCAATATCAACTGATGTGATCATCTAATGTTGCATTCCCCAGGCATGCAGTCCCATTGTCCTTTGTGATGTGTCACTGGTGAAAGGGATACTGGGCTTATAGGGGGCCTGTTCTAGATACACATCACACTGGAGCCGGCCTGGAGCTCAGCAGTAAATCTTGAGCCAATGTAAGGGTCCATCCATGTTTCCTCCGTGTCTAGCAAAATAAACAATCTGCTGTGGGTCTGCAGAAACGTGGGATCAGACAGAGGGCAGAGCTGAGGACTCTGGCATGCCGGGGGAGGAGGGGGAGAGGAGGAATGCAGGGGGGGAAACACATAGATCAGATTTCAGGAGCCCCAGAGTGAGGTGGAGGAGAATGAAGAGAAACCTAGAAGAGAGACCAAAAAACTACAAATTAAAAGGGAGGGGGAAAGAATTAAAATGCCATTTCTTAGTCCTTTCACACATTTTCTTCAGAAAAGGTGTTTATAGTGGTTTTATTCATCCAAATCGTTGTGCCAAAACAATCTATCTCACTGTGAATAGGTTGCAATTAGTGTGTTTTTCTGGAATATGTAAAAGAATGTGTGTCACCATCAGAGGCTAAAGCTGCACACAATATTGTTTGAGTATGTTGAGACATTGTGAGAAGATATTTTTGATAAAATATGTTTTTATGGGATGTTATCTGATCGTCAGTTGTACTTGACTCTCATCCGCTCTTATGGGCTAATGTTATTTATTTTTTTGTGCCAAATTCCAGGGGGGAACAAAACATGTAACGAAGATTATTTTGTAATAAAGCACCAATATACTTATTTGTACCTCCACAGCAATCCAAATAAGATGGTGCTCGAGCAAATATTCTGCAAGAAGTCTTTCCTGCAAGCATATTGAATTTCCTGGCTGATAGCGAGAGGAAGTTCTCTCCCTGTTCCTGTTTCATAAGAGCTAAACCACAAACCTCTCATTGAGCCAAATGTTGTTTACAATGCAGTATGTGCAAAGTAAGGAGCGTCAACCAGACTAAAACATCCGTATCTCTTTAATCTTCCTTTGATCAATTTAAAAAGTATTACTGTGAGCACAAACCCTTCACTTTTGGTCAAATACAAATATATTTTAAGTTATTTAACTTTACGCAAAAGTTCATGCTCACTGTGAGCAATGTTAACATCCAAAAAGCCCCCAAAGTGAGCCAGCAATAAATTATTGGTTGTCCTTAAACGTGTGCATTGATTTCTAATTTGTCAGTATAAGATAAGGCATTTTGGGCGTCTAAAATCAATAGTCAGCGTTGTGTGTTTCCCACAGTGGGATGTGAGGTAGCAGACCCCACTGAATGCTTTTATGTCTGTCTTCATGGCTGACTGTAGATCTCATCTCTGCTGCACAGTTGATTTGCTCTTCAGAACATGTCTGACTAAACACTGAGCACAAGTCGTTTCTGAACTGAGAATGTATACCAACTACAGAGCAGAGTACAAGTCAGTTATGTGGAAATGTAGAGTAACATAGCACAAAATGTCAGACGGAACAAAACGGAAGAAGTGAAAGGGCATATTAGGATAAGAAGAAAGTCCCTAGCCGACCTCACATAAAGAGCCTCTAGTGCTCTTCATTTCTCAAGCTCATGCAAGTTTGATCAGCAGGAGACTTAAGGCTTCTCATAGATGATTTCTTCCAGCAACAGGAAACAGAGAGCATGCATTCACACTATCCTACATTGAAATGCAAATCATATTTTTGGTGCATTAGTGTATCCTTAAACCCCCTTCCTGTTGACTGAATGGACTTTATAGAATGGGGCCATTCATTCATGGTGTTTCTTGTAATTACAAGGGATGGAAGGATTTATCTGATGATTATTCAACAGCGTACCAGATGACTAAACAAAGTGTCATTGTATAAAAAGTTCAAATGAAAAAAAAGGCTTTCATGCCAGTTTGGATTTTGCAGGATTTGTGATATTTTAAAACAGTAGTTGCCTCAAAGTAACAAAGTGCTTTAGTGATTGTACCCAATGGTATATTTCCCCTCATCGTCACTATATTAGTTTTTCTCATCAAAATAAATGTAGCTGCACATTCTAGGCATAACAATAGTCAATGCTGTCTGGACTGCACTGATTGTATTGTAGTGTTCTCTCTAAAGCCTGTATCAAAATAAAGCATGATATAGATACAGATTCTTCAGAGCGAACGCTTAGCAAAGTCGGGATAATTTGGTAATATTTTGGCAAAAGTTGATGGCAGGCTGCCAAAGTCAATTTTAAATCCTTGTCAAGTTGAATGCATAAAATGCCATGGTGAGGACGTGGACAATGGCATTATGCTGAGGCTGAACAGCACCATACAGTGTTTACAATAAAGTTTGGAGAGTTGCCTGGCAGCAGAATGTACACAATGAAACAGCCCAGTGGCCCTGCTTTCAGGCCTGAAAGAACTGCCTTTGTACACATATGACGCTCATTCTCAGGACATTTGACATGAGCGAAATGAGGCCAGGCTCCACAATAAAACCTTTCCTGCTGCTGTCAAGTATTTCCTCTCATATGTTGGAAAGACTTCAGAAAAGCTTCAAATATGTGTGTAAAATGTCAGTAAGTAATAAGAATTAAAGAAAACCTCATCATACAAACCACTTTACGTGGGGAACATTTTAAAAGAAGACCATATTGTATTTGCAACCATGTTTGTGTTTTTACATCACTTTATAAAGTCATGTCAGGGATCAATCAAACTAAATTCTCAGTTATCATCAAAATTGTAGTCTTTCATAAAGAATTAACTCGTGTATTAAATGTCATAATGGACATTTCACATGAGGTGGTTGCAGTGATTTTCAGTTTCCCGTTTCCTGATTTCAAAATGTTCCACATGTTTTGTACATGATGTTAAAGTTATGAAAGTCCCTCCAAAATAAATTTGTATGTCCGACATTATCCTTCTTCTGCAGTGGTGCATTGTGTGCTTAAGGTGGCATCTACATATATAGGTTCTAAGTGTTTTAATGCTGTAAAAGCCTCATAGAGTTCTGGGATTTACTCATCTGAACCAAATAATAAGTGACTTCAATAACTTGATAAATGTGTGACTAAATCAAAGTTCTCCTTTGCTATCAAACACAGATTATGAATCAGATAGGGGTTTTAAATAATACTGCAAGAAAGAGTATGAAAGACCATCTAGCCATTTAAAACATCAAACCATATTCATTAACCTTTTTTTAATTTGTTTAATCCTCATTGTTAATTATTACATGGAGACAGTAAAGTGACTCATGCATTTTTGGATAGCTGAGCAGGGCTGTCATGAACACCACCCCCACATCAGCACCTCAATTAAAGACCACAGTTGTGAATATGGCCTTTTTTCTGTGTGACACACACACATAGGAACTCACTGCTCTCTTTTGTGGTTAGTTCCCAGTCAAGAGTCAGGGGAAATGAATCTGCTGCTGACAAAGAGGGGTTACACGCCCCAATCCATGCGGGCAGAAAGGTACAGAGCTACTAAACGCTTCCTGGAGCAGCTGAAAAACTTCTCTGGAATCTAACAGAGAGGAAGTGGGGGAAATTCCCTCTCTCTCTCTCTTTCTCTCTCTCTCTCTGCCTTTGGACTGCAATTGGTGTTATGATTTGCGAGGGTAAAACAGAGAGCCACGTTTTCTTCACATACCTCAGCTGGTAGAGACTGTTTTCATTTGCTCCAGGAGGAGTGAGAACAAGTAGCACAACGTCCTAAAATAACCTCTCTCTCTCTTATTTCCCTTGGAAATACCCAGTGTGTGCATAGGTGTGTGTGTGTGTGTGTGTGTGTGTGTGTGTGTGTGTGTGTGTGTGTGTGTGTGTGTGTGTGTGTGTGTGTGTGTGTGTGTGTGTGTGTGTGTGTGTGTGTGTCTTAGTGATCTTATATTCTTTGCATCTATGCATGTTTGTGCCTGTTTGAGGGATTGTGCATGCGCAATCTAAACCTGCATCTATAATGAAAGGAGATCGCCTTCAGGGGAACGGCATGCTCTCTGGATATCTAGCAAAGGCTGCCCTTTCGTATCAAAACAATCTGCTAGAAGGGATTTCATTGTATATTGTGCTGCAGGCTTGAGATTTAAGTGAGGTATTCATTCCAAGGTTGGCGATATAGAAAGCATCGGGATAGATAGATACATGTGTAGGTTTATTTAGGTGTTGGTATAGGGCTATACAAATGCAGGGATCAGAGATCACCTTTCCTTTCACTGTTTCATAAAAGGTGCTGGTTCAATTGCCTCTCTGGCACCCTGAGCAGAGTGCTGAATCAGACAGCTATACCCTTCCTTTAACGCTGACTCTTGTTGGCCTGGTGAACTTCTCTACATGCGCTCCTGGTGACCTTTGCTTCCATTTAGGAATGGCATATCACATATCACACCTGTGTTTGGCTACGTTGATATCATACTGGGTTCTCGGATAATTTCAGTAATTACCTAGCTTTAAGGACCCAACGTTACATTATTCGGCCAAAGCAAAGTCACGTGTTCTCTTTAGATTTTATAACACTGCACATTTGGGTCAATGAGAAAGAAAACGGGTACTTATTTGTTCTTGCTGACAGTGGTGACACAAAACAACTGCTATCAACAACTGCAAACTAAAATCATTGAGACCACAGGGTTCAGCTGTTAAGTCCGAACAAGACAGTTATAGCATGGGGCTCGCACCTTGCTGAAGGTCGCCATTAATTCACATTTTCTGCCACCAGTGTTGGTTTTCCAATCAGCAGGTGACAGTGGTGGGTCGATTGCTTTTGATTTATAGCCCAACCTATCCCTCTTACCTGCTCAATAGAGACTTCCCCCACCTCACAAACCACCACCATCAGCTGCCACTCACACTAAGAGAGTCCTACTGCACACAATCCAATAGAGACCATCTCTTTCAACCGAATATTTTATACTGAGATACCTAATCTTTCCATTATTGCTGATTATAGCTCATAATCTAAAGCAATATTTACAAAATGTCGTCCAATAGTTGTTTCTAGACATCCAGGTCATTTCTATTTCATTTTCAGAGCTTTTGTGATATTCACTGGACTGATCCTTTACATTTTTTACATCTGTCCCATCCATTTCCAAGCAATTTGGAAAGAAATGTATAGGTATATATTGAGGAAAGGCCTATTTTCACAATGTTTTCTGGCTGTTTCCTGTGAAATTAATGTATATTTTATTATCGGTTTCAGAGTGATGCACACGCTAGACGTGTCTGGTTAAATTGGCTTAGTGTTTTAATTCTGTGAGTTCTTTTTTTTAATCACAACTTTATTTTACAGGGAAGAGATGTTTGTAACACTACATTTTAATAAATAAAATAAATAAATAAACATTTATTTAGGCCTCAAAACCAATGTATCGTGGCCAATTACATTGGAGCTAATATATTCGGGGTAAATCGCTCCCTCCCACCTAAATGGAATCCTTCACTGACATCGATCATTTTTATTCAAACTAAATATATACGTTGTTTTTATTTGCCCCTTTACTGAAACTATTCTCCATGGTTCGTGCGAGTTAAACGCAGAAAAGAAATTCCTTGTCAGAATACCACATGGCCATGCAGCTTTGATGGCGGAATGTTTGGTATGCATCTATTAATACACGAACAACAGGTGTAAACACCGTTTATATATTATATGTGTTCAGAAAACAAAAGCCAACGACAAGACATATGTTGTATGTACGAAAAGAATACTTTTAAATCCTCATCAGAGTAAACAGATGCAAATTGATGTGTATTTTGGGATCTTTGTTTTATTTTGTAACACCCCTACACTAAATGGCGGAATGGTTTCTCCCACCGTGGCAGCGTCTGTCTGCGCAGCGCTGACTGCAAATCAATGAAGCCAGTCAAACAAACTGGGCTGGGCAATCGAAGTTGGGACAATTTACGGAGGTTTCTGTGGCAAGATAGACGACGACAATAAGGATATGTATACAGATAATATGTATAGAGTTCTATTTTTGTGTCCTTCAGCGGAGTAAGGAGGATATCCATGCCCAATAATTGTCTACTTATTACAAGGAGTTTTATGTATTTCTCTAGACAATTGTAGCTTTACTGAAAGAAAAAACTACCCTCCCCGTTCGAATTGAGGATGATTTTTGCTAATTCTGGAAACCCACTCAGGACTCCGTATCGCAAACAGGTAAACACGCTCAAATCTACCAGCCTTCAGACATAATACGGCTTACAAAGCTGATAGAAGTCGCTAAAAAGCTATATCTGACAGCAGCCCACAGCCTAAATAAACTTATAGGCGACGCTCAAACAGAAAGAAAACTTCCTTTGGTTTCGGCTACTTATGTAACGTTAATTTGAAATGGCAGTGTTGTGTTCCTGTGTGTGATGAAGCGTTCAGATAGGCCACTATGCATACTGAGAATACCTGCTGGCCTGCTGGAGAGATACAGGCCCAGTGGATGCTGTATTTAATAGGAGCAAAAAAATGTCTTCTCCATATTTTGGATTACAAATAAAGTACACGCGAGCTAGGCAGTGAACACCACTTCACAGAAACTCGACCGAACAGATGTTTGAGATTACCATAGTGTAGTATTCTTGCTTAGTTTGGACCAGTGAACGTTGGTCGGCTTCTATTTGGTCATTTGCAGTTATTTTCAACCAAATGTCACCTTTTTAAAATGTAATTCATACACCCCATTTCGCTTGCAAATTAGTTTTCCAGAATAATAGTATGGATGTTCCTTCTAGATGTTGTTCTTCTTCTTAGAAACTCCCTTTCGCCAAAAGATTTGAATAAGCATATTTACTCTGAAGTGCTCATGCTGTTATCCTGTGGCTCGAGCTCCATTGGGCGAGGCCTGTTACTGGAAGCTCTGCGTATTTCCAGTTCGGATATGACAGGCTCTGCCCGTCTGGGGCTGGCTGATAAGATGCCGTCCTCTCCCATCACAGTCTCTCACAGTCTCTCACAGTCCAGCTGCGTGTATGAAAACAGCATTCTCTTCCAGGCCTCCAGAAAAGGGAAGTTGCACTCACCTGAAGCCCAGACTGAACATGTAGCTCGGGGCTCTGGGACAAACATTCTTTAAAAGACTGACTTGTCTTGTGTGCTGCTGGTTCTCATGTTATGAACTATTGCTTTTTTGTAACAGTAAGTTGAATATGAATACATCATGCATGTTTTTTCCAGATCTAAAACTCCTTGACCATTGATTTTCCACATTTAGTTGTGTTTATTTTTCATATGTCCTGCCTCATACAGTTCAGGTTATTACTGTTTATGTTGTAGTTGCTTACATAAAGATGTTGGTATGGAAGACAAAGTGTGTATCTCCATAGCATCTAAAAGGGAATAGCTGCAGCTTGAAAAAATAAATAAGGTCCTGTTAATAATTCAGCATTTACTATTTAAGAATCCCTTTTTTGTTGTTGAAAAAAGTTTTGATTGCACACTGGTTTTACGTCTTGTATTTGGATGTAAACCCTAAGATGATTGAGACCGAACTAGTATGATGACACATGCCACCTTTACTAGGGCACCAGGTCTTTTTGAAATAAGGTTTTGGTGCCAAACTGAGGTTTATTCAGTGTAAGTTAAGTACATTTGGAGCCTGACTAGCCTAATATGTAATGCTGCTAATAACCTCAAACAAATCAGGAAAATCTATTTGCAGTCACGCCACAGTTATATTGTTTGTAAATTAGTGCTTGTCATGAGAGCAACTGTGACATATTTCACATTACAGTAGTGCAGTGTGTTCATAAGGTTTTTCTTTCATTTTCCAATAAATGCTAAATATTGTGTGACTACCCTTCCTTTGTCACCTATTCATGTAGCAACAGTAGCTACATTATTGCATTTGGCTTTATGGCGATTACTGAAGGGCAGAACTATTTTGTTCGCACCATATTCTGAAAGCAAGCTCATTATTTGAACTTTGTGACACAGACCAATGCTTAAGAGAGCAGATAACTGGTTGTTATGGTGGAAGACATGAGGACTTGGTAAACAGTAAGTCAGACTTCTTTCACAGGGAAGGCATGTGAGGCTGTTGGCCAGTCGGTCACAGGAGAAGATCCTCTCGTCCTGACTTGGGTTGCTCAATCCTGTCACCACTTCATGCTTGGGATTCCATCAGCTTCCTCTCAGCTTGTGATTCCTCAGAGAGGGGGTTGTGTGGGGGGACAGGGGGGTAATCAGTGTTTGAGAGTAAAGAAGACAAATCCCTAAAGGGGAGAGCTACGACATCTGTGTCTTGTAAACATAAAGCCCAAAGTGTCCCGATCTCTGAAGGAGTTTTGCTTTTTCCCCCTTGCCAAAGGGGAGGCATTATAAGCAATACTTAGACTTAAAAAAAAAAACGAACAAAAATTGAATAGCACATGAAAATCACAGTGCCAGTTGTTTTATATAATCTCTGACCAAAATGATAGTTTTTTTCTTCGATGAATACCAGCGTTCATTCAAACCATTCTGAGCATATTTATAAAGCTGCTCATTAGTGCGAGTGCAAAGGTTAAGAAGCTACAAGCCCCTGCGGACCCTGATTGTGCTGACTGCGAAGGTGGGATGGAGATTGTTCCGCAGATATGGATCACTGCTCTATCAAAAATTAATCCTCACACTGGACAGAAAACAACATGATACTAATGACTAATATGTGACTATATCTGCCTGACTTGGTGAGGGCACACAACAGGCCTTTATTGGTTTGTGTGTATACGTGAAATCCTGCACAGAGAGACGTCTAATCATGTTTATCTGCTTTGTATCTCCCGCTTTTTCCAGACCCAAGAGCCAGCTTTTATCAGCTCTAAAAAGCTCTAAAAAGCCACTGTGTGCTGCTTGCCCAGCACCAATCAGCAGACAGACAAAGTTATTAGTCAGTTGGTGAACATACTGGAGCCTTTTGCAGCGTACTAATTTCCCTCAGGAGTTGGTGGAGAGCAATACAGAGCTAAAAGAGAGGGTGTGTCGGTATTCCATTCAACAGAATCCCAGAAACACAACTGTAAATGGATACTAATGTTACTCTGTATGTGCTGAATGTGTAATATATATAAGCAACTGTTTGCTAAGAACTTTGCAATATCAACTTTTTAAGGGGGAAATATGTCAATATTGTATATTCAGCTTGCAACTGCTGCCCCAATGTGGCCACAAAATGTGTTATTGCAGGTTTTAAGAGTAGCTTAACTTCCCCATAACGAGCTTATTTCTGCTGACCTCCACTGGTTCACCTTCTCACTTTGCTGCAGTAATGTACAAGTGTACTCCAGGGTCTCTCAGTATACTGACTATACTCGACCACACCCATTAGGGATGCTGGTTGTGGGCGGAGCCGAATCGTTCATGTAGACCTGAGAACTTTGAGCCATGACGACGAACAATAGTATTTCATTACCACCCATTCGGAAGTTGAATTCAACCTCGTTTTTTTCTGTGTATTCCAGCCACTTGTTGCCCCGTTGTCACACCCCATGGCTCCACCCAGCCCGAGCAACCACAGCAGCAGCAGTAGCACTGCGGGCTGGGACCAGCTCAGCAAAACCAACCTCTACATCCGAGCTCTGTCCCCTTCAACCACAGACCATGACCTGGTCAAGCTCTGTCAGCCGTGAGTACCACACTTCCTCTCATCATTATCTGCTATTGATCAGCCATTGAGTTTTTGGCCTACTTAGTTTCAGAGTTTTAGAGAGCAGTTAGAATTAGCAGTGTCAGTCATTTTTTTTTGACACACATTTGTTAAAGTACAAATAAGGTGTAAACATGTAAAAGGTGAGCTGTAAATATGCATATTTTATGAGTAAAGTTGCACACTTATTTTATTAAAACATCAGAAAATAGTTTTGACTTTGTTGTAGCTTATAGTAATACGTTCCTTCCTTTCTAATAAGCTGACTTTTAATGACAAATTGAGTCATAGGTTAGTTTAAATATCTTCCAAGAAATAATTTAAGATTGTATCATCTTTTTATGAAGAATAGAGTAGTTTTAGACCATCCAGAGTGATGAGACGCCTGAGAAACCAAACCAGGCCAAAGTGTATATGATGAGCATGTGTGGCACAGCAGCAGAGGTTCCATATATCATGTGTGTGTGGATAAAGGAGAGGTATTGTCATCATTGGGCTCTTCCACAGTTCTCTTTGTGCGCTGAATGCCTTATGTTTGCTAAGCAGACAGACCACTTTGGTGCCGCCTAGGATTTTATTTGCTTTTATTTATTGTGGCTCTGTCTTAAACAAAACAAAGCTGCAATTCATTGTGTTTTTAGTAATGTATCACATATTGAAATTGGCCTCAGCAGTTATTCTTCTTTATTTTATTATATTGAAAATTGCAAT
Organism: Myoxocephalus aenaeus; assembly: GCA_038501785.1. Lineage (NCBI taxonomy): Eukaryota > Metazoa > Chordata > Actinopteri > Perciformes > Cottidae > Myoxocephalus > Myoxocephalus aenaeus. The sequence continues at coordinate 409,493 of JBAMJR010000187.1, forward strand.
CGTCAAAATGCTTTAATTTAAATGATGTACTGATCCTCAAATGGGAGAACTTTAGATTTAAGAACAACCTAAATGCCATCGTATATTTTTACTTTTTTTATGTAAATGACTTAAAATGTGACCTAAATATTGGATGTGCTGATAATCACTTCCTGTGTACATTTTGAAGGTTGTGAAAGAGCAAACATGCTAAAGCCACAAAATATTTGAGATTTGAGTTCAGATGAAGAAAAGGTCATAAATTCATGCAATTAGACCTATTTTACCATTTATCCTAACCCCTGGCTAAATTACCCTTCTGTTAAACTGCAGAGTACATCGTGGCATTTATCACGGTCACCGTAGATTATAGAGGTCATTTTTAACATGATACCTATGGACTGAATGTATCCACTGTAGTTGGCCAAATGGAAAACACACATTGAAGGAAATATATTTGAAGAGAAGCCTATGTACAGTACATCACACCCAATTTTTAAAATGCTCTTCTGAACTGTGCAGATTGAAAACAATACACTTATACTAAACTTTTTTTTTTTTACCATTTAAAAAAAAAAAAAAAAAAGTAAGGTGTCTTTGTTAACTCAGTCTGTATATAGTTTCATACAGTGGTTCACTTTAAAAATGATTATTTAACTTTGCACTCGCATGGTGGGGGTTTTCAGCACCACATGGAAACCACTTCCTGTTTCTCATATTTTTACGGCGATGTCATACATTGTTGCTCAACCCTCCTCCCTGTCTGCTTGTTTTATAACTGGCTCAGTCTGGTATAATAATCCAGCTAACAATGCCTCGCCTTCTTGCTCCTCCTTTAGGTATGGTAAAATTGTATCAACAAAGGCCATCCTGGACAAGACTACAAACAAATGTAAAGGTGTGTGAAGCTGTTTTTCTCTTTCCAGCAGTGCCCTCTTTAAGCTCTCCTCCGATTTCGTATTCATCACGGAATCTACCTTTTTTCACACCACAAGAGAGAATCTAATTCCAGAATGTTCTAAAACATTGGTTGACGTCCAATGTGTCAAAACATTCAGTCAACAGCTATGCAGTTGTGTCAGATGATCCGGCCAAGTCAGGAAACAGACAGCCAGGCTGCCTCAGGCTGCCTCCCAGCTGATGTTATTTTAAGCCTCAACCCTTGTCTGTCGGTTTGTCACTGCTGTGGGTGTTTCCTGGGAAGAAGTGTCCGACTCCTCCTCTTTCTGCTGAGTGACCGTGTTGGTCTTGGTCCATTTCTAGTAGACTCACTGAGTCTCCCTCGTGCTGATGGATTAGGAGAATGTTGTCACTCTCTTCTGGATTATACAGAAGCAAGTTAATTGGTGGCTCTCAGTGAAAAGGGACACTGTCAAAGACCTTGACTGAATTTTGACAGGGCAGTGTTGTCACAAATCAAACAGACTTATTGTGCATTTACCAGAAATGATAAACGCAACATTTGACCGTTTCTTCTTCTTTCTTTGTTTTAATGGCAAATAACAACCGGATCGAGTAATAGGGACAACATTGGAGTGAATGTCCCCCGCCAAAGTATTTGCCGGCTTGTTCGCTCACCTGACAACTCTATTGAAACTGAATAAGAAATAACTTTATTTTACTTTTCCTTGCTTGTATTTGTGCTCCCTGTTTCATGCGAGGTGGAAAATACGCCACCGTCTCTGTCGCCATTTGAATAGTGCGGTGTTCACCGTAGCAAACGCAACCACTGCAGCTTCCTAAGCTGCCCTTTTTACAAGTTTGGTGGTCCCTCCCTTTCCGCTTTGTAGCTTAGATGGCAACCATTAAGGGTGAGGAGTGTCCAGCCTTCCACACACAACTTTATGACTCGTATGAGTACAACGTCTGGGTGCATTTGGCCATACGTGTCAGTGTGAACGCACTTATGTACTCAAATAGCAAGTGTTAGTGCGCAAGAACGCAAGTTGAGACACAGCACAAGACAAGGATTCACTTTGAACTTTGAGTACCAATGTGACTCAGCTGAAAGCGCTCTGACATATTCAGCTGCAGTAGAGGTTAGGAGCCATAGGGTCACCCTGTTTGTACCCCCCAGGACAAAGAGCTGACCTGAGCCATGAACGTCACCCTGGTATCTGCTTCCACAGCGCTTTTCTACCTCTCCTTACACACACACACACGCACACGCACACATGCTTAAATGCTATGTACACACAGTTAAAGATACCAATATAATGCAAAAGTACATGCATACATACACATTGTAGTGAGCCACAGTATGTAAAGCTTTGTTAGCAACATGTTATACCTACTAATGAACCCACAACCCATCACCATCCACCACATGGAGGCCATAGGTTAGCCCACGCAACACTGAGGCTCACTCGTTTATTTGTGATGGCTGTATAGAACATTGTCCTAACTCTGCTGCTTGTCTCCTCAGGGTATGGCTTTGTGGACTTTGACAGCCCTGGCGCTGCTCAGAAAGCTGTGGCTGCCCTGAAGACCACTGGTGTCCAAGCTCAGATGGCAAAGGTGAGGATTCATTACAGTCTAATCCTGATATCACACTCATACACGTCACCTAGTAACCCTGTTTCTCTTCCATCTGTCTGGCGAGGAAACCTATACCTAATCTTTGTGGTATTAGAGAGCAGGACTGGAATCCTTGACTGCAGAGTGTATGCTCCCCAGCCCTGGGTCTGTACTCGGTAGTGACTCTGAGAGTTGATTCATGAAGGAAGCATGATATCAGTAAATATACAGTTTGTGTCTATGGAGGGGAAATTAGATTTTAGGCCCAATTTAGCAGCAGCTTAATTGAGGGACAAATGTGCACAAGGTTGTTGAAGTTTGAATGTCTCAGTTTGTGTGTAAATAGTGAAAGTGTCTGTTTGATATATAATGACTTGCCAGGTCACAATGTCAGTTACTTATTTGTTTTGACACAACATTCACAGTGAGCACTTTAATGCATTAAACTGTAGTATTCTATTGAGACATTTGCTGTACCATTATAACAGCATGCTGTTTTTCATGCTGCCCTCTGCGTGGTGCTCAGTCTTTCTCATTTGTCTCATTCACTCCTCCATCTCATCTCCATTTATTTTTCATTGTACATCAAGTTTGACTCCGGTTTATAATCTATATGTGTGCATTTGCATACGAGTGGGAGATCAGTGTGGCTGACGGTGGGATGACGTACCAGAGACATTCTCCACCATGTGGACATGTTTAGTGAGCGGAGGCTTCTGTCTCCTCCAAAGCACCCGTACACATACATTTCCCTGAAAGATAATGTTACTTAAACCTTGCAAAAATGAACTTGCAGCAAATGAGGCTTCATGCTGAAAATATGTAAAAAACATTGTCAGAGATTGCAGGAAATACAAAAAGAAAATCTTCTTCTTCTGGGCAAGTCAGAGTTACAGTAGATGTTAAAGAAATAGATCAAACTATTGCATTAAAGGTGTCCAATGTTTTGTGGGCAGACTGTCATTAACACACTACCAGCTTTAGGAGATTTTTAGATAAAAGGTTTTTGAGTCAAACTGTATTACTTTACTACACTCTCTGACATCAGAAAAGGAAGTAAATAATTGTATGTGTTGTTATGGTAACAGGAACCAGTCAGGGGAAATTAGTTCCCATACGACACTGGGCAAGAAGCCTTTGCCTCATTTCCCTGTCTGGGGATCTGTAGAGCTTCTTGACATGCCTCTGTGCACCCATTTTACTTTTTTAATTAAAATAGAGCAGCTCCAAGGGGCATGCTGAAGTTTAATCTTTGTATTGTGGAAGGTAAATGCCATTATAAAGTGTGAGCCTTTCACTCCAGCTTTATTCTCACTATTGCTGAAGCTTGTTTGGGCTTAATGGACTCTCTGACAAAGGTCCCTTTTCCTGTTTTTTATCTGCCCAGGCACCCTTAATGGACTTTCTCTCATTATTATTTCAAAGGCAGTTGGTGGGAAGTGGCCAGATAAGAGTTTCCCTTCTTTTTACCATATGTTATTCCAATGAATGTCTTGTAATACTTGATCATGTGCTTCCCTTTCTCTGTATGTATATAAGGGATTCACCTAATGCACATGTGTAGAAGAAGTTACTAATGTAGTCAACATTGTATATCATGGAATTCTTTTAGATGTTTTTATCAAGCTGCGTGACTTGCATTAATAGATGAATAGCATTGTTTAATATTGTTTCTTGTGACCGGAAAGTCACAGTCCAATCTCTGGATCAGCAGGCTAAATGTGGGCAGAGGAAGTGAAAGAGCAGCACTCCCTCTTTGCCACACTTGTTAGGGCCCTTGAGGAAGACACTCAAATTCTCAATTGCTTCAGCGGAGCTGCTGAGTGCCCAACAGAGAAGACTGAGGCGGTACTGGGCACTTACCGGGTGGAAATGTGGGGTATTTTGTTCCTAAACAAGAAGCAGACATTTTAACCTAATACATCCTAGTTAAATAAAGGTAAAAGTATATACTTGAAAGTCAAAGAGTAGCCCCCCTCCATCAGCCACATCCATCTTCATCAGCTCTTCTTCACCAAATGTGCGTTAGTCACAGTTAATGACTGATTGATGGGTGGTGACCCATTCAAAACACAGACAGATGTCTTATCTGTATTATGCCATGTTGTTTTCCCTCCATTTCTCTGAGCCTTTTGTCATACATACTCTTGGGTAAGAGTATCACTGAAGGTCTCCTGCTCTCTTTTGCTTTCACTCCATCATCCCATCTCTCCTTCCATTTGTGTTCAGGACCAACTCCTTTTGATTGGACTCCTTCCCTGTGTTTTGTTGAATATTTGTTCCCCATTTTGTTTGAAGTGTTGACTTTACTGCCAGTGTACTACGTTTAGTAAATCAACCTGTCCCTGTAGCTGACTCTGAACAACACAACGCTGATGAATATTTATGGTGGGAGGCCGCTACCCAGGGACTTGTTTCCGTGTCTTATGTTTCTGCTGATGCTATTAAAATACAGCAAGAAATCAGCTGATGTGAGCCTCAAGCCACTGTGGGCCGCATGCAAATGTCTTTTCATCATTGCTCACACTGATTCTTTACTACCTAAAACCCCCAACAGAGATCGACTGGAAGAAGCAGAAACATGTTAGCCCCATTACTAATATCCCTTTTAGAAGTCTATTAAACGTTTAGCCATTTCCAGGGATACATGATATGGAATTGTAAGGAAACTCCCTCCTCTCTTCCTCTTTGTTACTAAAGCCAGTGGGAATATGAGACCACAAAGGAATGTTTTTGTGTTTTCCAGGTGTGTTTCCTATAGTGTAATTACATTACCTCTGGCTTTCTTCTTTCCCCTTTTTTCCCTGTCCAGCAACAAGAACAAGACCCGACAAACTTGTACATCTCCAACTTGCCTATGTCTATGGATGAGCAGGAACTGGAGAACATGTTAAAGCACTTCGGCCAGGTCATATCCACTCGCGTCTTGAGGGACTCCAGTGGAGGCAGCAGAGGAGTGGGCTTTGCAAGGTCAGATCCTTGTATTATTCATTATTAATGACTCCTGGTCCTGAAACAATGTTAAGAGATTGGTTTTAATTTTTTACTGGTGCCACATATAGCATTTTAAATATGTCAAATATGACACAATGGTATGATTTAAACAAAATAAAGAGACCCCTTTACTGCAGTAAACAGAAACATCACCACTGTGCGACCAGTGAAATGCGGTGGTGGTGTGGGGGCTAGCAATGGCCTTTTGTGTGGAGTTTTTTTACGTTCTTCTCATGGCAGTGTGGGTTCCCTCCGGGTTCTCCGGCTTCCTCCCACAGTCCAAAGACATGCAGCTGATGTGAATGTGACTAGATGTCTGTCTGTATACAGTATGTCAGCCCTATAAGATACTGGTAACCTGCCAAGGGTGTACCCTGCCTTCGCCCAATGTCAGCTGGGACCTGAACAGGATAAGTGGTTAGATAATGGATGGATGTACCAGTGAAATGGAAGGGTTGTCAGGGAAGTGGCAATATCCCCTTTACAACATGAGACAACAAAGACGAGGGGACATGTGGCTTTGAAGATACAATACTGCTAACAACACCAAGGGATCGGTAATACCAACTACCAATGATAAAGTGACGTTTAAAAATGTCCAATTGTATAAAAAGATTTCAAACCCATTGGGGTTTGCTCATTTCTCAGTATAAAGTTCCCCATGCAGTTCAATGTAGAATAGGTTTCATTTCTAAAAAAATAATACCTCAATACACATAGCTATGTTGATGAGAAAAAGGCGGAGAGAACCAGTCATGTATGGACAAATGGAAACTCCGTATAAGAAATAGTTTTATAATGACTGGGTGACTTAATTATAGTAGCAATGTTTGCTTCCAGCAGCCGTACTTGCACAACCTGACGTTTGATGGAAATACCTGATAATTTACATATATCATAATGCATCATAGGAACGTTTGTGTGAGTGGGTGTGTGCTAATAGGTCTGTGTGGCCAAATGGTGGAGACAACACAAGTTTTATTACAACAAATGTACTCTTTGGGCTTGCAATATTTGATATTGAACCACCTCTTCTACACAGACAGGAATAAATCTGTTCACTAATGTAGTTATGCCCTGTGTGTCTTTTATAACTTCAGGATGGAGTCAACTGAGAAATGTGATGCAGTCATTTCTCACTTCAATGGGAAGTTTATTAAGACGCCTGCAGGTGTTCCAGGTAAGACTTCCAGTATAATGATCTTATTTTTCCAGGGACAGGAAGCATGTCAAATATTCTAGTTTAACTGCCATGCCATTACATAATATGTGAAAGAAAATAACCGGATTGATCTTATAATGGCTTTAATGTATACAGTGTTAATGGGCAGGATGAAGTGGTCAGCCAAAAGATTCTTGCCTCCAGCTGGAGTCAGTGAGTCTGCTGCTCATATACTCTCGGCCCTAAGGGGAAGAGCACAGACAAAGAAAACGTGAGAGGGAGCTGCTCTGTGTGGCCTCCGCTCCCTCTCTAAGCTTTTTAATTGGATTATTAGACTGAAATAGTCTCTGCTGGCCTTGCCTCCTTTAGGAAGGGGAGGGGATTACAGATTCACAGCTGCCAAGTTGGATGTCTGTGTTCCCAGGCTGGCTAGTAAATGTGCACTCCCAAGCTTCAGGGAGGGAATGACTGTATAGCAAGCAATAACAGACAGCAACGTGTGTGTGTGTGTGTGTGTGTGTGTGTGTGTGTGTGTGTGTGTGTGTGTGTGTGAGATAATGTCATTTGATAATGTAATAAGGCAAACATTTTTGATTTATTCTCTCGCCACTTATCTTTCTTTAGCACCATCTGAACCTTTGCTGTGCAAGTTTGCTGATGGTGGACAGAAAAAGCGACTAAGTCAAAATAAATTTGGCCTGATTGGTCGTGGTTGGGGAAGGGATGGCGACAACAGACTGGTAAGTGGTGCTGGGAACCAATCTATAAATAATAAAGGACACATTTCCGGTGAATCTTAAATGTTGAATGATCCACAACAGAGTAAAACAAATATTGATGAAAAAAAAGCAGAGGCACTTTAGATTGACTTTATTGTTTAGTGTTGTTGAAGAGTCATCTTCAATAAATCACATGGATCCTTTTTAGTAGCTACAGATTTTTATTGTGTTGTAATCAAGGTTATGCTCCTTGCTGTTTATTATGAAGTATTTTGTAGTCACGGGTGCCCTTTTTCAGGTGTGAGCACAATAGATACACAACGTACGTCATATGATGATGTTGTGTTGGTGTTGCGTGCTTCTGTTTAGTTGCCAAACCTGTGACTTCTTTTGTTTCCAGGCTGGAATGACACTCACATATGACCCCAGTGCAGCTGCTATGCAAAATGGGTAAGCGACAACCACAGATTAGATCGCTCTGTTGTGGTCAGTATAAAATGTAATGTACTTAACTTACTTTGTTATTTGATTTGAATTCCACTTTATTCTGTGTCCTCAGATTTTTTCCACCCGCATACAGTATTTCAAACCGGATGATCGCTCAAACGTCCATGTCTCCTTACATGTCTCCGCTTTCAACATACCAGGTTTGAGTCCCTCCCTTCAATGACAGATATGTAGCTTTAATACTGTAATGCAAAAAAAAAGACAAAACATTGCATTCATCAGTTTACATGCAGTGACTCAGCTCATGTGTGTCTTCGTGATTCAGAGACTTGTCCTCTGGGGTTTTTGAGGTGTGGATTAAATATGTGACAAAGGCCACAGTGGCCTTTCATGCTTGTTGGCGTGCCAGTCACAGTAGCATGTGATCTCTGGAAAAGGCAGCTGTTCAATGTCGGTGTGTTTACAGAGTGTGTTTGTGTGGTGTTCCAGGTGCAGAACCCATCCTGGGTGTCCCATCAACCCTACATCATGCAGCACCCAGTAAGAACAGAATCTCTCAATCTTCTCATCGTCACAACTCTATCTTCCTTTTTCTCTTTAATCCAAACATTTCCCTCTGTGGTTGTAACAGAATAGAAGAAAAAAATCTGTAAACAGACAGACACAATATGGGAGAGTAGTAGTTACACATAAGGTAACACTGATCCTCGAGGATTTACAGTACTAAAGTGTTTGTATAGGAATGTAAAAACGACTGCTTTGGAGAGGCTATGTGAAGCAGTGTATTTGATGACAGATGCCGAATATTTTTTTATCACAGATGGGTTTGAACTAAGAGAGAAGACTCTTTTCGTGCTTTGAAAATGAGCCAGCATAGATGAGAAAACACTGCTAGATGCATCAGGCCAGCCAAGAAAGATGCATTTCACCTTCTGGTGTGGGCATTAGATGTGAAGCCTGAGATTACTGTTACTCTTTGCCTGAAATCCAATCCTGCAACAACAACAAATGTGCGCATATACATCCCAGATATTCTGCATACTTTTTGTGACATTCTCTCTTCTTTAAGCCATATGTTTTTTTGAAGAGTATCTCAGTATAACTAGAATATTCTCTAAGTGACTTTGTGTGCTTTACAAAAGCTGCATACATTCCTCTCATCTGGGCACACTTTTCTTCCAGGGTACTGTGATATCGCCCTCTATGGACCCATCTATGTCACTACAGCCTACTTCCATGATGGCTCCTCTTGCGCAGCAGATGAGTCATCTCTCTATGGGCAGTGCTGGAACGGTGAGTGAACTCTGCATGAGTTCACACATACTTATTTGAAAATAAGGGTGTTCCATTAAACTCATCTCATCTATCTCATTCATTGTGCAGTTCATGGCCGCCAACACAGCTATGCAAGGAGGATATATGCCACAGTATGCACACATGCAGACACCAAATGTTCCTGTCGAGGTGCGTGGATCAACATCTCTGCAGCCCTGTGTGTGTGTGTGTGTGTGTGTGTGTGTGTGTGTGTGTGAGAAGCATTATCAGGATTTAAAACGGCAGCTCATTGTTATTTTCCGTTCTCTTCCAGGAAAATGGTGCACAGTCACAAGTGGATTCGTCTGGCAATCATTCTCCATATTCCTACCAACAAACAAAGTAGTGCTGAGGTAACATTTGGACAACCGCTAAAACAATCATGTCTACAAATGCAACGGATGCTAAGGATCTTTTCACTGTTTTGCACAGGTTCTGCAAATCTTTAAGTGAGACTATTTTTGGTATCATTTTTATAGAGAATATCTGAGTTAATTCAGTTCAAATTATTCAAATATATATATATATATATATATATATATATATATATATATATATATATATATATATATATATATATATATGTGTGTGTGTGTGTGATTTGAAAAAGTTTTATTTTCATACTAGAAAACGTTTATTTTTTATCAAGGATTGCCACAGGATACAAGGATGAATCATGTGACTAGTTGTTCAAAGTGCATGATAGTAAATGTCTTTTTGTTAATATTTCCAGATTTTTTTTATTCTGAGGACTTTTTTCAGCCAAACATTTTGAAAATTATGTTTTTGTGCTTGCTGTGTGAGTTTTGCTATGGTGAAGTGTTACGTGTTGTTTTCTTGTAAAGTGATTTATCTTAGTACTTTAGATTGATCTTGCTGTCTATTTAGCAGTAGTTGCACAGAACACCACAGAGAGCAACAATAAGCCAAACAATGGTGAGAGCTGTTGCCTTGGACATGAGCTATGTAGGACTTTTTAAAGACATGCTATTGCTTTTCCCCTCCAAACATTTTAGAAAAACATTTTAAATGAAATGACTCCACATCTGATGATTTTATTGAAGGTAATATTTATTTAGCAAGAAAACCTTACATGTTTCTGGATGTTGGAATGTGTTCCCTTTTGAATCTTGCCTTTTTGATTACTTGGTATTGTAGATTAGTTGATATTGAAATTAATGGGGTGGGGAATGAGAGGGCAAACTTACTTTGTTTATTGGTTGTGTTTTTTTTGTCTTTTTGGGTGATGTTCATTTGTTATTTTGATGGGGTGTGTCTTTTTTCACTTTTAACTGAAAAGCTAACGAGAAAACTTAGACTTACGATTGTGCAAAAAAAAACCTCATCAAGGCCTTGTAATAGAATTTAGGCAAAGTTCAACGAGTTGGGGGGTTAAATGAGAGGAATATGTATATTTTATTGCACCTCGCTCTTTGACAGGAAACAAACAAACTAGGCACTTTCAAATGTAGTTTACTTCACCAAAGATTGTGCGCTAGTATCACTGAGGACATCCTGTGTCTCTTTAACCGGGATGCAAGTGACTCTGCAAACTAGATTGCAGTTTGGACAGTGTGCCTTTTTTTTTGTACAGTTCCATAAGTAATAGTACAGACCCACACACAAGCATACAAGAAGCCCTGGATCCAACAAGAGATTCATTTAATACTTACTGAAAAATGGAAATGAGTATATAAATTTGAACGATAACAAGATAGTGCTACGACTTAAAAATAAAGAAGAAAAGTCAGATCATTTTTGATTAAAGCAGGCTTTTTGATTATGGTCCTCCAATAAGCCTGTGATTCGACCTGGTGGTCAGTCAAACCAGCTATCTACCTCAGAGTTTTCTTTCTCCTCTGTACTAGGTCGGGTTAGCAGGTCCAGCCCGCCCTTCCAGACCAAATGCCACGCTCTGGAGCTGGCCACATACAGCTATTTCCTTATAGGTTGTTTTGAATACTTTTAGATTTTCCTTTAGACCTATTTTTTAAATGATGTATTGTTGTAATCAGTAGGGCGACAACATGTTTCTACTCATCTTCACACACTCGGTTTCATGGTTTAAAAAAAAAAAAAGCTGCTGCTTTTATGGCAATAGATTCCAGAGGCTGATTTTAACATGGTAAAGACCAACAATGTCAACAAAACGTCATAAACATGTGTGTTGCTTTGTCCGGGGTCTCGGCAAACGAGCAGCAGCATTTCCTCTGTAGTCAGCTTGGGTGGGAACCAACGTGAAGGGCCACTGTGATTATGCTTGAGATTTCTGTGTAACGCCTGAGACTGCAAAGTAATTCTGTCTTGTGAGGTTAATGCTGCTAGTGGCGTCCGAACCAAGTGCCATAGTATCTGGGTCAAGAGCTGCAGAGGTGCACCTAATTGCTCATATAAGTATCCACCATGTTGAACAGTCATTAAGTTATAAGAAAAGAGTTCTAATTTATGACAATTGTTGTACAGACAGCTTGAGGAAATTTTCATAGAGATATATGAAAGTTTATTGATTTTTTTTTTTTTTTAATCTTGTGCCACACAATTGACAGTGGTAACTTGTATGTACAGTTTAAGGAATCGTTCCTCTGTAATTTTGTTCTGTAGTGTTTGTTTAAGCCAAAGACGTTTGTTTGTTTGTTTTCAGTAGAAGGTCGCCTAAGGTTTTTTCTTTTCATTTCTTTGGCATTTGTGAATAAACATTTTCAAAGTTTTCAACTTTTAAAACATGGTACCTCTTGTCGTTATTGTTGAGGAGAGCTACTGTTCTTTGTCTTGAATCCCAATTACACCCGTTTTCCATTTTATTGAGTATAGCAGGTCGCTAACCTTGGATTGATGATGGAATTATGTAAATGCATCATTTGAGTTATCATCCAGTAAATGGTTGAACAATAAATTTGAACATGATGATGGTTGTTACTGGAGCTTGGCTGCAGCCTCAGAGGGCTGGAATCCAAGCACTGGCTCACATTTTGATTTATGTTTAATAAGGAATCTGGCCTTTAGCAACATTTTGAAAATATGCATGCTTTAATGAATTAACTTTCTTCAGACAGTTTGAAACATCTCATTATCCTCAGTGCTATTTTTAAACATGGGACGAATTAAAGATACTTGAGTGGTTTTCCATTGACAAGTTCAAAAACAGAAAAATAGAAACATCTGTTCAGGTCCCCCATCAACGCAGGTGCTAACAGAGGTCACTTCGCTGTCATTTTACTCCCAGATAGCAGACTCCATTAATGTGACAGTGACCATCTCCTACCTTACACATACATGAACCAATATTTCAGAGATTCACTCAGTGAATTAATGAGACATTATTATCTCTTACGGCTGGCAAGAAATAATCTGCCATGGACAAATAAGTTACTGTGATGTCATTGCAAGATCATTTAATTAATGAAAAGATACAAACACTACACTTATTCCATAATAAATAGCTATCAGACAGTTTCAGTGCTCTATGCCATCAATTATAATAACTGATATTAAGCTCTGCCATGTATCAGTACTGATAAAGTAAATGTATTCTGCAATCTGTGCAATATGTTATTCTCTAGCTCGGAGTTGGTTTACAATATTTATGAATTGTCCCGCCATAGGGTGAGGACCTGGTATGGATTATATAAACACTGTTGCATGGTATTGTTGACAACATACGTGGCCTGGACATGGTGAGTTAGGGGTATCAGGAAGTGTGGCGTACGGTGGGTGGATGGGGGCGTCTGTGAGCAGGCCTTGCCGTGGCAGATGGGTCCCCACAGTATCCTGCAGGGTGTTGAGCCACCCTACGGGAAGCCACCAGCTCCAGACGAGGAGCAAAACTCGCGCTCCAGCTGTCTGTGTGTGTGTGTGTGTGTGCCACCTGCGCTTACAAGCACCCCCTCCGCTGAATCTGCCGTTTAGGAAGAGGGAACTGCTTCTTCCTATACACTGATGTTCTAAAAAGTCATATTTTTTACAGTATTATTTACAAACCATATTGACTGGTTATTCAGGCAGTGTTGTCTTATTGTAACCCTATTTATTGCACCTGACTGATTACAAAGGTTCCATTCTTCAGGTCATATATACGGTATATATTAAAACAATTGTAGTAATACAGTATGTTTAGGACAACAACAGACATTTACTAGTGACTTTATGGACAATATTTTCAATGAAGCATTTTGTTGACTTATAAATCGTTAAATATGTCTATCAAGCTGAGAGTCCAAGTTTACTTTTTCTTAATGTCTTCAACCAAGACATTTAGACCAGAAGTTAATTTCTGGTCTAAATGTGTTTCTTTCCTCATTTATGAAGTGCTCACGATGATGTTGTGTCAAACCCCACTAGTTTTTGCTCTGTGCCGACAATACAGACTCACTAACATAATACATTTTAAGTGAAATGTTTCATAATATACAGCACATTCATGTGTATATTTGAACAAATTAATACAGGATAAGCCGCTTGTGATGCATCCTCTTGTTTTGTAATTGAGGGTTGAAAAAACAACCACTGACAAATATTAAAACAAGAACAATTATGACATCATTATAAATGTACAAAATTTAACATTAATTTAAAATACATTTTGAATAATCAAATACATGTCATGGATTTAATGTGTTATGGTAAATTATTGAAATGTGATTGGAGCCTTAAAAAGGAATGGCTTTTCACCTGTTTATAGAGACTGAGGGAACTGATAAGAGAGTCTCGTTAAATAACACCGGTGTAAAAATGAATATACACCAACACAATTTTCTTCTGGCAACAGCAAATTTAGAGCCTCAAACACATTACAACTATGAGTATGAGATGGGTATGAGATGGGCATTTATAAATACTTGTGAATAACTGGTAGAAGGTGGAATCGAGTGTACAGTGTCATCATAATATCAGCACATATACTTAAGCACAGCATCGGACACGTGATAAGAATGATAACCAGTTTACAGAGAACATTGGGTGTGTTACGAACAGCTTGCATTGTACAGTATAAAACAATGCAAATCTAGACAATTCCGTCAGACGAACACTGTACGCACAGCACCACCTAGAGGTTTCTGTGTGCAACATATGTTATGCTTGTTTTTTATTATTATACATAACACCATACGAACACAACGGCTGAATTACCAGGACACTTTTCCAAACATTGGCCTATAATTTCCTTTAAATTGTTTTTGTTATAAAATACAATACAATAATAGTACAGATTGCTCAGTCTTGTGTTGCTGTTGCCAATTATGTTAAAGCAATACAACAACAAGTATAACCACTAACTTGTAAACCAATGCAGGTGAAAATAGTGCAGATTGGCAGGTTTACACTGTGCATTAGTGAAGCGATGAGGCCGCTGCACTGTGTGTGTGTGTGTGTGTGTGTGTGTGTGTGTGTGTGTGTGTGTGTGTGTGTGTGTGTGTGTGTGTGTGTGTGTCTCTGTCTGTGTGTGGGTGGGATCTCGCTCACGTTGCTGCTGCAGACAGTCGGGCAACAGTCAGAAAACTAGTTTGGTGCTACATGATCATTCGTCCTGGCTGTCATGGAGTCACTGAAGACAAATGCCCGCTCCCTGTCATTAGTAGGCGGTGTGTTTGTGCTGTGTGTTCAGCTGCAGTTGGCTTTGTCTGGAGGTAAGAGTTGAAATCTCAATCTTCGCTCCGCGATATCGTTTTTTTTTCTCAGCAGGCAAAGCGGTGGCTGTACCTTCTGAATGTAGCATTGCGCAGGCCTGTTACAGTCAGTGTAGCCCTTTGCGCTTGTTTTGGTTTCCGTCGACATGTTTGCCTCCAGGAGGTAGACGTGTAACGTTTTAACCCGTAAACGTACCGCTGTTCGCAAACCAATTCCCCTGAATGTCGACGTTGCATAATATTATGACAACGTTACTTTTCAACCAACGGTTATAGCGTCCACGGAACTAAGTTTAAAGTTGTGCGCGAGCCTACGTTGCGAAACACAAATGTAAAACCCGTGTTTTCCCTTTGAGACGCAGAACAGCGTTCCTCTTGGCTAAAATATAACGGGAACGTCATGTGGAGTAATGACACTAACTAAGTTCATGACCAACTTAATTAAACACTGCTACAAAGACGGAGACCATGAGACGTCTTGGATAACATTTGTGAGATAACGTGCGTTGTTCTAGCAGCTCGTGACCGACGACAACAAGTGCAACTGTCTGTAAAAGGCTCGACACAACCCGCACTGATTTAGAGGAACAGTGGTCACAAGGTGCTTTCGACTGCACAGACACGTACTGTAACAATATTACAGTTGTACTGTAATATTGTTACAGTACAGCAGTACGAACTGCACATTTATAAATTCATTTTTTATTAGGGTTAGGGGTTAGGGTTAGAACGGTAACAATCCAACCAGACATGATGCAACAGTACTGGAGCATCTTAAAATGGGGGTTTGGATAATACTTCCAGATGGGTCAGGTGTCAACTCTTTCCTTCCCCTCAGACTGCCCTGCAGATGGACGCACCTGGGTGCCGTTTGGAGACGGCTGTTACCACTTTATCCACGGAGAAGAAGACAAAATCAAAAGCTACACTTTTGAGAGAGCAAAAACCCTATGCCAAGGATTTGGTACTTTTTTATTTTCAAATATCTTTAAAAAACATCTTATTCTCAGTGTGTGTGGTTTGGTTGTCATACATTGCTCTGCTTGTTTCCAGAGCTTTTGACCATCCAGAGCGCTGAGGAGAATGACTTTGTGATTAAATATAGCCCAGCGGTGTGGAAAAACAATATCAACATTTGGCTGGGACTGTATTATGACACAAACAGTAAGTACCATGTGACCGGAGGACTGTGAACACATGCTGGATAACTTCCACAAGACAAAATCTGATTGTATATAACAAGGAAGGAAAAATTACAACTTTTTAAACAAGTATTTGGAGATGACAATGTGGAAAACCAACACTGAATCTTTAAGGGTTTCGTTTCAGGTAATAATTATAAAGTGTTATGTCTCAAAGCTCATAGATCATAAGTGATAATTTGTTCTCTTCATTGGGGTTATTATACTGTTATTTCCATATATATGTATGTCTGAGGACTATCCTTTCCATGTCATCTTCAAAGTTAAGCGTGACAGCTTACTCTTCACAATGGAGACAGAAGATTGACCAAATAAAATCTTAACTCAAGAGTAAAGATTATCTCAGATACATTTTTTGTCTGCTGGTTCTATTCTCTATGTTGTGCCAGATTCTTTTGAAAGGTTGTATGACAACATCAACCTCATCCCTGTCTTTAAATCCAGGCACAACTTCAGGAAATCCTGTTATTTGAAGGCACCGTGTGGGGGATGCTAAGCTACCAGAAACTCTCAATCAATGTAAATCCTGAGGAGGGAAACATGTGTGTTATTTTGTGTTGGAACATGGTATTTTGTGTTGGAACACAGTTCAGTGTAGTTTGTGTGAGGGCTGGAAGAAATGCCTGAGGCAAATCAAAAGGTTCATATCCCCTGTGGTAGCAGCTGTATTGTACTGATCGGTGTTTGTTGACAGGCGACAACATGAAGTGGTTTGGCGAACAACCAGTAGGATTCAGTAACTGGGAGAACAGCTCTTCTCCAGCAGACCTCGTGCCCTTGGATACATGTGTGGCTCTGCACTGCAACACGGGAAAGTGGGAAAATGTCAGCTGCCTGGATCAGACTGAGAATGGAGTGGTCTGTGAGACAGATCAGAGTAAGAATTAACCGTCACAAAGATGTTAGCTAATGTGACTAATATGGTTGGGATTGTGTTCCACACTACTCACAATGCTTTTCTCTTCTTTTTTTCTTCAGAGGCAGAGGAAGTCAAGCCGAGTAAGTCGACCTTTGAGCTGTTTTTGCTGTTTCTTTACTTATTCCTCAGTGAATTTATGTTTTTGTAGTCGTAACCTTCCTTGCATTGTTACTTGTTCCCGTCCAGAATCGAGCGCACTGCTGTCCGGCCTGGTCATTCTCAGCGTGGTGGCTATCATGGGAGCCTCCGTAGTTATTTGGTTCGTGCACCAGAAGCACAATCCTGGCTCCAGTATCCTCACGGCATTTGAGTACCACCCTCCGTTCCGAGTTCTGGACACAGACCGCTCCTGCCTGGTGGAGGCTGAGGAGACTGACAGCGTGCCGTAGGAGAACGTCATCTCTCTTCCAGGAAGCACCAGGCTCTCCTCACTGGGTGGGTGTTCATGCACAGTCCAAGTCCACTCTAAAAAAAGTTACCGAAGTAGTTTGGGGTTAACACATGTCAATGTCATGACTAATGTAGTGTGATTGTATGAAAGCTGACACCCGGCTTACTTTTAACACTAACATCTCACTGTGGCACATAAACATCTTACTGCTTTTTTGTCATTTGCACGAGCAAAGAATCACCTGTACATTTTTCATTTGTGCACCAGCAGCCTGGTCTATGTGTCATGTGTAACAGCATTATTATCAGGCACTGCACATTTCGAGTCATTTTTTTTCTTCTTTTTTCTCTTGAATGTGAAAAGTAACTTGCTGTTGCTCATTGAAAAGAGGGAGGTATCAAATAAAGAGCAAAGCTTTTATAAATGTTCAGTGATTTAGCTTTGCATTGCCACAAACTTGGGGTCCAACAAGAGGGAGATTGAAATAAGAATGTTAAATTGATGCAGCAAAGACGAAGACACCCTGATGTTTAGTGCCTCGTATGCTTCGAGCTCCAAAAATGCTGGGTTCTACATGTCACATGGTGCAACCAATCTCGGGTTCCTGTTAGACCCTGACTGCCTTGTAATGTTCATGTCTTTCAAACTAGTAGAGTGTCCCCTTTTTTAGCAGTATTCAAAGAAATGGCAGGCTATTAAGGGCACATCCATGTAAATAGCTCAATCGGAACATAAACCCAGCTAGAGTTTGAGAAATCGCCTTGTTATTCCAGGCATGCAAATGTTTGCCAGTGAGGCAGATTTGCACAACGCGTAAAGCAGGTCATTTTCCAGGTGAAATATATTTTTTAAATAAACAGCTGTCCTGAATCAATACTGCCAGAGAAGGTCCCGGCTAACTTCCTCGCATTCGGTCCCGGGCTTTGATTTCTATTGTGACACGGTGTGAGACCAACCAGAATATAGCCAGTAAAGCCTAGGTTTGTCAACAAGCATGACACTGATGAAACCGTCTTCATTCATTCATTCCAGAATATGTTCTTGGTGGCCGTTATGAAAATAGTCTCCTTTCACAGATCTTCCGTCCTCTATGTACTCTTTACCTTGTCAAAAGATATGCATTTATGTGTTTTCTTGCTGCCCCATTAAGTCCAATCTTAATATTAATATTATGTTTTCTTTTGAAGAGAGTGATCTTGATTTCGGTGTTGGAAATAATGGGTCCTTCTGTGACATTAAAGACAATCAATAGTTGGCTATGTGATGGATATAGTGAAAAATGAAGCCAAGAGACTTTCTTGTGTAAAATACCCCTTTTGATATTGTTGTACACTTTTAACAGCATGAATGCTATTGTGCAATATTCAAGATTAACTGTGCAGGATCCGAGCCCCTGTGTGTTTTTCCTAATAAAGTATGTTTAACTATAAGAAGGGCTTGTTGTAGTTTTTCTTGAATTGATCTGCGTCAGAAAATTATATTATTACAGAAAGCATTTGGAGTAATATGTTACAAGTAATATGTTGCCTTCCAGCCTTGGGTGTCAAAAATATGCACGTTGAGAAAAAAGAAGTACCCTACATTTTACATTCTACATGTATAGAATATTTCTGCTAAATATATATGTTGTGCATAATTGAGGAGGAGAAGAAGGATGAATCGGAACACCAAAATTGGGGATAGAGTCTAATTGGTTCCGAAAGGATATCTAAATCATTGTCATCTGAAAATTGCCACTCCCTTCAAATGTCCAGTGGCTCTGTTGACATCTCAGCGTGGGCCGGGATGAAACACAGCTGAGAGAAGCGCTTTTCTTTTTTTTTTTTATGTTCTCAGTCATCTAATTTTAGACTTCCAAGAAGTCTGTCATCTAACATGTTGTCTTTAAATCTCTGCTGTGTATGTCTGTTTTTTTTTGAGTGCTTTCTATCAATCTTTTTAACATCTAGTTATAAACTACAAAGGCATTTGTGGACCAACATTTCTTTATTTAGCACACTAGTAGAGACCCATAACAATAACCTTTTCCTCCAAGCAGGTAATTTCTACATTTGGCCACAAGGTGGGACAGTGACTCACATTTCTGTCAAGTCACTTCCCTGACATTGCTGGGAGGCATTTTCTTCAACTAGTTAATGAGGTCCGGAAACATGGACGATAATCAGTTTGATGGTTGTGCGAGTATTTGTTGTCGAACAATAATCTATAGGAACACTGATTTGTAAAAATGGCATACTTGTCTAGAGGAAACAAATACCATGTAATAGTAGATGAGGTACGGAAGATCCAATGTAAAGTTATAGAAAGCTTATCTTGTCTTCAAGCTGAGGTGAAAGTCCTTGATGATTAAACAAGTAATATGTCTCACTGTGGTGGCCAATAATTAACATGTGAGGCAAGATGAAGGTCCAAACAGCAGAATGGGACTGAGCTAGAGAAGAGCGTGCTGCAGTGTTCTTATGCTATATGGTCTAAACTGTTGCTTCTCTCAAGGTAGTTAAAGGATTCCTCTTCCAATCACCAAACAGTAAGTGAGTAAACAGAGCTTAAAAGCTAATTTCCTGATTCAAATATGAACAAACGCCCAACCACTAAAAACCAAAACACAACCCGCTATCAGTCTGGAAGTGATTGACAGGTCTTGATATAATAATGACGAGACAGCAATATTTATCTGTAAGGATTATTATTATTTTGTACTTGTTAAACATTTGTTTACTGTATATTAATATGACTCTGTAAACTGAATATTTGTCAAAGTAAAAAAGACGTATAGTCAAAAACATGGGTTGAAAAACCCATTAAACTAAAGTGATGTTTATTCATTACTCTAACATGCATTACTTCAATTGTTTAGCAGCTAAAATGTACACACTGGGCCCTTTAAAATGCTTTAATTGTTTATATTTAAGCAGATATTTATTTCAGTGGTTATTTACCAGATCTGCCAAAGCCAAAGAGGGATTCACGCTTGTTAACATGCAACAAAGTATAATTTATAGCGTTACAGTAGCTGATTGCTGTGAGTAAGCCTCCATTTGAATGGAACCCTTAATGGCACATTTAGAAAGCGGAGTGTGATCGTAAACAGTACACACATTGTAGTTGGGTTCTTGGTCTCTGAATTGCTGCCCTCATCTCAAATGTTTTAGCAATTCTAATAGAATTGGTTAATGACTAATGATAATTATCCAACCGTATAAGGACTGCTGAACCTACACAGATTTGTAATTTATTGTAACTCGAATGCTCCTTTTTGTCAACAGTTCCAACAGAGAAAGGATGGTTTCTTTAAATGTGTTTTTCTGCACTGGCAGAATAATCATAATTTGAATTATGATAATTAATTGTAACACTAATATACTGAAATGCTTCATTTGATTATTTATTTTTTAAATAATGGGGTTGAATTGAAATCATGATGAACCTTTTGAGGCATAATCATTTATTTTGTGTAAACATGTAACATAAGTGATTTATGCTGTAACATCCCTAACATTGTCTTTTTTTGTTTAACTGTGTGTGTATTTTATTACCAGAGAGGGGCTGTTTTCTCACCCCAATAGCTCTAATGGCCTATTTTCACTCAAATAATAGCACATGAATTTCATTCTTCACATCTGCCATGGCGCTGCTTAAAGCAGGAAGAGGTCTAAGTTTACCCACAATGGCTAATTAAAATGGACATTGGTATGCATGAATAAGATATGACATACAGTAGCATGACAGATGGAATGAAAATGAGAACCAACCTGGATCACGAGACAGGCGTTCATCAAGCCTGTGAATTTTCAAGTTGTGCGTCAACAAACTGCAATATGTTTCACAATGTCTTAAACTCATAAAATACAAAACAGTAATAACTCCTCTCTGGCCTTTGTGATAATACAAAAGGGTCAAATCAGCCAGAACTCTTTCCTGTCTTTCTGGTTTCACCACAATCGCATGTCCCTTTTTCTCAGGACTGTACAACATATCAGTTATTTTGTTTCAGCTCATCCTCTATTCATAGTCCTGTCTTTCCTTGGCAAGGTGTCTGTGCACAGTAGTGTAGAGCATCTGTTTCTCAAGTCCAGGAAGTCTCATATTTCCCCCCTCATTCACTATCTTGGAACATGCTCCAATTAACAGAGGGAAACAAAGGCCATATTAAGATGACTGCACACTGACCGTCCATTCTGGAGAAACAGTAGTGTACTCTATTATATTATGTCAAGACATGGCATACTACACTACTTTACCACCTACAGGGCTACCATTGTATTAAATGATTCATTTAGCATTCCTCATTAATGCATGGGAAGATGAGCTACTAAGTGTATCGTATGAAGATACAGTGTGATTCAAGTTCTAGTACAAGCTAACATTTGTATTTGAAAACACACATTGTGTGGCAGATTTTGGGCATTTGGTTTTTAAACCTAGATTTTAAACTGCATGTTTAACACACATGTGCACACAGATGCAAACTTAAGAGATGAATGCATCCAGTTTTTAGCTCAGACACTGTGCCACTTTCTAAATCAAATGCATGTGCAGCGCTGGGAGGCTTTGGTGTTAAAGGGATCAGAGCATCGTGTGCTGACATGATTAAAATCTCTATTATTCAAATATGTCAGGACAAAAAAAATTAAAATCGGTGACAGAGAGTCCAACTCCTGTGCCTTACGGGTATACTGAGCTTTCTGTGGACTGATAGAAACATAATAATTAAAAACAAAAGCACCATCTTAATTTGTTTTCCATCAGTCTCCAGAGAGATCATCTTTGCTGTGTCTTTGGTATCTCATTATACTTTCTAATCAAGAGTCTTTAAAAATCCCTTTAAAAGGAGACAGACTCTTTGCCCTTCCCCCAGCATGCTGCTGCATTGCAGCCATCGGCTGCGACTAGTATGTTACAAATGACCAAGGTGGGCTGACATTTTGATTGTGCAATGTGAAAAACCATGGCCGTAAAAGGCTTTTCAAAGTGACGCTGCCCTGGTCTCTCGCATCACTCATTCTCCCTAATGAAGATTGTCCAATACAATAAAAACCCAGGTATCCTGTGGCTCGGGTGATACATTTGTCAAATGATGTTTTCCCCTCTCTCACCATGTGTTTAATCCAGCCAGGCGTGTGTTTCACTCAGTCCAGTCAGGAGCTCCTGTGACTGCAGCATCTAAAATCGACAGACATTACACAGAATTAGAAAGCACAAATGTCTGTGTAAAAAAATTGTTTTCTCCACATCTTTAATCAAAACATGCCTTTGTGCCTTAATTGCTGTATCATAGTAGCTCAGCTTGGCAAAAGTTGCAGTGCCATGAATTGAAATCCGCTTCATCCACTAGAACACATCCTTCACAAAACACAGCATGTTGCAACATACTGTATTACAAGTGACTCTTTGTTTAATGCAGAAATGAAACATAATCTTCATTCTAATCTCCAAGAACAAGCACATATTGATCTTATCTATAATAATTTATTACAAAAGCTATATATAATATTTAAGCACTGATCTATTTGTTACACCGTTTCGATTACACTGCGCTGTAAATGTTTGCTCTTGAGTCTAATGATACAATGCACCCCATGTCCTGTTGCAGATCGTACACTTGCTTAATGGTGAGAAAGAAAGACAGATGGTAGTCCTTGTCCAACTGGAGTCACATAATTGGCTGAACGAAAGGTAATGGCTTGTTAATAGTTTCTCTCACACATTTGGACCTTCATTTGATTCTGGTCTGATCTGAGCAGTCCATACTTTCAGACAATTTTAACAAAAACGTTCTATAAATGACATTAATACCTGGCATCTGTTAAATAAAGAGCTTGAGCTGTTACCTTTAAGAAAGAGGTATGGACTCCTTTGTGGCAGGTGCATGAGATCCAAGCATACATGTTTAAATATGTGGAAGAATATAGTTATTTGCAGTTGAAATTAATTTGTGCCAGCACTGTTGCACTGCAGAGCACCGGTCTTAATTTTCAACTTGTTCTTATTAATTGGTTTTCCAGTTTAAATGTGTATTTACTCATTGCAATTACCTTGTTTTTCTTACCGCTACTGGATGTTACCTTTTCAATTTTTGTTTTGTGTGTTTGTTGTTGGATGAGTTTGCTTTCATGTGTCTATTTCTACAACGCTGCAATCTACAGTTTGCTTGTGCAATAAGACCAACCTGCATCGTTGTCCCAACTTAAGCACCATCAAATCTTTAACAAATACTTTGCTTTCAGATATTACACTCAATGTCAGCAAGAGCTATTGTGGCTGCCTACTTCAGTTATTAATTACAAAACAATGTGAATGTGTGATTTTATAATAAATCCCCTCTCTGGCCAGATCCTCCCTCAATTGAATCATCAATAACCCTAGCACCGCTTTCACTGCTTCTAATTCACTGTATATACACGTTATATACACTGTATATACTTGCATTTTTTATTATTATTTAATGTTCTTCAATTAATATGTTCTGCTGCTATTTTATTGTATATATTGAGTATTTCCCATACTTCATATTTGTATGTTTACTATGTAACTTGCTTGCTGCTGCCACAAAACAATTTCCCCCCTGGTGATGCAGTATGCATGTATGCATGTATGTATGTATGTATGTATATCTATCTATCTATCATTCATCTACTGCCAAAGTAGTCTAAAATCAATGTAAAGCCTGCACATGTGTAGCACCAAAAAAAGGATTTCAGTGTCATGCTGGAAAATTAAAGCACCTATACACCTGTTTGTGAGGAAGTTCATGTCTCTATTTACCTCCATGGGCTACATTGATGTAGTAGAGTGATGAGCAGTGATCATACATCATTAATCAACACCGTCAGCTGCACTCGTCATGTAGAAACGAGGAGTGAATCCACGTATATTGACGGTATGTTGCACTTGCTGGCTGCAGTTTTTCGGGGGAGCAAAAGTTTGCATTGTCGAAGCCTCGAGCTGACGTCACTTCTCTCGAGTTGCTCCGAGTGAAGCGGAGGAGAGTCTCTTCAATCCGCGACCAGCGTCAGAGACCAACACACTCAATCACACTGGCCGCATAACCACTCATCTCTTCTAACACCCCGCTAAACTGCGCAAAAACTGGGAAGTAAATCAACACACCGTTGGTCCATTTTCGCTTCTTCTAAAAGGAATAACACCGTTTTTCGACGATAAGGTGAGTTTATGTCCGCGTTTTCGACCTCAGCTCGCTCGGTGTTTGTCACTAACGTCCGTTCAGTTACGTGTTATTTCACAGGTTTATGTCGCCTGGGCTAACAGCTAAGCGAACGGTTTCTTTTTAATGTTTTTTTTATTTTTTTTAAACCAGTAGCATCCCTCTCTACACTTGCCTCGCTCAGTGAGTTCAACACGGCGATTTAAAAAAAAAAAAGTTCTTATTAAAGTGGATGCAGCGTTTGCGGATGTTTCCGATTCAAACTTTGTCCAAAATGTACCGGTGTCACGTTGAGCTCGTTACTCGGTCACGAGAAGAATGTTCGGACCAGAAACTACCGGTTACCGTTACCGGTAACGTTACTTGGCACGGACAGACATGCAGGCAGTCAGACAGACAGGGCACTGCTGCTCAGTCTTGTCATTACCTTGCAGCGTGGGTATCTTGTCTTTGTTGCCAGCTAACGTGAGTTTGTCCACTCCGAGGATCCACGTACGGTTCGTCCCGGAAACGTTTAACGGACATGGCGATGAAAACGTCAACATAAGTTCGCTTGTATTTTTTTGTATGTTTTACTCCCAGCATGCCTGTTGTAAGAGTGCATCATAAATGTATATAAAGTAGCGCGTGGTTGCCTGTGTAGCGCTTGTTGTGGTTTCAAGCTTCGTGTGACAACTAACGTTATGTGATGAAATGACCAAACTGGACTATAATGCAGGTGGGCTTTGACAATGTTTTATTTTAACACTACCATATTTGTTATGAGTGTTAAAGCCGGAGGGCTGCCCGCTGCTCTCCCCCCCTCTCTCTATATATCTTCTTCTCTTTTTGTTGCTTCCTATTAAAAGGAGAGCGCAGCTAATGCTGCAGCTGCGGTCTGGCCTGAAATGTACCCTTTGAGATTATGACAATACCCTCCATTTTTCTGCTTTCATATTAACAACAAGGCATTCGCCATCTTGGGGCTATTTAAATGAGATTATCGCTGGTGTGTTCTTTTTTGTTTCTGCAACAAAGTTCTGAAAGTTCTGAAAATATCTGAATGATACACTCTCGATTTCTGTGGCGTTGAAAGTGAAAGTTATATTTTTAATCACACAAATGTTTTAGGAGTTTTGTGAAGTTATGGTTTTAGGCTCGTGAGCTTTCTTAACTGACTTGAGTATGTTATGAAACTGCGAACAAGACACTTTCCTGTTCCTGTGATGACATGTCACACACTTTACTTTAGCCCTAGTAATTTATTTTTTAAACGTTAGTGGCTGTAATAATAATCAGCCACAAACACTAACTAGGCCTAACTGCCAATTTATAATTCAGGGTATTTTTTTCACAGTGCCCTGATGTCTTCCATGTGAACTATGTCACTATTTATGATGGGCATACTTGGCTTGCTCTAAATTGTAGGAAACTTCAAAAGAAATATTTGAATGACAAACCATACCTCTTTCTGCCAACTCTGAACACACACACACACACACACACACACACACACACACACACACACACACACACACACAGAGGCACAAACATTTTACTTTAAGGCCAATCCATGCTCGAGATAAGGTAACATTAATAGGCCATTTCTTGACTTGTCATAGTTGGAGAAGCACAGGTGTTGCTAATAACATTAACGAGGACTTTGTTGTATTCAAGTGTCCAAGTAAGTACTGACAGCGAGCCAGTAGGTACAATACCAGGAGCCTGAAACAGAAGCACCTATGGGATTCAGCCATCCTTCATTGTATTATGTCCTACTGTGATATGTCAAAATGTATGCAGAAACAGGCCTGTGGCTTGTTAAAACCTGGAAATAAACTTGTAGTGGGCCCTTTTGAACTTTGTCATGGCAGCATCAACCACACTTTTTAGACAGCAGTGCGTGGTGCTTGATGATTTGTGAGCAACTGTACTCATACGGCGTCAATAGTTTATTTTGATGGCGTAATGCTACTTGCTTCAATTAGTTTGTTTTGGCAGGCATCTTTTGTTTGCGGCACAGTGGAGATGATTTGTCTTTAAAGATATAATTGATAGTAATGAACCTGTGTGTGTGTGTGTGTGTGTGTGTGTGTGTGTGTGTGTGCCCTTTACACACACAGTC
Organism: Myoxocephalus aenaeus; assembly: GCA_038501785.1. Classification (NCBI taxonomy): domain Eukaryota; kingdom Metazoa; phylum Chordata; class Actinopteri; order Perciformes; family Cottidae; genus Myoxocephalus; species Myoxocephalus aenaeus. The sequence goes on from JBAMJR010000187.1 coordinate 436,030, forward strand.
CGAACTGAAATGGCAGTAAACATTATTCCTGGTAAAGTCCATCATTTAAATGGCTTCAGTAGCCAAGGCAGCGAGATAAATCAGATCATAGCCTTGATGTGTTATGCATGCATCCAGTTACTGCCAATGAATCAAAACACAGGTAGAAGGTCACTAAATTTGCCTCATATTTATTCAGAGCACATGTCCTTGAAAACCTCTGCAGAGAGAACAATGTTGAGGTGCTTTATACTTGGATTCTTTCACATTTAACAATCTTAAAAATAGTGCAGAGTTTTGCTCTTCCATGCTGCTAAGGCTCATGGTTGCTAAATTATTAATTAGAAATGTATTGACTTGATTACAGACTATTTATTGTAGTACTTACAATAAATACTGAGTAAACCTATACCTTACATTCCGTGAGCAATACACCACATGGTCAGCAGGATGTGTTTGCATTATGTCTGTTCAGTAGCATGGTTTCAGTTGTCTAATATCTATTTTTCCTGGTTTACTCAGCTGTGTTAGGTGTAACCAGATGTGTTGTGTTTTGCTGAATTAGTCAGTGCTGTGGAAATCATATTCATATTTCTGTAGCCCCTTTTGTTATACAGAATATGTAATGGTCTTATTTTAATGTCGTTTGACTTTTTTTTTTTCTTCTGGCCTTTTGGCCAAAACAGAAAAAAACAGGACTGCTCTGCTAATAATTGTTTTCTCACAATTTTACCGTGTTTCTCCTATTCTTACCCTTTCCACAAGTTTGCACTCATTAATCAAAGATGCTGGCCTCCTGCTGAGGGCTGAGCAGGTTCATCAATTTGGCAGCCAGCTTGCTGTAAGGAACAATGCAGAGGCTCTTAACACACAAGCATAAATAAATCTATGGTCTTTATATGCAAGCCCTGAAGGTTAATACTGTATAATTCAATGTACCCTCTTTGTCTGCTGTGATTGATGTTTTTAAACATGTAGGGCTTGACGGGAGTCCCTTTTTTGTAGGTCAGTGTTGACACTTTATGATTGGGTGAGCTTGGGGGGAGCGGCACGAGGGAGGTGGATTATTAGGAATATGTCAGGGAGATTACTCTTTTTCACTCATCTTCCTGATCTATTTTCTCTCCGCCTGGAGATGCTTTTCGCAGTGCTTTATTTGAGCCAATGATGCTTCTAAGATGGAAGTCTCCCTGCTGTGTAAATGAGGCTGATGTTTAAAATGCTAGTGGTCTGTTCTACTTGTTTGACTGTTTCATATTTATTTACCCCCTTTGCTGCAGGAATTGCAGACCAGCTGAGAATGAATGAGGTGGATCCATATACATTATTCTCAGTCTGATAGGTGCAGATCCAATATGAACCTTTTTGTCCAGTTTTTGTTGTAAACCATTCCACTCTCACACAAAGCCCACGTTTTTATTGATCCTCAAGCATTTACAATCTGGTCACTGCTGCCACAAACACTTTCTACTTGAGCTGCACTTGGCATGCTGCTGGAGTCCCATTTTTAAATATTCTGGCCTGATAAGAGACGGGAGAAAATACATTTTTACCCTAAAAATGTTTGGATCAGCAAAGGCCAAACTCTGAGGCTTAGTGAATCGAATTGACTAAATTCTTTCCGCACCCTGATGAGACATTGCGCAGGCAGTGGGCAGGCATGCATATTTGCATGCTATGAGAATATTGCCTTTCTGTCTCGTACTGCGAAAATGAGCACTTTCTTATTTTGAAGAATTGCCATTAAAGCACAGACCTTTCCATACAACTTTAAACAAACTTCATTTATTGACATGCTCTTAAGTGTTTTAGCTGCTCAAAATGATCCACGGTTCAGGTGGAGTAGATTATCCTGAAATGATCTCCATAAAAAAAGATCTCTACAAGGACACCACTATTGAAGGCAAATGTTTATGCTTTCCTTCCAATAGTCAAACCAACACACCTTTTTCTTTTAGTTGCTCTGTATGACTGTCACGTTGCTTTCTGTGTGTGCCTTGAACGTTGCCGTTTAATGTATGTTACACATGTAAAAACCCTCACATTGACATCATTTGTAGGAGACGGTGTTGGCTTGTCAGAGCTGAGAGGGTGAGATTCACAAATAAAGACCAGTTATTAAGACGCTACGGTCATAACAAACACAATGTTCACTCTGACCTCACTTGCAAGTAGAAACCCTTTAAATAATGCTGTACAAGGAACCTGCGTTTGGTACCCGGGTTTCTTGTTAGTTATGACTCGTGACTTAGTAAATGGCTTTCTATGTCGGGAGGCCAATGCCATTATATGCCAGATAGATGGACAGCTAAGTAACCTGAGGAGACTCAGCCTTGTAGTAGTTCAAAGACTGGTTACAGCATCAATTATTTGAAACTACAGTGACCTTTTCCCTCTTGCTATCGAATGAAACGTGTAAGTGTAGAATACCGTAATCTCTTTTACACTGGTATGCAATACAAAATGAAACAGATGGAACTGTAAGGTGACTCGAGTGTGGATGACGCACAACAAGTGTTGCTGATACTCATGTGAGAGCATGGAGGTCGTAGGTTATGAGACATCCAGTGTTTACTGATGATATTAAGAGCTGATTTGGAAAGCATAAAGATGAAAAGATGAAACACAGTTTATATATATCAGAAAATAAATGTGAAAGAAGAAAGTGGCCAATCTGTTAATTCAAATTCAGATCCTTTTTAACTTTTTTTCCCTGTTGTGTCTATACATTTTAAAATTATGATTTTGTTTTCTTCTGGTGTTCAGGTGAAAGCCTTCTGCCATTGATCATAAGCCTATCCAGTTTTGAAGATGTTTGCCTGGGTCAGTAATGTGTTAACCTAAAATCCTAACCAAATAAATGTGCTTGTTCGGCTTTCCTACAGTGTGTCCTATTGTATGTACTGTAGAGGCCTCAACTAGTTCACAGATGCCCTTCAAAAGCAGCATTCCAGTGCTCAGATATTTTATAATTGTTGAATTCAAATTTTAGAAGGCATTTTACATTTCCTTAAACAAACAAACACAAACGCTGAATGGATGACCTGAAGTAATCTCTGGTTGGTTCATTGGAGTTGAATTGAATAAGCGTCTTACTTTTTGATTCGGAAATTATTCCCTATTGTACAAAGTTGCCACTTTGTAGGAATAGCTATAGTAACTGTGAAGAAAACATAAATCCTGCACAATGTCGGCCTTTTGCAACCAATTTGGCAAACACTGTTTTTGTCCTCATACTCTAATCAGGTACAATTTAGGGCCGAAATCGTGATTGAGGTGCAAAATATACGGCTTTGATATAGCAAACTATTTGCTTTGTATATCGTGGAGTAATATCCACCTCAGCAGAGAAGGAAGTTGCTCTTCCTCTCTGTGTTGTAATAATCCAAGCGTCTCCTTGCTTTGTTGACCTAGCTCAGCCGGCCGCATGTGCTTTTAGTGCATGATTTACTGCTCTCATACAGCGGATACATCTGATAATCTGACAACGACGGCGTTGTTGCGGAAACATAGCAACCGCCCTCCGGTTCTCTTTCAGGTAAACACGGTTTGCCCTGTCAGCACTTTTGCCGTAGTCTGCAATGTGTGCGCTGTTAGCACCGTTAGCACCGTTAGCTGCGAGTTGCCGGTTGTCACCATGTTGAGAACCGATGAGAGGCAATAGAAATACTCCCATCCCAGTATATTGCACCGTGAACCATTTTGCGATGATATCATGCCGGCTGCAACGGCAATTCAGACCAGGGCCGTCAAGTGGGAAGGCCACTCTTGTCTTTGAATTCAGCCTTCATTTTGATCTCAACTAAACATCTGTTAAGTTCTGCATCTTACAGTTACAAAATGTGTCCACAGACGACATATAAACACTCACACAAAGACTCTCACAAGGTGAAAACAATACGTCACTGCCGCGGCTGGTAATAAAGTAAGTAAGTAAGATAAGATATATTTTATATATTTCCCAATGGGGAAATTGTGCTTGGGCAATAGTGCTGCACACAGCTGCAATACGCTTAAAACAATACATAGCCAACAGACATTACACCACATTCCCCATGTGTGGGACTAAGAAAGGATAATCTTATCTTAAGTTAAAGTTATTTTTTTCCACAGTATTGAGTAATGGGGTTTCTAATTAATCTTTGTTAGTCTTTAGTTTGCTTTTTAAAACTTTGTAAAGCCGAAAAGTCAGCCTGGCGATACTATCTTCATCCTGAAATGAGTTAGCATTTTTGCACTTCAGGTTCTCTCGTCTCAAAGTCAATGTTTTTTTTAAATGCTTTTTTATACGGTCTGTGGTTAACACAAGCTGAAGAGACGTTAACGTTTTGTTCAACGATATATCATACGTCAGTACATACCCCTGTTGTGAATTTTGAAGCTTTTTTGTGTCTTAATTTAGGTGGTCGCTAACAAATGGCTGAATGAAATGGACTAGCCGCCATTACGCCGGCTAGTCCACCTTCACGGTCTCGTTGTGTATACTTGCGCTCCTTCGACCGTGGAATAGTTCGTTTAAAGCCAAACAATAGCTTTTTACTCCAGCCGATTGCATTCACACTTCAAAAATCATGAAAGTCTTGTTCATTTGGGAAAATGATCTTGTTGAACAAAACGTCTAAGTATCATAAACTTCTATCTTGCTGCAGAGCTTAATTTCCATTGGCTTTTTGTTGAAGGGAACCAGTGCAATACTGACTTCCGGGGTTGAACTAAACAAAAATACATCATCCCTGGAGACAATTACGGTATCGCGGACTGCACAGAGACGGTTTAGAGTACTGCCAGATGTCTATATTTCTGTTCTTCTGGAGACAGATTTTGTCACTGCAATAGCATTGCAACTGTGCAAGATGCAGTGATCAAACTTGACAGATGTGTAGTTGAGATCAAAATGAAGGATGAGTTCGGAGATATGCTTGGTCTGAGCAAGGGTGCCAGAAGTAGGGGAAGTAGAGATGGAGCCCCACCACTTTTTGCCCTTTGCCCCCATTTATTTTTGCGGCTGGTGTGATCCCATCGCAAGATGGTCTCTAGATTTGTTCCATTTCAATTGAGGATTTCTTTAAGTGCCTGTATCGTCTTCAATAGGTGAATAAAACCTCTAATTATATCCTGTTAGCATGGGAGCTCATCCCTTTGATGCTTTTGGTTGGCTTGCAGCCATTTGTAAACTAGAATACAAGGATAATATTACAGCTGTCCGCTGTTAAAGATCACACATCGATGCCAAGAGTTTAACCTAACACATGAGGGTATATCCCTTTTTCCTTATCCAATAGTATTGTCCTAAGAAGGGACATTTGTAAAGGGGTGATGTCCTCCTTTAGGTGACGAGCCTCTGAGTTTACTACGCTTATTTTTTTATTTTTATGTTTCGTACAACTGATCGTTTCAATGATTTCAAAGATGTTGTTTGAATTGTAATGGTATTATTATGTACTCGGTATCATCAAGTACTCAAATGTAAGTATTTGAACACGATGAGAAAAAAACATTATAATGGTGCATGATGCATCAGAGTTAAAAGTGTATATACAGTTGCAAAGGGTCTGTAAATGTATGGCATTCTTTACAAGGGAGGTATTGGGGGGAAAATACTTTCTATTTCAATTCATTTTTCAAAATAAAAACTTAAACGTGAACTTATTTGGGGAGATATACATATAGAATCATGAAAGAAGTCTGGAGAAGATATGGAGGATGTTTTATTTTTTTGCATTGGGTCCTAGGGAATGTTATTGTTGTGCAGTGAAAGTTTGACGTAATGTCAAATGAGTCAACTCATCGAATTAAAGTTCAACTAAACATTTTTTTAAGTAAAGGTGTTTACAATTATGTCTGTTTATGATATGGTGAATTGTTTGTTTCTATCTGCATGATGTGACAGCCTGAGCAAAAATTTGTATATTTCCATGTTATTCCCTGTTAATTCCTATGGAAGGTTTCCACCTTTGAATATTCCAGGAATTTTGCAACCCTGTGATGATCTAGTCGTTAAGAACCCAGGGTTATTGTTATTGATAGACCTCAAAATGGTTGTGGTTCTTTGGCATTTCTTATTTTTCTTTGATGTAGTCCAGAGTTACTATGTATTACCATAAATTAAATACTCCTATGGTTGTAGCAACACCTTAAAGAGTCAATAATTTTGAGTGATGTATGAAGACTTGAAAGGATTTCAGTGATTCAAAGATTGAAGTTGGTTTAGGCTCCGTGTCCTTTACATTCCAAACAAAATGAACCCATATGGTAATGCAGAGTAAACATGTGGCGGCAGGTCAGACGTGTTTGCAGGGCCTACCATATGTGTTATGAAATTCCCTGACCATGAGAGGATTAAAGATACACATTGCTTCATCTGCACACATTTTAAAACAATTTCAGTAGAAGGGGGAATACTTTCAAGCTTTGTATTTGATTGTTTATTAAAAAAAAATCAGTTTCTCATCACATTAAAGACATTTATTCAATACAGTTTCCTAAGGTCATTGGATTTTTGTAAAATCTAAATGTATCTTCTCTTCTTATACTTACTTGACCATAATTCAATTTCTGCCAAGTGTTTTGTCCCATTGCACCGTGGTTGTCTCTTGGAGCTGGAGTTAGATTTTCTGCTGATGTTAAGAATGGATAACTCATCTCCCTTTGGGCTCCATATTACCATTTTTATTTCATTTTCACAGAGCCTTCAGATAGGAACGGTGCTGAATGAGTAAATCGATAAAAGCAAGCAATAAATCTGACTGTTGTCTCGTGTTTCAGGTGCAGAGCAGTGATGTCACAGAACTGAGGACCGTCTCATACAAGTAAGTGTTTGGTTACATTAGCTACACATTGTCCATCACTGCCATTGTGCTTTTTTGGAAGGGCCTCTTTTGATTTTATAAAGGAAAACCAGTTTGCTTTCTTAAATTGGAAAAATGTGTGAATGGAAATGCAGGACTAAGCAAAAGTATTATTTAAGTATAGGATTATAATTTTCCAATTGGTTTGAGATTTAACAATGTCCTCCTTTATGAAATTAGTTTGTGCTGCATTACACTTTGCTCCATTTTGTGTGTATCTAATTAATTCCTGTCTTTCTTAGAATTAAAGTGTCAGAACATATTTAAATCTCTTGGCGGGAATACAACTTTTTTGACTAAGGGGTAAGATGAATGACTGTGAGCCAAACAGGCATACTTGGTGGGGTTGAAGCTATTTTTTTTGGTTTTGTTTTAAAATTTAATTTGGTCTGTTTCCTGGTTGCTATTAAAAATTGCCCCAAGGCGGTTATGTCAAATTCACTTCCTTTCATCCTGAGCTCTACTCTATCAGAAACTGTGACATGCGGTTGTTTTCTTCCTGCAAATACTTGTTGCCAAATTAGGAGTTCATTTGCAGTTTTGAAAGTGCAGTTAATTTTTCTCTTTTGTACATGCTCCATTGTGGAATAGGAGTAAATTGATGAGCGGTCACAAAATAGTTTTTTCCCAAGCAGTGAATATATGATGACAATTGCACTCGGTGCACACACAACATCAAAATGTATTGTGCTGCAAGTTAAATATTTTCAAGAAATAATTCTGCTCCCTAATTGAATTGTTGGCAAATCAGATGTAGTTGAGCGATCAATGCTACCGTTTCTGGAAGGATCTGTGTTCACATTTACCGACAGGCTTGAATCCAATGTTTTCACCTTTTTGTGTCTTTGCTACTCTGACCCCTTTTTTGCCCCTCAACTCTTTCAACATTAAGTAAAATCCTAAAGGTGACTGTGACCGCTCATTTATCCTTCATGAAGCGAAGAATGCTGAAGTTGTGCCGTGAAATTTATGGCATGTATACGACCACCTCCGGATCTAGAGGGAAAAGTTTCCTACTGTTTATGTGACTGACCCTGGAAAGAGACAGGTCATCTGTAGAGCTGCAGACAAGCGGAGTTGAAATGGCAATGGCAAAATGAGCCTCGCCACAGGAATACCATCCTCTCTAAACCTGAGTACTCTCCCTTTCATTTGTGTGTAGTAGAAGCCCTCAAGGATTTATTATAGCAGTTATGAGTAACCTTCAGTTTAGAGCCCAATCTTAGGTTTCAGAAACCGTTGCCAGGTTGGCAAGTTATAGCCAGCCATTGCTTTTGGTTGCCAGAGGATGACACAGTGGTTTCTGTACATTAATTTCACAGTCCTCGTATGACCCTGAGTCAATAAACACATATTATTAAATGATAAACAATGGTGGAACATAACATTCTTTCTTTATTTCTGTTATACATATTCACATTCACAAAATGATGCTTACTGATAGAGTGTATATGTTTATTTTAACACAATCAGGTCAGTGTGACTGGTTTGTTAGCTGTGTCAAGGGAGGTCAGCTGTTAAATAAGAATGAAGTGAGCAGTGGTGTTTAAAGGTTGAGTGACTATATTCATATTTTGAAGTTGGTTTACATTATGCATCTGTGCGGCAATCTCTGATTTGTTTTGTTTCAACTGCAGTTCCTGGACTTCCAGCCATACTTTGCCTCTTTTTAGTTCGATCAAGATCAATGAAAGTGTTTTATTTTTGTATTTATTTTTTAATATACAGGTAGTCTAAATTTGGTTTCCCAGGCAAACTGGACATGTAGTGAAAACTGCTACTGTTGTGCTTTAACCAGTGAGCCCATTCTCCCTTTGCTGAAGGGGAAAGACTAAAGAAAGAAAAGAGGGGAAAGGAAACAAAAGAAAAAGTGATGCAGAAAATGTTTAAGAGGCGTTAAAGAGGATACAATTCCAAGAGGTAGTCCCGACCTGAGTTCTACTGAACACAATGATCTCAGATTTTTGTCAGCTATAGTCCAACCCTCCCCTGCAATGTTTGAAATTGAACTACATACAAGAGGCAAGGAACACATGTAAGAGACCTAGACTAACTTTAATCAAGCTAAAAGAAATTGAAATCAGCACTTCATTGTACATTATGTGCCTGCAGCTGCTTTTTTAGTAAAAGCCAGGCGGTGCTGCCATTCATTTCTATAACTCTTCAACACAATGGAGATACAAAGCACACAAAGGGCATGTCTGGCTGCAGACAAAGCAGACGTGTTTATTTTCGAAAGAATTGTTAAGGGAGGCGAAGTGAAGCAGGACACGTTCCCTCACACTGTTAAAATGTCAGGTACATTCTAATCCAATAAACATATTAGTATTTATACGATTGTATTTTAAATAAATGATTCAGTTAATTTAAATATTTTTACGGCCTTCAGGTAATAGTGTAGCTTTACTGAGGAGGCTGTAGTTTGTGACTTTGCCAGTAGAGCGAACAGATTGCTGCTGCTATGTAATTTGTTGAGGTAGTACATCAAGCCCACTCTTCTTTTGCTCTCCACATTTTTCTGCCCAGAAGGGCACTAAAACACAAGTGAAGTGATGAAAGCACTCTGTCAATGGCAAATCAAAGACTCGTGAAAATGATGCAACTATGTGTCGGTTGTGTGGATACTACATTCACACTGACTGTTCTCAGAGGTTTAATGAATACACGGACACATTTAACTTCTAAGAATAGCCGCAATGTGCATTTTGCTGTATAGTCTAGAATCATTGCAGAGGTCATTAGATTATTATGAAATGAATGATCTTTACAGAAAATACATTGTAGATTTGTGAGGTTAATTGACCAGTCCTCAATGTATTGAGGTTGCACATTGTTGTTGGCGGTTTAATACAACAACAGAAAGATACCAGAGAATCTTGAAATTCTGCAATGTCATAAGGAAACTTCTCCAGCCTCAAATAAAAAAGTGCAGGTAAAGGTTGCTTTACAGATCTAGAGATATTGACTCGAATTAACCTTGTCTAGTCATTAGGGTTTCTCGGAACATCCTTTTGAATTTTTTATGTGACGATACATCACTTAAATGGTTTACGGTGATGGTTCACCTGTTTTATCAATTTAGGACAAAGTCGTGATTGATTCAGGCAAGTCAGACGCAGAGGGACCTGATCAACGGGCAGCATCACGCAGCGGGTTACCTGTAGAAAGGTTACTTATAGGTTGTAATGTTGATTTGTAGTCCCACTTAACTGGGAGGAAGTTAGTCCCGCAGAAAGTGGTTTGAGTTCCAGGCAGCTGCAGGAGGCTTGTGTCTTGTCAATGAAGTGGAAATAATGACTGTTTCTCTTCTGGGGTGAGAGGTCTGGGCTGGACAGGCCTGGGTTTTGGGGACAACACTGGCATGGTCTACTGGGGAGCTTGTTGGAAGACTGTAGGTCTGCAAGAGCGTCTCTGAGGTGCGCAGATGGCAGTGAGGAAAATTAAATTTTCTCATGTGGTCATGGCCAGCTGCCTCGTGTTCCGTCTTTACTGATGGCATTAAGTCTTCATTGGGCGACAGAGATTTTTAGTCTCTTTCTTACTTCATCAGTACACAGCAACGTTGTGCATCACAAAATAAAGATCCTGCAGATCCTGTCTAATTTCTGACGGGGCTTCATTTTGAGGGCGAGGATTTATTCTATTTATAGTAAACTAGGCATTCTGAAAACTTGTAACTGCTTGATTATAGATCTCAAAACACTCTCACATTATCAATGCTAATAAAATGCGTACCGCTCAAATGCTACGTAGCTGGATGAGAGTTTCGTTGGCAGCCTACAGGACCTTCGCAGTGAGGATCTGTGGTGTCAGCCCTCAGACGGGTGTAGAGGTGACAACAAGGTGAACACAGAGTTGTAGAATGGTTAGAAATCATTGATATTCTGACTCGGAGGCTGCAAATGGCTCTGTGGCAGATGGAGTCTTTGTCAGGCAAGAAAAATGGCAGCTTGGGAGCATCAACGCCATTTTCCCTATCAGCTCGGCTGGCGGGCTGTGACCTTCTGCCGCTCAAAGAGATCCCCTTGCACAAGATCAATTATCTCACTTCCATTGTTTACTAAGCTAGTGGAAAATTATTTAAATATCTTTAATTTTTTTTAGAAAGATTGCATTTGTAATTATGAAGTTGGTGTTTGCTGTTAATACATAATGAGGTCAGCAAATTGTAGTTTGTCTTTGTTTTTTAAGCACAGTAGAAAATACATCAGTGCAAGATTGACACATACTGGACCAGTACATGGCAGCTGTTTAGCTCCATTTATTTCCTGTTGTTACCGAATTATTGTTATTGATTTGACTGATTTCCAACAGTTCTTTAAACTAAATTGTTAGTGGAAGAGATTCATCAGGTGTACAGATATATGGCATTGCTGCAATTGGTTTTCATTAACATTATTTGACTCAAAATAGGTAATTTGCTCAGGTTAAAATGTTTATGCAAATACACATGTACATTATACTAATTTGGTTATGGCTCTTCTCATTACACAGATAACACAGACACACAGAATAACATGGTGATATGCAGTCATTATTCCCGGCTGTAAACAAATCTAATTCAGAATAAAACGTTGAATGAACCTGGGGAAAAATGAGGGAAATGAAGAAACGATGCAAAAAGCAAATGACATTGAGACCCCAGTTTAATATGTATGTATTTCAGCTTGATGGTTGATTTCATTAGCAGTTCTCATTGTTATGCACTGACTGTCCTCCTGCAGTAAAATGGATATTGTATTCACTTAGCCTGAATATTCCGGAGGAAGTGTTTGGATTTGAGTGGTTCCCTTCAGAAAAAATGTTGTCCTCCTTACCCAGATTCTAATTATTTATTATATACAACATATTGATCTTCATTCATTCGTTTGTGTAGTTTTATTTTCTTAAAACCAAAACATATCACATTTTTATTTAGAATATGTCCAGTTTTCACAAATGTTGAATCAACATTAAATATGAATATCTATGTTAATTTAATAGGTTACTGTTATCTGTCATTTAGGTCAATGGGATTTATTTCCTAGTGGGAGAAAACACTGTAGAATGTTAACACTACATGAAGCTTGGCCGGTCATCTACCTTTTGGGCATGAGCCACTCTCTTATGTGCTTTTATCTCCATTCAAATACTGAACCCCATGTTCCACATTTTAGTTTGAGTGATGCAAAAAGCAGATGTTGATTGTTACATGTTTTAATGCTATATGTTATTTGATCTGTCCTATACAATTGTGACCTACACATGCAGGCAAGTTGTTTTCCTTAAAACCCTTCGTCCTTCATTTCCTATCCAAAATACAAATATATAAATAGAAAGCAGTGGCAATACAGCTCCTAAACATTACTATATTTTTGATAAGTTGCAATGTGGCACTGATGGTCACGGCATCATGTCGTTGGGCTTAGAGTGTAGGACGGTAGATCTAGAACTGCACACATGGTCTCACTGTTTTCTGTCAGGAATCTTTACGTCTGTGTGTCGTTCCTTCATCGGCTCAGTGAATGTGTGGAGTGCCACGAGGTAGTTCTGCACTCATTCTTGTTTTTGTGTGTTTTATTTTTTATGAACAGCTCTATTATCATTGATATGCTCCCAACACAAATATTGATTTCTTCTTCATTCAAATGACTGTTTGGCTTTTTTTTAACAAAAAGCTCCACAAATTCAAAGTCCCTTTTTGCACATTCATGTTGGTTTTTTAAAACTGTAATCTAAAGATGAAGTACATTCGATAAAGCTGCTCCTTATTAGTCTGTTATCAGTCTGAGACAAAATCCACTGTTGTGTGATAATGATGTGTGCATAGATGTTGGAAACAAGACGTGCAGAGGTAGAAAGGCCAGATGCCTGTCTGCCTAAATTTCTTTTTAGACTAGTCAGGATTTTGGCTCCAGAACTACTGTCAAAATCAAGGAAACTCGCACATAGTGATACTAACCACAGTTGTTATATGTTTGGTGGTTTGGGAAATTTCAACTTCACCTTTTACAGCTCCTGTCTTTTGCTCAAGAGCAGGGACTTTTTGGAAGCAGAAACTATGGCCTCAAATACAACTTGAACACGACGCTGTGGTTAAAATGCATTCAGAGCGCTTCAGTTCCTTAGAAAAGATGCATCATCTAATTTGATTCAACTCTAAAATACATATTGGCCTCAAAAATACATGTCAGTCAGACACTATTGTGTTATTTTGGTCCAGCTAATGTCCATACAATACTGGTGAGACGAGGACAAATAACAAGGATGCCCAAGAAAACATCTAACGAACTATAGGGACTGCGCTGTCTCTTCAGTCATTGTTGCTACGTTTGGAGAAGGCGCTGCTAACTTGCATTAACCTTATGTATGTATGTATGTATGTATGTATGTATGTGTATATATTATAAAATAAATAATCCATGCCATTTTCCCCTTTCTCACAACCGCTTCAGTACCACTTTCTGGCCTTGTTTTGGGTGAACTAGAAATATGTTCAGTGCACATCCCGGTCATATTCCAAATGAAATCTGATTAGTTGCTTTTAGAAAAAAGGCATTGGTCTCCCAAACTCTGTGAACGTGGTTGTAGTCTGGTATGATAATATTTCACATCTATTAAAAGGTCCCCTTATTATCATGGTTGCTTGAAGTGGCCAGTGGTGTTCAGTATAGTCATTGTTCACTCCATGTCACTGTAGAGTACACAGAGTCTGACTAGTGCAAGCAGGCGATGGAAATATTCATATAGCAGCAGAGAAGAAGCTCTTTTTGTGAACATGGCTCATAGGCAGACAGGAAATTAGTTATTTTACCCGCACATTCGTCAAAATAGAAATAGTCTGATGAGTATCCCAAGTGACTCTCCCACATCTATTGAAGCCACAGCTGCATGTACCGTGCGCTTAGTATTAAGTCTCAAATGAATTTCAGGTGTTTTTGAGTACTATAAGACAATTTGTTTTCTTCTTCTTCATCTAAAAGCCATTGTCCTGTTTTTTTTTATCCCACAATAATTAGTGTATTTAAAATAATGACATGCACCATTCATTTTATTCCCTTCACCTATTACTCCTCCTAAAATTACGATGTGGAACGCAGTTGCAATCTGGTAGAACAAAGAACTCTTGATGGCGAAACTGTTGGTTTTTGCCTTTGACACTTCAGTTTCTGGTAACCTTTGATTCAGTGACAATGAAGCAGAAAGTCAACATATTGTTCAGTCTGTGGCTCTTGTGCAGCCTCTGCACAGATAACAGTGTTATTTTGACGGCCACATGCAGAACTGCTAGCGCCTTAACAGATAAAGTACATGTGTGAAAGTGAGTAGATATTTCTGAATGTACATATGCAAAAACTCATTAATTTGGCACAATTCAAATTTCTTTATGAATGTAATTAGTGAAACAGTTGCCATTGTATACCAGAGTAAAACTGTGTTTCTATTTCATTGTTTTCCTTTTCTGCTTGTGTTCTGTCGATAATAAGGTTGTGATTTTCAAAAGCTGATGTCTTTATTCACTGCTCTATTGGTTCCAAAGTTATTTTTGCAGTGTTTAAAATTACTGAAAGCATTGACTTTAATACCTGAATTTAACTAATTGATAGTTGAAAAGACAGTGCACCTGTGGTGTGGACAACCGAGGAGCATTGTCCACTTTAAGGACTTAATTGTTTCTTTTTCATTTGTCTGTTTGGGAAACCTGTCAGCTGCTGACAGCTTCTCAACATTTGTAACCTATAGTGCACCGATTTTCATTTGTTCTATTTCATTTCCCTTTTTTTCTAACCGGTTATTTTTATTACATGTATTTTCACTGCCACACACACTGCTAATGCTATTTCTAGGGTTTGATTGACATACAATATAAAGCAGAATATCAGCCTTTTGTAGGTGGTGTGCTGCAAACAAAAATAGTGTTTTCCCCTTCAGATTAAGCTGGCTGACTGCAGTGCTTTGCTCAGCTACTCACAACACACTTGCAGATTATTTTTTTAAATCATCACTGACCATTTCCAGTGGCATTAAGACAAACTACTGAGCATCAGAGTCTAGCGAATGTGTCAAAGCTGGAAAGTCTGGTATCTGTCAGTGTTTCATGTTACTCTGTTGTCTTAATCATGCCTACTCCATCCTGTCTGAAGTGTTGAGGGCCCTCCTTGTGTTTTTTTTTGTGTGCCAATAATTTGTTATGGGTGTGTTATGGTTCTCCACATCAAAGCGACTGGTGTTGAGATGTGACGTGTCCGTCTCCATACGTCTCCATTAGACGGCTGATGCAAGAGTCCAGCTATTAAAAATGGTCTTCTCCTTTTGGCAGCCTGACATTATCTAGCTGTAAGGGTGCAGTGCCAAATTATGAGGTTACAATTCCTGATTATCTCGTTTTCTTTTGTGTGTCATTGACCTTCATTTAGGACATTCAGTGTGTGCACACTGCACAGGTGTTTGTTTCAATGTTACCAGCATCGCCTGCTTCAATAAAGCAGTGGACATATGGACACTGTGTGACTAATGCTTTGAAAGGGACACTCGGGATCTGTTTTATTGCTTCATTTGGCACACCGCAGTCCCACTTCCCATTACGGTTGCCATGTGATTTATGTTGTGCTCTTTGGAGAGTGAGAGAGAGGAGTCGGGAATGAAAGAGCCGTGATAGTGATGTTTACCTTGATCCTGGCTGCCTTCTATTTCATCTTGGACATTGACAGTGGGGAGAAATGGGTTAAAGCCCTGTTAGGCCCCATGTTTTGCCGCACTTAAAGGCTGTTTCTTTGATCATCTAAAGCACGAGAGTGTTATTGGCATTGCAGCGTCAAGCCTTAAAGACTGAGAGAACCTTGGACTTCTGTCCTCGCTGTCTCTGGCATGATACATAGTCAGAATCACAGCATCAGATTCACCACATCACCTTCCACCTACAGACAACAAACAGATACTTGATTGATAACCACTACGGGCAGATTTCTGACATAATGTAGTTATGTAGCTTACTTCAAACTGCCTCCTTGCAGCGGTTTGTTCACCAAGTAAATAAGAAATTATTATATTGACGCAAGGATGTGTTTGTCTTTTTACAGTTGAATCTAAAATAGTAGGAGTCCTTTGCTCGGCTGCGTGTTGTTTAGTTGTGCATAATGACAAATAACCTTTGCAACAGCATCCTACTTTCATGTTTAATTTGTAGCTATGCTTCCTGTCAGATGATTGCACCTGATTTATATTGACGCTGCTTTTTTTTCTTCTCCTGTTTACATGCAAATGCACACCTTTCACAACCCAATAATATCAAACTGAGATATGCAACTGCTGAATTTGTATAATATTTTCAGTCACAGTCCAACTGCATTGCCACCTTGCTTTCTGTGAGTAATTGAAGTTTCACACAAAGTGATGCAAACAATGTTTTCATGAAATTGTCATCTTCCATCACTCAATTTATGCCAGCAAGAAGACTATTTTAGCAAATAAATGTGGACTACATTAACACACAACTATCTTCTAGTCAGTGGCATGTCAACATGTTTTAATAGCAAAGGTGTTCAGTCATCTAATAAGAATTAATTATTATGTTATGGTTAATATTCTGCCCGTTTTTGTACCGTTTTTTAAAAGTCGTTCTGTACACATGGTTCCCACCCAAAGACAACCTTTTTTTGCCTCTCCAAATCATTATTTTATGTCTAATCTGTGATTTGCAAAGTGTGCCAAAAAAAAATCGCTAGAAGTACCCCCTTATTTTTAAATAATAGAACCATGTGGAGATTATTTTTTGGATGGGTAAAAACTTGAATACAGAATCAAATATGTATTATAATGATGCTTGCAGCAACTGATGGCGAACAAATGATCCAGGATTAAACAAGGAGGGTGTAGTGGTAAATCCTGTAATGTGTAGTGATATTAATGTGGTGCACATGGGATTATCTGGAACAAGTTTCTGCTTGCCTTTCAATCTCCACCTTTTGGAAAACACTACAAATACCAAGAACTAGCTGCATATTACCATCGCTCTCCGTTAATGGTTCATTTATATAGAGTGTAGCATTCTATTGGAAAATAAACTGCTCTAGCAGCGCATTAAAAATAAAAATGTCATACAGGAGTACCATTCTCCCTGTACCACCTGCATTTTCTAAGCTAACAACAACAACAACAGCTTAATAGCAGTTGATTGGGAGATGCATACCAATTACTTGTCCTTTTCTCTCTCTCTACCCCCTCTCTTCCTTCTCTGTATGTGTCTAATTAAAACTGGAGGCTGAGCTACACATTTTATGGCTAATGCTTGCTGCTGATGGGGCAGCAGTAGGCAGGAGCTCTAGGAGCGTGTTCATGATGGATGTCAGTCTGTGCAGAACATGTGGGGCTCCCACCCCCAGAACACCCTTCATGAAAATGATCCACATGCAAACTGCAGACTGTGCCAACAGTGAAGGACAAATGCATTTCTTGAAACATTTGTCATACTGAGGCTTCGCATCATTCATCAGAGTACATTTGCCTCCTTAACTACCAGCCTTTCCAATGTATTTGTGGTAGCATTCCACATTTGTTTGAAGCAGTCGATGCAAACAGAAATGAATTTTTTGGCGTGAAGGTCTCCCTAAAAGATGGATGTGCCTCGAAGAATGATGATAACATAATGCCTACGCGTTGTGTTTTGTGGTAATTCTCAAGAGGGAAAAATGGATTACTATCCTTGCAGTATGGTAGGTGGATCTCATTGCTGGGCTCGCAGCATGTGTGCGTTCTTGCAGAGGAGGTCAAAAATGTGATTACACTGATGCATAAATGACTGGCTGAGACAGGCAAATCAGTGAATAGATGGTGTTTGAAGGTGTTTAGTAACACTAGGGCAGGCCTTACTATGGATCATATTTAGTGACCGATGACTGAATCAGTGTCACAGAGCATCCCATTGGCTCTTTGGTGTAAGCAACACTGCTCTGCCATCAACACCCAACAGTAATAGTCAGTCAATCAGTTGCTCCATAGATTCAGTTATTTTTGACCTACATCCAACATCTTCGTCTGAATTGTTCCATCTTGTATGTAAACCATCCCTGCACACACTCATGATCACACACCCTCTGGAAAGCACATGGTTTATTTTTCCTCCCAACATGCTCATAAAAAAGGGGCCCTCGCTGCAAAGAGCAAACCTGAGATGAATGGTAAACCAGCTTGGGATGCAGAGTATAGATTGTTTAGCAATGCCATGTTTTCCTTTTTAATCACTCTGCACAGCTCTCGTGTCAGCATGCTCTGTGTACCTGAACACCATCAATCGAAAAGATCCGAATAAAAAAAATAAGAAAAATATTCAGATTACATTTCTTGTGAATGTGGAGTGAACAACATTGCAGAGGGTTTCATACATTTACTTATATGCACAATTATCTCAAACATACTTTTTTTTTCTTCTTTAAAAAAAAAAAAAAAAGGTTTCTGAAAACTAAATGTTACCTACTTTGTAATGTCACCTTAAATGACCACTTGACCTTTTTACACACAGCCTGTTAGTTTCCATTTGAAAATACTTCCATGGAATCAAAGAAAATGGTTTTAATGGTACATAAATCCCCCCACTGCAACATCACCAAACATAAAAGGCAATAGTTGGCCTTGAAATCCCCCTTCTGCCTGACTACTCTACTCTGAGTAATGCTGTGTGTTACTGTAGTTTCCCCCCCGATGCAGGTCAATCTGAATTTGACTTCCTTATCTCGTGGGATGGTCGGACAGAGCACTTCATCATTTTCCAGGTAGAGTAGGAGTCAAGGCCAGGAACAATAACTTGTCATCAGAAGACATGGGCAGAATGAAGAACTCATGGATCGTCACAGGAGCATGGTACTCCAACTGAACTGTGGGTGTACCATTGCACTTGTTCTGCAGCCACAGCCACCACATACATTCCATTTCATTCTTAGATCACAAAGATCCTGGCCTACGTCGAGCTCTCATCCTGCACATCTTGTGCGTGTAAACCATAGACTGTGTATAAGAAGTGGACGGAGTCATCGTGACATCACCCATTGGTTTGTGGACTGCCGCTTTGAAGCCTTGAGTTTTGCTGTTGCCATCTGGGATCACGGCCGTCGCCATGTTGTTGTTTTTTGCAACCAGTGAACAGAAGTTACTATATTTGGAATGCGGAGGAGTGACAAGTGACGCCCTATATGACTCTGGTAGCAGCAGCGACCTGTCGATCACAGTAAGCCCGCTTTATGGTCCATAATTTACTAAATGAACATCATGCTGTATTGAAGAAGACTTGAAACTAGCGATTGAGACCAAAAACTCCAGTTTACAATGTTTACTGAGGTAATAAATCAGGTGAGAATTAGGGTAGTTTTTTCAGTCCCTCTGCTTCTTACATCCTTTTTTCCCCTCCCATCTATAAAATGAGCCCAAACAGTGAGTGGGGGTGATATTTTTCAACAGAAATAATTAACTGTTTTGTCGGATGATGGACACCAGCAGTGATTTTTCTAGGGTTTTGGAGTGTTCAGCTGATGGCAAAGCAACTATGTATAGAATCCATCGAAGGGATGTTGATGTCTCAGGAGGAGGATTTAACGTTGTGATGTACGAAAATGATAATTAATAGGCCACCATTAATACATGGCAATTATAGTCAGAGCTTGACATATCCTATTTGTTTCAAATTATTTTTTCAGCCACTTACTCTTTATTTTCATCACTTCACTTTCATCACAGATTGTTGGAGGACAGACAAAGGACCTTTTGAGTGATGCAGCTCTGTATCCTAGAACAGTGCCGAGACACTCTGATACACTTCCTCTTTCTCGTGTGTGTGCCCTCCATTAGCTGAAAAGACAATATGTTTGCAGTCCGAATACTGCTGATCCATGCTTATGACTCTGTTACTGAATTATCATTGTTAGCATCAGCCATCTGTTATTGTGAAAGAAGATAGCACGGACAAGAAGGAACACACAAACACACAAAACAAACGCTTATGTTCACCCAATAACAATACAATGTGGTAACATATACACAACTCCATCACACACACACACAAAGTCACAGCTGGAAAGAGAAAGACAAAATAATCCATCAGTTTTTATTATGTGAAAACCTCAAATTTACATTCATTTTAGTGCTAGTTTATTTATTAATTGGGTCAAAAGTTGTTTTGCATTGTTATCTTTTTATTTATTTAATTCAGCATTAGGTTTAAAATAATACTGGGACATTTTAAGAAACTTGCTGTTCTTGCCAAGAGTTAGATGAGATTGTTGCTATTCTTAAATCTGAATGGTAAATATGATATTTCTTCCCAGCAGATAAACATGCTACACCCAAAATCCGCCCAACATAAACTCTAAAGCTCTCAGTTACACTTGATGATAACAATTCACAATTTTATTAATAAATAAAATAAGAAGAACAAAATAATAGTAATTTGATAATTAATCAACTTTGTTGTTTTGACTATTATATGCTAATTATCAAAGTTATTACTTTGATAATTACACTATTACTAATCCTATAATTTTATTTTTTACAGTTTATTGTTAATGATTACCATATGATTACCATATGACAAGGTCACTAGTTAACCCCTTATGTCGTCTTTGTTTAATCTGGACAAATATAGAAGTATAAAAAACGACGGACGAGTGTTATGCACATGCTAGATTTGCTTTGAGGCCCACTGTAAGATTTCTGATTAGCTGTTTTTAACAACATATTGGAATAGTTGGTTTACCGCCTCACAGCAGGAGGTAAACTGTGCTTGATTCTGGGCTCATCCTGTTTGGAGTTTGGTTGGTCCTGTTGGTGTTTCAGTTTCCTTTACATTACAAAGACATGCATGTCAGGGGGATCGGAGACGGCTCAAATAGTCTTCTATTGTGCCTGTACACCTGTGATGGACTGCCAATCTGATGAAGCATTTTCACTACTTTATGCAAGATGTACCAATGCATGCTGGCATCAACTCCAGCTACCCATGACATTGAGTAGAAATATGCAAATAAGCAAATTACATTATTGGATCCACCTTATTTTATCATGCTAGTTTGCACAGCCAACGTGTCAATATAATTTGTGTTGGGTTGTTATTATGAGACGTGTTGTATCATGTGAATGTTTTCTATCAGTGATTAGTTAGATTGCTTTATTTGAATAGTGTTAGCAGCCTACTTTCACATGATTAATGGCGTTTTGTGCTCATTATAATCTCTTCAATTCTGTTGATAAGTTCATTGTTTTCCCTTTAGAAGAGAAGTTTTTACTCATAGACGACACGCTGAGTTATTCTATTGGAGTCATATATGTGGACATGACTTTGAATTATTCAATCAGAGTAATTTGTTCCCCGCCCGGTATATAAGCATGTGCTTTCATAGGGCCTGCATCCTGCTGTTTGTCTTTCACCTCACATGCTTTCATTAGTTTAAGATGGTGTACACACATCCATCAAATTCATTTAAAATGTTTATAAAATACACAGCATACTGTACTTGCTGCCTCTGCGGTGCCGAATTGACACATTTTATCTTTAATCCTTGTCAAATAAATGTCCACCCTGTTAAATATTTAATTTGTACAGATTCCTAATGAATACGCAGGGAAAAAAGGTTTTTGATTTTCATTAGCATAATTGACATCTTTGAATGACAGGTGAAATGTGATGTAGCAAGGTCAAAATGACACCAAATTACTTTGTATTTTTGAATGTTGATTCATAAATATGAAAGCACCTTTGTTCTTTGTTCTGCACAAACTCAGACTAGCGCAGGAAATGTTGGCCTTTCCAGTGAAGCATGGCTGCAGCTTTCCTGTCATTTACGTCTCATCAGTGCTGTTCCTGGTGAGGGATGATACTTGCTATTCAGATGGTAGCTTTGTCTCCTCAAATTAATCAGCCTCTGCTGTTTTCTTGTGCAGAGGAGAATCACCAGGGAGATCTTGAAATTGGTGGAGTAATGTACGATACAATAACAAAGGCAGGCTGTAAAACACAACCTGGAAACATTCGTTAAAGAGGATTTCAGATGTGGGCTTTTGTGATCAGGGGGATGTGAAGTGGCATACATAATGGAAAAAATCCAGCAAATGTGGGGCTGATTATAGAGCACCGTCGTACTAGAATCTCTGTGGCATGAGAAAGAAAGACAGTGGTCTGAGAGTCATCAGAGGAAATGGCGGAGACTATGATTACAGCTCCTGTTTATTCATCATTGTGGACTTCATGTAAAGATTGTGGAAGGATGAGTAAAAATGTGTTCCTAAGAGTGAAGATTGGCTTCCTGCTTTATTAGACAGTTTCACATTGTGTGTGTGTGTGTGTGTGTGTGTGTGTGTGTGTGTGTGTGTGTGTGTGCGCGCGCGCGCGCACATTCATGTGGTTGTTTCAGCTTTGTTTTATTGTGTGTGAGACTCCAGTCTGTACTGTTATGCTTTCAATTAAACAAAACCATGGCAATACATAATTAGTATTTAATTACAATGTACTTGGAATCATTCATTTTGACATCAGAGTTTTGTAAAATAATTACCCAAAATGAATATATCTAGTGCTGCAACTCTAGGTTATTGTTGATTATAATGTTATAAAAATGTATATTATGTTATTATACAATTAGTTGATTGACCATTTACTCAATACAATGCCAGAAAAAAGGGATAATGATAATTTTTTCTGTCGATTTGATTAGTAAACAAATCATTTCAGCACTAATACCATCACAATACAATAAACAATACCATTGCATTATCAGCCAATGTAATTTGTAGTAATAGTGGACAGTTACACACATTGAGACGTCAGCGGTTGAAATCCAGTTTTGTTTTGACGGTAATTCAGATGTGTGTCAGAGAGAAGCTAAGTCTCGGGGGGTGTGGCATGAGGTATTTTTTTCTCCTCCCCATCTTTTCTTTTCTTGCATCTCTATGTATTGACTGGATTGTGTTTGACAGATATGGAGTTCGGCGAGCGGCTGACCTCCCCATCATCAGCCCTGTCCTCCCTTCACATGGCCTCGTCTTCAGCCAGCTCCTCCCCTGCTCCACCCCAGACACCCTCCACAAAGTGCAGCCCGGCCCCGAGCCCCGCAGGCAGCTCCCCTCTCATCACCTGTGGTACGCACACGTGCACACACACTTGCATACACACACACACTACAAAGACGTGCACAAAGTCAAAGCACAAGATCAAATCTGACATAAAGTTGTTTGTGTTGATATGTTATTATTTCCTATAATCTTTGCCCACATTTTGGACAACATTGATACATTATTTTTGGGAGGTTAAGATTTGAGTGTCACAAAAAAAACAGCCTTAAATCCACAAGCTATTAATACATGTAAATGAAGGCACCATTCCGACTGACTTTACAATCAGTATGCACTTTCTAAATACACTTCCACACCGACTTGAGAGAAAAAAATTAAGAGGAGACGTCCAACTAGATTGTTGAAAACACTGAATTAAAATTGTGCCACAATAAGGGAGCTTAAGACACCTTCTCCCAGTCTTAACATGTTACTGACAATTTGATAGGAGTGGAAAGACTGTTGAATTAATGAATGCCTACAATTAAAAAGCTTTGTATACGCCCTTGTGAATGTCTTTTGACAACCTTTAGCTCCAGTTTATCCTGTGTGATTTGACATGTCTGTCAGCCTCTGTGTGCATGCAGCCGCCAACATCCTCTTGTCTTCTCTGAATATTAATTGTGGTCAAAGCCATTATGCATTGAGAAGCCGGTGATGCATAAGCTGTCAGATTACCCCTGACCACAAAATAATGTGCAAATTTACATACTGTGGTTTGTGATTATTTTTTTCTTTCATGATAAGATGCCCCAAAAAGTAGTGTTTTTCTTTTTCTTTTTTTTTTCTTTTTTCTTGCTGTGCTATCACAATGAAGAACACATTAGAGACATTCTCATAAATTATTCATTTTCAAACCCCCACACCAAACGTGCACAGAAATTTCCCAGATAATTTATTTTGGACTGAACACTAAAGCTCATTGGCACCTCTGTAGTCACATAGCTGTTATGATTATCAAGTAAATTGAGTTCTTTTAAGAGATGTCCTATCCCCGGTGGGAAGTAGAAGAAAGATACCACAAGACCAGAGATGGTTACACCCCTTTGAATACAATTGTTCTCACGCTTTCATACTCTTAAAAGCTTTGTAAGTGCTTTAGGTGAGTGTATCTAAGGAACATGTTTATCCTTCCCCTCCTTGTGAATTTAACCCAGTTAAAACAAGTGTCTGATTCCAGAGTGGCATTTGAGAAAAGGCATGACCTGGTTATTTTGAAGAAGTTGGTAAAATATTTCACTGTTCTTGTACAGCAGGAGTGCAATGTATAAAGTCAAGGCTACAACCTTAACAGGTCCTTAAAGATTAAACCTGTGTGATTTTAGGTTTTCTAGCTCTAATTTCATGTCGGTCAAACTGCACTAACCTTTTCCGTTAATTGTCATTTAAGTAAGATTACATTAAGAGGTTAGGGTTTGATATATAAACAGGTCAAATTAGATACATGTAAAGCCTATTGGCCAGATGGTGCTGATAATTTATCATTAAATTTATCAAAGAATTGTAGCCAATTTTCCCAGATGAACAGCTGATAATGTCCTGTAACAACAGTAATAAGACACACTGTTTAGCCTTGTTAACTTTGCATTTACACAGAAAATCAACTGGGCTTTGCTTTTATCAGGCTCATTCCTGCTCTGGGCTCTTAAAGTTGGGATCAGCTAGTGTAAGCTAGATTTTTAAAGTCCAATAAAAAAAACAGCCCAGCGTTGCCAACTCTTTTCCAATGGAAGTAGCTGGCAGCACTAGCTTCAGAAGTCGCTTATCAAGAAAGTCGCCAATTTGGCCACACTGACGGTCTTCCCCTCAGGCTTTCCTCCAAAGCCACTCCCCCAAAATAATTACTGTGAAAGTAAACATTTTATAATGAACGTAAACAATGACCATGGCTTTTAAAAGTAATCTCAGCTGTCAAACTATCAGCTTGTGGAAGACAAGTGAAATGTTGTCTAAAGAGGTCCTTAATGGTATCATGGTATTAACAATTGATTATTTACAAAGTGAATAATTAAACCATGATATGTTCAATTGAGATATATATATATATATATATATATATATATATATATATATATATATATATATATACACACACACACACACACACACACACACACACACACACACACACACACACACACACACACATACATCAGGATAGACCGTCTTTCTAGATTAACCAAAAAAATGAATATGCACATCAGTAGATAATAATTAAAGCATTCTTCAAACTGTGTTCTTTGTTCTCCAGGCCATCTGCGCCAGGTTACTGGAGATGAACGTTCAAATATTTCTGGCAGCTCCAATGGTTTTCCTTTGGTCGGCCATCCAGCTTTCGGGCTCTACCCATCAAGTTTAGGCCGCTCTGAGTTTGGAGGCCTTGGAAGTCTGGGCTTGTCTGCCTTGACTGCTCACTCCCAGTTTGGTGCATTTCCAGGTAGGAAATACAATGGATTTTCCTATTAATGAAAGTAAAGAGGAAGATTTGCTGTATTTGATGTAGAGTTGATTGTTTTGTCTTCCTGGATTATATCATTATTCTAATGGAGAGGTAACATGTAAAACTCCATTGAGACAGAAATAGAAGTTTACATTATTTTATTTCCCTTTTCAGTCTCCCCACTAAAATGTACGATTTTGAATTGTTTTTATGTCCAAAATAATTAAGGATGTCTGATTGCATGCTTTAAAGTGATATCGTGACACTCAGCACAGAGTGAATGTAGTTTTTAGAAAGCAGATGCCGTTTCAGAAGAATGCTGCGCTTGGTAAACTGCTACAGCTGTGACGATTCATCTACTAGACGTAGATGAATCGTTTCAGCTAGTCTAGTAGATGACCTCTGCTTTAATTTGTCAACCCTCAACATAAAGGGATGAAATAACAGCCAATGGAATTCACTTGTTGTCAATGCAAAACTTGTAATTAGTGCTTTTACCAGGTTTGATAAAACATGCTCTTAGAACATGTCCGATTGAATGTCTATTTGGGCCTCACTGCACGGTATCTCGCAACCCTTTCCAGACTGGTGGCGGCCATCTGAGTTACATGCCAGCGGAGCAGGGTCCTTCTTCCCTCCTCTTCTAGGTCTGCATCCCGTATTTGCATCAACCTTCAAAAGCCACAACCCCACTCACTTGCAGTCACGCGCCTCAGGTACAAAAAGAGCCAGCTCCTGCCTCAGGTATTACATGTTGTTTTAGATTAAAGCAAAGCACAGAGGCTCTACAAAGAATGGTTCCAGAAACATATTTTTGTATAACTTTAAAATACTTATGTTAACATCATGAGACTTATTGTCCTCCTACTGTGTTGCTTATTCTCATTAGTTTCCATCTAAATAAATGCATAATTCCAGTTTCTGTAGGCGTAATTGGCACAGTGAATGGTAGGAGTGCTTCTTCTCCTACTGGGAACTCTGCTGTGAACACCAGTTCATTTCCAACAAAGAGAAACACGGAGAAAACTAAAGCCAACAGTAGTCGGAGTCTAAAGAACAGCCAGGACCTGGGCCAACTGCACCAGAAGATCACACAGAAAACCAAAGAAAAGGTGAATGCTCAGAACTTGCACTGCATTCAAACACACTTCACTCTTTCTCCTATTTTACTTGATACAAAAATTCTCATTATTTAGAAACCCAACAAAAGACCACTAGAGACCTCCAGCATGAGTGACAGCCAATCGGGATCATTGTCAGATAGCTCCTCCAGTGATGGAGGGGAGAGCAGCAGTGATCCCGACGACATGGAGGAGGACGACGACAATGATGAAGATGATGATCAGAGCAATGACAGTGGCGAGTCTGATTCAGAAAAAGACAGTCCAGTGAAAAGGAAAGTCAAGGTAAGTGTCTCAAACTGGTATCGTTTGATTATTCAGCACCATACTCGGCTTTAAAATCAGTAGACACCATTGACAAAGTTTCTTTTCTGAATAATGTACTAAAATGAAAATGACTGGTAAAATAAGTTTTTAAAGGGTTTTAGGACAAATTTCCTCTCTGTTAAGTGCTGTAAACGTTAGTTCATTTGTCAAAAATAGCCGTGGTGGTGGGTGGAAAACTAGATGTATGTGCTAGCTGACAGAGCTGCCACTGTGAGGCGATCTCAGTAGGAACTGACATGACATGCTGTCTTTTTCTCATCCTCCTACTCAGCGGCTGACACAGAACACTTCTGAGAGTAAAAAGAAGAGACCTTGCACTACTGATGGAAATTCAGCTCAAGACGGTCAACGTGAAATTGTTCCTTTGACCTCCCCGTACCGCCTGCATTCCTCTTCCCATCTCGCTAGCCTCTCACAGTCCACAGCGCTGTTCCTCCAGAGCTCCGGGACTGCAGAGGAGGAAGGCCAGCAGCACATCAGTGTGATCCAGGCCACAGGGTTGGCAGGCGGCAACAGTCCCCGAGCAGCGTCCCACAGGGAGGCCTCTCTGCTGCCCTCCAGGTCCTCATCTAACCCCTTCTCTTTCTCATCGACACTTACATCCTTTCACCTCACAGAAGCACTTCAATCCCACTGAAGATAAAATAAAACAATCCTTTTTTTAGTCCCACAGCAGGATTACAGCAGCAAAGTGGATAGTGCAACAAGTGACATCAGCAGAAAAAAAAAAAAGTACAATAAATAATCAAATAGTAAAAGTAAATCGAAAACAAATATTGCACACATGAGGTAGGAAATATAAAGTTGATATTGCACAGGGTATATTTATTGCTCATACATAAATTGATATTGATACTGATACTGTATATAGCTGTCTCCTCTTCCAAATATCTTGAAGCTATATCTTAAGCTTCTATCTCTGTGTTCCTCACCAAAGCCTCTCTCCCTCTCTTCTTCACCCAGACTCCCAACCCTAGTAGCCTCTCAGAAGCCTCCACAGAAACCCAAATTCCTGATGCCCTCTCTGAAGCACACCCAGCTGGCTGATGGCATGAAGGAGAGCAGTGGAAACCTTCAGGATCAAAGATTGTTACACTTGAAGAGTTTTAAATTAAAACAGGTGAGTTATATTTGTTATATTGTTGCATTGAAACTGCAGCTTTTTAAAATCCAAATTCTGCCCACGGTACGAATAAACAAATTACTGTAATGAAATCAGGGCTTTTATTATACTCCATGTGTGTCTGACCGCAACATGACGAGAAGTGACAACGCATTTAGCTCTATTGGGAATACTTCACAAAATTGACAAGCAATTAGCTCTTTTACGCTTTGGGATGTTTGTTATCAGGAGTTGAGAAATCTGTCTCTTTTTAGGACTCAGTTATTGTCACTATTTTGAAAAGGAAGGAAAATGTAGCAGTCTGTAACAAGAGGGATTTAATTCATATGATGGTGGTACATTAAATACAGGCTTTTGATTTGAGTATGACAATGGCAACAAATACAAGATGACAGCCGGAGTCGCACAATGGCACTAAGCCAAACAATTTGAAAATATTTTCCACAGCAGCCTTTTTTTCTTTCCTGTAGTTGACAGGCTCGAGCCTGCTCTTCATTGTCCCTGTCGCTTATTACACCTTGAATTCCTTCATTCACAGCCCACAGTAATGTAATGTGAGTGACAGTTTGTGTAATTACTTCCTTTTTTCCCCTTTTTGTTTCTTTCACTTTTTCATTTTTACTTATAAAGACCCTCCACTCCAAGGACTCCGTGAAGCAAGCTTTCTCTCTGCGACCTAAAAGCCAGAACTGGTATAAAAGTTACAAAAATGCAGCATCCTCTTCATCGTTGCTGACACAGCATAAACATTCATCAGATACGTTCAGCAGTCATTTACTGTCCCTCCCACACAGCAATGACACCAATCTGTTCCTGAACCACCACCTTAATGGAGTGATCCACAACGCAGTTCAGGATGCCCCCTTGGCCCTCATTACTAAACCCCGCAGCCAAAGCAGCACCCCAAGCAGCACCCCAAGTAGCACGCCCCTCCTGGGAGCCACCAGCCCTCCCTATCTCATGCCCATCAACCTGAGCACATGCACTAAGGAGATGTCCGGCAGCTCTGCTTCCCCACTTAAATCTTCAGTCCCGTCAGGTCTTGCTCACAGACCGAGGAAGACTAACACTCCCAAGTCTCTGCATGCAGGAAAGAGCCTCGCTAAAACCAACGCATCCTGTCCACCTGTAGACTTGGTCAGAGGCAGTGAGTCTGATATCCACAGCAGCAGGGACTCAGACGACTCTTTAGGAGATGACTTTGATGACGATGATGAAGATGACAATGAAGATGATCTTGAGGATGAAGATTCTGGCAGTAGCCTATCAGGTTAGACTAAACAGACCTTAATTGAATAAATATATGCCATTGACAACATGTTATTGCAGATATAAGATGTCGGATGAGGTTTTGTTGTGAGCAGAATACTAATTAGGATATCATTTTTTCTTTTTCTTTTCTGTGTCACACTGGTATCCCCTGTAGAGTCGGAGAGCAATCTGGATAGCGACTCTGATGGCTCTGAGGATGATATTAAGGAGCACAGTGAGACAGAAGCAGACAGCGATGCAGAAAAGACTCCCCTGAAACTCGTTAAAGCGTCCTTGTCTTCTCACAAGTCCTCCTCGAACCTCTCAGCCAACTGCTCGGTGCTCAACCTGCAGACCATCAAGCCTCAAAGTTCACCTAGTAGCCTACTGACCCCCAACACAGTGACCAGCTCTGGGGCGCTGAGTAACCACAGCACCATATCGCCGTCCTTCACCTTTACTCCACAGCCAGGTAACAAATCAACCTACAAGACGGCTTCAGTTTATAATTCAATAAGATGCTTTTAATGTGTGATTCAGAGTAGGATCATGACAAAAGTCTGCATGATATTTATTTTGTCTTCTCTCACTTATTTAGACTATCCAATCCATCAGTTAAAAATTACGTTTTCTCCTTTTGTTTGATGTTCTGTATTTGCAATAAGGTTTGCCCCCCGCCCCCCTCCTTGTTTTGTGAAGTGGATATATCTGTAAACATGGCAGATTTGTGGATTTGCTCACGTCCTCCTGGAGGTGTGAAAAGCGCTGAGTCATTTCTCCTGTTTTCTAGGATCAGGAAAGAGGAGGAGAGTAACTGATGAGAGAGTTCTGCGGTTGCCCCTTGAGTTTGGGTGAGCTACTGTACATGCACGTCATATCAAAAGAAACACAAAGGTTTGACAGTCTGACCATGTTCCATTTGTCCTTACTGTTATACTTCCTGAATTGTTTGTGTTTATGCGATTGTTGTTGTAGTAAAATGTCAGCTCACTGAAGGCTGACGAGTGACCTTTTCTAAAAGGTTATCTACGGTCTTTGAGGACCAGTCTAAGACACATGATCATCCACAGCAAATAGTATCATATTTCCGGGTTTGCAACATTGGAAACATTTTTGATCAAGAAACTTTCAGTGTGAATGCATTCACACCAGTAATAAAAAAAAAGGAATACGAAGCACTTCATTCTCTAACAAGTACTGTTCTTGTGACTTTGCAAACAATATGTTTATCTGTCATCTGTAGTTGGGTCATGTCACTGGTAAATACTGTAAACTGTAAAAAGGACCACTAGAGTTCCTAATTTAAGAACATTGGCGTCTTCATCAAGAGTGTAGGAGTAGACCACAAAAAACATCCTTTTAGGGCCTTTTAAAAACTCCCGTCTTGAGCAGTAGGCAGGAAATGAAATGAGGCCCAGCACTTCAGCATCAAGGGGTTAATTGCATCCAGCCTCAACACAGACATGCAACATTAGTAGCCCCCTGCCCACAAATTCTGCAGCCTTGGATCAGAGCGCCTTTCATCTTCTAGGGATGTTTTTCATCAGCAGGTTCACAGGAAACAGAGGCCATAAGTCTGTATATTAACCCCTTCTCTGTGTGGGATAACAGTCTACATGACTTGTGTATAAGCCATGGCTGCTCTCCAGCGGAGCTCATGGGAACTGAGGGGTAGCCCCACTTGGTGCATGTCCATTTAGGAGTGTGATTACGGGAGGGTCAGAGGGCGACAAGGCCACAGAGTACACCGCTGTACAGCAGCATTTACATTGTGTCCCTCTTTATTTACTTGCAGTTGTGAACGAAAGGATGATGTGTACTGTATCTGTCCCAATATTGACACTAGAGTGATCAGTCTTTAATTGTTTTAACTATATGGTAGTGTATATGCTATTTTTTGCAATTTCTGTGTTTTTCAGGTGGCACAGAGAGACCCGTGTCAGGGCTGTGGCGGGTCGTCTCCAAGGAGAGGTTGCTTACTTTGCTCCATGTGGGAAGAAGCTTCGTCAATATCCTGATGTTATGAAGGTAAACCTAGGATGTTCAGCTTTATCTTATTGAAAGTAGCTTTAAAGCCTTACATGATTGCATATGCTCACTGCATCGAGCATATGCAATCATGTAAGGCTTAAAAGCTACAAGTCAATATGGCTAAAATGTACTTTAATTAATATGCATTATTCATTTGTCTGCAGTACTTACTTCGGAATGGAATAACTGAAATCTCACGAGATAATTTCAGCTTCAGTACAAAAATTCAAGTTGGTGACTTCTATGAAGCCAGAGAAGGACCAGAGGTAAATGTTTCCTTGTAAATGTTCTTGTTGTGTTCGGTATTTAGTTTCATCGCTAATGGATGTCAACATTGATTGTGAACAAATATGTGATTAAATTACAGATGGAATAATATTTAATGGAATGTAATATATTTTTATTATATGAAATGAGAAAGTTATTTAAAATATGTTTTAAACATGAAGAATACTGTAGTACTGCTGTTGTCTAAATGCATGATGCATTCTGAGGCATGTTGTGTACTACCTACACAGCCTCAACGCTGCTTTAAGTACAACATCCATAGATTAAAGCTTTGACTAGATCTTCAGTCAAGCCATTTGTGTTTGGTTTGTGCGTTTTAATGTCTTTCTTCCCCGTCTGATAACCCAGGGTTTACAGTGGTTCTTGCTGGCAGAGGAGGAGATCGCTCCCAGTATCATAGCGATGGATGGGAGGCGCAGCCGTTGCACACAATCTGAGCGACAGTCGATAGGTGATGTCACTGGGGCCAGCCGGTGGAAGAGCCATCCTCATAATATTGATGAAAATAACTTCCAAGATGTCAGTGATGCGAAGCTGCTACGCAAACTGGAGGCTCAAGGTCAGTTAACATCTCAGAAAACTGTCAGCAGCACCTGGCCAAGAGAAAATCAACCAATAAACACAAACAACTATTGGCTATGTATTGTATCATTTATTGTTGTTTGGGGCATTTCTCTTTTTGTAAGGATAGTAAGACACCTGGTGATAAAGTGATCCCTTCATTATATCTCCAGCTAAGCTTCAAAGGAGTTTATTGGTTTATGTTGAGGTTAATAGCAGAACCATTTCCGACAATCTAAAAGATCAGTGATGAATGTTTTGTCGTCATATCCTTAAAATCAAACTGCAATGGGTTCTTTCTAGAATCACAGACAGCAATATGGATTTCTTAATAGGCCACAAAGTCATTATTGCACATAAACACAGTCTCTTGTTGCAAAAACTCCTGGCACTTTCTTTGGAGGTTGTTCAGAGGGATTTGAGGAATTGTAAGAGTATCTGCGGGTCACTTTTTCCTTTTACGTTTTTAATACGGTCTGATTTCAGTAACATATTTCATTATGTTGCAGAAATAGCTCGACAGGCAGCTCAGATCAAAATGATGAGGAAACTTGAGAAGCAGGCCATGGCACAAGCAGCCAAAGAGGCAAGGAAGCAACAAGGTAAACACATAACGACAAGTCACACTCCTCTTCAACACTTGCATCATAATGCTGTGCACAAGCCTAATTTGTCTGTCTTCCAGCAATAATGGCTGCAGAGGAGAGACGGAAAAAGAGGGAGCAGATGAAGATTGTTAAACAGCAAGTAAGGACTTTCCTTTGCATGCATTGTTTAATTTTCCATGCAAAGCTTCATAAGCATCTGCAGCTGCTCTGTTCATATGCAGTGCTCCAAGGTAAACAAAAGAAAAGGTTTTAAGCACAGTCAAATTGCTTTTAAAATTCTACAAGGAAGTTGCTATCCTTCTAAATGTTGCACCTTTCTCGTCTGCAAAGACCCACTGTACTTCTTCACCCCCCAACCCCCTCCGCCACTCTATGACATGCATGACTTAACAGTTAATTCATTTGATCTTGCCCTCATCCTTTTACCAGGAGAAGATCAAGCGCATTCAGCAAATTCGTATGGAGAAAGAACTCCGTGCACAGCACATTCTCGAGGTTCGTCCTGAAAGTTATTGCAGAAACATTCTAAAACACTTCCTTTCTGCTGTTGATAGGATTTTTTTTTTTTTAAACCCAACCAAAGGCTATTCCTAAATTATGTGGCCCCACTTTTAGTCACATCCAGTGAGTACATGTGACTAATGCCTAATTGGTTTTTGGAAAAAGTGCCATTGAATATGAAAATCTCCTCAGACCGTGATGGAGCTTAATACAAAATACAGTATTTCATTAAGTAAGAGGTGGCCCAGAGTTTACCATGGCTAGGTGAAATACCTATTTAGCATTCTCTCACTAATAGCAGCTGTGAAGTATTTTAGCTTTTATAAATCAAATTTTAGTTGACACGCTTGGCAAGCAGCTCTTAACAGGATTTCGTTGTGGCTGTAATTACTGATAGAATTTTGCTTAATTTATTCTCACTGCCTGCTGGTGTTTCATAATAACTGCAACCATTTTGTCTTTCACTGTAATGGGAGGACATAATCATCTCATTGCACAAGATTTCAATATGTTAGATGTGACTTTATCAGTGAACCTAGTGAGACTATTTAGCTTTCTGTGGAATATGTTCCATTGACGGTGTTAACAGATTGAAAAAAAGACGCATAATATTAAGAACATAACTTTATTAGTTTTTTCAAACCAGATTGATATGTATTTAATATGTTTGAGATATTTTTCATAGTCTTTTTTTATTATTTCCACTTGATGATTTAAATCAAGAAAATCATCTTAATTACATTTGCATGAATCAGAGTTTTTTTGCCCCAATCAAATGTGTATTTATTCAAAACCCTTCTGTGCTCTGTGTTTTAAATGAAGCTATTGTTTCTCCTTATGTACAGGTAAAAAGAAAGAAGAAAGAAGAAGCAGCCAATGCCAAAATAATGGAGGCTGAGAAGCGAAACAAGGTGCGCCAGTTTAGCTTGCTCCCTCGTTCAGCTGACTCTCATTCTTTTTCCCTTGCTTGTCTGCAGTATGATGTTTTTACTCCATTGAGCTGCTCGTCAGTGCAAAAGAGATTTTCCTTTCCTTAGTTATTAATCACGGATAAAAAGAGGTTTGATAATTTCCTTCCGTTCTACATGTATCTGTGAAATGTTTTCAACCAATGAAGTCTAGGAGCCTGGAACTTTAGCATGATGTCGTTCAATAAAGTATGTATACGACTTTTATAATTATGTAATTTTTTTGTGTACATGTTTTATTTTAATTACTTTATATTTTTTGTCAAAGGAGAAGGAGATACGAAGGCTCCAAGCTGTCATACTGAAGCACCAGGTATTTGTTTTATTTTTATTATCAAGACCAAGTTATACCAAAGCCATTCTTATTGTGTTTAAACTGAATGTCTTGGAAAAATGGTCTCTAACTAAAGATAATTTTCCGTAGCCTAATGGAATTTTTTTTGTACAATGTATCTTATCAAATTATGCTTTGAGGTTCTCATGGGTGTATTTTTATTTGAGTTTACTATATTTTTCTGGCATTTATTTTCTTGTGTGATTTTCTATTTCTTAATACTTTGCAAACTCTTTCTACCAGGAGTTGGAGAGACATAGACTAGATATGGTATGGGTATGTTTGTTTCTGTACATTTAACAACCTATTGTGAACGTGTTGTGATAAATGGTTGCCATCAAAGCATAGCAAAGTGTAGCATTGGCTGCAGTCATACTACATCCTCCTGCATGGCTTTTCCAAAGCAGTGCACTCCATACGTCTGCACTATTTGTCTCTCAAAGAAAACGCATCCATTATCTGGCCAATACGATTAGAAGCAGAAAATATAACAGCGTGCAAAGCACTGTGATAGCCTAAAGGAACACCAACTTCCTATTACATTGTCTGTGTTTTGGATTGAATAAATGTAGCTGCTCAACATAATTTTACTCTAAAGCGTGTGAGCCAAATTTCTAATCTATTCTATCACCTGAGAAAAATCCATATACACTTTTTGCCAGTGATTTTAAATCTCTGACTTAATGGAAACAAAATACTTGTTTTTTCTTATTTGAGATTAAAATGTTTTATCTTGGTTGTTCATTTGCATCATTACATGAGGCAATGACAGCATAGATGGACTCTACCCTTACGTTTTCACAGTAAAGAGTTATACAATACATATAGAAATATAATCATTTGGATTTAATCTCCAGAATATTTTTCTTAAAATAATTTTCATAAGTTTATTTTAAATGATATGCTTTGCTTGTCACTTGAACACTTAATATTTGCATCTTGTATGTCTAAACCTCTTGGCCTGTATCTTTCAGTCTGCCTTCTTGCCGACATGCTCAGATTAATAATGGCTGTTTCTAGCTTGTGCTTTGTGTGTGCATCACTACCCGCGATGTAGCTTTTCGTCTGTCATTGTGTTCCATTTGGTTTACCCGTTTTGTGGTTTTTACACTTTAACTGCAGTGCATTGTGCAACATTTGAATTGTGACGATTGTGACAAATGGTGATCCGTGTTTCTTCTTCTACTGTGCATGTACTAGATGTTCATACTGCGTATTGCATATATGTGCCATTTTCCCTTAAAAAAATAATATGAACTGTGAATAGAAAATAAACTGTGTGTATGTGTGCTTTCCCAGGAGAGGGAAAGACGCAGGCAGCACATGATGCTCATGAAGGCTGTGGAGGCCCGTAAGAAGGCAGAGGTGGGTAACACCTGATCTGCTCACATCTCCTTGTTTCTGGTCATCCCCACTCCTGTGTTCTGCGATACTGTTTCTCTCCCTTCGTAATGTTTTTTTTTTTGTATAATTCAACAGTGTGGTAATTGAGGTCATAGTTTGTGTTTTCCACCCTCTGTAATTCTGGGCACAACAGTCTGCAGCAGTGTCAATAATACTTGTTCTTGGCTGTAGGAGAAAGAGCGTCTGAAGAAAGAGAAGAAGGACGAGAAACGGTTGAACAAGGAGAGGAAACTGGAGATCAGAAGACTGGAACTTGAAAAAGCAAAAGAGCTGAAGAAACCAAATGAAGACATGTGTTTAGCAGATCATAAGGTATTCACACACTGTGGCGCTGCTGGAAGATGAGAGTGAGAGTCCATGTGTGTCAGGATGAATTGTCTTCATCTATGGAATAGGTATGTGTGGAAAAGATTGGATTTTCCGACAGCAAGGGGATTTTTTGACATGGAAATCAATCTGTATAATCACTGTAGGAGCTATAGGCATGAAGATTAGAAATGCTCTTTGACAAATTTATGGTTTCATTGTTTCACTATCAGATCTACCAAAATAGATGTGCAATATCACTGAAAGCATCTGGAATAGATTAAAAGGAAAGCAGGTTTAGGTTAAACTACTGCCACCAAGTGGCTACTGATGCCATAACACCAACTAAAGTATTACTGATCTGCTACTTGTAATCAAAACATTCTGGACTTCATTCAGTAGATTTATTTTACAGAAACTGACAGACAAACGAGTCTGAAAAAACATCCGCACTGTGAGAAGAGATGATAAATATTAGGCATTTCACTTTTTAAATCTTGTTTTTATTACTCTACAGCCACTTCCAGAGTTGTCCCGGATCCCTGGTCTGGTCTTACCGGGTAGTACCTTCTCTGAATGCCTGATGGTGCTGCAGTTTCTGCGCAGCTTTGGGAAGGTCCTGAGGCTAGACATGAATCCAATCATGCTTAACCTAAGTGACCTTCAAGAGGGGTTGCTCAACACTGGGGACAGTATGGGCAAGGTGCAGGACCTGCTGGTGAACATGCTCTCCGCAGTGGTGTGTGATCCTGGTATACCTGCAGGTCACAAGGTGAGAGTTTGTTGTTGAATTGCAAATGGTTCCTGTACTGTAATTTGCATGTGTACTGTATGTGCACACATGCATAAAGAAACAAGCACACACCTGCTATTTTCCCATAAAATTTATTGATTCAGACCTAACTATTGTACAAATATATCTTTTTACTGCTTTAACTATGGATTTTCCCTTCCTCTATAACGATCGAGGCTCTAGTTACAATTTTCTTAAAAGTAGAGTTCTATATTATTTTATTTAAGATGTTTATAAAGAACCAACTGATGTGACAATATAGGATGATTTACATAAGGAAATATTGACAGTAGACTGTCTCTTCCAGATGTTAAGAGTTATCAGTACTCAGGCTCTTTTAAGCTAAATGAAGA
Source organism: Myoxocephalus aenaeus (assembly GCA_038501785.1). Taxonomy (NCBI): domain Eukaryota; kingdom Metazoa; phylum Chordata; class Actinopteri; order Perciformes; family Cottidae; genus Myoxocephalus; species Myoxocephalus aenaeus. The sequence continues at coordinate 473,337 of JBAMJR010000187.1, forward strand.
GCGTGTTTAGGAGAGTATCAGTGTTTAGATCTGTTAGTACACAGATACACTTTCAGTCAAAGTTTGAATGCATTCCCCAAAGCTATTTGTCCATGCTGTGCCGTAGGGTGCAATCATGTCTTTACATTCCAATGCATTATTACAGCTCCTTGTATTAAAAGGCTGTCCCAGGCTGTGTACATTTAGTGAGATGTGCCAGACTGTCAACTAAAATATCATGTTTCATAATATCCGAAGATCCTAAATGTGTCTGAGACACATCCCAGCGGTCACATAAGCACTTAGCGTTACTTACTTTACAAAATGATAATTGCTTAAAAGGATAGTGCTTTTCATTGCGTTCTTAGGGGCTCTACCTGTCACCTGTGCCCTGCTCTCATGGGTTACAGTATATCAAAAGATATTTTTGGTTTCTGGTTTATTTAACACCACTAAACTCCTTTTTTGAAACACCCTATTTCTATCAGAATAAGACCGCCTTGGGGGACCACCTGACTAATGTGGGGATCAACCGAGACAACGTGTCTGAGATCCTGCGGATCTACATGGAGTGTCACTGTGAGCAGACGGAGCTGGGTGCTCTGGCCCTCAGCCTCAGGACCAAGGCGTTTCAGGCCCACAGCCCGTCACAGAAGGCCTCCATGCTATCATTCCTAGTTAATGAGCTCTGCTGCAGTAAGGCTGTGATCAGGTGAGAGTCCTCCCTCCTTCTGACCGTTGCTTTTTCTTTGATTTAGCAATTTATCAAATAAAGCTACGTTTTGTAGTCCAGTAATGTTAATGAACTAAAATAATTCCTGGGCTTTCTAAATCTGTACAAACAAGTTTATCTTACTATATGTGCCTGAAGCAAACATGTTAATCTCTGTGCCTGAGAGTGGAAAGTATTGGCTTGTTTTATTCATTGAGTCATTGGTTTAATAGAAATAACAGAAGTACCAAAATGAATGAGATAAATTGAGGTCTGATGGACAGTTTCACAATGTTGCATCAAACTGCATGTCATACATTTTTCAGTAGTACTGTTAACACTTTGAAACGCATCTGCTGCACACAGCAGTGTGGCGCAAATACATCATGCTCGCTTTATAATGCAAAAAAGGTTCACGGAAACATTTGTGTGAATCTCGTCTGATACTTTACAGTGAGATCGACAGAAACATAGATCACATTACCAACCTGAGGAAGGATAAGTGGGTAGTCGAGGGAAAACTTCGCAAGTGAGTATATGCATCATCGCAGCTGCTATTCAAAGACTATGAGATGGTGATGCTGAAATAATCTGGATTTCTCAACTAGTCAGAATTTCACAAAAATGTGCACTCTACAAGCTTACTGTCCATTTTTGTCTTCAAAGACTGAGGAGCATCCATGCCAAGAAGACCGGGAAAAGGGACAGCAATGTGGGGGGAGAGGACAGCCACACCTTTGTCATACCTACTGCCAGAAACAAATGCAAGAGGAAAGAAGGGGACAGTGAGGAGGAAGAGGACGAGGACGACACCAGTGAAGACCAAGGAGAGGACGACGACGATGACGAAGAAGAATTGGGGGGGAGGAAGGGAAAGAAAGCAGAGCTATGTGAAGAGGAGGTCAGTGACAGCATGATGCTTTTACTGGAGCCAGCGTCTTAAATCAGTGTTTGTTATAGTAAATGTCAGCCGGTCCACTCGCCTCGTGCTAATGAGATCTTTTCATCCAGGACGACAGTGTACACTCAGCCAGCATGGAGGAGCTGGAGAAACAGATAGAGAAAACATACAAGGTAGATTAAACCCGATGAGACTATTTTTTTTCTTCAGCACATCAATTAATTCAATACCGCTTAGTTCAACCTGCTGTACTCTCTGTCTCTCTAGCATCAGAGTCAGATCAGACAGAAGTTATTTGACTCGTCTCACTCACTGCGCTCCATGACGGTTGGACAGGACCGCTACAAGAGACGTTACTGGGTCCTTCCACAGTGCAGTGGCGTCTTTGTGGAGGGCATGGAGAGCTGTGAAGGTGCAGACCAAAACTGAGAGCTCAGATTTTGTTCACCACCACAGGACAGAATTTATTTTGTGCACTTGTTTTTTGTGCTGAATTTACCTTTTCATGTTATTCAGGTTATGAAGAGGCGGAGAACGAGAGGAACAAACAGAGGACTTCCACGGTGATCCGGGTCAAAGAAGAACAGCAGGAAGAGACAAAGAAGCCAGTGGTCTCCAGCCCAGCACAGAGCACAGACAGCGATACAACCACACCAGAGGGCCAGCAGGACAAGGACAGCCTCAATCTGTTCCTCCAGAAACCAGGCTCCTTCTCAAAGCTCAGCAAACTCCTTGAAGTAGCCAAAATGGCTCAAGATTCAGACATCAATTCTCACTACAGTCTTTCTGCTATTGTCCCTACCACTGCATCTCATCCCTCATATCCTACCTCTAAGACAGCCACTAGTCAGCAGGGACTGATAGATAAATCCGATACTTCAGTGCCGTCTCTGCTTAGTGCCCCCCAGCTCAGCAGTCCCTGGATAACCTGCAGCCCTCAGTCTATCTTTCATGAGGACCAGCTCTCCAAGATACTGTTGGAAAAGAGCAACCAGTGGTTTAGCCTCTTGCCTCGCTCTCCTTGTGACGAGTCCTCGTTCACCTCAGGCTCCAGCCCTACAGACTCCTCCTCTCCACTACAGAGCATCAGCACCAAATCCCCCTCCTCTCCTAATCCCCTAGCTGGTTCCACTGTTCCTGCTGGGATCAATAACATTCATCCTTCTGTCTCTCAGGTTGGTTGATAGCAATAATCTATCACAATTATTTCAGATCTCGCTGTGCTTTTTTAGAACACAAGGAGTGCTACCACTGTATTGTCTTATATATCATGCACGTAGAAGTAAAGTTTGATCGTAATTTTAAAGTGTGTGTACTTGTCCCCTCAGAAAGTAAAGTCCGGCATTCATCAAAGCAGGCTGACGTGGTGCGACGTGTCCAGCGCAGCAACATGTCCCAGCATGCCCTTCTCTGGTGCTTCTCTACCCCCAATACTGGATCTAGCCTCCCAATATGCAGAGGGTGATGACAAAAAGGTCTTCTTTCTGGCAAACAACAACTCTGTCAACAAGAGTGAGACCCCAGAGCGACAGAGTGACAAGTCTGAGTGTTCCTCATCCCCTGCTGTGGACGTGGCCAAGACCCAGGACTACCCTAGTCCTCAGCCCATCCCTGAGGGTAAGAATGACTCACTGCCAGTATGCCCGAGTTGAATATGCTGGAGTATTTACTGCCCAGACAGACGGTCACTCAGTTATACAACTTCTCTATGTTGCTGAAAATTAAAAAATGTTGTGACAAGTTTTAAAATTGTGTGTGTGTGTGTGTGTGTGTGTGTGTGTGTGTGTGTGTGTGTGTGTGTGTGTGTGTGTGTGTGTGTGTGTGTGTGTGTGTGTGTGTGTGTGTTGGCAGAGATGCTTTGTGGCTGGTGGAGGGTGGCAGACATGGAGGAACTGCACAGTCTGGTCAAGGCCTTCCATAGCCGAGGCATCAGAGAGAAGGCCCTGCAGAAACAGATCCAAAAACATATGGAGTATAGAAACCAGCTCTGTGCCAATAGCAAAGACGGTTAGTTCACATTTCCCCTGCTCTCTTTACGTCAAGAGTCAGCAGACGTGCAGTGATATAAACAATATTATTGGCATTTGGTCGATTTACATTGAATATAATAAGTTTGCTTGTACTAGACAGTAGTTTGTAATTTCTGTTTTGTATCTGTGGTGGTAGCGATTGATGTGTCGGAGCTGGAGAAGGGGGAGTTGAGTGAGGAGACGGTGGAGGGTTGGTGTGTTGAGGAGCAGGCCATGGAGGTGGACATCAGCCTGCTGCAGCAAGTCGAGGGTCTGGAGAGGAAAGTCATATCTGCCAGCCTGCAGGTCAAGGTATGTGCAAATGAGCATCATAGTCTTTCATCTACATACAGATCATGTCGATGATAATTATAATTATTCAAATTCATTTTCATGAGTAATTATCCAATGTATGCTTGTCCTTGACCATTGTCCTCACTTTGTCTTGGTGGTAATTACTGTGTCATCAAATGTAACCACGTCTCGCTCAGGGTTGGATGTATCCCGAGCCCCAGTCGGAGAGGGAGGATCTGGTCTACCATGAGCACAACCTGTTTGCTTCCCCTGCTCCAGAGAAGAAAGGACAGAGAGAAACCAGCCAGGAGGACCTCCCTGCCACGGGGGTGCGACGGCCCGATAATCCCCTTGATATAGCTGTCATCAGGCTGGCAGAGCTGGAGAGGAACATCGAGCGAAGGTACTTAGAGAGAAGAAGACCCTCTAAATCCAACCTTTCAGATCAGACTTGATACCTGCACCACACCGTCCTCTAGTGGTGATGGTGAAGGGAAGGTTCATCCCACACAGATTCAATGCACTGCTTCTGAAACGAGGGTTAATGGCTTCTATCATTCAGTTTGATAATGTTGCAGACTGTATATTATAGTTGCTGTACAGTTATGCTAAAGTCTCACTTTCTGTGATCTCAAAACAGTGAGGAGGAGGCGGCACCGGGGATGAGGTTGTGGCGTAAAGCCCTCGGTGAAGTCCGCAGCTCAGCCCAGCTGTCACTCTGCATTCACCAGCTGCAGAAATCCATTGCCTGGGAACGATCCATCATGAAAGTGGTTAGTGACACACTCTCTCCCATAATCACAGATTGTATAAATTACTGGTTTATTGATTTTTTTATTTTTTTTAAGTACATAAACCTCCTGAAAGCAATCAAAGATAACACAATAAATCTGCACAGCGGCGTTGTTATTAAGCAAAAAGTAAAAAAGAAAGGAAAAAGTGTGTTCGCAGCATCGATGTACAATCCATCATTACAATGCGGCAACCATATCCGATTACAATCCGTAACAAATCAACATCATTCAATGGGCCTGGCCGCAATGAAATGCATTAAAAACTATAGTTTTCATAGTAGTGTATCGACACTTTGTTGTTTCCAGCACTGCCAGCTCTGTCAAAAGGGGGATAATGAAGAACTGCTCTTACTCTGTGACGGCTGTGACAAAGGCTGCCACACTTACTGCCAGAAACCCAAGATCACTACAGTACCTGACGGCGACTGGTTTTGTCCCACTTGTGTAGCAAAGGTACACCAGCATGCCCTAATTGTTAACGTAGATGTATCCACATGTACACACCCAGTTAATTGATTTGATTATGATATGGTTTCTGTGTCTCTTCACTGGTCTCCTCTGTGTTTTGTCATTCAGGGGAGTGGTCAATCCCCCTGGAGTAGGAAGCAACAGAGCCGAACAGCTGGAGGAGAGAAGAAAGGCAGTGAGTTAAAACGAAACAGTAAGCCATCTGTGGTAGGAGAGCTCGTCAAAGAAGAGGCTGCCAGCAGCAACAGCGTGCCAAAGAAAGGTACCAAGGAGTTCAAAAAGAGGAAAGGAGACGAGAGCCCCCCCTGCTCCCAGGCCAGGAATGGCAGCCCCTGTGCTAAAAAAGCCAAAACGACCAAAGATAGCAACACAAATGGGCTGTCGATGTGCCGGTACGCATGAGCATTTACTTTACCTCTTCTCATTCTCCTCTGGAAGTCATGAACATTTGACAATCAAAACCTCTCTTTTTTTTTATCAGGCAATTTCATTTCATACGTAATCTGACCATTTTTAAAAACTTTTCTCTTAACTGTTGATACGAGATTGAAATTATATAAAATGTTATTTTCACTTGTTCCCTCCAGAGTGCTGCTGGATGAGCTGGAGGCCCAACAGGACGCTTGGCCCTTCCTCACGCCCGTCAACCAGAAAGTCGTCCCTGGATACAGGAAGGTCATCAAAAAGCCCATGGACTTCTCCACCATCAGAGAAAAGCTCACTAACAACCAGTATGTGTGCTACTGTCACAATGTTGGTTTTTAGGTAGACATGTGAATTATAAATGTTTAATTTGTTGCTGCATATGAATATAAATTGAAACCTTTTCTAACAATTACAGGTACTTGAATTTGGAAACTTTCATCGTTGACGTGAACCTGGTTTTTGATAACTGTGAAAAATTTAACGAAGATGATTCCGAAATTGGACAAGCCGGACACAGCATGAGGACATTTTTTGACAAACGATGGACTGAACTGCTGGAGTAACAATTTGCAGTGTGGACTTTCAATGCTACTCTCTACATAGCATACTTCATCTTCGGTGTTGGAGGCCTTTTCATCACCTGAGACACTAAATCAATAAATAAGTTATAATACCACTGACGTGCAATGTGATGAGACAAATTCTCCTTATAATACCACTGACGTGCAATGTGATGAGACAAATTCTCCTGCTGAGAAAACACACTTCATGGATTAATATCTTAAAGTGCAATACTGTTTTCTTTATCAGAATGCACTGACTCTTGGGCTCAATACTGTATTTGGGTCTTTCTACTTTGGGGATTTCCTCAGTAGATTGGCCTTTTGCTTCATTTTTTTTGTCATCAGTACTTTAGTTCAGTGTATATGTGTATTTATTTTCTCAAATATTTATGTTACAGTCTGTCTTTTCTAAAAGCAAAAAAGCAGGACATGGCACACAGCTTTAAAAATAAATAAATATAGAAATTGTTTAACTATTGAACTAGCCAATCAAAAAAAAAATGTTTACAGCTCTTTGACTATAGGGTGCCAGCAGTACTACTGTTAATCTGCGAGTTAATTGTGTAAAATAACAGGAGGTATTACTCTTTCAAGTCGTATTTCTAACATGTATAGAGTGTACATACCGTACAGTCTTGTTAAAATATTGTTGATGCATAAGGATGATTGTAGCACTTCATATGTCTTATACTGTGCTCTGCCTGTGCTGAATATCCACTCAAACACTGGCCTCCTCAGTATTGTAGTGCCTGACCTCTGACCTCTAAACAGTATGTGGAGGAGTGTGCTTTTTTCTATTTTCTCTGTGTACCGTTTGTGTGTTCTGCACAATATACTGTCGGAAACCCTTACACAAAATATAATATTCTTTCGAGCTTCTCCTCTGAAAACAATTGATGTGGTGCATATAGTGTGTTTCATCTCCAAGCGTTTCCTTCAGCCGGTCTTGTCAGACATCCCGCGGACAGCCGTAAAACCTGCAGTGGGCTTTAATCCAGCTGTGAGTCAGACAGTCACGGTCCAGCGGAGGCGTCTCAAGACAGCTGAAGTCAGAAGACTTGAAGTAACTGTATTTTATTATGAATATTGTGAAATGAGTAGAGACTTTTGTGGGAATATTATTTTTGAATAGTGAGTGTGTGGCACAGATAAAATAAACCTGTTTTTCAAATTGTCTTCCCTATTGATTCAGAGTAAGTCAAATTGTAATAATCTTGCAATTTTGTAATCATAGATTTCATTTGAAACATTTTTATTTGGTTGAAATGGATAATGCATTGTTTTATTGGTCAATAGTGGAATGTCACAAGGTACATTTTCTCAAGTAATGTACTTTGGGGTTTGTGTAGTTTAGTATTTCCAAATGTTGATGCTTTACACTTCTATTCCACTTTAGGAGAAAACATACTTAACTCCACAGGTATTCTTTCAAATGTAACTTGACACACAAAACATTAAATATGCAACAATGTTATAGATACAACTACCCAGCACAATGTCAAATTAGCTCCAGCTACAATAAGAAATTATGCTGATCAAATATTATAAATATAACACAGAAAAGAAGCATTTTGGACTACGAGTACTATTGAATTTAGCTGATAATACTTGTTACATTTTTTTTCGAACTTGTATTAGTGTGTGTGTGTATATATATATATATATATATATATATATACATATACACACACACACGTGTGTATATATTATAGCATTGCAATTACAGAAAGAAAATAGACTACGAAAATTGTGCAACTCTATAAGCGTCACGTGACTGATAACGGCTGTGCGCGATAAACGAACTTTACAGCTGGAAGTATTTAATGAGAACCCGTGGGCACACGGGAGCAACTGTTCGTGCTGAGGTTTGTATCTTTACTGTATTTTAACAAAACGTTTGACAGACAGACTGCTGTCACCAACAACTCTCCTCTCGTCTCACAGGTAGATAATTGGTCATTTTGCGCCACCTTGTGAGTGAACGTCTCCCTCTGCAGAGCCGCACATCTGTACCAAGATGGTGTCAATACTGTGCGCCCTCCGGCACCACGCAGACGAAGTCAGCGGCTGTGCGTTCTCTCCGTCGCTCCTCGCGACCTGTTCCGGCGATAAAACCCTCCGTGTTTATAACACGGCTGACTTCTCGGAGCTTCCCTTCTCTCCTCTGTCGGGCCACGGCTACGGGGTTCACTGCTGCTGCTTCAGCTCGTGCGGCCGCTACCTGCTCAGCTGCTCCACAGACGGATCCACCATCGCGTGGGCCACGCAGACGGGTGAGGTGGCCGCGGTGCTGCTGCACCCGGCCCGCAGTCCGCTCCGAGCATGCGCAGTAGCACCGGACTCCTCCCTGCTGCTGGCAGGGGCCTGCGATGGCACCGTGGCCCTCTGGGACTTCCCCTCCAAGACGTTACGCAGGTACAGCGTGACCCAGTGGCAATCATGTCAACAGTTAAAGCTGCAACCACGGGCCAGTTCTCTGCCTAGTCAGGGCCTCAAAGTGACCCCCTCCTTTGCCAAGTATTTATCTATAGATAGGCCTTTCCATGATTACTGCTCGCAATTGTTAGATATTATTTAATCACGGTTTAAAACTCTGCGAATCTGTGTGTGGGTTATTTTCTCGATTTAATCTTTTAGTGCACAAAGTAACATATGTTTCAAGTGATTATTTAATAGAGCCACGTCCACTTCAAACCAGGGAGAGAAGCACAGATGAAACACAGGAATAAATGATAAAAACATGTTTGGCAGAACATATTGTATTCATTTGGAAACCCTATTGTTCACAACATAGACTGAATGGTTCATAAAATAATTCATGTTTTCTTGGCTGTAAAACATCTGTAACTCCATTTGTCTTTCTCCGCCCTGGTTTGGTTAATCCTACGTCAGGCCTAGTTTGTAATTAACAGAACTAATATTAAAGATCAGAGTTGAATCACTCGCTGCTACATTAAGGCGGCTTTAACAAAAGACACATAATGAACTCCACCAGCTGGACAACGTATTGTCAAGATTAAACAATTGAGATGAAATATGTTAATAAAACTCATCATCTGAGGATTTCAGCTTTTACAAGCACCCTCAAGGTTCTCACGGGTGCTTTAAATTGATCTTGCTAAACTCAGTCCAGCTCTCTATAACTTCATCCAAATGTTAAGCCAAAGTTCAAGCCGGGATCATGAACTCCTGCTCCTTGTTTATTTTACACCCTTCAAAGTAAACCTTGTTCATAACTCGTCTAACCCAATGTGCATATCTAACATGTCTATTACAGGTGCAGTGCGGTGAGCGAGGCCAGTGTTGTGGCCTGCTGCTTCTCTCCCTGCAGCCAGATGTTTGTGACCGGCTGCACCCTCGGAGACCTCAAGCTGTGGGATGCGAACATCAACCTCCTGCATGCTGAGAAGGACGCCCATGACCTGGGGGTCACCTGCTGCAGCTTCGCGCCGCAGTTTAAAGTCGGTGAGTTTTTAGTGTTTAAAGGGTCAGTTCACCCAAATCAACAGCACATTTTTTATTTATGTTCACTTATCAATAGTGGTGTCTAGACATGCAGGTAGGTGGTTTGCTTGTTGATCCTTTGAAAGGTTTATTATTATTATTTATTAAGACATTTATCAAGCAAAATGCCAAACCTGCTCTTTTCTTTCATGTGTTTCATGTTCACTGATGCTTTTTCCTGCTGTTAACCATCATAAACAGATTATCTTTGGGTTTTGGACAAAACAAGCAGATTGAAGACATCAGACATTTCATTGATCAGATGCTATTGACTAATCATAAAAATAGTGTGTAGATTTAAAGATTATGTGAACAGAACACTATCTTGGTCACTGTGGACAGGTTTCATCTGCACTATTTCTTCAATAGATGGTAGTTCTACTTATTCAACTGTTATTCACAGTATTTGGGCTTTTGGGTGAACTAGTCATTCAGTTTGTAACAGAATTGTTTTGGGCTTTTCTAGTTCATCTTACACAACATGAATTAATTCACAGATACAACTGAAATCCTTCACACTTAGCAGTAACTTAAAATGAAGCTGTTGCATTGTATCCCTGAATCAAAAATGTACATTTGCCACCTTCGGTAAATAATAATGGAAATCTCCCTTTAATCCAAACACTACATTTATGCTAGACACAGTGTAAAAGATGCTCGCTGTGTGCTGTAACACTTCACAAACCGTCCGTCAGAAGATCTTTGCCTTCTTTTGTTATTGTAGTCAGTCGAGCGTGAACACGGCTGTGTTTTGTTCTGCAGATGGCTGCTGTGTGGAGTTTCGACTGGCCTCCTGTGGACAGGACAGCCAGCTGAAAATCCGGATTGTTTCCCAGCGTGAAGGGGCAGGTAGGCCGACCCCTCTGCATGCCTCCTCAACTGAACGCCTCTTTCTCTCTCCCACGTGAGATGGAGCGAGAGAGCTGAGACTGAGAGAACCTGCCGACTGCTTTAACCTTGAAATTGCTCTGCAGAATAGAGGAATTTTATTAGTGTGTGGAATAAATCAGCAGCAGCCCGACTCATTAATAATGGATCACTTTAAGACATTCTGCTGAAATACAGCATCTGCAGAGGACAGTGTGCGAGTGTGTGGAGACGAGTGGGAGAGGATACAGGTGCACACCGTATATCCACTGTGACATTCATTTCTTGTACCGCCTACAGCAGGACACGGACATCTCCTGTTTGTCCATAGGTTGTGTAACCGGACTGTATCTTCGTTTAGTATCTGATCATGCAATGTTGTTAGTTCCTAAGTAGTGTTGCCGTGGTAACGAGCGTTTCTAGGGAGGATGAGATGTGTCCCACATGATGACCCACTGGGGTCCACGGGGATTTTTCATCTCTGCGCAGCTTGTAGAAAGACACAGAACAATGTCTGTCCTCGTTTTTTTGTAGCTTTCAACGAGGCCGCCTTTCTGAGATGTGCATTTATCTTGTCGTTTAAAGAGGAGTGCATGCTTCAGCCCCTCTTCCTCTGGTTTAACAGAAGAAAAAAAAGACTCAAGCGTAGATCATGCAGGGAAGCAAGGGGAACATTTTGAACCTGGGAGTTCTGTCTGTATGGAGCATTTTTCTTGTTCGGGCTTACTTTGTGTTTGCAGATATTTTTATTCTTCCATATGAAAATGTAATGGTCTTATTCGGGCAAATTTGTTGCCTTTTCCTTTCACCCAGCAGCACACCTCTCGATAACACATCTTATTTAATTCATGTGTGCGGTTAGATGTTTGTCAGGTTTGATTATACGTTTTATTTTTTTTCCCTAACTGAGAGGTAAGGGTACTTCACATCATGAATATTCATGCGAATAACAAATTAAGCTCCCACAGAGCCTGAAAACAGCCTTTTTACTCTAATGGAAAAGAGGGAGGTTTAATTTAATACATGTGTTTACAGGCGAACAATTTAGATGCTGCTACAGATAACTGCCAAAATCAACTCGATTTTGGCACATAGAATTATTGCACAATGAATTATTACTCTGTTCAAAGTGTCTTTGTATCTTAAGCTGTGCATGTCTCAGGTTTATTGCCAAAAAGAAAATCTTCTGTTCCCAAGCAGCTGTCAGCAGGTGGCACAGCTTTAAACCAACAAGAGGGAAGAGAGGTTTTGACAAAAAAAAGTGTGTGTGTGTGTGTGTGTGTGTGTGTGTGTGTGTGTGTGTGTGTGTGTGTGTGTGTTACCTTTTTGAAGAATCATTTCAAACTAAAGACCAGGGGTCAGTGGTAATGGTTAAGTTGAGGCAGGTAGGGGTTAAGGAAAGTCTCCAGGAAATGAATAGACAATGTAATTAATGTAAGTAAACATGTGTTTGTTGTTTACCCCTCAGCCTGTGTCATGACGTTGCTGCACACTCTCACCAGCCAGTCGGCTCCAGTTCTGTCTTGTGCCTTCTCGTCTGATGGAGAGCTGCTCGTTTCGGGGTAACGCACACGTCACCACACACACACACACACAACTCCTCGTCACACGTGTGAGCAGCTCTAATAAACACCTCCTGTGTTGCCAACTGAATATTGACTAATTTATTATTGGCTGTGAAATCATTTGCTCATTTGGGACGAATTAGGTTTAAATTAATCTCACCTCCCATGTTTTTAAATGCTCCTTTTTGTCTGTGCTGTAAACAGCAGATGCCACTGCTGAGCACTGATCCAGCTGTTTCTTCAGCAGGCCACAGGAGCAGTGTATTTAGTTGTGTTTAAACTTCTGTTTGCATCCCTCGGCTGTTTCTGGGTTTAATTCAAACATTCTGAAAGTTAATCTGTGTTTGTAGCTGTTAAACATTTTAATCATCTGTGTATTTTTGTTTTAATCCATTTTTTTTGTTAATTCTGTAATGCAAATGCGTGGATATGGATTATGCAAATAACTTTACCCAAGTTATTCAACAGTTCGGTGGATAAAAGTGTTGCAGTATATGATGCAGTAAGTAAAGCACAAAAACAACTAAGAAGGCAGGTTTTTTTGTTTGGCTTTGCTGCTTCAGTTAACTACTTTTCTAAATATTTTATCCTAACTACTGTAAACACAGAGATCCCAAACGTTCCTGTTCTGTCCCTGTTTGTTTGTTCTTTGTTTACAGAACCTGGGAACCCTGCTCCACACTTTGAAGCAGCATGACAGGTAAATTACCTGACTTCCCGCAGCTATGCAATCTCTGCTCCTATCGGACAAACAGCAAAAGTTTCAGATCAAAACGTGTGATTTTTGCCTGACTAGTTTATCCCAGAAGCACTGGGTGCAGGGATGCAATAGAATATACTGTAGCGCTGCTTTCCAGACAGTTATTGAGGTGGCACCGCAGGTGGACACCAGCAGAGCCCTTTGAAGTGCTTGAAAGGATTTAAGATGCACTACGATCTAAGACTGGATTTTAATTTATATTTTATTAAGGGTGGATTGAAGCTGACTTTTAAAGTCGATCTCTTCCAGTGCCAATTTTAGTCACACACACCCTTCACATTTCTGCTCCTCTTCCTCCTCCCTGCAGGTACGTGACTGCTGTTGCTCTGTCTCCTACCATGCCGTGGATTGCAACTGGCTCCATGGACCGAACTGTAATCGTGTGGAGAATAGGAGATGAAGTCAGCAGAACTGGTAAATACTTAACATTAAATTGTTTAGGTTGGCGCCTTCAAATGCACAATCACTCCACTTTTTTTTAACAGACTGTTAGCAGTGGTTCAAAGTCCAGGACCCATTTGGAGCAGCAAAGCCTCCCTAAAGAGTGTTTTGGGAGATATCCAGCAGGAGAAGCTCCTATTACATGTGTATTGCTGTCTGGCTGCAGTGTCTAGAGGAGGAATTGTCATTGATGTTTATTGGTGCAGCAGGGCAAAGTACCACTGAGCCTCAGAGAGCTGTTGTGAATCCTCTTTAAAAACACACCAAAAAAAGTAGAAAGTTCCAACCCAAAATGAAAGAAAACATTTGGAATACTAAATGAAAAGGTGCAATCGTTAGACATCTGGAGGCCTTGAAGTTTCATCAGGGCAACTTCCCATCTGCCATTAGTCAGGTTGATGTTGACAAAGCAAATTCCATCTCAATGAAGATCTGCCTTTTTATGCCTCTACCTCTTTCTCTCTAGCTCCCCTTTCCTTTCATCTTTCTTTCTTTCTTTTCACATATTAAAGTTATTCTCTTTTATGTTTTTTTAGCAGCCGCTGAATCAAGTCCGACCGTGTGCCGAGGTAAATACTTGCTTTCCTCTGTTTTCCCCCTAGAAATCTTCAGTTACTCGCATCACTCTGAGCTAAAAACCCACTGTTTATCATGTTTGTATAGCTTCTGAATGTCTGGTTGTGTGAACCCATAGAAACCTAAAGGTGCTTTAGTGAAGCTAATGGGGATGCCAAAAAACTGCCTGGCTTTAAAGGATAAGGCTCCCATTATTCAATATGTTTCTAATGCCAGGAAATCCCATTAAAAGACTAAACCAACACTGTGTTGGTCTGTCTCTTAATACCTTCCCAAGCCCATTTGTTCCTGCTGAATTGTTGTAAATGCATCACAGATATGTCTAATTTCAGTAATTAAAAAAAAAAGCATATGGGTACAGTAGGTGTTAGCTAGCACTGTGACTCTGATTGGTGCCGCCGTTCTCTTTCGCTTCAGGATTTAGAAGAAGAATATGTTGGCTGTCTGACTAAATACTTTCAAAACAAATGACATTCCTATCAGCTACAGCTGTACTCCATGTTTAGTCCCTTAGAAGCAACTGTTAAAATGCTTAACTAAGATGGCGGTAAACATGATAACTGCTAAACATTAGCATGTTAGCTGCTGATGTGAGCACACAACTCAAAGCTCTGCTGAGCCGCTAGCTGTAGATTAGACTAGACTAGATTATGAAAGTGTTTTAAACAAGATAAGCATTAAGACACTATGAAAAAGCACTTGAATAAGATTTAAAAAATAAAATGGAACAAAACTGAATAAAAAAAATACAGTGCAGTGGAGGATGCAACTATAAACAACCCACAATGTAATGTTAATGCCACACATCAATAGTCCTCCCTCACAGGTGTTTTCCTCTTGTTTAATTAGATCTCTTTTGTACAGTCTTGATTGACTCCTTAACTCTCCTGTATGTTTTGTTGCACCTGCTGAGGCCGGACAACCTCCCCAGTTATCATTGTTATTCGTGTAGAGTTTGGTCAAGTGATTACCAATAGCAACCAGCTAGCTTTAACCTGAGCAGAAGTCTAATCAGCAGAGTGATTGGAAACACCTGTGTTCATGGAGGGTTAGCTGAGGACTGGAGGCAGCATGCTCTGACTTTGCTGACATACTATGATATTGATTTTGACTTCCTATACTATGACTCTTTATAGACTTTATGACATACTATACAAAGTTAAAGATGAAATTAATTGATATCATTATTATTATTATTTAAAGATTTTCCATAGATATCACAATTATTATCACAGAATTGTTTTTGCAGTGCAATTGCAATGTGATTTTTGGAAACTAATGGAGGTCAATGACACTGCGGAATAAGCGATCAATCTTTAGCTGCACAAACAATACTTGTTCGTACTTGTTTGTTGTCTTTTCATGGGATTTGTTGGCGATAAGAAAAATAGAGCAGTCTCCACATCTCCAGTCTTATCCTGTGAGTAATGGGGATGGTAAAGAAGGCCCAGTGTCGACCAAGAACAATCTCCAGAGATTATGGAGCTCATCTGGCTTGTGAACGCCTCGGACTCCCCCAGGAGAGGCCGGAAAACGATTCTGGCGAGAGGGATGACTGGAATACTTAGCCTAACCTGCTGCCACCACGACCCGGCCCAGGATAAGCGACAGAAAATGATCAGATAGATGATGAAGAGAGCCTCTTATGTGCATCTGTCCATGAGATTAAACACTAAAGTCTGAGCAGTCCCAGTCTGCAGTAAAGCTCTGTGAGGTTTTCATGATTTTGGCAAAGTAATTCCATGACTCAGCCTCCTAGACTGGGAGACTCCACACTCGAGGGCTGCAGAGAGGAGGTGGTGTTACTCTGCTCTCTGTCGTGCAGATAAGTGTGTATTTCCACTCGGTGTAACTGTGCTTGGGACATGAGTTATGTTTAAAGAGTTGCACTCTCGCCAAATAAGGGAAAACGACACTGGACTATGTCTTTAGTGCTAATGTTAGCATGCTTACCGGTAAACTAAGATGGTAAACATGATGGTAAGGATTGCCTGTTAAACATCAGCATGTTAGCATATTTACATTTATAGTGTCTTTTTTTTTTTTCAATTGCAAAACCTCACTCAATCTCAGGTGGAGGCATATTTTTGAGGGGGTCATCGAAACCACAATCTCTTTTGGAGGAAAATATGCATTGATTGAGAATAGTCTCGGCCAGCAGTGGCAGGAAGAGGTGTGAAGGGGGTCGACCTAACGTGTGGTTAACGTGGTAATGAGCAACACCTCCCAGGCTTCAGGGTTATCCTCGACGCAGATAATGGCGGGCGATGGGGACCATGAGGCTGCCGAGCGGTGTCATTAGCGAGGCCGGCACACAACAGGCCAGTTTGTCTGGGACTCGTACGATAAATGATAGTCGCTCACTCGCATAGTGTCGTGTGAAGGTTGATGAGCTGCATGCTGGCACAATCTGAAGTAACACAACCCTGGGATTAACTTTATTTTCTTTAGTAGATCACATGCTCGTATGCGAGGTCAGGGATCTGTGTGCAGGAAAGTAATTGTCACTTCCCTATCATCACAAAGGGAGTGTGTCCTTTTCTGTGGAGTGTAAGAGAAATTGTTTGTTTACATCAGATAAGTTTAGTTTCAGGAGCTGGGGAGGAGGGGGGGGGGTTATAATAGCAGGGCACTTGCTCCCTTCCTGTTGTGCGTTTTGCAGGAAGGAAGTTGCCGGGTCACTCCAGGCTGCTGGTGGCTGATTGGTCGGAGGAGGATGTGCAGACTTGGCTGTGTGAGGAAGGACTGCAGGAGCTCGTCAGCGTCTTTAAAGCCAACAACATCGACGGAGCAGAGCTCAGCCGGCTGAACAAGGAAACAGCAGCAGAGCTGGGAATTGGTGAGGACGGAATATAAAACACAATCACGCACATTAGTGTACAGTACACACGCACAGGGACCCTGGGACTCAGTGTTTGTGTGGAGATTTACTGTTTGATCCTAAAACATGACAAGCTTCAATTGGATAGCATGACATAAGCCGCTTCTTTTTTTTATTTATTGACGCTCTGTTTTTTTTTTTTTCCCTCACAACTCTTCCCCAAACAGTGATCTGATTTAGGGACGTGGCGCTGCAACGTTTCTATCTGCTTATACAATCACAAATCACGCTGGGAGGACAGTACCCCACGGGATGACCTTTACGTCACAAACAATGATAATCCCTCTGAAAATAAGATTAGTCCCTCCAGGGTCGTCCAAGGTCTCGGTGTGGAAAGTCACTGTTCAACCTGCATCCAGGAGGCAAGCAGAGTACAGTAGCTCACAATGTCCAGATTGTTTCACTTACTTTACTCTGTTTCTCACAGGGTTTTTACACCTCCGTTTTTATACACATTAAACAAAGGAAATGTATGTTAATGCATAAATGTTGTTAGCTTTTGCTAACTCTGGCACCAGGTGTCCAAAATGATGTAGGTTTACGGGTAAAACTAATTTGTCCAGGCACCCTTTGCATAAGATTCACACCTGTGCCCCCGTTATGCACATTACTATCTATTACACAATTCCACCATTATTGAATATTTCAGGAACCATATCAAAATCATCAACCATTCTATGATTTTAGTTCAAACACTTTAAATAGAGTATACAAAGTGTTTTACAATAAAAGAATAAAACAGTGAAAACAATATTAATGATAATACATAATTTATAAATGCACCTTCAATTGACATCTTATGAATCCAGACTGCTCCTCCAGACCGCGCTCCTGACCCCCAACAGAGCTCTGAAGATGGCGATAACACGATGGAAGCAGAGCAAGTAGACAGCAGCTCATTTTAGCTTGTTAGTCAACTAAACAGGAGCGTTATCGTTATACTGGAACTGCTCATCTAATAAGAAGTGCTCTAATTATAATTGAGTAATTACTAACAATAAAGATGAGTTCAGGGTGTAACTCGGTACAAAATAATCAGTATCCAAAATCTCAAATAAGTTAACATATTTACTTAGTAAAGAGTCCTGTTTAGCAACATATCTGCATACCTGCTAATTGTAAGGCATTATTATTATACTGTATATGTAATGATACGATCACTTGAAGCAACACTATGTAACTGAATTTGAAATAACGCATTTTCAATTGACATCTTATGAATCCAGACTGCAACAATGTGTTTTGATCTCTCACCTTATTTCCCACAGTCCTGTGTGTTTGCACACCTGGTCAAACGTTTGCTAAACGTTCACACATCCTCACTGCAAATTAAGACCTGATAACCTTTCCGCTTAAATAACACATTTTGATAATTGCTAACCTTGTATTTCGTCTCCTTGGTGTGTGTGCTTTCTTGTTAGTATTTCAGCAGTTAGTTTCTTAAATTCTTATTTCCCCACACAGTTTTGAGGAGAACTCAGCAGACAGTTGACACACTGCATGAATGCCATAATGCCCAGAAAAGCCGTCTTTAGTCTGATTACGGTGCTCTGTGCCGACTGTAATCATGTAACTGGCTGCACCACAGGCCCGCCCTTAATCACAGTAGAAACGCCCTTCTGGCTATTGTTGTTTGCTTTAATTGGACAGCAGTAGACACAGTAAAAAAAACAACAGTACAGCAGACTTCCCTCGCATGCTGCTTAGTTATGCTCTAGGGTTGTTGTGCTCTATTCTATGGACCGAGCGTCTCTTTCCCATGTTTAGTATTGAAGACGCCTCTCATCATTACCACAGAATAAGGACTGAGGAAACAGCAGATTGCCACATTCCCTGTGCAACAACTATCATTTTTCATGCATGCTGTTTGTTCAAAATGAGTATGCGTGCTTAGACACACACTTACACACACTTACACACACAGAAAATTAGATTCAAGCTCACTTTACTTAATGAAATATTCATGAATCTTTGAGTAAGGGGGGGGGTAGTTCCTCTCGGATATAATTCAGTGTCCCTCTGTGGAGACAGCCTTATTCTGCAGTTTTACTGTAGCGTCTCATCAAATTATCAATCTAAATGTAAAGTGGACCGTATAGTACTAATGGCTTCAGTCCTTGTGAAATATGTGGGAACTTATGGAAATCTTAACCCTTATAGAGCTGTTAAGTGCCGTTTTTCTATCCAAGAGTAATTTATTGGATGAATAGAAGGTCGTAATAGGTTCCACGTGTTTCATTGGGAGAAGACATTTTGATTGAGCAACATCACTTTTCCTGTCGGATTCAAGGTATTTATGATTGTGACAGCAAGCTTCCACCGCTTCCTGTTTTACTTTAAAGTGTAATGCAGGATGTTCAAGGCACCGAGTTCATCGAGGTAGCCAGCCTTTGTCATGTGTACTTGAATGCTTCATGGCTCTCTCCTACAGTATTGGGGGAAGAGTTTGAGTACACACGTTCAAAAAACTTTAATTCAAATTACTAGACATACTCTAGTATTCTAAACAAAAATATACAACATATATCCAGAAGTCTCTTCCATATGTGTTAAAAGCACAAATTGTCATCAAATCCGAACACAATACAGCTCAGAAACTCTAGCGACCATTGAGGACATTGAGGTCATCATGTCTGTGTTTTTGGGGGAATTTAGGGTTTTTAGTAACATGGCAGAGATTACATTCTGTATTGGTGGATATGTTATGGGTTGATTCCAGTAGTTTTTAAACTGAAACTATTCAATTAAAAAAAGTAAAAAAAAAAAATTGAACGGAATAGATAAAATAATGAAGACATTTTGACCCCCCCCCAAAAAAAAATACCTGAATGAAAAAAGTAGATATATATTATTAAATTCAACTGCTAATGTTATACCCTTGAAGATTGAATGTTTAAAAAAAAACTGAACATGATATATTATTGAGCAACGTCTCACTACATGTCTTGCAGTTTGAAACTACACCGTGAAATATTGCAAGTATCATAGAAATATAATATATGTGGAAACGGATGGAATGGTGCGATAGGACGGATTGCCTAGTTACCGGATACATTTACAGAATATCTCTTGGCTCAATAGAAACAATATATTTGAGACAAAATCGCTTCAGGATTTTAAAAAGCTGGCCTGAATGAGTTTCTACTGCAGCTGCCCTCATTCACCGTATCTCTGACCTGCCGCTTTACACACGGACACACACCAATCATGAGGCTGTAAAAGTCCTCCCTCCATTCAAGCAGGTGGGGAAATTTGCAGTTGATGACAAACTCAAAGGGTGCTGTCAGTGGGCAGAGACATGCAGCTGTGTGCAGAGCAACTTGTTCCTCCTTTGGCCCTTCTTAAATATTTTTAACTACAACCCACGCAAACTCCTCAGGGGAGACACCTTGCATGAGTTGTGAGGCAATCATCACGCAGTAAACATGTCTGGCGTTTGTGTCTATGCACAGATGGATTCCGCGGAGATCCAGATTTATTCCTGCCTTTGTTTTATCTTAGAGGCCAGAGAGAGGACAAAGTCAGTCTGTCGAGTGATGTCGCTGATTCTGTTCAACGGGAAAAACACTGATGCATCTTTAGTGGAGCAACATTATTGTTCAATAGATTTGAGATGGTTTATGTGAAATACTGGACTCTTTTAAGACTGGCCTAAACACCTTTTTATTCAAGAAGGCGTTCTTGACTTTATTGTTTATTATAGTTTGTTTTAACTATGTTTTAATTTGTTTTACTATATATTGTCTCTGTGGCAAGAAGTTTGTTTGAAAGAAAAGTGCGGTACAAATTAAATGCATCATCATCATCATCATTATTATTATTATTATTATTATTATTATTATTATTAAATACTCAGTCAGTAAAGGAATGGATACAAATCATCTTTGCATCACTAAGTTTCAAGTGTTACGAGAAATTGCACTGCATGTATTGCAAGTACCAGTTTCACTAAACGGTGTGTTGGTTTCTCAGAGTCAGTGGGCCTCCGCGGTCGTCTCCTGAAGAAAATCGAGGCCTTGAAAGCGGAGCCGAGTGGTTCCGCTGCCCCAGATGAGTTCCTGTGTCCAATCACCAGAGAGCTGATGAAGGATCCAGTCATCGCTGCAGGTTAGACAGCAAATGCAGAGAAACCTGCCCAATGTGTCGGTGTGTGTGTGTGTGTATAAGGCGTCACAATGTGCGTCTGCTCCACAGATGGGTTTTCCTACGAGCGAGAAGCCATTGAGATCTGGGTCAGGGGCAAAAACAAAAGCAGCCCCATGACGAACCTGCTGCTCCAGACCGCGCTCCTGACCCCCAACAGAGCTCTGAAGATGGCGATAACACGATGGAAGCAGAGCAAGTAGAGACAGCAGCTCATTTTAGCTTGTTAGTCAACTAAACAGGAGCGTTATCGTTATACTGGAACTGCTCATCTAATAAGAAGTGCTCTAATTATAATTGAGTAATTACTAACAATAAAGATGAGTTCAGGGTGTAACTCGGTACAAAATAATCAGTATCCAAAATCTCAGATAAGTTAACATATTTACTTAGTAAAGAGTCCTGTTTAGCAACACATCTGCATACCTGCTAATTGTAAGGCATTATTATTATACTGTATATGTAATGATACGATCACTTGAAGCAACACTATGTAACTGAATTTGAAATAACGCATTTCCTCTAATTGAATTCACAATAAACTAAATGCGCCACTGTTCAATACACTCAAGAGTAGCGTATGACTGTTATCTACTTGTGCTGCTGTTAGCTTGTGTTTTAGCATCTTCCATTATCCGATAATAAATGGTCACTTGTGCTATTCTTTCTGACAAATGAAAAGTTCAATTCAGAAACAATAAAGAAAATCCTTAATCTAATCATTACACTAGAGTGCACTGTAGTTACTGCAGGTCTGATATGACCATCAAGCGGTGGCTGATGTTATCAAAGGTTGTTGACATGACGCTTCTCTACTGTTGACCTACATTTAAGCATTTCACACAGTTTATCCTAAATGGAAATACAAAACGCAAACACTGAAATTAATTGAAATCCATGTGCCATTTTTCTGTAATTCCCATTTGTGGCCACAGAGGCCGCAAATCTTCGTCACGCTTTATTGATCCTTTTTGGAAGCGACCAAGCGGCCGTATAATGTTTACGCTCCTTCAGGCTCATGACGATCATCAAGTCCTCTTAACTTGGGCAGACTTGTGTTTGAGAATAAAAGTCAGCAGACCTGTTAGTTTGTTCCTCAGTGGGTCTTTATTTCTCTCTCCCATGGTGGCTATGGCAGTAATGTTCTATTACAGTATGTGATCACAGCTAATAAAGCTCACAATACTGAAAACATGGCAACAATTGCATTTAACGTACATAAAATAGAGCGGATGGCACCGGCCCCAAAACCGTTTTTTACTCTGTAATATAAACTGCAATTGTAGCATACAATTAAACTCATCGTTATTGAGAATCATTAAATGTCTTATTAGCTGTGCAAAAATAACTATATAAAATATATTGCTTTTACAATTAACGAAGCCATTGGCGCTGTAAATAAATTAAACTAGACAGCAACAACAAGCTGATACAGAACGGATTTCAATTCAAAGTTAATGGTGATTTATATAATGTACAAACACATTTAACAAATGTTTTTTTAAGAACCTTTAACACCTTTTAAACAACATTGTGCATAAAACTCAAAATACACAAGTCTCAATTTGTCAATACACTTAACATAGATCTTCACAGAAAAGAAGGAAAAATACATATTTATATAATATACACAAGAGGATCTATAACATCCTTCGTAAAACACAGGAATGCCCGTCCTTTTAGACTTTCTTACACCTTCACTTTCCTCTTCCTTATCTCTCTTCTCTCAGCACCATGGACGTAATGAACACAGTTCAAACCCCATTTCACTCACCATAAACGGTTCTGTAATAACATTATGCTGTAACTGAATATGTTGTTTAAGCACTTGCGCGGCCTAAGTGTGTATAAAGTGCTCATTGTCACGTTGCGTTGATGAGGACTGTACACTACATGTCCAAATACTTCCTTCAGTGCAATGTCTCCAGCTTGGCTGAATGACGGCCGACATGTTGTCATGTAACAGAAGCGGACAGCCACAAGCGACGGGTCGGGAGGAGAACAATCTGGAGCATTCGGTACGCTGCCTGCAGTCTGTATTCACACGGGGAAAACAAACGGCTTGCAGACTGTACTTCATGCAAGGCTTAAAAAGAGAGACGATTGTGTTCGGGGTTGGTTTAAAACAATAATAATTAAACAACTCTTCACTTGAGATTTTTGCTTGTTGCGTGTGCGCTGTGGACTGTATGAAAGATAAAACAAACATCTCTACACATTCGACTCTATAAACGATCGCTTTGGTTTCATTGAAGCTCCGTGGATGGCAGGATTATCTCGGGCGAGGCCAGGCTGCTTGGGTTTACTGTCCATGAACGAGTGCGGCATCGCCAGTGCTGGCTTGGACTCTTTGTAACAGTTGGCGGCTTGGCAGAACTTCTCTGTGAATTCCTTGGCGTGCATGCCGTTTTGTAAGCTACTCATTGCCATAGCACCCTGAGGTGGTGGAGGTTTGTGCTGCTCCTGGTAAGTGCTCACTGTTTTGGCGTAAGGCAGCTCGCAGTCGACAGGCAGCAGGGCCATCGCCGACACGTTGTGACACACTAGACCGTCGGACGAGTGGTTCAGCCAGCTGCGACCCGCAGAATGCAGACTCGGGTAACTTTGCAAACCGTGCTGCTGCTGTTGGAGCTGCTGCTGCTGTTGGAGCTGCTGGATTTGCTGCTGCTGCTGGAGAAAGCGTGCCGTCTTGTCAATGATGCCCATGAAGGGTCTGGGTTTGTACTCTGCTGCAGAACTGGCCTGTTGGCTGTGCTTTGTTTTGTCAGAGATCTTGGTGCGGACATCAGGTCCCAGCTTGCCGCTGTCCGATAGGCTGCTGCTGGACGCCAGGCTACTGGTGGAACTGGACACGCGCATGCTGCTGCTGCTGCCGCCTCCCTGTGATCCTATTGCGCCGCACATCCCTTCCTTTCCTGGCTCAATGTGGTTGCCCTGAGGTCCGGGCCCAGAGCAGGCCAAACCATCCAGGGAGGACGCAGAGTGGACAGACAGCCGGTCTTGGCCCTGAGCCTTGGAGCTGCTGCAGGATAAGTAGGAAACCTGGGAGGAATGAAGGCTCTCGTTTTCACAACTGTGGCCCGTAGAGGTGGAGGCAGCCGCCAGCGACATGCGGTTCCCGTACACGGGCTCGTCGGCTGGGAGCGGCAGAGGGCTGATGTCGATGCCTGGGCCGGGCCTCAGGATACTGGACATGTGTCGGCTCGGTAAGGGACTGGAGGGAGCGTACTGAGATTTGGCCCCTGTCACGCGGCCCCCCACGGCTCCTCCCCCGGCCTGCATTGAGCTCATATGCTGGTTGGTCTTGACTATCTGGGCTTGCTTGGTTGGCTGCAGGACCAGGCCCTGTTGGGCCAGCGCCTCCCGGTGCTCTCGAGGGTACCGGTGGAGGGGCAGCCTGCTGGGGCCCGGCGGTGAGCTGGGGCTCAGACTCTGAGGGCCCAAACTATTGCTGACGGGCTCAGAGGGTAAGACTCTGTTGTAGGAATAACTGTTCTGTGACCAGCAGGCTTCAGTTGGTCTGTCGTGCAGAGAGACATCAACCTCCTCGTCTTCCTCCTCCTCCTCCTCTTCCTCCAGGATGTCTCTTTGTCCTTCCACGCTCCTGGCAAGGCTGTGCTCTGAAGGGTCCTCCTGTCCTTCGTCTTGCTCCTGGTCAGACTCGTGACCTCCAGAAGCCTGGCTGGAAGCAGCTGCAGCTCCAGCGACTCCTTTAGTCTGAGCGCGCTGCATCTGTTTACACTCGTCTTCTACTCGAGCCAGCAAACGGCGGATTTCCCGGTTATTGGGGCACAGCTTGGCTGCTTCATGCAGGTCAGCCAGGGCCGCCGTAAACTGCCTGTGGATTGGAGAAAGAATGAAGAGAAACATTGTTACCGGAACCAGACTGCATAATTAATCACCAATAACAACCACAGGAGCGGCGCTCGATAGTTTACCTGCTGCTTCTTTTAGCTCTTGCTCTGGCGTAGTAGGCCTCGTAGGATTTGGGTTTCAGCTCCAGTGCTTTCGTTGCAAACTCCTCAGCCATCCCAAAATCCTACAAGAGGAGCAGAATTAATAAATGAGTTAGCCAGATGGTATTCAAGCTTGATTTCAATCACAGAAATAAAGATTTTAAAATGTACAGTACACACGTTTCCTCCTTGCTGATTGTTTTATTCATTGCTTTGAGGAAATAACAGTATTTTCAAACTAAGTGATGACAGAATTCGACACATGCTACATCTCTCCAGCAGTTTTCCCTCTCTGTGTAAAGAAATAAAATGCCTGGGTGCTGTTACTGTAGAAACACACCACAGACAACATCACGGTGCCTGTTTCCCTCTAGCTTTTGGGATGTAATCACATTATCAGCTGGTTTGCTACAAACGTCTTCCTGCTAGATTTATAGCTAAGACTCATGACTAGACTGAGACTTATGTAAACAAACTTCTATGAAGAGCTTTTCTGTAGAAACAATTATGCAGAAATTCGGAGACAGCTTAGAAAGTCTTACGTTTTCTTCAGTTATTTTTTTAAATGTCCAGTCCTTCTGCAATAGTCATTAATTCATCATTCTGTGAAATCTCTTCTCTCTTCTCGAAACACAGAAACTCTGGCTGAGTGAGCAGACAGGCCGGCACATGCAGGAATTGAAAAGATTTGAGGAGATTTGAGTCCACTGCCCAGTGGGCTTGTAGCTTCCTCCCTGTTGCCATCTGAACACTAACAAGCTTCCCCTGCCCACACATGCTCAACTCATTTCACAAGCTGGAGTCCTAGTCACTGAGTCATCTTTGCCTAAAACATTTCAAAACGTCGATTAGCATAGGAGAGCCTAATCAGCTTCAGTTTTATTAAATGATGGCAAACACTCTATAAAGTTACTGTGAACGTTTAAGGAAAAAAGGTGAAAGATCTGAACTCAAACATATAACAGATATTGGGTGGTCAGTTAGAGATGCAGTGGGCCAATTAACACATTTTACTTTAAAATAAATGTGATTCATGGTTGACAAGTATTTTTGGAAGTGTAAAAGTGAAAGAAGGACTTTTCTTCATTCATGTGAGAATATTTCTTATTTTCTGGAAGCAAGTAAGTATCAGTGGTTGCATAGGCCACTGGCAGAATCTCCCCAGCTGTGATTTTTAGGAGACTGGACTCTTCTACCAGCAGGTATAACTTTCAGACGTGCACTGGCAGGATGTATTGCTGCTTCATGCATTGTTCTCTGCCAAGAGACCAAAACACAGGTCTTGCTGAATGGTTCAAAGTGATGACAGACATTGCCTCTTTTGAAGCTCTAATTGCCTGGACTAATAATTACCAACATACATTTGATAAAGTTTCTGATGTATAAAGGAAAGAATCGAAGAGGAAATTTGTTTCTACAATTCTTTAATTATTTTGTTTGTGAAGGGAAATATGCTATCCAACTTATTGATTCAAGTGGCCTCCTCATTTGTTAATTTTTAATTTGTTTCTCATCCGTTACTTATTTTTCAGTGTTGTGTGCCATTAAGTTTGTGTTTATTGAAATAGTTAATGAAGCCAGAAGAAAAGTGTATTCTTCAGCAAATATTAATATATTGATGCCCCATGATATTCATTACTCACTGACAAATAAAACTCTGGTGAGTGAAACGCCTTGTATAAACAGTCATTAAAGGATTGAGCTAAGAATAGCAGCACTGGCTGAGGAACAGAGAAAAAGAAAGTGGAGTGTCCCTTGAGAGGCTTACGTTGGTTTTTCTGCGACAGCGGGAGAGATTGAGGTACAGAGAGACCCTCAGGTCTTTAAATGCCTTCAGGTCGTCGCCAAAGCCTTCTCTAGGAAACTTCCTCAGGGCGTACTGGTACCTCTGGGCGGCCTCCTTCATCTTCCCTTTCTGGAGGACACATGGAGGGCAAACATAAGAAGACGTGAAGAAGAGGACAGAACCAGAAGGAAAATACGGGGGGAGAGAAGCAAGGCAGTGATATTCACCAGATACTCCTGCAAAACTGTTCCCTGACTTGAGCTTTCCCTTCTCATCAATCACATGAGAATCACAGACCAATAAAACACACACACACACACACACACACACACACACACACACACACACACACACACACACACACACACACACACACACACACACACGCACACCTGACAAGTTTGTCTTTTCTCCCACAAGCTCGAGCTTGAGCGTAAATGTTAGGCATCAATCATGGCTCCTTTGTTAAGTGGTGCGGAACATACACATCTATTCATATTCTGCATTTAACTGAGCTAGAAAAGAATGGTTATCACTTCATTGTTGTGCTGAACTGAATTATATTGTTCAATGTTTTTTCCCTTCCATATGAGAAAGCCTAACATCTAATAATAATTAAAAAAAGCTGGACAGATTAGGAACATGAAACATTTCAATAAGGCAGGAAAGTGTTTTTTCCAGTTACACATTACCTTGTAAAGTATGTTTCCCTCCTCCATCAGCTTCTGAAGGAGGATGATCAGAATATCAGGCTTGGAAGTAGCCATGGCCCAAGCTGCGTTCCCTGTGGTGGTAGAGGGGAAAGAGAGAAGTCGAGAGGCATGTTATGTTGTTGTTGCTGGTGCCAACAGCAGGTCACTGTATTCTCTGGAAATTGGTACAAGGTAAAGTTACCTAAAGATTGTACCTGATCGATCGTAAGGTGACGTTCTGTAGCCTTAGTTTATTGAAGGCAGTTAAGACAGAGTTAGGAGGGAGAGAGTGAAGAGAAAAGAGGTCATGCAAGAGTAGTCATTTGTAGTGAAAGGAAAAGGTGTGAAGTGTTTTGTGACCAATCAACTTGAAAAAGTTTTAAACTGTGCTGAAAAAGAAATGTATGGGTTCTACCCGTGACTTTTTTTTTTTCTCCCTGAGACGGCAGAGTGCACTGGAGATAAGCCGCAGACCCAGATAGCTCTATGAATGTCATTTAGGTGATAAGTCACATTCTTAAATTAGCCAAGCAGAGCATGAGGGAGAAGAGGAATGACACACACACACACACACACACACAGACCTACGAGTAATAGTGAGCATACACACAGACACACACACACATGCACACAAGCTGAACAGCGAGTGAAAGTCAGGAATGGAAACAGGGCTTTTTTCCGGGAACATTCCACAAAATTAGTCTGATCTTATTCTTATACCATGAGATACTGAGCAGACAGAAACAAGCTTGACAAAGAGGCAAAACAAAAATACTTAGCAAACCAAAAACTGTTTCTAAAGACCACAGGAGTAACGGCTGACTAAGTGGTAAACTAACAGACAGCACTCAAACTCAAACCTTTACAGTACCAGTAGGTTTCACACCTGGACATATGGGAAACTTATTGTGCTTACCCAGCTTGGCCCCTTTCTTCAGCAGAGTCACCACCACCGACGTGTTGCGACAGCCTATGGCTCTGTCCAGAGGCCTCATCCCACTGTAGTCTACATGCTCTATCACGGCTCCTCTCTCCACCAAATACTGGACCTACATGAGAGCACCAACAGTTAAACACTCAGAAACACCGTGTTGACAGTCATGGCCTAATGCAGAACGGTATGTGTGCAATAATGGCCGAGGGACGCTCTCGGTTAAGGCCGAATGAAGTGTGGTGTTGATGTTCGGTGTTTTGGGGGCGTTTGAAACAATTTTCACTTACAATGTCCGCATCTCCATAGAAGGCAGCGAGGTCCAGCGGAGTTCGTCCATTTTTGTCCGTGTGGTCGATGACCGCACCTTTCTCCACCAAAAACTGCACGACGTTCTTGTGTCCTTTTAAACATGCCCAGCTCAGAGGGGTCAGTCCCTCCTTGTCCATCGAAGTCAAAGATGCACCTTTTTAAAACAAGTAATCGTCATTAAATACTTCATTTTACCACATTCTGTGAAGTTAATACATCCAGCCAATACGTATTCACTACCTTGTAATTTCTTGGTGAATGATGGTATTAATGGTGGATGTTCTGTGGTGCTGATGTTGAAGCTCACCTTTAGAAAGCAGAAACTCTACGGTGCTCAGGTGACCCTCACAGGCAGCCACCATGAGTAGGGTCCTGCCCTGCTTGTCGCTGATGTTGACATCAGCACCGTGCTCCAATAGCAGCTCTGCAATCTAGGAAACAGTCAGTCAGAGAACAGGCATCAAACACATGCAGGTGCATGAGCTCATTCAATTCAGTTTGTTTGGCAGGGACCATGACCACGTGTCGGGAAACAATTAGACCAGAACTATCTCTATGGGCAGGACATATAAACATAGACAACAATCAAATACCACACACTGTTCCTTAGAAGAAGATCATGTTGAGGCGTGATTGCTGTGGCTACAGGGGGATAGTTTGTCTGGCTGAAAAGAGCAACTCAGCGTGTCTCACCTGCCAGTGTCCCTGTCTGACGGCACAGAATAGAGGAGACACCCCCCGCCGGTTGACCTGCTGCACCACCGCTGCCTGCTCCAACAGGAAGCTGCAGACCTCCATCTTCCCCCGGCCGGCTGCTGCCGTCAAGGCTAAAGAGAGGATGAAGGAGCAGCTGTTAAGATCTGAAGTAGTCCCGATTTCTTTATTTGTACAGAGGAGCAACTTAAGGTAAGGTTATCGTACAGCAGTGAGATTAGAGAGGAATATAAAGCATCACACTTAACACTAAGCCAAAGAGGATGCTGTATAGGTAGAAGATTAGTGAAAATGACAACATGTACAGTACACACAGACTTATTCTGTACACGAGCAACATCAAGGCTCTTTAGTAACCCAAGTATGTGGAAAGGGAAAGACTTGGATCTCAATACTGTTTGCAGTCCCAGAACCCCTCTTGTTCTTCAAAGACGAGCAGAGAAAAGCAGGCTAATGCTTGGCGCTAATTGGGTTTAAAAACAGACAATTACGCTATGCTTATTAAACTCATTTGAATTCTGCCTCAAGCTCCCCAGGCCTTGTACAGAGAGATTTTACGCATTACCAGACAAACATTAGACAACAAAGTCAAACAATTGTGCTAAACACCCGTTCTTATTTATATTTTGTATCTTTTCCAGAACACGATTAACTGGATTTAACTGTGTCAAATTCCTTTCTAACAAAAAGAAGAAGAAAACACAATTTTGCTTGTATTCGGGTCTGTGAAGAAAAAGAAATCAAAGACAGATTCTTGAAATGTTTACCGCTTACAGTTAATCGGCTGTTGCTGGCATACGGCAGCAGATGGGCCGGTCTTAAATGAGCGCTGCTTGTCAAAACAGAGTGAGATCCAGAGTAAGAATCAGAACAGCTCGTCTCTCATATTC
Source organism: Myoxocephalus aenaeus (assembly GCA_038501785.1). Classification (NCBI taxonomy): domain Eukaryota; kingdom Metazoa; phylum Chordata; class Actinopteri; order Perciformes; family Cottidae; genus Myoxocephalus; species Myoxocephalus aenaeus. The sequence goes on from JBAMJR010000187.1 coordinate 503,501, forward strand.
ACCTCTGAGAGATTTAAGGTGCTGCTGAGCCTCCATATCTGACTGACATCCTCCATCTGGATGAGCAGTCAGAGCCAAACAACCCCGCACTCCATCTGCTCAAAATATGGATATCCTCACACACGACACAGTGGAGAACAATGATTTTGAGAGGCTAAAATTTAGGCCGTGTTAGGGCTCCAGAGAGCAACATTAGCAGCACCTTGGTTACACTGAACTAACCATCAACAGCTGTGCAGTTGTTGATGTTGAAAGTGACACCTATCTTTACATAACGCAGTGTATTCTGAGGAGTTCTCACTGCGTGCCATTTCCATACATTCACATATCTTCATGTTGAGTTAGCAAGAACACTTTTCTTAAAACTAGAGCATCTCAGCGTTCCTGCTCTTCAGAGAAGGAGCTCCCTTTTCTACATTTGGCCGTTCAGTGTTTCAGTTTGACTCGCCACTTCTTGCCTATGCTTGCCTTATTTTATCTTAGCATATGTGTTGTAAGATATCCATCAGCCTCGTCTCAACTCTGCGCTGCCTCCTCCTGGAGCCCACCTTCAAAGCAGCCATGACGAGTGTCCTGAGGAGAATCCCCATCTGATAAGACGGATTTACAAAGTAAACACATCATAATGTCCTTATCCACCCCCACTCCACTTCTAGGCTGGAGAAACCCAAGAAATACCAACAACAAGGAAGAGGTTGTGACCTGGCATTTTAACAAGAACTTTGGAGATCCATTAAACAACATCAAGCTGTTTTACCAACACTGATTAAAAGCTCTAAATATACATTTGTAACCAGAGTTAGAGGAGGATTTTTCAATTTGGGCTTGCTCATGTTATAATTTATCAGTAGTTTAGTTAATACATTAATAAATCATTAAATTAAGTATACTTTGATAATGAACTAAATGTAAAAGGTTACAGGCAACATATTAAAGGCAACTTTGAAACATTGATTTGCCTGGAGACTTTTACATAGGAAATGCATTTATACTGAGCACACAAGACAACTTTTCCTCCCCCTCTCTCTGTGAACCGAACTTATATTATCTGAAAAGTTTTCGTTTACATTTGACTGCTCCTCATTGAAAGAAAGAAATCAGTGACAATAAAGGAGCTAAATGTTCTGCAACTCAGTTACATTTCGTATTTATTTAGGAGCATTTATTCACGCATCAACTTCCTGTTTGGAAGCAAGAGTTTGGATGAAGAATCTTTTCTTCAAATCGCTGATAAATATAGCCTGTAACAAAAGATCTTTTCATCAGCTAACGCGGGGTTGGCTTCAGCGCTCACGGTAGAAATGCAGGTGTTTGTCACTTGATGCGAGAATAAAGAGCATCTTTTCCCCAGGCACCTGAGCAAACCCACAAATAGCTGCCTGGGTTAGCTCATGCTGTGCTCTTATTATACAGTCGGAACACTTGCGCTCTTTGTACGTGTGAAATAATACAGCAGAGTGTTAGCGTGTGCAATTATTGGATGCCTGGTGTAACGTCCGGAAGAACTTAGTCAAACAACTTCTCTCATTCTCTGAATTTATTTTCCTTGATCACAAGTAGAGTAACAAGCGCTGCAATCGCGATAGCAGGGAGTCGTCCAGTCAACACGCAGGTTGACCGTCCAAAAAACACACCGAACAGCCGGAAGTTCGGCTCTTTAATACACGGTTTTCCGTCAAGAACATCTAACATTTCTATTGGCTCTAACCTTTCTAAGAGGAGGAGAGTCGCGTCCTCATCTATTCTCACAGGGCTGGAACGTGCAACGACCAGTCTGCTTCCCTAATGTCAATATACTGATAAACAGGTGTGAGTGTTGTGGTGCAGAGCGTGGAACCTTGAGGAACAGACAACCGGACTGTTCTCACAGAAACTTCTCACAGAAAGTATTTGTTAAACTGACCTTGCACAACCTGAACTCTAATAGACAGAAGAATAATGAAATGAAGAATATCTACAGAATATAACGATTTATATTATCAAGAGCCTTGTACAGATTATGAAAAGACCCCAGGAGCATTTTATACTTCTCATTCTAACTCCAGTATTCAGAGCCGTGGGTAGTTTGTCCACAAGCTTAAGACCCCGCGAAAGAGAGCGTCGATCAGCACGAACACGCAAACTCAACAAAGACAAGCATTGTCCACCAAATAAATGCTCAATGCCAAAATAAATTGGAATCCTGTCTCAAATAAAAGAAATATGTTCTCATTTAATACGAGTATTGCCATGACAACAACTGACAAGAATAATATGCATCAAAGTACCCACTGGCTACTTAATTTCTCATGAGTTGTTATACATATATTCGTTTTTAAGATGCTTATCAAAAAGACAGAGGGTGGTTTATACCCATCTGTACATCACAGTGGATATAAACAACAACATTATTACAAGATTACTCTCCTGCAACACAAGGACTTGTTGATCTTTGCCTTGAGCGTTCACCTCAATGATTCTTTGCAGGTAAATTACCTTTCTGTGCATAACGATGAAGAGTTTTGCAACCTATGAGGGGTTTTTAAAAAGACGGCGCTTCCACAGCTGTGCAATTCAATCCGCCTCTATTTAAACACAGGAGGCAGTAGATGCATTTACATAAAGATGTAATATTCCATTGAATTTTAAATATGAAATTCATCTTCTCAGAGACAGGTTGTTATCGGAGAATTGTTTTGGAGACAGCGATGAATGGACGGTTTTAGAGGGGATATTGCAGGGTCTTTGTCGGTTTCATCATTCTCTGCAACAGAGCGCAGAGCGTTGCCAGGTTGGATTATTAAATCTGCACGCTGGATGGTAGAAAAGGGATTTGAAGTGAAACTGATATTTAATATAGTGGTACTCAGCGCTGATCATTTCTGTTGTTTGCATCCAGCGAACATGGGTAGAGTCCTTTTTACTGCCTGTAGTGAACTCCTCTAAGCTGCATATCTACCTGTAATACACCACTAAATGTTCATTATATGTCTGCAGAAAATGCACCTTTTTCCCCCGCAAGCACAACCCAGCCTGGATCTCGTTTTAAACGACAGATTTAGCCAGATGGGTTCAGAAATATTTGAATATCCGGTCGTTTTGGAGTCACAAGCTCAGCAACTTTCAATGGCTACCTGTAAAGTATTGTAATACTTTAGAAGGCATACAAAGAGGGTGCTGGCTGTGATTTAACATCCACTTTGTAAACAAATACTGAGAGAGTTATGGGTATGATTACTATTACCCACAGTAATAACCATGTCCAGGTTACATATCAGGTTTAGTAGTATAACTCAAAGCTTTGTACAAATGCTTTTTGCTTTCAGCAACAAGAAGGCAGGTGTTACGATTTCACCAGAACACAGATTCCAGTCATCAGTGGAAATAGAGCAGCGGCTCCACAAAGGAATATTTCAGGGGGACGACTCTTTGTCCCGGGACTGTAATACGCTCTGAAGTCCTGCAGTCATTTTGCAGGACACAAGCACCAGTTAACCACACTGTGGACAGCCTCTCCACTAATAGGCTGACCTACATTCCTGTGGCACCAAACCTTTAGTGCTAAATCCTGCTGGCTTACAACTGAGACAGACATAAAGAGACTATTATTAAAATTCTCCTTTTGCTAAAAAAATCTATTCTAGTATGATTATGCACAAAAAAAAGCATCAAACACTGTTGTCAAACAAGAAGGGGTGCGATATGAACATTTATAGCTCTCAAAGCAAAAGCTCACACATTGTAGATGAGAGACAAACATTTCAAAACGTATCCAATATTGCAGCTCTAACACTGTGTCTGAAACTTGGATAATGTCTAAGAAATAGTAGTACTTAAACAGGGGACAAGAAAACAAAGCACATGTGTGAATACATATTCTTGGCCAGTTACATCATTAGAGTGACATTTCTGTCAAAGTAAACATTGCTCTCGACTACTTTGTCCAGCTTTCTTTTTCCCAGTTTCACACCTGGCAGCTACTTCCTGCTTCCAGACTTTATTCTGTTCCCTGCTGCTCCACATGGCTTTTTGCATTGATCTCAAATGGCTTTGAACAGGCCATGAACAACACAACCAACGTCCACAACATCTACTCCTGATAAAGCAAACTCTGCCTCTCAATTTCTGTCGTCAATCAACTTTAATCAGGCAGAAAAACAAACTTACGAGTCGCCTAAAAAGAGAGGGAAAAAAAGGTTCCGCTAATGTCAACAACTAAATCTAAGTGGATTATAAACAATATGCAAATTGTTTATACCTAAATGGGGTCTACAATACAAACAACAGCTGGTAGAGCAACTTCAAAATGTCCCAACTGTTGGAAATATCTTAACATAGAGCACCAAGGGATACTGGAGCTGAAATCCAGCGGCATGTTGGGAAATCATTGTTCAGAGGAAATGCTGTGTGGACCAAACTCAAAGTAGAAACCCACATGAGCCACAGCAAGTAATGCTTTTACCAGAAAGCAAAGGAAAACTTGGAACAGCCATAAAAATGCACACACGTTTGGGATGAGCTCCACATCAAACAGAGAGCATTACTTTGCAGAAGAGAGACACACACACACACCTCCACACACACACTTCCACTGCAGCATGCAATAACAGCAGTAAGGTCCAGAATGTTAAAACAGCAGGTGATGATACAAGAGAGTCACGTAATGCAAAAAGATGGATGAAGACATACCTGTCTCTCCCCACAGAGTGTCATGGCTATCAATTTGCACAGCATGCTCATTATTCAATGCCAGCAAGCCTCTCACAACCTGCCAAAAAAGAAACTTGGATTAATGGCATACTGTTTCAACATAAGATATCAAATAAATCTTCAAGAGGTTATACAACATGCTAATTTTGGAGCAGAATAGCAACAAATGGGATCCCGCTGGTTGAGAAAATTCCTCTTAATTAATCACAGCAGACTAGACAGCCACTTGTCCCTGAACCACTGCAGGTTATGTGAGTCGAGTCCAATCTGATTAATACTTTGACTTTAACGGGGTCTCCTTCTACATGTGGGATGACAGCTTAGATTGGCCCAGTTCTGTTATTCTGAGCCGGGCCTCACGATCCCATTACAACTAATGAGGAAGCCAAAATAAACCTTAAGTGTGCAACACACCTGGGCAGCAATCACTGAATCCTGCTTTCAGACATACACGGCTGAGAACAAGATGTACTCTGATTTAATCTATAGCTACCTCTGCTTTCTGGAAGATATTGTGTGGAAGATTGTTGTGAAAACCCACAGGGAAGGGTAGCAGTGCTGTTGTAAAGTAAGAAAAAACCTAAACTAATATGTTGTGTTTTGTATGTATGTGTCTTAGTTTTTTCATTCAAATTAATTTCATTCATTGTTTTTACTGTACGTGGCGAGGGTGCTGGTGGGGGTTGATTGTGTGTGAAGTAAAACATGTGCATGTGTGTGTGAGTCAGACCTGTGTGTGTCCCATGCTGGATGCCGCTATCAAAGCCTGCTGCAGAGCTTTGTTCTTCAGAGCACAGTCCTGCTGCTGCCCTTCAGCACTCCATTCTAGCTCCAGCAGGTACTGGATAATCTCTGGGTGTCCTCGAAGAGCTGCATGGACAAGTGCACTCTGGCCACTCTTATCTACATGATCAACCTGATGGGAATACAACATGGTTAATTTTACCTGGGATACATGTCCTGTATGTTTACATCGCTTTTGAGTTATGTACGGCAGCAATATAAGTCTGTGCAGATAGACATGACTTTAGACTGAAAACTGTTTGGTTTTTATATTTCTAACGCATCTTTATTCATAAAACTAGAGGGTTAAACATGTGGACTCCTCACCTTGCCCCCTCTCTTGCAGAGCAGCACGACTATTCCCAAGTGTCCTGCAGCGGCTGAAAAGCAGAGGGGGTTCATGCCATTTTCAGACACCACGTCTACGCTGGCCCCAAACTCCAACAGCAGGAAGGCAATTTCCTGGTGCCCGAGGTGGCACTGGACGCAAAGCACCGGCGCGTTGTTCAGGACCTCTGTGCGGTAATTCACGTTTGCACCACCAAGCATCAGCAGACGGCTCACCTGATTGTACAAATGAAATGCAAACACAGACAGCTGGTTTTTATACAAAGTGTTACCACCTGTGCACTTGTGTATTGTCTGAAAACAATTCCGCATTTATAAGCCCTCCTATGTAAAAGCTTCCTTTTAACTGAATTGAAGATTGCAAACAAACGACTGACAACATGCTGTGATAAACAATCTGGCTGTGTAAAGTCTAGTCAGTTTTATTTACTGCATACAGCTAAATATTAGAAATCAAAAGTTTGCCTGAAGGGGGTTTACAATGTGTAGGGAATAGAACACCCTCTGTCCTCCTTTTAAAAAAGGGAACAAATTTAAGAAAAGCAACAGATGAGGTGTCCCTCTTCCTGGACGGAGAGACATGCAATAGATGTTGTGTATAAAGAATAGACCAAAATGGATAATTAGAATGACAGAATCATTATATTAAAGCATAAAGAATATATGTGAAGGATCACGTGAATCCTTATGCACTCAGCCCATGCCATTTATGACTTTGTGAACACCAGGTACAGGGACTAATTTAAACAACAGCAGAAACACATTTGATGTTCTCCACATAATCTCAGTGCCAATGTTTTTATTGCTTTAGCTTTAGCTATTTTTCTCCAAGCAAAGGTCAGACACCAAATGAAGTGGTCGCATTCTACTGAGTGCAATTATTAAGTGCGTTGTTCTCTTCCTCAATGAGGAAATCAATAATGCTTAGTCAAACAGAACCATGGAGCCAAATGAGCATCCGACAACAGGAAAGGAAATTGTGTGTTTTTTGTTGGATCCAAAGTGGAATGAATTAACAGTGATTCTCTGTTTTCCCCAGAGGACAGAACAAGGTCATTCTGCAACTGTCTCTTTGAGTGATGTTGTACTTACACACAATAATTCGCAAATGGACATTAAGGATGACAACAAGTGATGGAATACCACTGAAATACTATAATATGCGGGATAATTTAGCTTCAAGCCAGAATACATCATTGTGACATAATCTAGGAAAGGCCAATACTTCCCCCCTTCAAAACAAAACTGGAAGGGCTTCAAAAGCAACAAACCATTAGTAGAATATCCGAGGCCTCAAAGGTGGAACTAACTATCTGGATAAATACAGACGTTAAATACCATAGTTTATATTCATAGTACAAAAAAAAAGCTTATCCTTTAATTATTTTCTGACCCCCATCCTTTGCTGAAACCTCAAGTTTCCTATTTTCTTCATCCTGGTGCACATTTCATCAACTTCCCAAATTTCCTGCAAACACTTTTCACTTTCCGCGTAGCTTGTATGATAATAAGAATGCCTTAAATATCTGATACATAAATGGCTATTCACTGTGTAAAACAAAAAGTAAATATTTTTGTCTTGAAATATTATTAAGCTACAAGATATATATGATATTACATTTAGCCAAAGATGCAAGCTGAATGCATCTGCCTTCTTTTCTTTTCTTCTTGGCAGTTGTAATCCAAACATTTTGAAATAACGAATGTAACCGACTGTCTTTTATCACTGACGCACTCTTTTCACTTGCTCTAGTCTACATTCATTGCTTACATTGGACACACACACCCTTCATCACTCATTGTCCTGAACATACTGAGACATGTTATTATCTTATCATTATCATAGAAGCACAAATGGGACATATTGCAAGAAGGACAAGAAATAACGAGGGTAATGTGAGAAAAATGTAAATTATTGTGAAATGTTATGAGAAAATGGGAAATGTGAGGAAATGCTTCAAGAAGAAAGATTAGGCTTTTATAGTTTTACAATCAGTAACTCACTCTGACTTTAATTATTTTTATATTCATTTACACTTTTGCCTGCCAGTTAATGGTTTTTAATTTCAGCCTTCGGGACAAGAGACAACGATGGATCAAGCTAATGGTAAGAAACGGGAGGAATCAGTCGAGGCCGTGAGCATCCTCATACTGCTTTTCATGGAAGTTTCAAAAGTTAATCTCTTCTGAGTTCATCCCCATAAGTAGGTGTAAGGAAAAGAGCGTGAGATTTATAATAATCACAACGTAAATGTGTGGAATTGCAAAAGCATTCAGGGAGGACATTTGAGTTCTTCATATGAACTAATAATGCCATGTATACTAATCATCAGTTTGAGTGGGATTTGAGAGTTTTATGGAAATAATTTGGGACTTTTTCATTCATCAATCAATTAATTATATTAATTATCAAAATGAAAGTCTAAAATATGAAGATGTGTCCATTTTAAGTTACCAGATTCTAGAGCGATGTCCTCAAATTGCTTATTTGGTTTGACCACCAATAAAAAAAAACAACGATATATAGTATTGAGAAGCCGGAACCAGCGGCTGTTTGATCAACTATCAGCTGCTGGGTGTTTTTTTTTAGGTCTAACTGACACACAAGTGCTGGAGAAGAGCTGTAGAGCATCTTTACCTTGACGTTTGGTGTGTAGAGATTCCTCAGGGAGGCCAAGGCTGCAGAAAGGCCGTCAGCACTGCAGCTGATCCACAAAGCCTGCAGGACACTGGATGACACACCCGTTCTCTTACTCAGCCCCTGCACGCACAAACACACACACAAACAAACACCAATGTATATTTGAATGCACAAAGAGATAAAAACACACATACTATATAAAGTCAATAGACTTGAGCTGAACAAGTGTTTCTCTTCTCATCTCGTAGCTTAGAAACATGAATAAATAAACAGAGAGTGAACACTATGAAAATCCCAGAAAGGATTTATTTCAATCAAAGATGAATGTGGAGAGCATGTTTAGCTTCCTTAGCTGTACCTTGAAGATGTGTGCTTTGAGGATGTGGTGTCCCAGCTCCATCGTCTGCTGACGATTAAGTTTCCCCTCTTGGCGGGAAAGCATGAAAGCCATAAGAGCATGGCCAGTCCTGTGCAAGGAAACAACGGAGACGATACTCAGCTATAAAGGAGAATAGGTACCAAACAGAATGACAGCAGAACACTAGGAGATTTCCTGTTGCTGTAGGAACAATGAATGTTCATCTTTTTTGCTTCAGGATGAACTTTGGATGCTCATTTATTTTGGTCATGAAGAGCACTTTGGAGGGTGAGTTAGGGATGAATTCAGAATACCCCCATGAAGGATGGGGAAGAGTGTAAAACCCCTGGGTTCTTCCCTTCAATCTCCACTCAGGCACTCTGCCATTAATTAATGCCCAACTTCATTAAAAGGACATGCATGATTGCAGATCGCTTTGATCTGGTTAAAATTCTCTCTATACGTGCCCTGGCACAGACAGAGAGGCAGTGAGGCAAGCTTTTGTCAGCATGTGCATTCCCTTTGCCAGACTCTGAGTCTTTGTTTTTTAATGACGGAGTTGGAAGGCTGTGAATGACCAGAATATGAAGCTTGGCTCGGGTCCAGTTAGAAACACTCTGTGAGCAGAGGTGATACTGATGAGCATCAGGGACAGAAAAAAAGCACGGCACAGTGACATCATCCAATTTATTAATTGTGAATGACTGAAGTCTCTAATGTGGCTGAGGGGGTTCCAGAATTACAATTAGGTAGCATTACTAAAGCAGATACGCCCAAGAAGGGCGCAGAAGGAAACACTGATCATTTTCTGCAGATTGAAGTTTATTCTAGAAACTGAAGTGGCAAACACGGTAGATTCACACAAATGCTATAAAAAAAAATGTAGAACTAGTTTTCAACTTGTTTTATAGTATAATAACCATTCACTAAAACATGTTTTAGAGAACAGGAACACACACTAGAAAAATTACTTTTACAAAATGTATCCCATATATTTTTGACATCCACTGGTGTTCCTGTGAATGTCCAGAGCCACGAGTAGAAACTTCAGGGACAAACAACATGATTTTTTCTCACGAGTGCTGTCTGCATAATATTTGAACTCAAAGGGCTGAATACTAAACAGTTTACTAATAAAAAAATGCTGTAAGGACATTGTGATAACAAGCCTCCTACATTTAATTAATTTGCCTGTATTGTAATTATCATCACGGCTTGATTTATACTTCCCTACAGATTGTTTGGGATCTAAATGCACTACAGATTGTAAAAAGGAGAACTGCTGAGTTAGTACATTCTCTTAAAAAGGCAAAGAGGACTGACCTGGGGTCACAGAGGAAGTCTGTGCTCTCTCCATCAGCTCTCCACACCAGCCACTCTCTGAAGGAGGGGTGGCAAAACATGCGTGTCTTGTCCCGCCGTTTGATGAGGAAGCATGAGAGCAACTCCATGCGCTGTTGGAAGTCCTCCCATTGCAGCTCCCCTTGGACGAAGATGGCGTTTATGGCCTGGAACAGCTGTTCGTCAGTCATGGGGTGCAGTGAGGCGAGTGCCACATTGAGGATGGGCAGTGAGCGCTCAAAGGCCGAATTGGTCATGAACTTCATGTTGCACTGTAACTGGTAGAGCTCCGCCAGCGAGACGGGCACCACTTTGTAGCTGGCGCTCTTGATCACCAGGTGACCTCTCTCAAACAGATCCAGGGTTAGTTTGAGATACAGGTAGGAACCCTGGCTGCGGGAGATCAGGTGGCTACTGAGCTTGCCGACTGTGATCGGGTCGGCTTTGCCATTCAGGCTAATATTGTTCATGATATCCTTGCTGCCGTTGATGCGGTACTGGATATAGGCATTGAGGTCGTTGCTTATCTCTGTGTTGTCGGAAAAGTCATCCAGGGAGATCTTGGAGAAGGGCAGAAGGCTTGCGATCTCCTATAGAAGAGACATAGTAAAGACATTCAGTGACATATAAGAAGTTAGATTTCCATGCTCTTTGCAAATTAGCCTACATTAACGAGAAAATGTACCAATTAAATCTCAAAACCCGGATAACAATAAGTAGTTTTCTAGTTGTCGTCTGTGCAATATAAATTGTATTCTTTACTACCACAACAGACAAATACATGAATAATGGCTTATGTGTGTTTATTATCAGAGGGCTGTCTTCGAGCAGTAGGGGAGCAAACATGCTGAGCTATCAGGCAGAAGCAGACACTTTTGGAAATGTGGCTGTGAGGAAAAAACAGGACTGGGAAAGTGAGTATTAAGAGGCAGGGGATGGATGGATGGTGGGGGGCAACAGGAATACTTCTAACAGAGGTCTGAGGCAGAGCTCACATTTCAATCTATGTCCTGGGGGTTTGAGAAATCAATGCACCTTAATCCTCCAATCCTCTGCCTGTCGGAGGCTGAAGAAACATTGCCTCAGTGAGATAACACTTCCTCATCATGACAAGGTACAGCAAATACACACACGTGCACGTGTGTCCACACATGCACAGAGTCACTGAATCGCACTGATTATAATCCACGAGGTGAGTGAAGTGCTAGCAACACCTCACCGATAAACCAGATATTAATCCAGCAAGCAAAGGCCAATATCCTGAACCCTTCCACCGTGCTGACATCCTATTTGTTTGCTCAGAGTACAACAAAATGTGACCCTTTCATGACACTTCTATGCACAAATATGATGCAAACTGAGTAGTATTTCTTCATGGATTCTGTGAGTATTATGTGGCCTTTCCAATGCTTTAGGAATTCTTCATCCTTTTTTTATATCTAAGACTTACTCTGACAATGTGACATGTAAAATTGGCTGGCGACTTAAGAGGTTGTGACACAAATTCCCTTCAATTTAAAAACTGTTCCACTGTGTCAATCAGAGTCCACCTACAGAGCTACACCTAAATTGCATTGTGTGCAGTCAACAGACAGCCGAAAAAAATCTTTCCACACCACAAACGGACCCTGACGGATTAATAGAGGTGAATACATAAGAGCATGGATGCAAAATGTCACTGTTACAATAGATGGATTTAGCATATCCAGAGAACCTCGACATAAAACGAATATTAATTATATTCTGACTCGCAGGATAAAAGCAAATGGGCAGATCTTGGTTTTTAATGAATTGCATACTGATGGCCACTACCTCGGCCTGGCTTTTGCCTGAGCATTAATAACTTGAGCTCTGGATGTCAGCTCTCACATTATTATCCCAGGCTCAGCGCTTCATCGTAGCAAAGAAAATCAGACGTTGTGTGTCTCATCGGGCGTGTCAAACGCCAGTGTGAGTTCAACACAAGCAAATCTCTGTAACTGGTCGACCTAGTGTCTCTTTCCCCAAGCTAGTCAGCTCACAGTGACTGACTGCTGCTTCCCCGTCATACAGGCTTGAATCCTGGGTCACGGATACTTCAGTTCCCTCTTGAATGTTCCAGGATACGCTTGAAAAAAATGCCTCTGTAGAGAGTAGTCTGACAAGGAGGAGCAGCTCAGCAAAACCTTTCAACTTTCCCACTTGTCAAAATCTTCAGGGTTCGATGGCAGTCAGTGAGAGTATCAAGAGAGATCTGATTTGAGCTTTGTTACATTTTACAATCGTATTAAGAATTTTTTTCAAATTAGCTAACGTTCTGTAAGAAGCTGATTTGAACCTTTCCTTGACACAAGTTGGTTCATTTGAAATGTTGAACGAATATTAATATTGACAATTAATATTATTCATATTCGTCTAAGTATATTTTGTGTAGGACACAATGTTTTTATTAAGGAGCTCTTCCTTACCAGTAAATTGACCCGGACAGTGACCACAAGTTTAAGCCAGGGGGGGAACTTGGTAATGATCTTCGTGATGAAGGAGGCGATGGTGTCTCCGTAGTCAGGCTTATGGAACTCGGCTTCGTTCAGCCCGTCTATCAAGATGATGTGATCCTCCTCTGGAATCCTCCGCTCTGGGAACACGCACACAATAACCAACACAGGTTAGACGATGGGCAGTGAGGTGCAGCCCTTACTGTGACAGTTCAGTTCAACTTAACTTCACCATGGCCAGTGTGCAGAGAGGCGCCTTGTTTCAATGCAGTAACTAAACTTTCTCTCTGATAAGTGATAAGGGCTTTTGCCCTGAGACTATACAGCCACTGCTCACACTTCACTCCATACTGAAATGTCAAGTTAACTGTTCTGTAGAGACAACCGTTATCAGTGGCAGCTGATTTAGTTACTCTTGGAAATCAGGGGGGGGGAACTGTCCTAATTATTTGGTATTATATTATGATATTATCGTCTTTTGCATTTGTGCAATATTTGCAAGCTGCAGTGTATCTTTATGACATAGCAAATGTAATGAATACATGCTCAAGGACACACGTAAACATGCATCACCACATTTAAAAGAGGGGAGAACAGACACCCAGAAGCATGAAATAATAAAATATACCTTTACCTTTACGAAGGCTGGTTAGTGGCTCCAGGACCCCCCTCCGGAATGCGGCCAAGGGGTCCTGGACACAGGAGCGCAGACTGAGCATGCTCTGGAGGTGGGGCTCTTTCAGCAACATCTCCCGGTACGCACTGAGCTGGTGTGCTCTGCACAGCAGGGCAGCGATACTATGCACAAACTCTGGTACTAGGCAAGTGTACGTGTTATCTGCCTGGCAGTAGTGATATGCCACCACCTGGAACACAAAGAGAGGAGAGAAAGACAAATGAAGCCAGAGCTATTTCAGACTTAAGGCGTATTTAAAACATGTCAGAGTAATAAAGGTTAATTAGTTTTGGATTTAGCAATGAAAAATATGCAAAGCTGGGAACGTTCAAAAACCTCAAAGCGTTTGCAAAATCCGACTGTTTTGTTGATTAAAAACAACACTCTGTGGATACAGTCTCGAATCTCATGCTCTTTTATTCATACTACCCTCCAGAAAGCCACGTGTGGTCTCTTCAACCAGTTTAAAAACAAACTTTAGAGGGGTGATGAACTAACTGGGCAAAGGCCGAACACCTCAGATAAACTCTACTATAAAAAGGACTTCTAAAAGAAGGATCTTGTGTTTCTGAAGTTGCTGCAGTGTACAAAGGAGGTCTGATTCAGAAGCAAAAGGGCGGGACACGGATTGGGGAAGAAGCAAAGAGAGATGCCCTGCGGATGTGTGACTTTGTTCTAATTACAGTCCAACCTGGAGGAGCTGACACACTTCCAAGATCAGCAGGAGGAGGAGCAGGTGCTGCTGCTGCCTATTATTCCATCAACAATGATGACCAGCTTCTGAAAGAATAACCAACTAAAGCACTTGGTTCCAAGCCAAACCACAGTAACATCTGCATGTCTATGTCCTACATTTGTAATGGAGTAAATACAAACCACATTAACTAATAAATTCACTTTATTTCTCTGGCTGCATGATGTTGACAGTGATTTTGAGATCTAAAACAAGACTAGGTAGGAACAATAATACCAAACTTTGTGCACCAATCCAGAGCCCCATGATGGCGGCGGTGCTCAAAGAAGGGGCTGTGATAGTTACACATTAAACCCTGGGGTTAGAGCTTCGTCTATGGCACATTGTACCAGTCTGTCACTACAATATAGTGGGTAACTAGAGAGTGAATCTAAAAGCAATGCAAAAAAAAAAAAAGCCATTCAATTCCATGAAATCAAATTAGCTGTGACCTATAAAGAACACAATATTCCAGAAAAACAGACTGTTGAACACTTTTCTCTTGGGCCATACAGTAAATAAATACGCAATGAATGAAAGTGACCTGCCATTCGTATAAATATAATATCTTTTGATCTGGGCCTGGCAAAGAGACTGCAGTGATAGTTAGTGTACAAGTCATGTAGACTACTGCCTCATCAATAAGCAATAAGCATCTCAACAAATATGATGCAAAACTCTGCAGTGCACCTGCAGCACTTCATGAACTGGCACAGAAATTAATCTGCTGTCGAGAAACAATGCCTAAAACGTGCCTCTGGAATAGGGGTGAGATATAAAATTGCGATAGACCATAAAATGTAATGGCCTCAGAGCCCTGTTTATGAGACCACTTTCAAATCAATGATAAAAAAGAACTGACAGACTTTGACAGACGCTGCTCAGAGCATCAGTATTCACACATCACGGAGCGCCTGTTGGAAACAATTTACCCAATTATTAGCTTGAGGGATATCGCTTGGGTTTATTAGACATTTAGATGAGCCTCAGTGGCATAAAGTCAGATGACTGGTACATAACATTTTGTATTTCCAGAGGCAAACTGTACAGTATGTATTTCATGCTCCATTTCACTATTAAGCAGGTATCCATGACAGGGCAAGAGTGTTAACTGAAGGTGTTATAGGGACACCAGGATGTAAGCGCCAAAGAGTCCCATTAGAAAGCCGTGTCACCGATCAAAAAGAGCTAACAACCCACTATCAAAAAGGTATTCAAATTAAGTGAATGCCATTGTGGATCTAAAATATTCTCTGAAACACAGTGGCCCCCAATCTTCCTTGTTAAAACGGTCAGCAGGCCAAAAATGAAATATATATTCATATGTAAATTCATATATATATATATATATATATATATATATATATATATATATATGTATGTATTTATAAAGAGATATAGATTATAACGAGATGAAGATTGTATAATTAGAAATTGATTGACAAAAGCGTACCAACATGACAGTATTCAATCTGTATTAAATGTATCCCAAGATGTGCAGCTAACAATAAAAAAAAAAAAAAGACAGACGCAGGCAGCAAGCATTAATTCCACGAAGCAAGCCAAAGTGCATTAAGTAGAGGACATTTGAGGTACAGCGAGGACTTGTCTGCAAACTGAACTATTTTGGTCATGATTGCAGAAAGCATTGCAGAAATATGGTCCAACTCCTGTTTGTGTCTTGACTGCCAACTCCGTCACAGACCAGTGGTCTACAATAATGAAGGCAGTGTTGCTGACTTAAATGCAAAAATGTTAAGTTAGTCGAAGATCATCGTCCAGGACTGTTCCAAGACATTTTCAGTGGTGATTTAGCGGGTATGACAGACCGGGATCGTGCTGTACATAAATATGTTCCTCTCTATGGAGGTCTGACTTAAAATATGTGCAGTCTATGATTATTAGTTGTCTTAGAAATTATCTCTCTCATGCGTCAACTTTAGCAACTGAACCAAACATGCTAACCAATTTAACACTACTTAACCTTTTAAAAAAGTTCTGCTGCCATGTGACGTGACTTTGGGTTGTGTTCGCAGCATTTCCACAACATGACCGAGAGCAGCCTATTTAAAATATTCACGTCCATAATATACGATTAATATGATCGTTGATGTGTTTTCAATGACTGGAAAAACGGTCAACTGTTTCCCAGGTTTTCCAGGTTGTGTGGGAACGCTTTACCCACTAGAGATACTGACGCTTGGGTTAAAGTGATTTGATTAAACAGACTCACATCAGCTGTAACAGCTTTCTATTAAGGACAACACTTCTGACTACCGTTAAGTGTGGTCCCATGGCAGCGAGAGAGACCCTTTGGTGATCCTCCCACTACACAATGTAAATGCCTTCAATCTGTGAGCTGAAAGGGGCCTGCTAAAGACTTGAGCTGAGGTTTTCTATCTTCCCAAATCCCCACGGTCGCACTGCAGTAGTGAGATGCTGCGGACATTAATATTGAACCTGGTTTTTCATGGCCATGTCTTTAACTAAGCTCACTGCTTCTCAAATCAAACAAGCTTGTGATATTAAAGGTCTCTGAGAGACCAATAGTGGCATCGTCTTTCATAACCTCAGCGAAAAACCATCCATATTTCAGAGGCTGAATATCAAACAAAGGAACATAAACAACCATACATCAAATACAAACACATATAAACATAAATCAACTGAGCTGAGCCGGTATCAGGTTTTGGAAGTGCATCTCATACATACTAAAAGCAATTCAGCCCACCATGAACATATTTGTAATGAGGGAGAGTATCCAGCAAAAACAAACAGAGGAACTGCAAGAAGAGTGGATAATACAGTCCAAAATAGACGACGCAGTACATCAATACGTGTACACCATTGACAGCAGATACCTCTGCTTTTGTTTCAATAATGATTGATTCATTATCATAACAACATTTTGCTCTCAGGCGTTGTCAGACCTTTTTTATAATGAAGCTGACTGACTTTTTGGGATGGATCAAGTGAGACAATTTATTTTCCAGTGACACTGTGATTCCTCTTGATTGCTGAGGAGCTGTATTGGCAGAAGTTGTACCTTTGCAGCCAGCCGCTTGACAGCCTCCTCCCTACGCCGCTGCATCTCGGGGGTGCCCGGGCAGCTGTTGGTCCTCAGTGTGTTGGTCGCACTGGAAGGTGGAGTGGGCTGTGGAGGCTGGCTGAGTGGAAGTTCTGTGCTTGGTCCGCCACTACCTGGAAAGACACAGTCACACACTTTGTCACATATGATTGAAGACATGAATAAATATAGACATATGAGTTCGAAATCAAACTGAGTATATTTAGTATTTAATGCATTCATAAAAATTGTTTTATGTAATTTGTGAAATCAGATGGTTTTGAGTTTATATTGTCAGTGGATATTAAAACGGCTTACTTTTTGGGGAGGCACTGGGACTGTTGGAGGCTATCTGCCGCATTCGACCTCCGTGGCAGCTCAGTGCTACTAGCCGGGAGACGATGGCCGTCTTCCCGTAACCCACGCTGCCTACAACTACAGCGCCGTGGTTCTCTGTAGACCCGCTGGCCCTCAGGACATCTTCCAGCTGCTGAAAGAGCCAATCTCGGCCCACGAACACAGAGTCTGTGGTGATGCTGGGCACCTCAAACAGCAAGGGCTTGAGCATGATGTCCACGGGTTTGTAGGGAGCGAAACGAGCTGAGGAAAAGTAACAGGAAAGAAAAGCATTAAAATACAATTCTGTCATTATTTCCCTTACAAATGCAAAAATATTCAGAGTTAGTGTCTGCGTTTTAGAGAAAGGCATGCCACATGCTTTCGTTTGCTTTTGGAATGAATCCCACTCTCTTTTTTAAAAAGGTACGTTTTGAATACTGGCAACTTCTAGTTCAGCCTTAATTTATACCCGAGTAAATATATTTTTCATCCTTCACAGACAAACTTGCATACATTGCCATATACAAACTAACTGTATACCAGATTATAAGGAATAAGCTTGATATTTTTGTTCTTCCAGAATGTGCCATGCACTTAAAAAAACCTGTATCTTGTGTCCACTTTAGCTTGGATAAATGTTAATTTAAGTGGATTCTCAATATAAGTGGACTTTAGAGAGTTCTGTCTGGTCCACTTCAGCACTAATTAGATCGCAGAACACTTGTTCACTCAGGGAAGCTCTGATCCTCTCTACTAATACTAGAATCACAAATACTAATACTATGGTTGCGTTTACTCATACTACTTGATAGTAGGCCTGTAACAGAATCTACTGAAGCTTTGTACGTTACGTTGACAATAATGTAATGATTACTGGCACATTTAACATATTATTGGATGTATGCAATACAGATATATGTGAGGTGTAAATTAACATATTTAAAATAATTATGATGGTCAACAGCTGGCAAACCTTTGACCTGACCCGTTACTGTGGTGTCTCCTGCCCACACAAACCATATCTCATTTCTTCACTCACTTTAATCTCGAACAGTTTAAAAGCACAACAAGTGTGGCAATAACAGAAAGCTAAATATATACATACATAGAGTAGAGCAGTGGTTCTCAACCTTTTTTCAGTGATGTACCCCCTGTGAAATATTTCTTCGGCCAAGTACCCCCTAACCAGCACAAAGCTTTTGTGGTTGAAAAAAAGATGCAATACACAGCACTGTGCCATCAGTGTCTGATTTAATATAGAATATATACAATTCTGTTTAGGAACTTACACTTATATTTAATTGAATATTTATTAAATAACCATTTTTAAAGGATTTCTGAATGGATGTTACTTTTATATATTTATTTTTTTAAATCTCACGTACCCCCTGGAGTGCCTTCCCGTACCCCCATTTGAGAACCACTGGAGTAGAGAACAAAGATATGTCTGAACAGACACTGACTGTTACTAAGTACTAATGTTTCTTCATGGATATAAACATTTATATAAATGAATCCACTGGTATGATGCTTCTCTATTAACCTCATGTTTCAGGAAATGTGGAAAATAAAACAGGACATTTTTCTTTTTAAATTAAATTATTCATGTTCTCATCAAATATTCACTCTGTGGGATTTCTCTCATTTAGACCGAGGTTTCAAAACATATAAGATAAAGTCGGATGAACCGAGGACATGATTTTATCTGCACAGCTAAATGTGTGCAGGAAACGTTTTTGATAGCTTAGCTTTAATATAAATCAGTGTAGTAGTGTTTGCGGTGCATACTTTAAGTATTTGGACAGTTTTGGGGTTCTACACTTGAACACACTGGGTTTGAAATTAAACTAAGACTATGAGGTTTAAATGCTGATTTTTACCTTTAATCTGAGGGTAATTACATCCACCTGGGATGAACCATGCATGAACTGTAGAGCATTTTTTACATACCTCTTAATAGCATGAAAAGCTACAATTCCTACACTCTTTCTTCCACTACCTTATATGGATGTGAACACACCAAACACCATTAGAGCTGAAACAAAGCACTTTATCCTCACAGCAACTGTCACCGTTTCATTTGAAATCTAGTGTAATGGAGCAGAGTCAAAACGATGAAAAACTTTACCACTACCTTTAACACTACAACTGACAAAAGTACAACATAATTTTTTTAAATTGTCATTACCTCAAATGAAGGAATTGGCTATTAAATGCTTTGGCTTGCCTCATGTGCATCTACAGTAATGATGTATAGTGGAGTCACCTTTAGAGTCCTGAGGTGGCCTTCCTCCTGTGTTATGCCAGGGTAGGCGAATGGATGTCCGCAGGGGGGTGTTGCGCTGTTCATCGAGAAAGCTCAGGTCTTCCAGCTTTGTGGAACTGGTTGCTGTACACGGAGACAGAATTAAAGGGAGAGTGAAGCAGACACTTTGGTGCATCATGAGTGAATTTGTCATATCGACTACAAAGAGTAAGACAGAAACACACACAAGAGAAAAATGCTGTGGCACTTTTGGCATCTCTGAGAGAAGATTAGGGAAGAAGAGGCAAGCCAGTCCGCTCAGACATTTACAGTTTGCTTGAGGCTGTCAGGTACCAGTATACTGTAGGAAAAAGAATACCAGTATCCCCAAGTCAAGAGAGCGATGCTCCCTTTTTCTTTGATTTGAGGGAGAGGTCTTTCCCCACAAACACACTGGGGCATACAAGGAGAGCAGATTATCTTTATGTTTCTTTGAGTTTTGATGAGTCTGTGCTTACAAAGCAAGGCAACATCCTGTTTGAAGTATGAGACATGGTCTAAACATATAAAGATGTGCATATGTGTTTAACGGTATCTCTTCCAATTGCTGTTGGCCCTGCTGAAGAGCAGAATCAAAGCCTCTGCTTTCTACTTTATCAGTCTCAGCTGGGAGAGACCGTCACAAACACTCCACTCTTCTTTTCGCTCCCTCTCTCCCCTCACTTGGTCGCTAACTTACTCTCTGGAATGTCCAACTAATTAAAACCCATCTGCTGACAACAGAGTAACTGAGAAAGCTGCCATCAACACAACTCTGACTGGAATAAAAGAAGGCCCTCGCGGTTACTTTTACTTACTGGTGTTTTCACAGTTAACTATAATGGAGAACGTTGAACTATTAACAAACAGAG
Source organism: Myoxocephalus aenaeus (assembly GCA_038501785.1). Classification (NCBI taxonomy): domain Eukaryota; kingdom Metazoa; phylum Chordata; class Actinopteri; order Perciformes; family Cottidae; genus Myoxocephalus; species Myoxocephalus aenaeus. Next base: position 524,106 of record JBAMJR010000187.1, read on the forward strand.
TAAAGAAAACAAGAGAGGCAAACTCATCAAGTCAGTGAGCGCAGAGCAACACAGCACTAATACTTGAGCGGACGTGATTCTAAAGCTAAACTCAACAGCTACTTACATCCAATAGCAGACCCAGGAAGGACAGCAGGTTTTCTCACAAGGGGACTTCCTTGTCCCCAGCGTGGAATATACTTGGGCAGGCATTCAGGCAAATAGGCAGGGAGCAGACCCTCACCTGAGTCTCTCGAGAATACTCAGAGTGGATGAGCTCACTGAGGGCACAAAAGCAATTGCTCTGCCCCAGCGCTCCCATGCAGGCACATTGGCAGCATTCAGCTGCTGAGCAGAGGGCTTGGCTGCCACCTCTCTAGCGCTCAGCCAGTCACAGCATCCAAAGCATTAGGCACTTGCTAAATGAATGAAACGCTTTCCGAAATTGGTAAGCAAGCAACAGAGGGTGAAAAGAAATGAATTAGCGAAAGTATAAATGGAAAAGCCGAGAGATTTAGTCTCCAGTGGCTGATTACGGTCTGTAATGGGCAGCTACTGTACTATGAATCAATGATCCTGGCTGGAGTGGGATGAGGGATAAGAGAAAAGTATGAGAAAAAGAAGTGAAAAAAAGCATAGTACGTGAGAACAAAGGAGGAGAGAGAGAGGAGATGGACAGAAAACTCTCCACTAATCACCTCTCAAGCCCAATACTGACACGCAGACCTTAAGTAAAGGTTTGTCTCTCTTTTTTTCTGCTGCAATATCTTTAAGATTTCTGAAGTGATAACACAAAAGTCACACTGTACCCCATTCTGCACCAGGCACATCCTTTTGCTCATGGGTCCAACAGGAAAAGACTGCAGGTGATCCTCAGTTTGACGTGCTTAAGTAGTATCAATGCACATCCTCCTCATATCGCTCGGTATCCACGATTCTTTCGAGGCCAAGAGTTCCCACAGGAAGCCTTCATATCCCGCAAATCCCCCTCTTCAAGTCTTTTTCTCCCCTCGGTCTCCATTTTTTTCCCTATTCTGACAGGCCTCTCTACTCATTGATAGAATGTACATTTGATACCTTGAAGTCTATGCTTGCAGTGACTTTGAAGATGTACAAATGTGTCAGACTGTATTCTGATGGAAATTATTTTTTTCCTCAGGCAGGTCTGCCCTTTGAAACCTTCAGACCCGTGTTTCCCATAACAGACAAGAGAGGAAGAGGGCTTAGCTCCTTTGCTCCAACCACTGCAGTCCTTCTTGCCCTGATGTGACTTTCCTCCTTACCGGTGGATACAAACAGTATCCCATCCCCTGTTGCCTTTTCACATTGCAGGAGTTCATTGTATGAGGACGAGTGAAAGACTCTTTTTTTAGAGTAAAGGCCTTGACAGACCGGAGGGTCATGACGAGTTAACGACACGAAAATGTGAAATACTTTGCTGTGAATATTTTTCATCAAAACCATTCATTTCGGCAGAAATACAAATTTGGGACAGTGGCAGCCTTTTTTCAATACAAGGTTTGAATAGATTCGCACAAGCGCAGGCAGAGGACTGACCCAGAGCAAGTCTGGCTTCTGGCCGCCTGTCTGAGGTAAACTGCTGCACAGCCGAAGCTGTAAGCTATTTTATTGAGTTTCCTTTTAGCAAAATGCTCTTAGGGAATTTGACTACTCTCTGATGACAGGTATGCAATAGACTGTGTATGTCTTGGGCTTTTACTGTGTGATGAAATAATAACTGATAATTATCTGGGCATAATATTGATATAAATTTGTTGTAATGTTATATAAGTATATAAAAATCATACAGGAAAGTTATTAGGCCAAGTGTTGTGTAAGAGATGGGAACTATGAACCCAGACACCTTGATATAAGAAATGTGTCTCAATAACATAACAGAGAGGTGAATGATTTAAGAAAATATATTCTTAATTATCACCCACCCATCCTTATTCGTGATAACTGGGATTCAGAAGGTTGAGGGGAATTATCTGCACTAAATACTTTAACATCACCTCTAACTCCAGTCCTTCTCTGCCCTGTTAAGTAAGAATTGCTTTAGATTAAGATGACTAAGTGCAAAGTAGAATTTGAAGTGGCCTGCATATCAATTTGGCTTGTTACCATGGAAACATGAAAAAAACTCCAGCTACAATGGTCCACTTTCATGAAAAATGTATATGTGAAAGCTTAACCAAGTTGTGTGTGAAATGTCTTGTGCTGTGCTTTGATTATGAAACACTGTTTTCCCACTGCAGCATGCACAGGAGACTTTCTTTCTTGCCCTGAGATAAGCATTAGAGAGTTATATTCTAACCTTTAATATCCTTTTCTAATGAGTGCGAGCAACAAAGTACAGCTGGGGCTATAGGAATGTCGTTATTTGGTCATAAACCAAACTATTGGACACATTTTGATCTGATGATGGCGTCACATAAAGAGTTAAGGGACCACCAAAGTTATTACAAAATTATCCTGAGCGGAACATGTCATGAATTTCTCTACAAGCTTTCATGGCAATCCATCCAATGGTTATTGAGGTATTTCAGTCTGGACCAAACTGGCGTACCAGCCAACAGACAGTCAGGCCGAGAGCGTGCACTAAAAGCATACACTTGTGAAATAACTACAAACTTAAAAGCACAATAGAGAGAGTAGCTTTGAAAATGATTTTCTACACAGGAATAGCATGCACAACTAAAAACACAGGCCAGTTCATACCTCACTGGGAAAAGTTAGTGCCAAGAGCTAAAGCTAGGAAAAAAGACACCTTGGACATTGAGATATTCATGCCGTCAGAGCAGTTGCATAGTTACTCAACACCTACAGTATTATATAGTTCTCGATAGCGGGGTGCTGTCAATCAAACACAGCCAGATGGCTCTGTGGTGGCAGAGTCGTTAGCTAACACACTGTCCCTTTGAGATTAGGCTTTTGGCAAGTTCTGATCGACCAATGGAGTGCCACTGAGCAGAGCTTTAAATGGCTTTTTAAAACTGACTCAGATTGATCTCTGTATAGATTTTTATTTTTGCTCCTGCTGTGACATAGATGCACCAACAATTCTCCGAGAGCGGACATTTTAAAGAAGTCGTTGTGACCTTTTTAGAGAGCTGGACGACATGAATGGGTTATCTGTTTTCTTTGTGCTTTCTATTCATTCTCTAACTGAAAAGATCAACGTTTACATGGAGCCAGAGGCAGAGGAGAATTCCATGGCTACCTGAGGACGTCACACAACATTGACATAAACACGGTCCAGCTGTACTGTACGGTCCAGCAATTACAGGAAACAATATTGTCTTGGGCACTACCAGAGAAGACACAAGCTTACATTACATCAGATAATAATGCCGTACTGCTCCAGTTCTACAGCATGTTGAATCTAAAAAGCCGTAATCGTCATGATGCAATACTGACGGACATGATTTCTTAATTTGAAAAGATTACTCTCTGATCTTTGCAGACATCATTGAGTCATTGTTCACATGGACCAGACGGAGATGACTTCAGTCCTTCTAATAAAACACAGATGTGAGCTGTACTCAAACCTGACCGTGTCACTGTTCTCAAAGGTTTTGATAGATGAATAACATCCTTGAAGAGCATCACATAATATATCACAGAGCACGAGTTTTTGCCAGAGGAGCAGAGGACTTTGGAGGAGAAACAGTGTGCTGTAGCTCAACATGGATCGGACCACAAAGCTCTGTCAAATAGCAAAACACCACACCATTCCTGAGCCACAGTGACCCGAACTCAATCTCCCTGTCCAAGCAACCTGACCACAAGCAGATCAAGATTTAAAAACCATTAAATTCCAGTGGCCACAAATAATATATCCTTTTGACTCTGTAATCGTTTTTTTTTTTAAAGAAAAAGGACTTAAAAAATAGAATTTGTATTACCTTAGTATAATGAAGAGAGCAAGAACTTTGTCAACCATTGAAAGATACACAGTCTCTACCTCTGCTTAAACATACACTCTCCTCTATAGAGTTATTCTGCACTATATTGAAAGGAAAAAGGAAATGGTCTTGAATTAAATATGAATTAATTAAATAGTGTGATTCCAACTGAATCAAGACAGACATTCATTTTACCAGCAAAAAAATGTAATTTGTTTGGTGAGAGCTGTCTCAGTAGGCTTTTTATACTGGACTGTATGACTCAAGAGGATTGTATTATCAAGGAAGGCTAAATGCTCAGAGATTGTTTGCTGCAAGGACATTTTAAAGCACAAAGAAGACCAGGAAAAAAGCTCATTATCTTTGGGCCTTCAATGTATCCCACACAGCCGTTACTGTAAGGCAAGGTACGTTTATTTGTATAGCACATTTCAACAACAAGGCGATTCAAAGTGCTTCACATAAAACCATTCATTAAAACATAAAAAATAGTCAAGAAGCAAAAAATAGAATAAAAGTTGCAGTGCAGTTTAATGATGCAGAAATTTATAGAAATCCTTGAAACTGGTTCAATTAAAGGCAACAGCAAACAGAAAAGTCTTCAATCTGGATTTAAAGGAACTGAGAGTCTCAGCAGACCTGCAGCTTTCAGGAATCTTGTTCCAGATATGTGGAGCAGAAAAGCTGAACACTGCTTCTCCGTGTTTAGTTCTGACTCTTGGAACAGAAAGTAGACCCGACCCAGATGACCTAAAGGATCTGTACTGTACATGTGGCCAATGTCTATCTTAAAACAGGGGATATTCTAATCCTAAATGGATGATAAATGTCTGTGGTGGCTGTGGGGATTGCCGTTGTTACAACTTTAATGTTGCCTCTAACGATATGGCAGACAATATTTTCTGTGCTGAATGGTGGCCAATATAGTCCCTCAGACTACCAACTAATGATGCAATTTCAAACTGCTCCTAAAGAGGCATCAGAATTCAGCTCTGCCAGCGATGACAGGTGGTGCATGCCAACATTTGTGCAACTTACCACAGCAAATGCAGGCTGCACACAGTTCATACAACAGTTCATGGACAAGCTAGCAACCGTATGAGTGTGTGTGTGTGTGTGTGTGTGTGTGTGTGTGTGTGTGTGTGTGTGTGTGTGTGTGTGTGTGTGTGTGTGTGTGTGTGTGTGTGTGTGTGTGTGTGTGTGTGTGTGTTCACCAAGGCAGTGCAAATGACCCTTCTCTGGAATAAATGGACATTCCTTCGACATACATAGTTAACATTCTAGAGGCACAGCTATAGCCCTGTTGATTGGCATGAGACAGATGGGCAAAATCCACTTTGCCTCTAAGAAAATGTGGCCTTTGTGCTGCATCTAATGCGTTGTGATACCTCGATGTTACAATGCGTAGTCAATCAATAGAAGAACTGAACAGTTTTATTTAGATGAATGCATTTTATATTTTGCTTTATTTTCTCTGTCTACATATGTAGAGTCCACTACACATAGGGGTCTCCACATAGTCACTCTTTTCATCTTCAAGAAACAGCTACTCAGTACCTTTCAGAACTCCTCACACTGAGCCCAAGGGTGCACCCTGACACCCTGCAAAAAAAACTTTATTTGACCACTTTAATGGTCGCTACTATCCTCTTGAAAATGGGAATGTAGATCAACTGTAAAAGAGAGAGCTCTCCCTTCATACCTAGATTCTTCTTCGTAACAGTAAAGCACAAGGTCTGCATCACTGCCCACTCCACACAAATCCGCCTGTGGAACTCATTCTTAAAATTACTCTCATCTGTCAACAAGACCCTGAGATACTTGACCTCATTTGGAGCAGAAGTCGCTCCCAACCATCATTTCCCAATCATTTATCTGCTATTATCTGACATTTTGCATGCTCATTGTCCTAACTTAATGTCTATCAACTATGTGAAAGCATAATCACAGCAGACATTGTATTATCCAATGTGCTGAGACACAGAACCACACAATGGATTACTGGCACAGAAAGTGAATGCATTAATGATAAATGTTTTTATTTGTTTTGTACAATGGTATGGCATTTGTTTACCGTAGGGCCTTTCTGCTTCGGTATGCTTCTTTTGAATCTCTTTTGAATACAATATCCTTGAGCATCAACTGAAAAGAAGCACTATCTCTTGCAATAAATTAAGTTGTCTCACCACGTCCTTGATGTGCTCTCTCAGGGATTTGCCACACCGCATACAATCTGAGGTGTGAATTCTGCTGGACCCTAGAGGGCAAAGCTGCATAACTATGACATCAGCCAATAAACTTTTGGTGCACACAGGGAGACATGCACACTAGCTAGTCTGTGTCTGTGCCGTTCAGGTTTATGTCAGCGGCCAAATAATGATGAGATGTAAAAGCGTATGGACTCATGGAACAAGAGAAGGACATCTGTACAGCACAATGCCGTGTGACACTTCATGTTTGCAATGTGGGTACAGATTCAGCGGTGGGCTGGAGAAATATTATCAAAGTGTTGTGCAAAAGCAGTGCACAATGTGGGGCTATACATACATAAGCTATGATCTGCATTTTATGTTCCCAGACATGCATTATTCTGCTTCTATCTCGTATACCCATTCCATCTTACTCTCTTGCCAATAGAAAAAAAACACGGCAAGGACTACCATCACTTGTGGCAAATTGTCAAGGAATTCAGACAAACATGGCACCTTTATTTTTCATCTATTTGGCACATGCTTTTGCCAACTGTGATTCACAATAAGTTCATTCAAACTCAATAATAACTTAAGTTTGATGTTGAACCACACTGCAGAAGTACCAGACATGAGTGTTTCATCAAGGTCAAACCCAAGGGAGGCATATTTTATAACAGCATTCAATTATTTGATCTTCAACACATTGGCCGCTGCAGTATCCAGGTGAAATGGGCAAAACACTCGAAACCCTGTTATACTCCTCAGCCCCAAAATATAGATTAAAAAAATGAATCATCGTCCATCTAACAACTAATATTCATATGTTGATGGATATACCACTCTTGTCTGATCTCGGTCTCGATAATGGTCTGACCTGAGTCTTCTGTCCCCAGTTCGTCACAGTCTGGCTATGCCTTTGTAATTTCCTGTGACTTAGAAATCACCAATTAAATGATCTGCTTGTATCATGCGGTGTGATTCAGTTCATCTGCTCCACAAGCTGTTACCCTTACCTCCGTAAAATCTTCATCTTCCCTTGAAGAGTGCTTCTTTCATCTGTTGTACCATTTACACACTATCCACACTCTAGTCTGCTACTGCTAAAACAAGTTAACATTTAACCCATGTCCTTTATGTTTATGTTGCCGTTAGTTCTAGTCTGTAGTCAGCCTAACAGTGAGCATGTGCATATTCCCTTGGGTATGGCTGTCCTTAGTGAATCCTATAACACAGGATCTAAAATACTAGTTCAACAATTGCATTCAGTAAGGGCTTTAGTTTTAAAAAGGAAGATGTAACACTTAAGGCTGCGTGAGTTACATCAACAGGGCCAAGGTCAAAAGCAGTAACAGCAAAAACAGAGGGAGGCAGAGTGGAGGAGATCTGGGAATGGAAAAAGGGGGAAAGGGGGCTGCGGAGGGATATCAACAACTGTGACAGCTGTGTGGATATGGCGAGCTGAGCCATAACAGGGAGGTTCCAGGGCAGGAATGCAGAACAGATCAGCGAGGCACTGGTTTGCGCTTAGGTCCGAAATGGTAGGCACAGCATACAACAGCTGCCTAATCCCAGACTTCTGCCTTGATACCCCACTTCTCGTTGAAAAGCACAAACTGGCTTCTGAAAATCTTCTCATTCCTTCTATACCTGCACATGCTTTTTCCTGCCTGAATCCGTCACTTGCTTGGACCAGAAATGACACCACACACAAATCATATCATAGCGTCAATGAACTGACCGGCAATGCAAATTCAGTGAGACACCCAAGCACACCGTCAGAGTTTCACATGTTATCAGCATAACAAAGGTTACTAGGCTACAAGAGGACAAATGTTTCTTGTAATGCTAAATGAACGCAGCCACTGAGAAAGGTATATCATTTCTTACTCCCTTCTGCCCAGCAGACATCCAGATGTTGAATGCTTAAAAAACCATAGGCTCTTACCGGCTACAGAGTTCGGCCTCGGCATCATGAGGGAAGAAGATGTCTGTGATGAGTATGGAAAGGGTCCCTCGGGTGAGTGACTTTGAGGCTGTGGTGGCCCTGCTGATGTGTTGGACTGCTGCTGGTCTGTCCTGGTTGGGGCGTCGGCTGGTGCTGCAGTGGCGCTGTTGGAGTCTTCTTCAGCCACAGGAGAGCAGGTGTCAGCCCGCACACACTGTGCCAGGCCATGGCGCCCGCTGCCTCTCAGGCTGCCATCCTTACTCCACTCCAGGCTGGAGCCACTGCGGTCATCATTCTCAGAGGAGCTGGTGATGGTGGCTGAGGGGAGATTAAACAGAGAGGGAATTAGAGCAAGTGAGGGAGGTAAGATGCTCTTTGTCTGCTATGAACATCTATCTGTCTTCATCTTTAATGAAATACTGAGCTGTAATGGAACTTTTAACTTTGAATAAGTCCCTGCTTTTTCTCATTGCCCTTATCAACACTGTTAACCACCTGACTTTACAGAGACTGTCTGCTTGCACTGATGAAAACTGGAACGACATGATAGCATGGACTAGAGTTCATTTCCTCAGCCCAGAATTTTAGAATGCTTTCTGTTCTTTCTACCGATCAGTTGGAGGATCCTATATAATACGTTGTAAACAGCTAGTGAATGCAATACATTGACACAAAAGTCAACCTTAAATATATAAAAAGAGTAGAGTGAAGAGTGTTTGAAACTGCCTTCAGTATTTGTATGTCCAGACAGGTGTTTTGCTAACATGACAACAAATCCTTTAATCCTCCCTCAGGCCAACCCAGGCATCTAATACAATCCTAAAAGATGAGTGAAGGGCCAAAGCTACACAAGCTGCAGCTGGATACAGAAACATCAGTACGGTCAGAGGACAGGAACCGACTGTCCAGCTGGCCGCTTTTGCATCACACACTCTTAATCTGGATTTGATCGTGACGCAGTATGTTACATCATTACTAATATTAACATAACACATCCTGGAATTGTAACTACTGTGATGTTTACCTGGTGACAGCAGTAAGGTTTAGGCCTGCTCTGAGCATGGCACAAAATGGAAATTGGTCAATAGACATGCATTTCTAATGTGTCGTTCTAGTCGTCTGATCACTCAAAGCACTTCACACTACATTATTCTCCCATTCACACATACAGTACATTCACACACTGATGGTAAAGGCTCCCATGCAAGGTTCCACCTGCACATACACCACAAATCTTCCAATTGGAAGACAACCCGCTCTACGTCAGCTGCCCATTAGCAGTCATCACAGTAAAGAAGAGGTTACAGTAATTGTTAACTTGTTGAACTATAGCCCCTGGCAAGAAATATCCTTTTATTTATTCATTCAAAAGTATGATGAGCGTGTGATTTGACCATACAGAGGGCTGGTCATAGTTATTGCTACAGGGCTGTTATAAGTCCTTCTCCAGGTGCCCCGTGCAGAAACTCCTCTGGGAGCTATTTTGTAAATGTTAAGACGTTGCAAAATCTCCCAAATCCATCAAGGAGCTTTTAACGGCAGTACAAAGCCAAATTAATGTGCTTTTGAAATCAGAGTCAGAGTCAAACTTCAAAGAACGGGGAACATTAATCACTGGTTGGAATCTGACTTGTGGACACAACATAGCTTTGTTCTCGTCCATGCCTGCACAGTCTTATCCAGGCAGGTGGGTGGGATGTTGTAGCCCAACGTCACATTGTGTCATTCTCTCACAAAGTAAATTCTGATTTGACACAAGTAGCTTTACAACGAGAGAGATCGTGCTGGGGCGGCAGCATGCCGATGTTCCATGCTGGAAGATACTATATCACAGCTTCCATAAATTATTTAACAGCTCGCTAAGATATTGCTCTGGGGGGACAGAAAGACTGACTCATGGTAATCAGTCTGCATCACTTAAAATCCCAATTGTTGTGTTTTATCTGGCTTTGGTATGCATTGCTTTGTACTGCGGAACAATCATGGCAATGTTACCTAAACAGGCATCAAATGTGACATATTCTAGTTAGTTCATACGAGAATATTACTTTTCCCCCCAAATCCAACATTGCCTTCAGAAGTTCAACCGAGGATAACTGCAGGATCATGCAGTAACAATTTGCTATTGAATTCCCACTACAAATATTCAAAAGACATTTTCAGAATGAATTTCGAACATTTGTATAGCCACCGGAAGGTTTGTGAGTAGAAATAGCAGACGGATTAATATATCAATAGACCACGTTGTATTCCTGTCAGCTTGTGTAAATCCCCAGATGTCTTGCAGGGCTATTACTAGAGATATAATATAACATTAAAGTCTGGCAACTGTCACCGCAATGCTCTCTCATACAGGAACAGCTCTATAGAAACTCAATAACTGACACATGGTGGCTTAATACAACCTGACAAATGCTATTCAATCACAATGTGTACATGAAGTAACATTCTCAAATTGAAAAGAATAGTTTAATTGGAAATTATGTAATTAGTTGATATTAATATAGTATTGAGTGTGTGCAGAGAAATCTGCAGGATTGACTCATCAATTGCATTCCTAACATGGTTACTGAGTGCTTTGGCAAAGACACCAAAGGTGGATTTAAAGAGCAGGGAAGTCAGTTTGAAGCTCGTTGTTTGACAGACATTATATATCATGTTTTATGTTATGAAGGATCAGATATAAATGTCTGTTGAATTATTTAGTTTTGCATCATCCTGAACAGTTTTTTCAGATACAAATGCAGCACAACAGTAAAACATTTCCACCCCACATGGGGCTGGCCTGTGGAGTGTTCAATGCAATGTTTACATTCAGTGTCTCTCATGCCTTGTGAGTCTATATCTTTGAGACCTGAACAAGGTTGGATGCATTGCTCCCTCATAAAACATCTTCAAAGCTCTATACGGAAACATGGTGATGGCTGAGTCGGCGGCCAGCAGCTAATGGTGCCCAGAAGCTAACAGCGCAAAGAGTACAAACAACTGCAACAGTGCTGACAGAGCTAACAGTGTTAGCCTGGTGGGGCAACCAGAGGGTGGGTGCTTCACAGTTATCAACAGTTATCATTGTTAAAAGGCATATGAGCACAGTGCACATCGGTGTTACTTAATTCTCTGCTCAGGAGTACATTACTCTATTATCCAATTATGGAAAACCGGCCAAAATAATATTTCAAATTCTATATTGTTTCCATCCATGTTTGCTAGCTTTGGCATGTTGTTACATCAATCTGCACATTCTCGCAGCAAAGGCAAGGAAGTGTATTGCGTTCGCGAAGAAACAAACAAATCGGGGACTTGCTTGTAAAAACATTGCTTGTTAATGCTACTTTTAGTCAAAAGCTCCACAGATTATCATGAAGTGAGGAAATGGGTACTAGTACTAGTTTCAGTTTTTTCCTACTCCATACAAGTTGTATTTGAATATGATAAAGCAGTTGGTTATTTCTCACCGATGATCCCACTGTCTTTGCTCTCAAGTGTGGAGCTTGGGCTTGTGATGGTCCCACAGGGGCTGGAGCGGCTGAGAGGGGGGCGGCTGGCCGTGCTGTTGAGTGTTGAACATGGACTGTCGGTGCTGGGCGATGTAGTGCTGCTGGTCAGTGTAGAGCAGGGGCTGATACCCTGGCTAATCATAGAGCACTGGGGAGAAGAAAGAACGCAGAAAAGGGTTAAGGTACACCATGAATGTGCTCTACTAATCAAATATGTCAACGAAGTATGAAGTCAACCCAATTATATACTGTCAGCTGGCAACATAATCAAATTTGTTCAGCATGAACAGCAATAAATACGACAAAAACTAATATTTTACAACCTTATTTGGAAGAAGAATTGAGGCAACTGTAAGAATGAGTTGATTCAAGTTCATTGCCCATTTACCAAGATCATGTAAAAGCAATGCAAATGATTCCCTCAAAAATAAACAAGCATTGTACGTGTGAGCATGACACACAAGCCGAAAGGGCATAAGCACTGTAAATGGAGCAAGGCTTGGAAATTACACACTCATATGTCTGAAGGGACCAAAATAGGCCTGAAGAGAAATTCTCAAGGGAAGAAGGGAACAACTTTGTTGTGGCACAATAGATACCTTTCTCATTCATGCCACCAAGCCTGTCTCTCAACCAAACAGCAGCTGAATCTTTGTTTGAGCTAACTGACAACCGTAGAAATCCAAATTTAAGCTGGTTTCCCATCTTCTTTCAACAGTATTCTGATTGCACACAACATACTGTAGCTCAATAATAATCTTTGCCCACTGTGAGAGGAGCCAAAGCCTTCAAACAGTTCCACATACACTACTCTATAGACATCAAATTTTAATTAAAAGCCACTATTACAAGCCCAGGTCAGATTAAATCAACCTTCATCCTCAATAAATTAACTTCGCTACACATATTTTGTTGCCTGTAGGAACCTTCACCCACAGATGGCTTCTCCAGCACCACTTACTACAATACATGCATTACCTCAACAACCTGCTCCAATTAAAATCTCAGCAAACTATCACAAAACATTTTTAACAATATACCTGAACTCAAACATCCCTAACCAGTTTAAAAAGCCTCTTTAATATAGTGCACTACCATTTTTTTATAATAACTTCACTGGAATCATTAAGTTATTATAGTACTTCCTGTGTGTAGTGGTTATAACTGCATTTGTTAAAACAATAACAATCTGTGTCCTGCTTCAAACCTTACTGCAGTATTTCTGCTGCAAAAAAAATATATTCTTCTTTACCCTGACTGAACTGCCAAAATAGTAAGACTCACAATGCTGAGCCAATTTGAGATGTTCCAGATGCACTGACTGTTGCCGTTTAAAGGTGTTCTTGTTTGTGCAGTGACACACTGAATGAATACAAGCAGCAGAATAGGAGGGATTTCACATTGCTTAAGGCATGAACAACTTGTGGCATGCAAATACCTCCATAGCATTTCCTATTTCTTAGTCCAACCTGTTTCTTTCTGTCAGTAGTATTTGCCCAGCAATTTCCAGCCGAGGGATGCACCCGAAGCTTACGCCACCTAACAAATCACAGTAAGAATCAAACAGCTAGCTGACATTTAATAATTTACTGTTCGACAGAACTAAAAACAGGCATGCTGAGTTTAAGTCATGCTATAAAACAGCAGTAAAGAGGAAGAGAGAATTGCTGGCAGATGACAATAAAGTGCTCCTCCCCAACTGGGCTCTAAAAACACACACCTACACGCACACAAACAAGCCATTCCCACGTCTCAACTAATGAACATGATTGATAAAATACTTTGGAAGTCTCTTTCTCATTCCTAGAATTGCCGGTTCGGTGTCAAAACGTGTCTAAGGCACGAGATAAATGAGGGAAGCGTAGCGTGCCGGGCTCTGCTCTTCACACAGCCGGAGCTTAATTAGTAGAACCAAACAAACTGAGGCTCAGACCTAACATAACTCTATTTCTGGACCGGGACTCAGTCACTCTTGTTACATACTCAAGAGCCCCTGGAATAGCACTCAAGTTACTGAGAGACTCACACACCACACTGGAGAGAGAATAAAACCACATGCAGCAGAATTTAAATATTCAGTTACTTTCTTAAAACAGCTTCATCATCTCTAACAAAACAGTTTGACAGTTACCGTTGTTTGTTGTGCCAAAAACTTATTCCCAGAGGTGCCTCCTAAATCCCCATCCAAAGATAATGCAGTGGGAAAAAATGAATCAAGATGCAACAAAAAAAATCCATTCTTCTGTTACACTGTCACAACTCCCTCCTCCTCTCATCCTTACTCTCTCTCTCTCTCTCTCTCTCCTCTATCTCTCTATCTGTGTGCTGCAGCAGTGGCAGCAGCTGCCGCTGAAACAGGGAGTGAGTTGGAGGGGAGGGAGAAAATGAAATACCTTCTTTTCACTCTTGTCGTCCATAGGTATGCGTGCCGTACCCGGGATCCCTTCTCCTAGTAAAAAGCCCAGCCTTGTCATCAGTTCCTGAGTGGCAGGGGAGGAGGAGCTTGGTTGTTTCTCAGCTTGCAGCTCTAGAGAAGAGAGAGAGAGAGAGAGAGAGAGAGAGAGAGAGAAATGCTCAACGTTAGCGGGCAGATCCCCTCTCCACTGGATGGCCCACACAGGGCCACTCTGCCTGCCCTGCCCTCCTCGGCTCTGCTCCGAAATGCTATGCTGCACTCTCCAGCTGCTGCTGATGCGGTGCAGACTCGAAGAGGGGGAGGAAAGAAGAGCAAGGGAGTGAGAGAAAGAGAGAGGGAGTGAGGGAGTGTGGTGGGGGCTTGCACGACTTGAGTGTGTGTGCATGTCCGAAAAGAATCCGAAGACATGTGAATGTCTTGCATTGTTAAGAAAGAAGGGACTGTGTGTGTGTGTGTGTGTGTGTGTGTGTGTGTGTGTGTGTGTGTGTGTGTGTGTGTGTGTGTGTGTGTGTGTGTGTGTGTGTGTGTGTGTGTGTGTGTGTGTGTGTCCTGCAACGCTTCAAGTGCCAAATCCAGGGCTTTCTGGTTGTTTACAGCTCTCACTCATAGAGCCTCTGAATATCAATGAGTGGACCGAGGCTTTCTCCAACAGCTTAAACTGCCAGCAGTCCTAACTCTCACGGCATAATACTTGTTCAGACAGCAATTTCAAGGTTGAGATGACACCAACAAGGCAGAGATCACCTGCAATCTATTTTTGTTTATTAATATTGTTTTTGGCATATATTATATAAAACGGAAAAATATTTCATCATTCATACATACACCTCAAATGTGGGTGTGGCAAAGTAATTAAGGAAGAGTCACAACATTCCCTGAGAGTGAACAAACTGACCGACAGACAAACAGCGGAAGCCAGAGAGAGGGAGCGTGTAAGAGAGAGAGAGCGTGAGAGAGAGAGAGAGAGAGAGAGAGAGAGAGAGAAGAGAGAGAGAGAGAGAGAGAGAGAGAGAGAGAGAGAGAGAGAGAGAGAGAGAGGGAGAGAGAGAGAGAGAGAGAGGGAGAGAGAGAGAGGGAGAGAGGGAGAGAGAGAGAGGCAGAGGCAGATGTCCAAGGTACAAAAGCTTATTATACAGCTCTCTGTCAGCACCTTTTCCTCCTCTCTCCTTCATGTTCTCCTTCACCCTCTTTCTTCCACAGTTATTAATAATGTTGGCAGTCAATCTGATAAATAAACAAGTTCAATTCAATGGCCCCGTATACTGCCAAGTCCCAATGAACTCAAAATCACACATCTTTGGCATGGGAATAGCCACGTACAGACAATGTGTTCTCCTCTATTGTAAATATAGAGAAATCATCAAAATGACTAATCTCCATCTAGGGCTGCACGGTTATGGCAAAAAAGGTCTTTTAACTTAATAAGAATGGTCCTTATTCACATGGCATCTCCTAGAAGCAAAACCGAATTATACCAAATATGAATTCAGTGCTTTTTGTTTTGCCTATCTGTTCTCTGTTGTACAACAACCATACAAAAGCGAGCAAACTGGCAAAACAAGTAATATACAGCATGTATTACTCTCAGAAGTGTGTGTAGGCAGTACCATGAGAGCTCCCCAAAAGTGAAGCCAAAACATCTCAAACTCCCTCTGGTGGCTGGCTGATAGTTTAGGAAGCGCTATATTTGATATGGTAGAGTTTTCTATGAGCGGAGCACGCATTTAAAACGTCAATACCACAGTTGATGGCACTTGTGATCAACTAGTAATCTTAAAATGAGGATGACTCAACTGGCAGAGTGGTCATTTTAGTGAAAATATGTACACCTGCCGATACACTGAAGCCGTTACATGTCCTCTTTGGTTGGCAGTTTGTTACTTTTTAGGAGGAAAAAGACATTTCAATTTAAAAGTAAACTGTATTTAAATTAATACACGACAGAAACACTTTTAATATTGGACCATCCGGAGGGCTGCCATGCCAGTCAATCGCTCCTCCATATTCTACTGTGAAATATTCTCAAATCTATGTTTTCTTACTAAATTACTTTGTGTTGTCTGTTTATATCTGCAATTGGTGTCTGCTGTAATTTGGTACAGCATATTTGGATGCTACTGTGTTCTAAATGGGTTTTATGAACGTCCTCGTAGAATTTGGGGGAGCCTAAATTTGATCTTGTGATATTGCAGGTAGTGTAGCTGCCTGATCCGCCTTTGAGGTATTTTTATATAATTGTATATATTTCCTAGTCGTGGCAGTGAAATGAGAGGGGAGTAACTCTTCCCATGCAGTCTTTGGAACGATTACATCTATACTAAATGTCCTAACCTAGTCGAATTCTGAAGTGTAATTAAAGATATTAAGCCTAAATAATTTGGGATTTCTTCTACAGTATAATCAACCTTTACATTGATGTAGATTTTTGTGATGTCAAGGGGAGGAAATAGGAAGAATGATGGTGGCAGAGCTGGTGCACAGAAATCAAAGTCATCATGGCTTTGATTAACCCCACAACTTCCACTGTGGGCTGTGAAGGAGTAAAGTAATACACCAGAGGGCCCTTCTAAATAATGCACCTATAATGACATGCAGTAGGAAATCTGTTGCTCCACTGTCTTAGTGCTCTTGCCACTTGTCCATCGGGAGCATTGCTGTTGCTGCTGCCACTGGTCAGAGAAAGTATATTGCAACAATAATGAAGTGAGGTTACAGGACAACAGTCTGGTAAGGGCAGTATGAAACGTCAAACTAGCTCCCAGTGGCAGCAGGGAGGGCGATATTATAGAGATTTATTCCCAAAAGGGGAAAATAAAGTTAATACAGCTCATCTTAAATTTAAGTGGGCCCGATTTAGTGCTTTCTCGCCTCACAGGTTTCCATGGGTCGTGGTTATATCTCTGGACCCTGGTCCTGCCTGACACCCACTGCTACGATCATCATTATTATTATTAGTTGCATTGCTATTATTATTGCCGATACCATTACTGCCTTTATTATCATTATTATTCTACTATATCCACTGCTGCCGTTATTTTTTTTTCATCATGCCTACTAATTGTATTAATACTTTCTGTCATATGCATTGAATGTGTTGTAACTCTGTCATGTTGTTCATTCTGTACACATGACATCTATTGCACTTCTGTCCATCCTGATAGAGGGATCCCCTCCTCTGTTAATCTCCCGAGGGTTTCTTTCTTTTTTTCTGCCCGATAAAAGAGGATGTCATATGTGCACAGATTGCAGAGACAAATTTGTGATTTTGGGTTGTACAAAATAAATGTAATTTAATTTAATTGAACATCTGGACTCGCTGTCTTATTAGTAGATGATTTTTTTTCTTCTTCATGGAAATAAAAAGCATGTCTAATCAAGAAGAGAACGCAAATGGTGAGACGTAATTCACCACTATTTAAGAACACCAAAGGTTCTTGAATTTCCCTGAAAACTTATGGTGGTCATAATTAAAATTCAAACAGCTGGTCTGCTATAATCACAAGAGCAAATTAGTAAAGAAAGTAAGAACCATGCCAGCAATTCATCAAACGCTTATTTCTATACACTAGCTTCTCTATACTAGAAAATGTGTTCGACAAGATACTTGTATTGTAAGTAATATCAGACAAGCACATATCTCGAAGCGGAGCCTCTGCATATTTATGTTAACCTCGGGACACATCTGCTCACCGGTTTACCTGATTTTGATGTCAGTATATGTTTTGCTTTGGCACTGACTTAAAGCCAGTTCCACCACCTCTCAGAACACCACTTGCTTTAAATTCAGATAAACTGAAAAACGCTACAGGTCTGGAAGAAAACATAGCAGTAATTAAATAGGCCTAAAGCTGTTTTCTATGTCGTACTGATTGCTGTACTTGCATCACATTTTCTCCATTGCAAAGTCTGTGCAGCAAAAAAGGCCGTACATTGAACATCGGTTCTTTATACGGACTGTCACCCTGCTCATGTAAATGCTTGAGATGAGCCTTTTAAGACCACTGGTGCAAAGACAATATTGAGGCCTGAATGCTGCCGACAACTATTTTATAGATTCAGGGTCACTGGATTATAGAACACATCCTGTTGAATCTTCACAGAGTACTGTAATAATTCAACTGCCATGTCTCACATACATCCCAAAAATATGAATAACTAGGAGCCCGTAAAAATAATTTCTTCAGAAATGTATTTACTGGTTTTGACTGTTTTCAAAATAAGCTTTCAATGCTGTGGTTCTCCGGCGTTGCCTTACTTTGACATTTTATTTGGGATTTTCTGTCATTAAGGTTTAAGAACTCATGAGCTAATCTAATCTAAATCACTTGTATGTAACATCATACGGTGACAGAGTAGTATAACTGAGATGTATCATTAAATGAAATGTGGACATGGCAGATATACACTATGGTGATTGCCGGTTGTGTGTAAATAGTAATTTGAAGTACACAACAACACGTTGCAAGATACATCAACATTTACTTAGTAGGCGGATACAGATAATGGGAACAGCTGGGCCCAGGTTTTTAAATAGGGCACCTTACACATCACACATTTATGGCTACTGTACATTAGCAAACAGTGGCAGGCTGTTTTTTTTTATTGTGAGTTTGTCAAAAGCATGGCGTGGCTGAAAAGCGCAAACATATTACATTTGTGGAGACTATAATTACTTGTTGTGCCCTCAGTATAGAAAGAGAGAAAAAAAAAAGAAAAGTTGTAATATATTTGAAACCTTAGCTCATATATAATGTAATACCATGTAGAAACAAATCCAACTTGATTGAGTGCTTGTATGTTCATCACAGGCTCTTTAAAAACACAAACAGAGCAATTGTCTAGTACAGTTAAATGGTTAACACTGGGACCAGTTTCTCTTATGAACTATCATCGCCTAATCATCACTTGTAACCATTTTACGGTCTGCTGGCAACAATGACATCCAAATACCGTAAAACCAGAATAAACAAGAATTGGCAGAACAAAATAAAAAATTGGCTCATGCAAAGTAAATACTGGTATTTGTAATGATGGTTTGATCATTATTTCTACACCTAGAAGCTGCTCAAAACAGCCTCGACCTCATCTGTTGGCCAGTCTTATCTGTTGTTAGTTAAGGGTCTTACTCCAGAGCCTCTCAGCTGTTGTACTGAGGGAGGGACACATGCTGCTCTTTCGCTTTCCTTGCAGATTTTACAACCTGGTTGTGGATCAAATCGGGTCCCTTTCAGTCGCAGGCTCTATTCCACCACTGCTCCTATGTTGTTTTGATAGCATCGGCAGCTTTATTGAGTAGCCATTGCCTTTAACGTGACATTGCAGATATAAAAGAAATCACTGCAGAGGACAGATGATGTGGTGTTTGTACAGATTGTAAAGGCCTTTTAAATTGGGCAATATAAATAAAACTGAATTCAATTGTTGTTGTTTGTCTTGTCCCACCGTCATTTTCACTGATGACAACATACTGTATGTGCTGTTTACCAGTTAGCTTTACAAGTCATCATCTCCCCAAGGATTTTAAAATGCTTAGTAATAACTATAAAATGCATTAGTGAAAATGTGCTTGATGTTACTCTGGTGTACTGTACGTCTCACATTCAGTAGGCTCAAGGCCATGGAAGTGTTGAAGTACTGTCCGTCTCTTCCAATAAATAGAGAAGAAGTCAAATACCGCAATATTATAAAGTAACATTTACTTTAAAAAAAAGGTGCAATATGTAAGATCTGGCCATAATTTGAGTTTTAAAACATAAAAAAATGAACTAACATGCTGTTTACAGTGTCAAAAGAAACATCTATGTATTGTGTTGCAGAGATATCTCCTGAAATGAGCATGCTAAACAAGTAGCCCGAGCACGTCCTATCTTACAACACGACAGTGATTCACTGGAGTGTCTGCCTGAAGTCCAGAATGACAGAACGAAGAAGTAAAGTGTCACTTTGAAAGTTGAGGGTCCGTGGATGTTTTGACAGTTTGTTTGTTGAATTAGATCCAAAGTGGCAAAACAAGAAAACAACTCACAATATAAACTGAAGCTCTAGTTCCTTGTTCATAACAGTTTCTTCAATTTGAGACACATAATGAAACATATACATCCTATTGGTGTATTTCATTTTTAAATGATAACTTTAGCACACATCGGGCAAAGGAATTTTCAAATCTAAATCAAATAAGGAAAAAGAAAACTGACAACATAATCCAAATACTTCATGAGGAATTCATCAGGTTCGCAAGCTTTCGAGCATTTCTGAACAGGAAAGTACAACAAAGGGATGCTATATGGTTTCTTGCTACCAGCAGTGAAGCACTTGCCTGCAGGAGGTCTACCTGCCTCTCAAGATAACTTGACGGCAGGCTGAATATAAGCCAAACCTGCTGGTTTCCCTCACTGTGTCCAGACATTAGATCTGCTCTTGTTTCATGTTAATGCTCATTGGCTCTTCTACCTGCCACACAGCTAGGTTAGTCACACACATGTATCCACACATGCTTACTGTGGACGGAACCCTATCTATGTTCGGTCCACATAGATGTGTGCATGCTCTTTTCTCTCTCATAGAGATCAAGCAATATTTGCATATTGTAGGCCGATAACTATCAAATAAATGAATGTACTGAAACACAAAAGATTTTAGAGAAATCATTTTGTGTCGGGAGTTTATTTTTTAACTGACACTGTCCCAGTCAGAACATATCAAAATCAGTCAAAATTCAACATTTTGTGTCAAGAGTGTTTTCATTGTTCAATAATGTGTCACTAGAACAGTAGATCTCTATTAATATAGTATGCTATGGAGGCTAGATGACAGATTAGTTATATTATCTAGAAAGACACCAATGTGTTACAAATAAAGACATCAAATACATTCTGTTCAGGGTCACTGGATTACAACACATACTTTGCAGTCAATCCCACAGTCACACAACCACGTATATATAGAAAGTCACGTTCAATTATCATTTCTCATGCACAAGGAAATGTAGTTTGTGATCATTGTAACCTCCCCATTTCTATTTATTACTTCATAAAATCTGCAGAAGTTCTGTGTGTTGTAAAGGCAGAACTGAAACGTCTTTGGCTAACCTGATGGATAACAACCAATTCATACAAATACAGTACAGTCCTAATTACCGGTAGAAGCCTGTGTACGAAGAAAAAACTAAAAAGCTGTTTGGAGAGTCAAGACAGCGGAGCTATCGGTATGCTTTCTACCACGGCTGTAGACTGCGAAGGAAAATAGTACCTATAATGTTGTCGTGGATATACCATCCAGAGACAATGTGTAATGGATCAGCAGCATTGTTCTAATGTTTCTCATTAACTACTCTTACCTTCATCAACCCAGTTTATAATTGGTCCCATTCCAAAGGACTTCACATTACTTAATGACTCAATCAAAACGTGTAAGTCCCTTAGCACAAATGTATGAATCAATGTAAGACTTCATGATGTAAATTGATGATTCTGTGGTGGACATGATAAAACTATGGCAGTTGGGCAACAGCAACTTTATCGCTAAACATAAGGTGAAACGCCTTGATGTGGCCGGAAAGCACTTATAAAGTTAAATGACGACCTAATGAAAATGAGCTAGTATCTGATTAGTCCTCTATACCTCAGAGGACTACCCAGGAGATATGGAGAAAAAAAAAGGATGTAGCTGGAACCACTTTTTGTTATAACAGTAACTGTACAGCAAATGAAGGCAAAAGAAAACAACATCATTATCTGCTGCCTGAGGAAGTTTATGAGCAGGTGTGAAATAGCAGCCGTGTCGTGCAGGGGAAGAAGAATGAAGATGGAAGGAGGAGGAGCAGAAGAAGGATGGAGCAGCAGGGGAACACCGTGAACGAACTGGCTCCACAGACCTGTTTTGGCTCGCTCCCTGCCGAGAATACAATCCAGCCGGTGCTCATTAGCAGCTGGAGTTTCATTACCCTGACTGTGGAGCCTGTTTAATGAACCCTCAATGAGAACATATATCCTGCTTCCCCATTTAAGCTCAGAGGTACGAGGTGACGTGCCCCCCTGAAGCACGCTTATTGCGATTTCCACTGTTAGAACCATAAATGCCCTATGCTGCAAGCACAGATGGAGTGTCCAATGAGACCTTACATCAAACTGAAGTTAGACTGTTAATAATAAAGTATCTCCTTGTAAAATAAGGTTTGGCGGGAGGGGGTGGCAAGGGGGTAGTAATCGTAATTGTGACTGACATCTCAGCTTGATGCTAAGATGTTATTATTGTGGCTCTAACGGTAGATACAGATGGCATTTCATTAACCATTTGACCAGCAGAGCTAAAGCTTCTTCATTAAGCGATTCACCCCTGCGGGGCAAAGCGGCTGTGGTGTAAGAATCCTCAAGAGATGAGGAATACAGATTAATGAAGCTTCATCATTAAATAAAGAAAACGACAACATACAAAGTCAGCCTCTAGCAGCGGATTAAAAAAGGAAAGCAGCAATGAACCTGATATGCCATGGAAACGATATGACTCACTGTTAAAGCCAAAAAGAAATCACAGTCCATTCAGCTCTGCTGCCACCTCATCACTGCTTGCCGAAATATTATCATAAATTCTAAAAACTGGTAACAATGGGTCTTGATTATACAATTGGGCTTGAATCTTTCTAAATGGTACAAAATAAAGCCAGTTTGTAAAAAATGTCTATGCTTAACTGGTGCACCACATTCATTCTTATTATATAAGAAAATCTTCCTCACATCCCCCTGTCTCCGCTTTCAAATTCAGTATCATACCAAGACAACAACAACGATCTCACACTATCTGCATCATCTTATGAATGCAGCCCAGGACATCAGCTGTGAGACCTTGCATCAGATGACTTCTCTTTGATGAGATGTTTTAAAAACAGAAAAAAAAGATCAAACCCTATTTACCCAATACACACAAAGCCATATACACTTATCTGTTAAATCTGTTAAAAGGTGCTAAGAGAGAGACCTAGCTGTGGGAGAGGACGGGACCTGAGGTTCAGGCTTGATTGACAGGGACAGAGCTCTGAGACCACAGCTGAAACAATTGACAGGTGACTGTTGACCACCTGTTGCAAATGCAGTCACGCACTCATACATAAACAAACATAAATGTACTTGCGGACATGCAACGGAAACACACATTGCATGCACACATGCACACATGCACAGGAAACTCTATCCTTCCTCAAAGAGCTATGTGATATTTCCTATCTTAGCCTACTTCCCATCCCGCTTGTTTACAACAGAGAAATGTGGAAAGTTGACAGTCCAACCTAAAAGAACAAATGAATTCCACATGCAAGCATTAATCATATGTGAGGATGGCCAAAATGAAACACACACTCACACACACATGATATTGGATAAAAAAAAGCTATAAAATTACCATTTTAGACAAATAAGGGCATGGCCTGACTGCCTACGATACCACAAGAAGCCTCAGTTGCATGTGACTATTGATGTGAGACCGTTTTTATGCATCCAAGAGTTGCATCCTTCAGCACAATACCAAACAAACACTCCTTTACAACTCCTAAGAACTCACTTTATTTGGGACCTGAATGTCACACTGTGCTCGTGTTGCAAAAGGTCCAACTGACTCCCCAGATCAGATTCTTCCGGCACTGTATCAACATGTTGACGCTGACCTTGTTGTAAAAGCTCCAAGTTCAAACAACCATCTTATCCGGTCTCAGCAGTTACAAAAAAAAAAGACAGCATTGTTTACCATCTCTGAAGTGGTAGACTACACAGGCTGAAAGATGCTCTCTTTATTGACGAAAGAACACTGGAAAAGTCCTTGACACATGCAAGTGATGCACAGTACCAGGCCAATGCCAAACTCAGACACTAGATCACACTGCAAGGTGTAACTTCAAATAAAATGCAATTCCTAGATTTATGATTGTACCCACTTGAGAGGAATAGCATGTGTAGCTGTGTTGAGAAGCCTTTCAGCGGTTCGTGGGGCCTCATCCTACAACAGCTGGGCTGCCACAATTAGCCGTCATTAGTTAAGAATTTACACAGCACATAATTGTACATAATAGTTGAGTAAGTTGGCTCATTCCTGTTCCTTCTTTTACCTGATAACGATGGCTTTTGGAAGAAGGAGGTAGTTCTCCTGGCTTTGCTACTTACATATATTGAATAAATGGCTGTACATGGCAGCGATAACAAGTAGCTGTATTACCTTAAAAAGAGGTTGGTTATTTCTTTAATTCTGTGAGAACTGAGTCAATATTAGAGAGCATGTGAGGGTCACTACCAAAGCTATAAAATAAACAAAAATGTCTTTAATGCCTGGAGCTGCACAAGAAGAGACTGACTTTTGTTGTTGTTCCAACAGTGCAATGAGCAATATAAATGTATTGGGTACAACCATCTTATAGACTGCCATATCATTTATTATATAATTCTGATCTATAATGGCTATCTATCATCATGAGTAGACCAGAAATGCAAAATTACATTTCATAACCTCAGCTAATATTTTGTGCACTCTCTGTGTTTGAGACTGAAGCAGTTTGATGTTTCAGCGTCATTTTCTGATTGCAAAAAAATTCTACGGAGGGCTTAGTCAGTAAGTCTGTCACATACGTGTAAAATAGTACGGCCTGTTATATCGCTAAAAGAGTAATTTTAGCATAAAGTACACACACCTTGAGCATTATTTTTATTTTCTCTGTGTTGTTGGGAAGCAAGAGGGAGGAGGGAAAGCTTAAGAAAGACTGTGTCTAGCACTGCCATGTGAATGTGTATTTTATGTACATGTTCTTCAAGGGGGGTCTCAGGTTTGCAGAGGTGAGATGGGGGAGAGGGGTGTTGCTTGTTAACCTGCAGTAGGTAAACCTAAACACATTGTAACATGACAAACTCAACTACATAGATTCTCCCCCCTGAATCTCTATAGGAAATTCCAAACCAGGTCTTTGAAAACTACCAGTGCCAGAACACCAGCTGTCATGAGATAACATTTATCTGGCGTCTGCTATCTGCCGGTCGCCCGCTCTGTGCCAGCTGAATGTCAGACACACCCTCGTGCCTTGGTATGTGACAGTCAACAGTGACTGGGTTACTACTGTCTGCGTATGTGAGCCATGTACAATAAGAGAGGGCACCACTTTCTGTGTTGCCCTCTGCTAAAGATAACGCAATCCCATCACTCTGCTTAAGTCAATGAGAGGAATTTGAGCCTGCTCTGCTGGAAACCAAAAGAGAGCACTTCGGGGAACATTAGCCCTAAACACTCAAACACAACGCCCAATAAAGGACAGAATAACACTACAGGCTCCCCCTCGCAGAAACACAATAACACACATATATACAGTACGTGCAGTTACTGAGAAATGTGCTCATTACATTCCCATGTAAAAAAAAAAAATGCAGTGCTCCGGTCAGACAATGTGTCCCCAAACAGAAGAAAACTGACTCCTCTGTAATCTAAACAAACACTTTAAAATAAACACGGCACTATTGTGTGTTTGTATAAGAGGCTACGTGAAGGAACACTGCTCAAACGCACTGGTACTTACATGGACCACTCGTGCAGGAACTGATTCTACCCTTAAATTACAGAGACCTGTCCCTGACCCCATGGACACAACAAGGACATTCAATATAATACAAAACACACAGCTATGAAGATCACAAATTGAGGGCAAAGTTGTGAATTCCAGCCGACAACATGTACATTTCTCATTCTTAAGCCAGATCAAGTTTCCAATGCCTCCAAAACACAAACAGACATATACACACACAAATGAACGAAAAGCCATGATGTGAACTCACCATTATGTGAGGACTCCTTGTTATCGGCCACGTTCCTCAGTGCTGAAACGATGGCATCAGAGGGAACACGAGGACTTTCCACATATTTGGGCTTCCTGATTGGACCTGCTAGCACAGACCGAAGATACAGAGAGAGGGAGAGGGAGAGGGAGCGCGAGAGAGAGAATGAAAGAAAAAGAGGAAGAGAGAGAGAGAGAGTTCTCGCTGTATTAATGTGTTCCAGAAAGGACTAGAGATGAGAGGTGGTGGTGTCTTAGTTGGGCAGGCTTGGCTGCACTCCGTAACTCACATACACTATTCACATACACACCCACACACTAACACACACACTCTCAGACAGCTCCCTGCGCTGATAGCAGCTCTGGTCTGTCTAACAACCCAGAATATTGTCTGCATGGCTGGAGTATCGCAGTAAAACACAGCTAGCCGCTTCTGGGAATGTAAAAAAACAGCAGGAAACCACAACAATTAGCCTCTTAGTGAACTTTAAAGATGAGTATTTAAACACACATGCACTGTTGGGGATCGGCAAAACAGACAAAGAGTTTTTCTGCTTTCTGATCTGTGAGCAGTCCCTTGAAAGTATACCCTGTTACTGCTGCAAAGACACTTAAGGATGGATTCAGGTATGTGTGTCCCGCTGTACGTCAGATGATGCCTCAGGGACAGCGGTACAGTCCTCTGAGGACTGTCTTTGTCTTTGGTGAAAAGTCGAGGTTAGCTGGCTGTTCGGTTCTCTGCTCTCACCAGGGCAGAATCAGAAAATCCCACAGCTCCACACAGAATGCTTGCTCACTGTACCGAACATTAACCCAAACCACTGACATACGCACCCCACTAGAGACACCGGTCCTTTTGCAACATTTCCATCTCTGTGCTGTGTTGTCTAATGCATATTCTGTAAAAACTGCTTTTAATTTGCCCTAAATAGACAAAAGATGAGGTTATGTTTATGATTGGCAGTAAAGATCGACTAATCTTTCTCAAGAGTGCCGTTATAATTATTTGTACATGCAGGAGATTCAGCAAAGACACTATACTTGAAACAAACATCTCCCAAGCAACCAGCTCTGGACATTTCAAGGCCTCTACTTCTATCCCACAATTTATGGTGGAAAAAAAAAAAAAAATTCCAGAGTCCAGACATAAAAGCAAAGGTTTGACTGCAGGAAACAATCTAACAACATGAAGTGACACAATATAGATCCATAAATTAATGGAGAATAGCAACAGCACGCCTCCCCTTGAGTCACTCCTCCATTCTACTCCAACCTTGACCTACTGTAACCCGATCCAAACCTCCTTGTCTTCCAGATGACTGCATGCATAACCCCAGTCATAACATAAAGATCACATGGAAGAGCAGCGATAACCATTTCCTATTACCACATTTGATAACCAGTCGCTCCCTCCTCCAGAAATAAAATCCTCTGAGTCAGATGGAACAATTTCTTAAACTGCAGCTTCGCTCTTGGCCACAGATACTAAAAGTGGAGGTGAGGGGTGGAGAGGAGAGTAATGGCAGCAGCCCCGTTAGGGGAAATTATCTGGAAGTGTCATTGCAACAAACCGAGCATGAGAGTCAAAGTAATCTTGAAGCACAGTGCCATCTATGGATATGCAACTTGAAATGCATAGTGGGGAATGGATCTTTTCATGCCCCTCTCTCTTCTTGCTTGTTAGCAGAAGTCACGATATAAAGCCAGTAAAAGAACTCAAAGTAAAAGCCCAAAGTAAAATGCTGCAGCAGAGAGCAGTGGTCGTACTATGTGGTGAAAAATAGTTGTAAAAGGTGATAATTGGTGTCGTTTAAAGACACTATAATCTTAAGATTAAGTTTCCAACACGTGAGGTTTGTGTACATAGTGGGGCTGGGCAATATGTCAATTAATAAATAGCTGTTCTCTTACAATGCCTTTTACAATTAGTCATTATATTCACATTATCAATGATTATCAAAAATCGCATTGTGTAAATATTTGTGTAAAAGCACCAGTGGCAACCATGCAATATCAATATTTGGATATTTGGTTTTCTCCATACCGCCCAGCCCTAGTACATACTATATCCAATATCTACAAAAGCAATCCAAGTGCAGCCTGTTATTCAGCAGACAAAGCCAAAGAGTCAGTCCTGAAACCCTCCATTCATATGTGGATGGTCAGGCACAACCTATTACCCAGAAGTCACACGGCTCCAATTAGAGTGGTCTACAGAGGGCTGTGTGTGAGACACACTTTCTTCAGGTAAATATCGTGGACCAAAAGCACACTGCGAAATATATTCTGTTGAGTGCATTTCATCTAAAAACAGGGGGCATAGTGTGAGTAATTGAAACCATATGCTTAAATTCAGATTCGGTTTGCACAAAGTGCCAAGAGGAACACAGGATCCACACATGATACAACAAACATGTTGCTGGCTATCAAGGGTAATTTTAGGCCACATCTGAGGGATGATAATACAGGGAAAGCAAGATTTTGATGTCTGAGCATCAGCTCATGAAAGACAAAGCATGCAGGTTTTGTTTTTCCATTCAAAATCTAATCTCAAGATTTAACAGGGGGCCATAACCGCTCTGCCCTTCTAGACGGAAGCACTGACGAATAAGCAATTGCAGTTTATAACAGGCATGAAAAGGTCGAGGAGATGAAAGTGTCAGATGTATGACCCTTGAAGGACACAGAGAGAGACAGAAATGAGACGTGTTCTTACTTATCACCAGAGTTTGGAAGTAAAATTCATAATGCTAATGTATTCACATGCACATTGATTATGGGAAGCAACACGGCTGATTAAAAGGTATGTTGAGACAAAGAAAGAGACTGGGATGGTTTAGAGTAGATTAGGGGTTGAACACCAAAAATAAAAAAAATCACAGCATAGAAACCAAGATGGTTCCTATTAGAGCAAGCTGTTATTATTTTTAAGTACACAGTACTTATTTTCTTAACAAACGTTACATTTATTTTTCTGCACTTGTGTTTTTATTGATAGTTATGATGATGTTTGTTATTCTGTTGTAAAATATGCTGATTCAATATGTACTATATGTGATAACCTCAAAAAGACGGCATATGAGGTTCACATAATCAGTCTATCAAAAGTATGTTTTCGGCTTGCAGAAATGTTTCCATGGGGGATAATTGAGCAATAAAAAGTACAGTAAATGTGTGTCTTTGTAAATATCTGCATGTTAAATACACATGAAGAAAAGCAAGCAAACAAAAGGAATGTGAGTAGATGGGCTACAGGAAGAAAAACAAAGAGAAGAGAGTGTCCCTCGGGTAAAGCAGCCAGGCAAGCAGTGACTGCAGAGGACTCGTTACTCACCAGTATTCACTGTGAGCTTCAGGAATCCACGACCAGAAAGCTATCACTCAACAGGCACATGCACGCACATACCAAACAGTGGAATACCTATGACCAACAACTTACAATGTCCAGTCAATGCCAATGAAAGAGAGGATTGTTCATGGTTATAGGAAGTGATCAAGGAGATTTCCCAGCATTCTTCACGATGGACTCTGACTTCTTCACATTTCAACTTTTCAATAAGAGAGTGTGCACTCTTTGTGCAGCAGAGGGAATGGCAGTGGTCTCACAAATGCCCTCTTTATGTTCCAAAATGTCATTCTTCAACTCAAAAGTGAAAATTAATATATTAGATGAGACTGGCATATTAAGTGCTGCATGTCAAACTTCGTTGCAATCTTATTCATGGAGAGCATGAAATATACTTGTTCTAGTTAAAAGCTGGACCAAGCTTTTCATCTTTTCAACATTGTGGTTGCAAAACACCTAATAAACTGTTAAAGAAATTATGCTTTGTTGACTTAAATGCAAGTGCAATTTTTTTTATTAATTCCCAATTCCCAGCCTGACATAATGCCTTTATACTCTCTGCGTTATTGCAATGTGTGCGCTGTACAACAAAGAGAAACTAGTAATCTTTTTCAAACACTACATAGTCATGACTAATCTCACACATGCTGTTTCACACGCTGGTATGAATTATGTATTAAATCTCCACCTTTCACATTGGTCATACATTTTCAAAAGATAACAACAATTACCATTTACAATCCAGTTATCAGACACCACCACATCATATGAGCATCCTGATTCTACGGACTGACTGAAGAAGCCATGTATGTTGGTCTCTTAGGCAGGAGGTGACTTTGGATTCCACTGCAGATGAAAAGGGGGATTGCATGTGATAAGCAGCCAAAGCTGGAGTGTAGCAAAGTGCGGTGAAGTGAAGAACTGGATATAACTTTTCACTGGGTGCTCATCAGAAGAACCTTTCAAAGGGTTCTTGCAGCATCACAAGGTCTTTTACAGCTCTCAGAAAGGCATCAATATTCCCTCTAGGCTGTCTGCTTACTGTCAATATCCCAGAGTTGACTTCAGGAGGGCTCACCTCAAAGGGGCTACAACGGGCTTTGAAGACAGTTCCTACCCTCAAGACGGTGTGGCAAAATACATTTAACTCATCTGGCAATGAAGAGGAAGATGAAGAATGATAATGGATGAGCATTGTACTCATACAGGTTGATGAAAATATGAACAATGATTTGGCGAGAAACTTTTAAAGATAATATATTGCTATGGAGAAATTGATGACAGTTATAAGGGATTAAATCACTTTGAATCCTATACACAAGTCTCCGTTCAACAAGCTCAGTTTAACTAGACATGAATTTATACATGGTTTTAATAATTGCTCTGAAGCTTAGTGAAAACACACTACGGAGAAATTCCACCAGATTACTTTTTGTGTTGTTTTATGTGGTCTGCTGTGTTAATACCTTAGATCTAAAAGAAAACACATTTTACTGAATAGTTATGGTACTTAGTTAATAAACAAAACAAGAACACAAGCCAAAAGCTGTGGGGTTATTACAAGCTGCAGATTACTTTTGTAATTTTGGCCCATTGGCTCTACGTGTGACAGAAATGTACCCGACTAAATAACAAGGAGATGATGCCAGAATAGTGAACGCGGATCTCGATAATGGTTATTTTCAGACCTGCTTGGCCAATCAATAAAGGAATCAGCCTCTAAACCTCCGAAACCAAAGCTCCTATCAAAGAAAAATACACTCAACTATTTCCATATACACAACAACAGCCTACCAGAGACAATTTCCCCTGTGGCCTCATTCCAGATATACTAATTAAAATGATACACTGCCCATGACAGCCATAAATTTATATGAATTGCTGTTTTATGATCCATTACAGGCTGGCAGAGAGGCGAAGCATGGGGCTAAAGAAAGGTCACACATAATGTACATACAGTGGCAGCACCAGAATCACCTCTGTGTCCACCAACTCATATTTCAGGGATGCCGTCTGACTCTATATATTTTTGGGATGTATATGAATGAAGAGGTGAGCATTTCTGAAGTGCTCATTCCAACAGCTGCAAAAGCGTCATCTTTACAAGCAGTGCAACCTTGAAGACAACAGATGCTTTCAAACCCTCAATGGCCCAGTAACATATAACAACCAGAGGAGGTCACTGTGTAGATACCCAGGAGACGGTTAGGTGGCGAGCGGTGAGTTTCAAACCTTTGAAAACGTGTCATCGACTATTTTCTACCCACTTAAGATCGAGGTTCAGGTTTTTCAATGCCTGATCTTTGACCTGCACTGGGTTGGACGGCAAGATGGGTCCTTTCAGGCTACATTCTTGCAGTAAATGTTCCTCCCTGGGCCTTCATGGTGCCTGTAAACTATTAAGACTATAAAGCCTAGGTGCTGCTCAACACATGTCAGGGTGCAGTGTTTCATGGTTAAGCTCTGGGCTTAGCTGATCAAAGCTATGGCACTCAACGCCACCAGGATTTTGTGGCTCCGGCATCCGTCACACTCCTAATTAACTCAATGTTTCTCTGTTGTCCCCTGTGAAGTTTTCATGGAAGAAAAAAACAACCACTAAGTTTGAGTCTTCCAAACTGTGATATATTATCCAATGTATCAGGAAATGAAGCCAGGCCACAAAATGCTCTCTGAATCAGTGAAACCACTTCCACCGTGCATCACTGATGGGAAGGAGAACAAATAGATGTGTGATATCATATAACCAATATTTTTTTACTTTGTCTTTTGCATGATGAGATTTTTGCAAATATCAGTATAAATGTATGCATGATTGCTGATGAAATAGTTTAAATCATTCCAGCTATCTTGCTAGATATCCAGGGTGAATTGAAATCAACGATTTAGCAGAACATCTGTATAACGGCGATGAATTGTCTCACACTCATTTCAACAATTGAGTGTACTGGGGCTCAGCGAGAAGCATTATGACCCATGTTGTTTTCGTCGCAGAGCTGAGACATTTCCTGCAGTATGTGTTTATTAACTGGAGGTGTGAACTCTCCCCCTACCGGTTTTCACAGTTACCTGTGAGGACAGTGGAGGAGAGCCTACAAAACATCCCCCAACCCTCTCTCCCCGCTTGTCCTCCATAACATCCTATCTTGTCAGTCCATTTTTTTCTCTTTTTCCATACCTCAGAGCACCCCCAGTGGGACTATGCTGTTAATGAGTGTCACCCTTCCCCCGTCCCCAGAGTCCTTTTCACCTTCACAAACCCAGTCTCTTCTCTCTCTTCATCTCTCACTACCTCTTGTCCTTCCTGTCATTCCTGTATAGGTACATTTCATCGACACTCTCCTTGGCTTTAAAATGGTCATCACCTAAGGTAGTTGGATAGATCTTTTGCAACTTGTGTGGGGGCTGGTTGAGCAAATACAACTCTACTTGGCTATTACAAACTGTATTTGTCTTTGTTTAATCTCTTTTTTATAAACCTGGGATTAAGTATACCTAAGCAATTATAAATCTACTTTTTCTCTGAACAATGGCACAATGTACTACATCACAATTTCAGGCCTGCAGGTCCAATATTAGGTTTTCAAATATGTGATGAAAATTGCGGGATTGAATAAAAAAAAAAATCAAAACGAAGCAACCTGAGTTGAGCAGCTAAACGATAAAAAAAAAAAATCAAATCCGGGATGTGAACTTGAACAACACAAGTTTGCATAAGGATGAAACCATACTACCCCCTTCCTATCGACTCATCTTTACACTAAACAGAGCAAAGCTGTAACCACTTTAAACAAAGGCTAGATAGCCCACAGATGAGTGCCACATGTGAGTGGGGCCACACTGACCACTTAAAAAGAGTTCTCTCCTCTTTGCCAAGTCTCCAGAATACAAAGACTCAGGTTGAGACAAGTTCAGCTACAAAGGTATCCCCTGCTTTGAAGCACCCCACAGCTGCTGACAAGCATGTCCTCAACATGGTGGGTAGAAGGAGCTTGGGAGGACTGACAATGAGATCCAGTGTAAACACACGCCCATTACCAGCCAGTATAGTGTACACACGCGGTTGTAGAAACCTCCACATCGACACAAGGTGATCAAATACAAGAATGAAGTGACAAGAGCAACTCTGCCGTCTGCCAGTCAAAGTGCTGGGATCCAGAACGACCGAGCTATAGCTTTATCAACTTGTCTCCTGTATAACTTTTATTTTTAAGAGTAACAATTACTCAGAATTGTTTAACATGTTTCAATGAGGTTTAAGTTAAAAGCTGCAGCAGCAATGTTTGAAGGCTGATGGATCGTCATTCCTGGAGCACCAAGGCTTCAGATGTTCAACTACCGTACAAAAACGCCTGAAGCACAGGAATGGAATTTGAGACTGAAATAGTGTGCAATGAATTGGATTTACGCAAATTCTTACAGCAAATATATATTGTTTATGTTAATACTGATGGCAGTGTGTGGTCCACAACATAAGCAGTTTTATCCAAGAGTATTTTAACTATTGGAAATACAGCTACAACATCAGGAACCATAGAAACGCTCAAATATATTTACAACCAGTACCTGGGGACCTCTTGCTCGGGCGTAAGGGCATCATGTAGGACTGTCGTGGCAGGAGAGGTGAGGACGGAAGAGACATGGACACTCCCTTGGCAAGGCTTAATCTGAAGACATCATCTGGGATATTAGGGTGCCCGCTGCCGGGCCCATGGAGTTGAGGGCTTCCCTCGGGTGGGAATCTTCTTTGGGCACTGTGGCTGTGGACATCCCCTGTTGAGGAGACACACAAGGTTGATTTTACAAATAGCTTTCACATTACCTCATGCAATGATGAAAGTCCTTACATTAGGTATGCATTGAGCTTAAGCAGTACAAAAAACACACTATCGTCAGCTTATGTTTTTCTCTTACTGTGCTAGTTTGTGGAGAGCAGAGTTTGGAAATGGAGCTCAGTGGAATTTTAAATCTGTTTCCACCAAAGTGCTATTGTGGTACAATGTTGTTAAGAAATATTGCTCAACGTTCTAATGTGTGTTATATGGATGTACTGCACACTAATCACTACTGTGTGTGTGTTCACAATGTTGATTATGCAGGACTTCTAGGGCTTTGCACTATTTTAAAAGCTCAACAAGCAAACAAATACTAGAAAACAACAGTAAGAATGTGCCTGAGGAAACATTTGCAGCCCATAGTTGTTGTTTTTTAATTGCACAATTTAAAAAACACAAAAACATAACTGAGATAAATAATATCACAGTGCAGGAAGAGGCAGAGAGCCCACTCTGCATAATTGAAGCCTCCAACTATGTACTATTACAATTTCACAATATTATAAAGAACATAGTCACCTAGAAACTCCATGAACTCAACGAGAACTGTGGAATTCTAGTATTTTGATCTGAAGAGATGATTTACGTATAATTTCCAAAGGACGATTATAGCAAAACAATTAAACTTGTTTTACACAGAGACCAGAAGCTTTTTGTTTTGATAACTAAGGATGACCCAAGTGAAACAATGTCCAACATCATTTACTTTTATGACCATCCTGAGTCTGAACACCAGGAATGTAAAACCTCAGAGGAAAGCGTGGCAACCATTTTTATTTGCTGCGGAGAGCAGCTAGGTTCTGACAGGATGCCATTTTTGAGTATTCATAAAATACCGACATATCATAGCTAGCAGGGGCAAATATTTCAACTTAAGCTTTTCAGGACACTTTCAATGAATCAAATGTGTTTTTCACAGATTAACACAGAACTTTCTATATGCATTAAGGTGTACGGTACTCAGCTGCCTGTTATGCAACTATGTTATAAAGGCAGGTGCCACAGGCTTGCAGAGAAATCAGCTTACACGGCAGCGATTAATGGTTGATTTCAGCATACAGTCGAATACAGAAAGTCCATGTAATGATTTGAACAAAATATTCCCCATGCATCTAGTTTTTTTCTAGTTAAGCTGTCGATGCACTGGCCCCTTGCTGTCGCTGTCTTGTTTGCAAACACTGCTACATCTGCCACTGCTCACATGGAGCTCACTGGGGCCACAACAAGCACGACTGGTAGAGGTGGGAAAAAACAGAAGGGACCTGGATCCTTGAAAACACAGAGCCACATTTATTTTAAAGTCAGGGTCACATGCCAGTGAGCATTTCTCATGCCATCGGGGCACCTGAGAAGGACATCCAGTTAGTGGAGTAAATAAGGCTGTGTCATTGACCACTGAGTTAAGATAACATGTGATTCACTAAGCACACTGGCTGGTTATTCCTGTCTAAGTATTTGAAGTTATTAAGGACCAAAATGTGTCATCAAACTCATTTACTTAATTCACTCATTCAAAGGCAGGTGTCATTCATCTTCATCTCGCCTCTATCCACATTTTATTTCTCTCTCTGCAGGAAAACAGCAGAATTGTGATCAATCCCAGCTTGGAAAACAAGCACTCCCCATCAATTGGGCTCATACATGTTCAACATAACGCTAATTTTGAAGATTACTGGGTAAAATAAAATTGTCAGTTTGTTGCCATTACAGTGAGCAAAAAAGGAACATCAAAGCTGAAGAAAAGGACAATATTTGAGTGAATAGTGCAACATTTGAGCAGATGTATAAAAACAAAAACAGAAAGCATAGCCCGTTATTTCGAATGCAGTGCTTAAAAGTGTTCCAACACATGTGAACACAAAGTCCAACATATTTGGATCAACACTGAGCAGCTTGAAGAGCCTACATTGCATTTCATTACAGTTTTTAGTAGCTGTATCAACCTCAGATTCCAGGGCTATGGCTTGAAGGAGGAAACCTTACCTGTGGGGGGAAAAACAGGTTCTACTTCTCCTGCATGGGTACATTTGCCTAACAAATCAACATTGACCTTAACAATAGTTGTGCCCCTTGTCAACTAACCTCTCAAACACAATAATGATATGTTTAGGAATCAACAAGAAATCCACATTTCATGCTGGCTCTAATCTGTATGAAAGTGTACTTTGTTGTGTTTCCCATGAAAAACACCACAGTGTGATTATAATCTCAAAGAATTCAAAACAGAAAAAAACACGGTGGTGTGCAATACAATCTATTTGTTCAGAAATCTGCTAGTTTGCAATGTAAGCTGGAAGATTTCTCCTATGGCTGAAGCCCTACACTAAATAATGTGGGCTTCCAGGGCAGCTATAGTTCACCTTCGCTGCTGTCAAACTTAAATCCAGCACTAGATATTCCCTTCCCTTTTCTCATTTTTTTGTCTCACCTATTGAGGTACTTTTCTCCTCACAGAAATGGCTCCCCAGTCTCTGCACATGACTTCACTCAAGGCTTGCAAATCACTTAACCTGGCTACTAGTTTGCTCCAAGCCCGAGATGGAAAAAACAGGTTTTGCATTACTGAGAACCAAACCTGAATGGAAAGTCCATTTTAGCACTGGAACCAGAAAACTGCAAATTCATCTATTCTGCGGCATCAAAGTTGCCCACTCATCATGGCCACAAATTAAAATGTATGAATAATCAACCTCAAGATAACATGTAATACCTAACTAATAATACAGACCATACGTCAGCAGAGCCAGCTAAAACAGAACTGCAGATGTGGTGAACCACTGTAATGACAATTAGCTTTGGTTCTGTTTTCTGTGCTGCTTGGGAAGACTGCAGCAGATTAGGTCTGACGCCCGTCTGCAGCCAGAGGTTTGGAGAAATCACCGAAGACTCAACGACAAGAGGCAAGCTACCATTAGCATCCTGTTCTCTCCTCGGGGACTGAGTGTTGTTGGGCTGCTGGCCTAATCAGAAACAGAGACCTATTTTCTCCACGCCTCTGCCTCGCCACAGGGGACACAAAGCTGTTCTGTGTTTTAAAAGCCTCCTAAACAAAGAAGAATGCCAGAGACAGGAAGCGGAAAGGTTGCAATGACACCTCTGCATGCCTCCAGACATGGAAAAACCTGTGAATGGCCCAAAGGTCACTTAGTCAAGGCCAGGACATGTCGTTATCCTGACCTGAGGGGGACCTGCATCCACATTGAAACTGACACTTTGAAGGGTCCTTAGGGAAGTGTCTCAGGGCTGTCAATGGCCACATTTTAGTTTGAATACTTGTACAAAAAAATAAATAGGCTCAAACTAATTGTGCATTATGTCCATGACACTGTGTCCAAATTGATCTGGTGACTCACATCATGTGGTGCATTAAGTGTGTTAGACAGCTTTTTGTTTTTTTCCACAATCAAATATTTAAATATTTTCATTTTTGAATATTTGGTGTGTGTTTTTTTTAACTATAGATTTGAAATTGGTTTATTTGTCCCTAGTGTGTGAGGGTTGGATATACAGATATGGAAGATATAAAGGAGATAATCTGAGTCAAGTTCTCTCTGTAGTAAGCACTCAACACACGTGTGAGATTGGGGGTAATATTACTAAATTAAATAATTGGAATGACAATATATTTTCTTTGTATAATATATAATGTTTATAGCCTGTTTCTTCGCTCCCTCCTATTATTTCCTGTAATTTCTCTGGTCTAACCAAACAATGCTCCCCCCAAAACGTTAAACAATAAAGTAATGATATATGTTAACAATATAGTATCTAAATCAAATTCAAATGATAAAGCCCCTAAGTGTGGTATTTGAAGAATATTGCTTAATCTAACTGCAGATAGTATAATAGGAGAAAATATTCCTGAAATGCAACCCTTCCTCCTTGTCAAACTAGTCTAAAGACCAATTCCTGTGACGGCATCATTCATTTCCTTTCCATAATGGAATTGGTATTATTTGTGATTTTGTGCTGGACATGATAACTGGTGCAGTGCAACATGTTTCTCCTTGTGTACTTGTGTAGGAGAAACGCTTTTCCAAAACCTGCAGAATCTAGAGGCGACACTGGGGAACTGTAAAAGCTGCCAGCGGAGTGTTCACTTTCTGCACAGCAGGCCGTGGCTGATACAAGTTTCAGGCATATTGCATGCTAAAGAGATTATGACAAAGTTGTAATTTTGGTAGTTGGTTCTGAAAACAAGAGGCGCCACATAAAAGCTGCCCATCCAAGTGCTGGTGAATAGGCTGCAGTGTGTCACGGTGATTGCTCTGCCATCTGACAGACGCTCTACAACGCAGAGGGACACAAGGACAGAAACTCGCCAGTGCTATTTCAGTTACTTTCCTAAACCCTGGTTGGGGCAAGGCCTGCAATTTCAACCCCTTCTGTGGTCAAGGAAATCAACCCTTTCTAATTATACAGTGCTGGCCCAAGATGATGTAAAAATGATTACAGTCCCTTGTATGCTCTTTCGTCCTCATCAAAGTGAAGGGCCAGAGCCCATGAGGACATGCCCAACCCATAAAAAATGGTTCAATATTATTTCAAGACATTGATTTAGTAAAATAAACATTAAAGTACAAATCCATTTTTTGAGCAGGTCAATTTGAGTCAATCATAAACGCTTATTCCAACCAATGTTCCGTCTCACTGGCTCCTACATCTGCAGTAATGTCATACAGATGGAAACACTGTACTATACAATAATGCATACTCTTAACAGGCTTAAGGCTGATGAGGGGTTTTGCATTGTTTGAAAGTGCACTTTTTTTTTTTTGATAATGAACTTCACATGTCTGCATTCTGATTACAATGTGTAGTGAATAGTTGTCCAGGCTCCTCATCAAAGAAAAGTCACAATGAATTAAAAACTCACTTATTTGTTCATACATAGCCTAAGCATCCTCCTTTTTCCTCTTGCTAGCATGCTAGGCACTGTCCACGTTGAATGCTTTGAGATAAAGACTCTTTTAAGGGTATAAAACTGGATGCTGTCTTTCGCCTCTCAAGTAAATCTGTGCAATGACATGTGATCCGTCACTCCTTGTGAGGGAATGCAATCCCCCCCTGAAAGACACAGACCCTCTCCATTGTCCAACAGAGGCCTGAACTGTCCAATAAAACAATATACCCGTATAGTAAACTGTACGCTAAACTACAAAAAGTTACTTAAAAGGTGGTGTACAGAATAACAGAAACGCGTTATAACAGCAGCTCTGCCTAAATAGGGCTGTGTGTCCCACCCCAGTGTTTTCTTTTAATGGAAGTATTGTGCTCATGGTGTCCTTGAGTAAAACCCGTCAAATTGGCAACTAACACTTAATGCTTACTCCCGCGAGACACCGTGGCATGGGCCTCCACACAGTGTGCAAAATACAGAGGGTCTCGGGGGGTCCGAGTGTTGATTGACACTTGAGGCCCCCTGAAAACCTCAACAGGATTATGTCTTTTTTTATTTTTTTGGGGAGGGGGCTCTGCAAAAATCCCCCTCTATCTCTCTCTCGCGTGCTATTGTAGATTGACGAGAAACTTATCCCAAACTTTTGAACACAACTTGCTTGTATATTTACAAAGGTTAATCTGTAAGACTGTTCTGAAAGCTGAAGACTCCACGCATTCAAAACAGGGGCGGACCCAGTCCCGGTTGGTCAAGTGTGAACATGTTAAAAGCATACAATGTCCAGCAATATTCATTATTCAAACTGCAATGCATTTATTCATAAATGTAATTACAGAAAAATGGGGGACCCCCCGGATTCCCTGTGGGTTGTTTTGCACACTGCCTCCACAGATAAGCATGCACAAAGGCATTCACGCTTAATGCTTTGCAGTATCCTCCCAAACGACAGGGGGCATAGAAACAAAATATTAATTGAAGAAGCATGAAGTCAATGAGTCACACTCTCACTGTGGAGTCAGTTAATGACATCTAAACACGAATACAATTACATTATTTTTCAAAGAAAACGTATTGCAAAAATTGGAAAATGGTAGCCTGTGTCTAACCCAAGAGAAGGGGAGGGTAGGAGAGTTAGATGATGCAAATTGACCTTTTGACCCACATCCCTGCGCCTTTCTGAATGGGAAGTTACATTCTAAACTGCAAGACTATGTAATGTAGCAAAGTCTAAAAAATCCTAACATGCCAAAGACAGAATTATTTGCAGAGAGGGAACAGTAGTGTTTCTGCTAGTTTAACCACTACCTATAGCATTCAATGCAAACCGCTTGGCTTGCCACAAAGAGTACGACTTACGGTGAAAACTATGTTTGCAGAAGGTGGTTTTACTAGAAAAGTCTATATAAACAATACGATCCATGATGCCATTCTAATTTCTCTCCAGAAACATACGTTGTACACACACACAAATACTCTATTAGCTTGCCACTAGTTAATTTTGTGGACCACGGAGAAAATGGAAAAAGGCTATAATTAATGCAGATTCTTTCAGTCGACATACAAAGCACGATGACCATAGGACAATCCACCAAAGGGGGAATTCTCCCGCTAGACTGAGTGCCAATGTGGATTCCCTGTGTACTTCCGAGACCAGGGTGACAGTCTCACAAAAGCTGTCATGGTTAACACACAGCAACCCACAGGGAGGAGCGAGAGCCAGACAACGAGGAATACAGCATGGGGGAAGGTATTCGGTACAAGTAGACTATGATGATGAAGGACAAATTAGATTGAATATGATAATAAGATGCAAATCTGTCTGGTTCAAAATTTAGTAAATCATTTAATAAAAAAAAAACTTCTGTTAATCAAAGCCATACAGACAGTCTATGAAATAGACGTCAGTTATTTTCCCATGAGGCCATTCTAATTTTAGACCACTTTACTGAGTCAGCAGTAGCCATAGGAACAGTCAAAATACTGTATGAGGCAGACAAAAGGCTATAAAACAGACTTATTTAAATGATAAATAATAAGGTAAACTAATTGTCTCTTACAACACATTTGTCACACTTTTTTCCCCCTTGTATAACTTGCACATTGCTGACCACCCGTCTTCATTGCTGGAGCAGAATTAAGTATATAGGGAATAAAAGGCAACTAATATGACACCTCTTCCTTGCAGCGTTTGATTTTCTTTTCTTTGTTTATTGAATGTTAAGTATATGAACAGACGGCTCCACGTGCCTCCTCTGGGCACATTTTCTACCATGAAATGTCCATTTTGTCTTCAGCAATCAAATGCCATTAACTCTTCAAGTGTCGAGAGCAACTCTCCTATGGATTTCAAAGGATTACTCATCTATGCTGGTGGCCCCCGAGGAGAGAAAACAACTGACAGGGTCTTTAGTTTTAGCTTGTCAGAAACAGGAACAGTTCCTGCAGCTCCGAAACCCTCAACTCAGATTCACACGCACTTGATAATGAGAACAAATTAGCTGCTTTATGCAAACGCAAAGATGCTGTAGGCAAAGCAAGACTGCCGAATGATTTGAATCCAAAGCACTATGACTCTGCCTGTCTCTCTTTTCCGTTCTGATGCACACTCTGCAGTGGCCTGAGCTCTGGAATGCCTTCCCCACCGGCCCCAGGGGAAGAGAGACTGACAGGGAGGGGTATGTGTGTCTTGGGGAGAAGAAGTAGAGGAGGAGGAGGAGGAGGAGGAGGGTAGCACCATGACATTTCCCATTCCTTTTCATAAATCGACAATTTAAGTGGCTATGGGGGAAATGTCTAGATATGTGACAGGAAAGCACTAGGAAGACCAATAAAGGGACTGTCAGAAGAGAAATACAGTGTGCTACAGAATAGTACAAAAGTCAAGTGAAGCAGATTTTAATTAGACCATTCTCACTGAGTAAGAGGATATTGCTGCGAATACAGATGAACTGCTTGACCTACCTGAGAAAAGTCTATGCAGAGAAGAGCAGGTGTACAAAAATGGTGTCTAGATTAGATTAGATTTATTTTTAACATAAAGCTAATAATGAGAAAACAAAACAAGAATAGCCAATACAATAAACAGTACAATTACAAACAATTACAAATAACTAAATGAATAAATAGATTTTCGCGGTTTAATGTTTGCATATTATAGACAAAGGACAATAGCACACATTGCACAAATGCAAATGTTTAACCACCCATGAAATGTTGAACTGCAAAGGGCTTGACCTTGTTTCATCAGAGATTTGGAATAAATTATGGCAGATCCACCGTTGACATTCCTGCCTGGAGAGTTATTGATATTTATGCAGGCAGAATCTTGTGTGAGGTCCCGGTATGAATGTCTCTCTGCAGGCCTCCTGAATACCAGACACTAAGCAAGTGGGGCGCACGGTTCAATACACCGTCTCTCCTCCTATCCATTCTTGTCCAACACCCCTAATCTTAATCAAAGCCCTTCGAGTGGTCAAAGGGAGTCAGCTGCTGTCCGTGCTTTAACACTCTTCAACTAAGTTTGAAGTACTTGGCATGAGTTTTTACATTCTTCACATACCTGAGTGCATACCTACAACAATTGAGGCCTTGTAAAGAAGGGCGAGTACAGTGGCGCTCAGCATTACACACACTATCCATCTTTTTATTTTTTCAGATTTTCATGTTTCTTAATGTTGTTTTTATGTTTCTTTCTGGTTGTATCTCTGATCAACAGGCTAAGCACATAATGATGATTAATTAACTCAATGACAAAGTCTTAAGTTGAAAAAAAAAAAAAAGCACTGCTACATGGACTCTTTTAATAGTTGTTGAGCATCATCTGCATTGATGCTTCAACAGTGAAACCATGAAATGCCTCACATGGGTTTTACATGGAGTTAATTATATCAATGCCCTCTACAAACATCTGTTACAGTCTAAGCAAAGGACAGATGGATGATGGATTACAGAGCACACTTGTCCATACTATGATCAATCATTTTAACACCGGGAACACAGCACTGGGGCCACTTTGCTTCAAAGAGTCACAAATGCAGCCAGATGAAATGTTTTTTGTTGTTGTTGTCCCACATTCTCAGATTTGTCTCAATTTTGCCGCTTTCCACTTCCAATTGTTCACGCCTATCTTTTAAAAATATGGATAAAGCAGCTCTGAGACGGAAATTTGATTCCAGGCAAAAGTGCAATGTGGTCCGACGTTGCCTTGGAGATCTGGTTTAACAACAGATTTGGATTGCCATTAGCACAGATCATTAGGCAGCGCTTCTGCTGGGGCCAGGTGAGGTCATGAGAACACCACTAACCCCTGGACAACAGCCTGTTCAGTAACGTCAAATGGACGAGGATGTGGCACAAAGGCTGGCCAGTCCTCCCAAATAACCTAATCCCATAAGCAAACAAGCACCAGGGGAAATCTTGCAAGCTTTGTACCATCTTTGAAAATCTTTGTTAATGGTGCATCTGTGTGAGTTTAGCATCAATCACATTCACCTCATTTCATGCACTTAGAGGGTTGATAGGAACTTCTTTTTCAACTATTATGATTTGAATGTTCTCATGATTGTTAATGGCATGATTAATAAGGTAATAAATAGCTAATCCTCTTCCGTCTAGCAGAATGCAATTTATATCTTGCTCTAACCGCTTTAGTTAGACATTAGTAAGCTTCACCAATAGTTTTCAAAGGAATATTGATTTTGAAATGTCACCTTCAAAATATTAGATGTATAAATATGAAGAGGGAGTACTGTGTGCAAAAGGCTCCTCTTTGCAATAAGCACTATCTCCTGTTCCTTTGAGGCTGGGCATAAAGGAACAGAGGTCATTAGTTCAGCCAGTCTCAAACACTCCTGCGCTAAGGATGGCAAGACATTCATCTGCAGGCACGATTACAAAAAAAAGAGTCTCTGTGTTCAGAAATGCAGAAAAGAGTAGCGCAGAGTAGGACAGAGGAGAGTGAAAGGGGCCCCAAAGTCCACGAGGTCTCCACAGACACCCACACAGACTTTTCTGAGAGTCAGACTGTGTGACAGCATGATTTGGTGTCTGCATAGACAGAAATGAGAAAAGCACAACCCTTAAAAATCTTGGAAAAATATCAAAGTCAACGACAGAGAAGTAAGGCAATGAACGGCT
This sequence comes from Myoxocephalus aenaeus, assembly GCA_038501785.1. Taxonomy (NCBI): domain Eukaryota; kingdom Metazoa; phylum Chordata; class Actinopteri; order Perciformes; family Cottidae; genus Myoxocephalus; species Myoxocephalus aenaeus. Next base: position 568,057 of record JBAMJR010000187.1, read on the forward strand.
CATACTTTGTACATCCTATTGGTGACAGCTTACCCTTCTGCATAAAAAGGGACACCTCAAGGGCTCCTTTAGATCACAGGCAAATTATGTTAAAGGTATGAAAGCAAAATGGGAAATCAGACAGGAGGAATGTGTCTGCCCAGGCAGGTCACGCTGTAATTAGAAAAACAAGTGGCCTGCTGACCTGTCCAGCCAATGAACTGCCATGGCAGCCACTATCGCCCTTTCAAAGACCATCTAAAAACTCCCTGGCATGTTAACTGATAAACTGTTTTTCCTCTTCTTTGAAGTGGCAAAAAAAACAATTTGCAGATGGGTGGGTGATGGGATAAGAGGGGGACCATGACTGGTGTGTTGCTGTGTGGTAGATTACATCACCCCTGCTTCCATCGAGTCCTCGTGTATTTGTTTGGCTTCTTTTTCGTTGCTGTGCACACACACTTCCAAGGTCACAGGCACCATATATGCTGAGTGTATGAGAGCCAAATTAGGGTAATGGAGGGTGGTCACGGGCTGACAGTGGACCGCTGGGAACCATGGAAGCATTTCTCCAAATTCCTCCCAATCAGGAGCCACTGGGCAAGAAGAGCAGTGCCAGATTTGACCATTAGCTAGTGCATGTAGCTTGTATGCATGTCTTGTTTGTTGAATATCACCCAAGAAAAGGAGATTGAGATGCAAATTGCAGTTCAAATTAAAACAACCCCTATAAGACTAATTAACACTTAAATGAGCCACAACAATAGATTTAGGTAGAGTGGAATTCTCAAGCAAAACTTTCCCATTTCATATTACCAGAAAGAAAAATGAGTATTACCTCTGGGGAAAAAATCTGAATCCAATTTAAAACATCATATCTACCTTCATTAGTGAAAACTAGTGATAGGAAAATTAACACAAGCGTGGATGAGATTGAAGCAGCTGTAAAGGTTATTGTAGGTCGACCTACAGAATTCCTAAAATCAGCTTGCAATCAATGTGAAAAACGTTAACTGCTCCCAGCAACCATCAGCGAGACAGATAAGTCACTTGCTACTGATTGCTTATGGCAAATTAACAATATAACCAGAAAAGAAAAGAAAAACAATGCTTAAAATGAACACAATGTCAGGCTGAATGGAAATTAAATGGCAATTCAGACAGATTTTAACAACTGATTATGTAATTTAATGCTGCCTAATAGTCCGCATTGTTTTACATGTGACTTTGACTGTGCAAGAAAACAATTGATAGAATTGATGTTGCTCTTAGTCCTTTGTCAGAAACACTTCATAATTTTCAGTTTTTTATTCATGTTATGCCAAGTAATTACAAAGGTTTTCTTTTGAACATGTGAAACAAAAGGCACCATAAGACAATATAAAATCAGTACAAATAGGTCAGGCAGCATAGATACCTTTTAGGATTGTTTGGCAACTAAAGGTAGATTTTGTGCATGAAATGTGATGAGAAAATAATGAGCTTCATAGCCTTTTTCCTTTAGTCATGTGACGTGAAAGTGAAATGTAGCCAGGTCCCAATGTTTGTTATCAAAGTCACTGCAAACAGAAAACAGCGAGGTTGGCCGACCAGGTCCACTGCCTTCCTGAGAGCCCTTATTTAGCTTTACAGAGGGAGAGACAGGGAGTGTCTACTATGGATACACCTGAGGTTGTGTGTGTGTGTGTGTGTGTGTGTGTGTGTGTGTGTGTGTGTGTGTGTGTGTGTGTGTGTGTGTGTGTGTGTGTGTGTGTGTGCAAGTGAAAGATGTGGTTTTGAGCTACGCCCTGCTAATCGTTGCCTGCTGGCTGCACAGTGCTTTGATACCCACTCAATGGGCTCCTTTGTAGATCAGGTGCATTCTTTTTTTCCTCCACCATCTTAAATCCTACCATAACTGTCTGGGCATGGAAATCTAGACAAACATGACTGGAAGCAAAAATAGCAAACAAGGGGCAAAAAGCCATTTCACAATTGTCAGCCCAGTTTTCTTTTAATTAAAAGTACAAGAGGGTTATAGAATGGTAACCTAGATATAACCCTATTTTACGGTGATTTAAAGATCTATTTATCACATAATACTTACAATTAAAAGCTCAAGTCATAAACTGAAGGCAAACCCAACCACCATAGCTGCAAGAGTTTTTTTCAGTACTTCGTGTTTTCCAAAAGGAAAACCATGAGCCTTTGATAAAAGGAGTCAGTGGTTCTGGTCTGAGCACTAGTTATTATGGGTAATCAAAGGATGTTAATACTGTATCTTGAGGTTGCATGCCTCTCTCGCTGTCTCTGTCGCTCTCTATCTGCGTGTGTGTGAATGTGTGTGGCATAACGTGGAGTTTGTCTTCCTGTCCTGCACAGGTCACATACTGTGTGTAATCTGTGGTCTAGACATCCTGTGGTTGACTGTGTGCATCTTGTCTGTCTGTCTGTCTCTCCGTTTGTCTTGGTTCAGCACTCACATTTCATTTTGCGACACCAAATTTAAGAAAAGAAGAGTTTGTCTTTTTTCGTTACATTGAATTTTTTTGTCTCCGTGCTTTAGTATCAAGATTGTTAAGTATACAAACACTGCCTTTCACTGACTAAATGCTTCCTTTGCTGTTGTTACCATGCTGTTTCATCCAGAGACTACACCATGTATTCCACATTCACTCGAAGCACACCTTTGGTACGAGAGCAGTATTCCTAAATAAATGTTAACATTTCCACCCACTACAGAAGAACACAGTGAGGGAGTTTTCTTTAAGTTCCCTGACAAGCCACAGGACAAGGAGGGAGCGTGTCTCAAAATGGCTGCGGTAGATATTGCTAGAGAGGATACTGCCACCCAGCTGTTCATGGAGAAGACCCAGGCTAAAACAGGCAGTTTGACACGAGAACCAGAGGGTAGACTCTGTACCAAGTAGTGTTTGTTAATGTCTGAGGGGATGGTTGGCCACCATCTTTATGCCAGGGAGAGAATTCACTGTGATGCTGCATCCGGTTTAGCTTTTCCAACATTGATGTTGAAGGACTGCACCTCAGACTAGAAACAAAGTTCTTTAAAAAATAAAAACTTAGACAACCTTATTAAAAAATCAAATGTGTCATCTAACTGACAAGTGGCTGGCACACATTTAAGAAACCAAAGGGTGAGAGAAAATTATCGGGCCAAAGCTCGCCTGTTGAGTGTTCTCAAAGAACAGCATGTGGTTAATTATGAATCACATTTGAACAAAGATGAAACTTTCTGATACAGAAATGGAAACTAAACTGCTAGATTAATGCTGGGCAACAAAAGTGTGTGGAAAAAAGCTGTTTTAGCTGCACTGTCAAAAAGACCCACACAAATGTGATTACAATTTTATAATTGCCCTTTAACTAATACAAAAAACAGCTTTTATTTGTACAAACAACTGTCCATCAAAAGTTCTTTTGGGGGGGGGGGGGGGGGAGGGGGGATAAATAACTGCCAACCACCTGTGGTCATTGTTTAGAGAGGGATGCTTCCCATAACAGTAAAAATTCCACATGTGAAACCCCTGAGGGCAGCTGAAAGAGAAAGAAGAAAGACAACAGGAAAGGAATCTCTGCAATGTCAGCTGCAATATTTAACTGTATCACCACAGAGAGGGAATGAACAATATAGGAAACAGAAAGAAGGCTACAGAAATCCGTATTGTCAGCTGGCCAACTAAACCACAACGGACAATGACACAACAGCATTAACTATCGCTTAAAAAATGTGTATTAGCTTTATCAACACTCCGCTGTCAGGCTCAATAAAAGCTTCGGCATTATAAGCCTTACAAAGGAAGAATTTATTGCAGGGCTATTGAGTCCACCCCCTGAAGTAAATTTGGCATACAGGTGTATCATACTAACTCCATCATCATTGTAGTGCTTCAAATTTCAGCAACCATATGAATTCCTACAAACAAAACAAAGTCCTTCTTTGTAACCTATTTGCTGTTGTCTGACCCTCGGCAACAAATTGCTGTTTCATGTGAAAACACCAAAGAAAGTCTCAGAAACTGCAGAGCCAGCATGTACCAGTCACCGCAGCTGAGGCAACAGAGTGCAGGGCTGAATGTTCGCACGCACGCACGCACACGCACGCACACGCACACACACACACACACACACACACACACACACACACACACACACACACACACTTTGTGAATGGGTCCTTAACATGATGAACACTCCCTTCAAAATCTAAATGAGATTCCTTGAATCAAAAATGTACCCTTTAAAAAAATGAAAACAACAGAATTAACAAAATTTGAGTGAGGCAGAAAATCAGTAACGTGTTATTGTCGAAGTCTTATAGTTAGTTGCTTCTCATTATATTTTTCTCTTCAGCTGTAAGCCATGTTGCATTTGAAAAGAACACAGATTTGTCACCTTTTAAATGAGACTTTGATGCAGTTTATCAAATAGGCGATCTATCATCCATGTAAAAGGAAACTGCCGGCGTAAAGAATTGCAGAAATCCTTTTCCCCTCGCTCTGACTGTAATGGTAAATAAACTAGTTGAACTATTCTTTGACACTTCACAAATCTGAAAAATATATCCCGTGTCATTGCTGACAGCATGCCAAACAGGATAATCATTGTCTCTGTAGATACACTGCTGGGAACTCACATCAGGGCCGTAGGGTCGAGACCTCTTTTCTGTGCAGGCAGATCAACAACGGGACTCCTGCCTCCCGTCCAGACAGGTGCATTCTGTCTTCGTACTGCAAAACAAGCTACGACAAACCCTGCCAACTGGAGGTTGCATATCTGTTGTGTACATGGCCTGTGTTTGTGTGTGTGTGTGTGTGTGTGTGTGTGTGTGGGGGGGGTGTGGGGGATTGGAGGAATAAACAGCTGAAATTGTTATCAGCCTCAAAGAGTGTGCGGCAATGCTTGCTAGTGTGATTAACACTGTGTCACCCACAACAGACAGACAACTGTCTGGCAGCTGCCCCGAGGCACCGTGCTCATCAAGTTGTAATCTCAGGTTGGGGGGCCTTCAGAAACATTACCCGACACACACACACACACACACACACACACACACACACACACACACACACACACACACACACCAATTAAAGCTGAGTCAAAGATGCTGTTTCTATGGGTCGCATCATGAACAGATACTGACTGAAAAAGCTCCTAGGACCGAAGCAGCAGTAAGTATTAGTGGAGAAAGACTAGTAGACTACTTTCGTCTAGAATAGAATGAAATCCTGTTGAAAAAAATGCATGTTTTTCCTCAAGTGTTTCAAGTCAAGGGGATTTGACATAGCTTTAAGTTTAACTTCACCTGGCATGCACCAATTGAGTGGCCCGTAATCCAATTTCGCCCATATTCACTCCCATTCACTTCCAAAATTCAAGCTGAAAAGAAGAACCAATTGATGACATGTGACTTAGTAATTATATGCAATGTGAACTGTTATGACCCTGCCTGCCTGAGAGACCAGTCTGCATGTGTTTTCATGTTTGACCCTTACATCAAATAACATGAAGCTGCCGCAACAGCACTTCTTCTGCTTATATTTACTATAGGCTTTTTTATTTTGCACAATTTAAAAAATACAAAAACATAACAGAGATCAATAATATCACCGTACAGGAAGAGGCAGAAAATCCACTGATCATATTTGAAGCCTCCACCTACAGTATATAATATTAAAATGTCACAATATTATTACCGTTATTCTACTTCAGATCAAGAGGATAACAGGATGAAATACATTCACACAAACTGGCCTTATGACAGTACACTGTCCTAAAACCATTCTACCAACTTGGAAAAAGCAATTTGCTTTGTAATGAACTACAAACCAGAAACTGCTGTGAATTAATGAGAAGTCATAGGTGAAATTTGCAGTAAAATCTGAGGGGCCTGTATCATCAAAGAGAACACCAATTAAAACACTGTTTGGTTCTTTACAATATAATCATCTTCTTGTGCCTCCAGGTCCCAAATATATTAACTGCAGTGAGACCTACTTGCAATGTAACCTCTCTCAAAAAATTTTAACATCAAAGGCAACAGGCCACAGCAAACTAGCATCCCACTTCCGGAGTGGCAGACCATAAAAAAAGAAGAAGCGCTTAAACAGGATTAAAATGGCCAATTCCAAACAGATTCCTTGCAGACTAAGTCTAGAGGAGGCAAGGAAGAGAAAGGATCTAGGAGGAGCACATGATGGAGAGGACTAAATTAGCAAACTGTGTGCTTTGTGGTCTTGGCAATGGAGTGATCCCCAAGGAGAGCTAATGACTGTAGCGGTATCTTGCATAGGGGCCAAGTTTCCTTGACTGCTTTAAAGTAGCCACCAGTCCATAGCCACCATGTCATGGGCAACATATGCTGAGCCATCTTGCAATTATACCATTATCAAGGTCTTTCCTCCCACTGATTTTTTTGTATATTTTGCTGAGCAGATTTTACAAGGACTTTGTACTTCTGGTCTTTCTAAAGGAAGGAAAATCTGTACAGTCTGATACGCCACACGTTTGAACCAACGCAATGTGGTTAACTAATGAATGACATTTTCATTCATCTGCAAAAACAAACCAAACAAGCTGGTAAGATGAATACCAGCTGTCATATATAAACCTGTATCAACCAAAGTAAACAAATCCTTGAACATATTCCAATTTTGAAAATGGCAGAAAGATAGAACCATGTATAATAAACTAGAGAATAAAACTCCAAAGCAGCAGACATTTACTTCCAAAACAACATTCTTTCCCAAACCCGTCGGGATCAAAATGAAATCAAGCCTTGCAGAAGGTGCAGTGAATATTTTATGTCCAATATGGTACTATCTTGTCTCAGACACCATCAACTAGACTGCAGTGTACCCAATTTGATTAACACAGCCTTCCCCATCAGGGCTTCTGTGTGACAAATCTCCTTTCAGATCCCAGGAGGGATCTGAATTTACGAACACATTCTCCTCTTCAAGGACAACAGACAAGTAAACACAGGGTGGCAATTTAATACTTTTAACGCAAATTACAAATTTTAGTGAATGAAACATATTTTATACCCGACTAATAAAAATGACCTACCGAAAGTGTTAATTAATATTGAATTGAAAACCATATATAACTTGTGTGAGAGTGTTTTAAGGAATATAGTCAAGATAATATAATACATGATGTGTATTTATTACAGGCTATTATTGCAGGTGATTTGCCAACAATCTTGTAAGAAATTGTAATGGGTCCGACCTTCAAAAAAACTTTTTGCACCTGAAAATAAACAAATATGCAGTAGAGATTTGTGCCCTGTTCAGGAACAACAGTGTGCCGAAGTGGCCACTGCTAACTGTTGTATCTCTGTGACCTCTCATCGGTCTTAAGAGCCCCAAACAACAGAGAAGAGTGGCCAGATTTTATTGTCCCACCATGAGAAAGGGAGACAGAGCTGCTTTAGCTTGATGGATGGGGTCCAACTGGGAGAGTGAGGCTGGGATAAAGGAGCTGTATCCCGCCATAAAACTCTGCTGCTCCCGGCCTTCACGTGCACACAGAAACTCCTGTGTTTAAGGGTATAGTGTGGGTGTGGATGTCTGGGTAACAGGGAAGCTATCAGAGTGATTCATACATGCGAGACAGGTTGCAACAACTTGATATAAAACAATACAAGCCCACACTACTCAATTGTCCCTTTGTACTGGGCTGAAGAGCAGTGGAGATGACGGGAGGTGATCTTTTCCCCTTTAATCTCAGCATTGAGTGTTGAGTGAAACAATCACGTCAGCCAAATGCAGAAAGAGCACAAGGGTGAGATATGAATCTACTGTGTACAGTAACTGTTTGAACCCGACTACCTGTTAAAACCAGTCTTGAGGCTGTAAATCAAGTCTAGGCTGGTAGATGCAGTATACGTATAAATGGTCGTATGCTATGTAAAGACAGATCAGTGGAGGGAGACGTTGTATGAATAAGAGACTAGTCAACAATGTATTGCTGAGCGTGACTCATGTTTAGTCATGTTGGGAAATACTACAGATTTCCAAAGGAAAAGAAAATTGTTCACATATGACACAATGGCCGAGTTGTTTCTATAGTCAAAAATAAATCGAAGAAAGATGGACTTTATTCTGCTCTGAATCAACAGGTATAGACGTAACAGTGGTTAAATGGATTTTGAGTGATTCAAAGACGCAATGGGCTTCTGTGAGCCGACAAAGTTAATTTTCTGCACACTATCCCGACACTGACTATTTAGGTCTTTATCATTACTGGGCCTGTTGTACCCATTTGCGGTGCAAAGCTACATTTTAAACAAAAAACATGCAACAACATTTTCATACATATACTGTCCCACATCCTTAATCAAAGTAATTTGAGTTATGGTCACAGTGCTTACAATTCATAAACTAAGAATTGGAGGAATTTTCTTTTTAAGCTGTAAACAACCACTGCTATTTTATCACCCTACCTGTATTTAAGTTCTCCGTTTACCTTGTAAACTTTCCCTTTTCAGAAATGAGAGTAGGATGATATGAAGTGTACTTCTGCCTCTGAATACAATTTGTGTCTAAGCCTTTGGGGTGGGGAATGTTTGTTCCAAGAAACCTAGCGTGCAGTTTTTACTCCTGATCTTCCACATACCTGAATCCTTCTTGCTCCCTTTGCCTCCATCTCTGCTCTTCTTCAGCACTGCCTTGAACATGGCAAGATTCCTGAAAGCCTCTCTGTAGGGCCCCTGGGAGAAAAGAAAACAAAAAGAATCAGTCACACAAAGCCCGACAAGACAACAGAAATGTTTCTATTGTCACTCATCCAAAACAGTACAAATTAGGTCATTTCCTCTATTCACACCTGTCAATAAGACAACCATTCAAAGACCTACATATGCAAGTATTTATGTTACCCAGAACTAAACAAACGAAAACAAAATGTGTCCTAGAAAATCTAACAGCAATGGAAAAACAGTCTATATCCGCATTTCATACTGCTTAGCTGGCACCCGCCAGGGAGTTTTCCCACAGCACTCCCAATCCTGCAGGTCATCAGTGGAGGGGCACATGGAAAGAATGCTCTAATATTTAAACAGAAAAGGACAACTTCTCCTATCTTGTTATGCAGGAAAACACTCTGTCAAATGCCTTGAATTCCACATGTAATTGATGCTATGTGGATGAACTTGAATGTTTCAACCCTTTTTCCATGGTTGTTCTCGATCTCGTGTGCATTTTGAATACTTAGAGTCAAACGGTAACTGACGGGCCAGCCTGGATATGCCTGGATGTGCTTGTTTCACTTTGGAATTATTTATAGTCTTATGACATTTTACAATGGAAAAAAAAAAAACACTGAACTAAACCCAGCAGCAGTTAAAACGCTTAATTGTGTGGGATTTGTGTGGCAACATTATAGGTTGCTAACTTGCTGTATTAATAGCAGCAGAGCAATCTTTCCGATGAAAAGAATGGTTTCAACCAAATAAGGGTATGCCTACTGCAAACAAAACACACTGAATTCCCAACCCCAGAATCCAGGCTATAAAAATCTAGGTCCTCCTTTGCTGCTGACAGAGAGGCTATCGATTCGCCCTTTTCCTCCTTGATGGTGCCAGATGAAACATTGTGAAGCAGAGCCTCCACTGAATCTGTTATTGGAGGTGGAGATGTAGGGACCAAATCCCTGATGAGCCTCTGCACCTCAAACCGAGCTTGACTGCTCAAAAATAATTTACTTTTCATGAGGTTAACTCTACCGAGCCTTAATCAAGATTATGAAAGCAGTTTCAAAGCAGCACAACACACACAAAGCAAGCCCATCGCACTCTCCAATCCTATTTTTTTCCTATATTTACCGGAACTGATCCACATGATCATCTTCAATTTCTTTGGCTCTGTTCAGTTTTAAAATAATATAACATCAATGCCCTTCAATCAGTCTGTAGTTAAAACTGATTTCATTTAAAGTTGCCAAACATTAACTCAATATCCCACCCATAACATCCACCCTGAGAGGCTTCATAATGTAATTCTAGGTCTGGCAGATTCAATCCATCCTCCTCTCTCTGGAGATGACTTAATAGTCCTGGTTTCTTCTGTGGAATAACTGGTTTCACTCACATCATCAGATCAGGAAGGTCAGGTGCTTTCAGTGTAACCATGACCTTGTGTTCTTCTCTCTCAAGTCAAGTCCCTTCCCAAGTAACACCTGAACTTGACATGTAAGACTTGCATCAACAAGACCATGCTAAAGTGTCAACACAGACAGTTCATTTAAGTAGTCTGCAATGAAGAAAGACATCTCTTACTGACCGATCCAGCTTTGTCCGCTTGGTGTTTTGACTCAATCATGTTGTGGTATAATCTAGTATGTAATGTAATGTAGTCATGTAAGTCTGGTATGTTTTTAGCCTATTTCGTTTGAAATATTGATGTAATAACAGGGAGGTCAGATGGAAGGATTTGAGTACAGAGCAGCTCTACTGGAACTGGATTTAATGTAATTCTTAAGAATGCAGCTGTTTCAACAAAGAACATGGCGGCAAGGTAGAAACAGATCTGAAGACTGTGCACATCTGTATGTATACAGAAGAGTGTAGTTCAGTGTAATATGGCTTACTGTTGTACATTTGCGTGGTAAGTAGAACTGCTCACTGCTTTGTGGGAGCTGGCTGCTCATCTCCACAGTAACAATAAACATCACTCAGGTTAACCCAAAGGAAATGAGAAACGCCCTCCTGAAACATCAAAAGCCAACATGACAAATTCCTTCCACCCCCCACGTCACAGCCACCGGACACACACAGTCAGGACCAACTGTGAGAATGAGACAACACCTCATCCGCCATCACTCACACTCATCACGTTGTATCCTGAGGTGTGCCTCCACTAGACATTTTAATCCAAGGTGAGGGGAATTAAGACCTGAACATTAAGAAAGCCAAATTACATGTCGGATGACATTGTCGTCAATAATATTCATTTAACAATGACATAGTGATCACAACATGTATTGTACCAAGAGTCTTTCGGTTCCCGGAGCCACAACATAGACCCAGTGCTAGATACTACAACAGTCTGAATACTTTTCCCCACAAGACATTGACACATTCTTGCCAACTGAACAGACAACGATGACACTGGGTTGCAATAGCCACAGATGGTCAGGAATCAAGATGATGTTATCATTGTACTGATTCCAATAATGTCTGGTAGAGGTGCAAACACAAAGTTTTTTCTCTGAAGTAAACCAAGTTAGGGGAACTGTACAATTAGTAATATGTAACTGGCTCTTTGAACAAATGAAACCAGATTTTTTTTTAAAGCACTTTGTAAATAAAAGGGAGTTCAGATTTATCTGACTGGTTGTATAATGAAAAAGTTGCCATGTGCAGTAATATAGAAAATGAAGGATGCAATACATTGTGATGAATAGAAAATCATCATGAATTTGAATCATTGGTGAAACAAAATGTAATCGAATGGTGAGGCCAGTGAATACGCACAGCTCTAATTTATACGCTAAGAAAATCGACATTATTTTAAATAGACATGAGGACAATATGTGTTGATGTTGCTTAAGCCTTAGGCTGTTTTGTGATGTGGGAAAATGTGGATCCTAGGATAGCAAAGGCACCACAACCAACATCTAATTCAGCTTAAGCTGTGGTGGGGATATAGCTGTGACCTTTGTAAGAAAGTCTCCTCACAGAGGAGTCATGGACGGCATGGTATGCAGTAAGACGGCATCCAGACTCCTCGAGCCCTCAAAGTCAGGTCCATCCCAGTGCTTTTAAGCTGTATTTGGATATCAGCCTCAAAGCATGGCCTCTTAGAAGGGGCCTCTCAATATTAAAACAGAGCTGTGAAAGTCACACAGTGGCTCACAGGTCTTTGTGGACACACACAGGCTGAAGACAAAATACACTCTTCATATTCACATCTGTTCTGTGCAAGACACACCAAACGCAAGAAGAAACAGCACAGTATTATGCCAAGAGACCAACAACCTAGCAATCAAAAGTCTTCAACAGGCTTCAAAAAGCCCCAAGCAACTGAAGGAAGACACAGCAGACCTTATCAGTGTACTTGGACAGTAACATGTAAGATTAAGGACGCTTCCCCATGGCTGGCATTTTCAACCAGGCATATGTCAGCTCTATGACCTTCACATGTGGACCTTTTACTTTGAAACGGCTCAAGGCAACAATAAAAAGGACTCCAGCCTCTTGTACAATGAAGAGACGGTTTCCTTTCACAGAAGAGAAATTGGAAACCAGGGAGGTTGAGGGTGCCTCAGGTTATCAACATGTATGTTTTTCAGGTCGTTCCTCACTTGATGGAGTTCAAATCCATACAGGTTGTGAGGAAGAAAAGATCCTCACCTGAACAATGCTGATGTGACATGTGTTTAATGGGGTCATGTAGCTATACCACAGTCATCTGAGAAGCTATATATAGAACGGAAAGAGGATTGTTTGACCCCACTGCCTCTGGCAGGGAAGTGTTACACATACATTGGTTGTTGGGGGGTTAAAAACTGCTTTGTCCTTTATTGGGTGGCACCTTTAAGCTTTGATCAACTTCACCACTCTTTCAGGATTGCAGGAAACAGCTATTTTCTACCCTGTGCATTCATCTCTTGCCAGCTGAAATGTCCTTCCAGCTCTCTTGATCAACAGATTCTACATGAATGATCACTCTCAGATTTCCACACTGTTGTCATAGCAACACAGAAATTCTCATTATTGGTGGACCCTCGAGTTAGTTTATCAAACACGGCCTCAAAGTTATCAGATATTTTTGTAATGTCTCTGTGAATGCCATAGTTATCTATTCTTTTGTTGTCCAATTACTGAGTGCAGGAAACAGGCCCCGGCCTGGACATTGAGTTCAAGTGGTCCATAAACAATGAGAAGTTAGCTAACAAACCCTTGAAGAAGGAAGTGTGGGGAGTAGGTATGGAGGACAACACAGCCTCAGTGTCGGCCATTGTAAGCAAAGTTTGTTATTCACACTCACATGAGTGGAAGGGAAATAACAAAAGAACAGACATTTTTATGTAACTAGTCTGACCTTCAAGAGTGAAGACAATGTTTAACTTGTTAATATAATACTACACCCTGCTTGTATCATTTGACATTTAAAAATACTCATCCATGCATGCATACTTGCTAAACATTTCTGTAACATTTTATTTTACCCAAAAGGTTTTGAAGTAATTTCCACTTAAATATGAGGTAGAAAAAATGCTCTAACAAGTACAACTGTACTTACACTTAAGAAAAGTGAGATAACTACATTATAAGTACAAACACACTGCATGTATAGCATACCTACCTGAATGCCAGGGTTATGCCCCGATCCTCTGGATATCGATGCGTGTAGTTTCTGCAATTGACAAGAGCAATTCGACGCAAAGAAAAGTGGTGGCTTGAATGGTCTCTTCTACACAAGCTTTCTGTAAGATTATATAGGAGAAGGATGCCATCATCGGTAGCTGAAAATAAAAAGCATCACAACTCGACTCTAAGCATGAAATCTAGTGGTATTTGCAAACACGATCATGTAGCTTGAGTCTTAGAAAATATAAACAATTTCAGGGAAGAATTCTTAAAAACTAAATTATGAGAAAACAGACCGGTATTTACGGTACTTCAAAAGACCTGTGATTATTTACTTTTGCCTGGTAGGAAATTGTACTGTACCATGATATCACAGACACGGGCTGAATCAAAAATCTAGCTTGGGGCAAAGCCTGCTAGTTTGTTATTGAAGAGGACTAGCCACATGGCTCAGCGTGAAATTAAAAAGTATAACAAGTCTGATCTGCTCATTAGATGGCCGTGGGAAAAGAACTGTCATTTTGGAAAGATTGATTCACCCTCTGAGGCCACTTGTCCTTGATCGTTTCTAATATGACTGATGATGAATAATGAATCCATACACAGACCTACCTGCTGGCTCAGCAGTGATGGTGTATTTTTATACCAGCAGTGTTGCTCTAGAAGTGTCAAGGCATGTTTTAGAAAGCAATCATTGCTCTGAATTCACCGTTTCACCCCAGGCCCTGGAAACTGACTAAACCTAAAACTAAAATGTTGGAATAAGATAGGACATTGCACAACCTAACCAGATTCAAATAAAAACTGAGCCAGCTATATATACTTACAAATAACCTACATTAATTTAGCTTGACAGATCAGAGTGCAGCATGAATTTATGAATGAGTGAACAGTGCAATGGTTCTTCCTTCTAAGCTTTCACAAACCAGTTTCTCCACTCTGAGCCTTGCCTTTTCCTCTTGAACAATTACACACTTGTTACATCACACCAACAACCACCCCTCCTCTGAAATCATCAGCCAGCACTAACTGCACACTGAGTAACAACAATCATCTCATCAGAGCCACAGCCATTAACTCCTGTGAACACTGCAGATTGAACTGTATCACTATCCTTGATTTGCCATAGCAATTAAGTGTTAATGAACATCTGGAGTAAGAAATAAACAAAACCTGTACCATCAGCCAATTGCTTACACTCAAATCAACATTTGCCTCCAAGGAAGCCTGGTGTTTGATTAAGGGTAAAACATTAACAGTTGTGTTTAAAGTCTACAGGAAGTGCCTGTAACCACAGAGAGATTATCGTATGCTAAGATTTGTAGGTCAGAGGGTTATGTATAATGAATTTACTTAAAATGAAACACTATATGCCTATACGCCAGGATTTCAGTCAGTGTATATTCAATAGGGCTTCAGACCAAGAAGCACTTTGCAGATAAGATACCGTACCCACTTTCAGTTTTGGAGTGCAGGTTTATTCTTAGCCCGTCTCACTTTTCTGACTGAACTACTTATAATACCATTTAGTTTGTCATTTAACAGCGAAGGATGCATGGTGGATTATCAGTTTGTATGCCATAACTGAATAGGGGAGGACACCTAGCTTTGCACATGAATATACATACTACATACATACAGATGAGACAAGCTTTGATTCAGTCTTTTGTGTGCGCCGACTTTTACAGACGGAAATAGCAAAGACAAATTGACATATCTGACTCAATGAGATTAGTTTCACCGATTCATTGTTATGATAAGAATATATCACACACAAACAGTTCCAATGTCTGCCTTTAAAGATGTTATTTAAGTCTATGAGGGTCCAGTGCTTAGGGTGCCCCACCTAAATGTAGTGTTCAATCGTATCTTATTGAAACTGAAAGCAGAATCAAAATCTCGACACACAGAGATTCAGCAAATCTGTCCAGGTGGTTCATTTTCTTCTTGCTGTGAAGGAAAATGACCTTTACGGTAGCTGCTAGAGCTGCACGAGCTGTCAAAGCTAAAATAATCATGACACACTGGAAAGAAAATGATGCTTTATCATTTTGCCAAAGTCAATAAATGGTTCACAAAATTCATTCTTTGCAAGTACCTCGTCACAAATACAGAATTTCACACTTTGGCATGCCCGAGGCGCTCTGCATCTCTACCTCTCTCTCTGTCTGTCTGTCTGTCTGGCTTTTTCAAAAAAGCTTGACAAAGATGTAAATCAGTAACAGCTGTTACTAAGAAGCACTTCCAAACACACACACACATGCTTTAGCTACACACATGCAAGCATGAGCACACTTATGCTCGTGGATAGACCTTAAAAAACGCATAACAGAGTTAGTCATACTTGGACATGTGCCAACACTATCACTGACACACAAAGGCAACTCAATATGTATGGCTGTCATTCTGTAATATTTTAATAGATGACCTGAGGGGAAATGAAACAAAACGTGCCATGAGCCTTTAGGAAACTTGAGCTAATTCAATTACACAATACCACTTTGCCAGTAGGCCTGTGTATGATCCTTCACCAAGGATACAAGATCATTTATTTGCCTGGTAAATATTTAGGCATTTTAGAACTTTAGGGCTTATATATTATGTCTGTGACATGAGTCTTCTTTTAGAAGGCCAATAAAGAGTAAGTAGAAAATGGAGTATTATCATACTTTTGTGTTAGTCATGTTAGGCTTTTATGGCTCCTCAGCTACCTCATTGCTGGAGATTGTGTCGCACCCACAGCGTGGCAATAAACACATACTGCTTCAGTTTCAGTAGCTCAGGGGTAACAGCTACTTTCCTCCTCTGGTATTACACAACTATTTTACAGCATGTCCAAAAACCACCTCAATGGTTTTGATATGTGAACACGTCTTGGTCATGATACATAACTGACATTTACAGTACAAATTATGAAGATCACTTAGATAGCATAGGAGACCGCGTCCTTGAGCGCTCTTGTGATAAGTAGATGGATAATAGTACTTTAGCTTTCAAACCAGAGCCTACCAAACCAAACCAAACCAACTGTAGGTCAGTTGAACAGTACAATATAAGGAAGGTTTGAGAGCTTCCGTGTGTTAGGGCATATGTGGCAGCTTGTATTTGTGGTCAGGTTTAGTTATCAAGAGAATTGAAATCCCAAATCTAAAGAAGTCCACGTCACAACATTCAGGATCCATTAAAAAAACTAAACTATCTTGGCTAAACAGTATGCTGACATTAGGGGTCCTGGACCAAACTAAACTCTAAAGATCTGGCTTTCCTGTTTCCTGTGCTTCTGCAATGACTAGCGCTTTTCAAAAGTACAAACTCATCATGATCATCATCAACAACAACTCAGTATGTGCTGTATGTCGGGTCACTGGCTCCAATAACTTTCCCTCCTCAGCCATAACAATGTGACTCTGATGCCAGCATCTGTTACTGGCCAACTGGCTGGGCACCATGGGAACCAGGCTCTGTAGTTACTGGGAGGCAGACTCTTGTGGCACTTTCAATAAGATGAGTGCTCTGTAGTGCAAACATCTCATAACCCTGCAGTTGGAAGACAATTGTGGTAGCTCTAGCCTTGGAATGGAGGCATGCAAATCCATTGTAATGGTTCTACAATCAGCGTAAAATTGCCTGAAATTATGTTGGAAAGTTAATACCGACTGTCTCCAGGTTAACTGGAGGTTAGCGGGATTGTCAGCAGCAACGCCTGCTGCACCTGTTGAGCGTAAAATTGAAAATCAACACTGTATGTAGAGTGGAGTTGCCCTCGAAGCTAGATTGAGAAAAGTAACTCAGCTCAGGAAATAGCTAATGTTATGGCAGGAAGAACGGCAAGACGTTATGACGACTTTATATCACTTGTTCAGAGAGAACGCTGAATCGATGACTTCATGTGCTCTCAAAGATCAAAACTGCATCTTGACATTTACAAGCAATTTCTCTGAAAGGGAAAATAGAACTTTTCAAAGCACCTGGCTGAATTACAAGGAGATTCCTCCATTGAAGAATACGCTGAAAGCAGCAAAAGTCATATAGAGCCAGTGGTCAAACTTCAATGACTCAATCTATGTGGGCAGACAAGATTACAGTCCTGTAGCCTTAAACCTACTAATATATCTGGGTTGGGTCCTGGTTTGAAAACCACTGCATCCAATCACAAAATACAGACCAACATTGGCATCAAACAAGACCACACAGTTATAAGAAAAGTAATTAACTTTTTTGTTAAACATCTGCATCCTACCGAGCATGAAGTTAATCCGCAATACGCATTATCTATCTTCAAACGTTCTTGGATATCTGTTCGTCTTTAGAAAGGTTACCACATACAGTGACCAGCAGAAAGCATGAAATAATCAAATCAATTTACCCATAAATTGTTAAATCTGTATTTTGTTTTATCTGCAGAGCCAGGGTGACATTTTACACTAATAGTGAGAGGCATTTTTTTTAACTGATAATTAATGATCAATAGAGTAATAATTGCAGCCCCATGTCACAGGAAGTGTTATACCTATTAGCTAGTTACTATCACTCAACTATACTGATCTCATATCTGTAGAGTACAAAACTATTCAAAAGACAAAATAAAGTTGTTTTTCTTTTAAATACTAGGAAACTATGCACCTAAAATAAAAGTGAAACCTCAAAGATCAACTTGTTTGATTAACTTTGTTTGAGTGAGTTTGAGTGTGACGTGTGTGTCCAGTCAGCGTCACGTCGCACCAAACCGAACGGAAACGTTAACGCTACCTGCGCGTGCTACTCGAGTAACGGGCACATTTAACGTCAGTCACGTCGGCGACACGTAAAATAAGTCCGCCACAGAGGCTACAATAACCCGGAATATCGGGGAAATAAAACACGCTGCTGTCATGCCCGGTGGGTCTCAGTGGGCATGTCTCGACATTCCTCCCTGGGAAAGAAATGCCACCAAAACTCTCTCTAACTGGAACAACTCTCTGTGGCGTTACTTTTACTGAACCGGTGAACCGACACCTCCAGGACAACTCTGACGACAACTTGAGAATGTATTTTGTTTTTCGAGTCTTACCTGATAAATGTCATGGATATTAAAGTACCCCCCAAAAAGTTTTCCCGGTCTTCCAGCGGTATCTCCACACGAACTCGGTTCCCACTGGATCCACCAAGGTAGGCTACGGGACGCTGGGCTCCTCCTCCGCGCATGAGGTCATCGGTGAGGGAGGCACATGAGCAGAGGCCTGGGAGCCGAGACGAACTGCCCCCTCCTGCCTCCTCCTCTCTTCCTCTTCCTCCTCATGTCTCTGTGCATGCCTCATGGACACGACAGGATGCTAGATGCAAGATACATGTATTAGGATAACTGTAAACTGCAGGCTTGCAATTTAAAGGGTGGTAATCAGGGGCATGGTGTAGGGATATAGCCAGAAACACCGAAGTCTTAAAAAAATAGTCCCTAAAATAGTTTTGTCTCTTGGATTTTCCATTCTTATTTGTTCAAATTGCTGCTCATTGTGATGATTGAAATACAGCTTTACCCTGCTCATTATCTCAACACAACTGTGTGATACTGATATAAGTGGAAATAAATCTTGATGCAGTTCTATCTTATGCTGTTTCACACTGTCAGGATAATATCTCAAGAGAATTACTGAATCCTTTATTTAATTTCTTAGTCAAATTTAAACATACTGAGCCTAGATTGCCTGGAATCAGTCTAAAAACACTGACTTGTTAGCTTTACATTTACAGGCTACCATTAGGATACACTTTCTGTTTACCATCATATTAAACAGGTCCGGCCCTCACTTTTGATGAGATAGATTAACACTGATGTTGAAAACTACCTGAGTGCAGAGGTAAAGCAACATGTGTTTAGCCTTTTTCCATTTTGTACAACTTCATACTTGTGCACCAGTAGGCTTCATGTCAGAGGGGAGATTATTAATAACTTTAGAATTTATGAAGAAGAATTTTGATAATTGTGTAAGTCACTTATCAAGCAAAATTGCCAAACATTTTTGATTCCAGCTTCTGAAGAGGCAGGGTTTGCTGTTTTCTTTCTTCTTTTTTCTATATTTGGAAAACAAGCAGTTTTTTCTTTCATTTTGGGGCAATGTTATACATTTAAAGACGTCATCTTGGCCTCGGAGACATTTTTTTCTTTTTCAGATCAAATTATTGTATGTATTATGTCGTAACTTTCACTCCATATATTAATCTTATTTTATCGTTAGTTGTTACTCTGCAGATTAAGATTTTACACACAAGATTTAAAAAAGCTCATAAACCTAATGCATTGCTACGTTGCACCACCTGAACGGGTGCAACATTAAAATGCTGCTTTGCATCAAAGATTTATCACAGTCTTTACAACAAGCACTTTTACTATTAATACATTTTATTGCTAATACTTATGTATGTATACTATGTAACTTCATCCTCGTTGATGCACATTAGGTGAGAATGGGTTGAAACATGAGTCAAAGCTTTTCTGTAAATGTGGCCTAATTGGCTTAGGTTTGTGACAGTGTCTGGAGAATGTCTCTCAGTAGCTTTGTGTACTTCTGAATCGGTGTCTATTGGTGGCGTCATATCAGCATATCATCTTAATTCAAATGTAATTTCTATGTAGAGATATGCAGGTATATACAAAACAGTATCTAATTAACTTAAAGCTTCATAAGTGCAAAGAAATGCTTACTCTGTGGAATACAATTAACTGCAAAGGCTTTCTGACTCACCCTGTGTTCATCAAGTGACGCTCACAGCACACCTTGGTCTATGGTGACCTCATGAGGTGACAATATTGTATGCAGTTGGTTTCATGTGCACACATTTGTCTAACCAAAAAAGTTTAATGCCATAAAATCATAATTTTGTCTTGTGTCAATTGTAATTCTATGACCTGCATACTTTACTAAAAAGACACAATTATGACCTGCATACTTTACTAAATGTGTACTGTGATGATAGGAACATATTTTTGGAGTGCAAACCACATCTTCTCAGTCATCCCACCCCTCTGGGTGAGGCGGTGTTATACATTGGGTGGACAGTGTTTTCTCAGCAGTGTGGTGGGCGTCACAGTGTCAGCGAGGCGCTCCACATGGCAGGGAATGGGCAGACACTGGCAGTGAAATGCTGCATGTCTGCAAGTCAGAAGACCACCAACTGCTCCACTCCTCAAACAGAGCTGAAGAGGTCTCTGAACTCTACACACACAGATGGCACCAAAGGCATGTGTGAACAGCATGAGCATCACTGGGACTTTAAGGTTGGCACGTAGTGTTTGCAGGGCTATCGTTGAGTACTTTGTTGGCGAACAAACGAGCAGATATTGTTTGTGGGCTTTCTGGTGCAAACAAAAAGGTCGCGAGTGAACAAATGGACAACATGACACACAAGGACAGGGGCAAACACACTTGCATGCTCACACTCAACCTGTTTGGGGATTAGGATTTGAGAAGCTATGGTATTTCCACACTTGCAGGGCTTTTATTGAAACTGATAACTTGGACACAAAGGCACATTCTGTAGCGTCGGGGTGTGCATGAGTAAAGCATTACTAAAAGACAGTGTTCAGGCCCTACGGTCTGGTAGTTTATACTTCCTGTCAAATAAAAAGCTATACATCAGGATGGTTTAATCACACTTGGAGTGGAGCAGAATATTATGTAAAATGTAATCTGCCTTTAGGAGAGAATGGTCTCGGCAGGCCCAATGTGTGGTATTTCCCCAATGCATCTAGTGTTGTAATGAGGGCTTTTAAAAATAGATTGGCCCTTACTGTACATGTGAGAAATATGCTATATTGAAGAAGGCTGAATTACAGTCAGGCTCCTGTTGTGTAAACTGGATCCCTGCAACATCGTCATGATTTACTGGGACACATAGAAAGGAGCCATGACAAGTAGTTTAGTATTTGAGTTTTATATATTGGCTGTTTCTTCTCTTAAGATTATTTATATTCCATTTGCAGAGTTGACTTTATTTTTATTTAGTCCAAGTAGATCGCATGTGCATCCTGTCTATAATCCCACGTAGGAAGGACAATTTCAAAAGCATGAAAAAAAACTCATGAATGTATTCCTGCTGACTGGAGAATAAAGAACTACTCTGCCTTACTGTTTGAAAGACACAAGCTTCACAGCATTTCATCTTTTAATGTGTGGTTTGGGCTTCTTTCAGCATCTCTTACCAGCTGTCAGTGACAAGTATGTGAAACCTGTAATGCAAGTGGGCTGAGACATGCATGATAACGTTGGCCATCCAACTCCTCTAGCTCCCCTTGCCTGCCTAATTTACATGTCTCTTGTGTTTTGGTACAACTGTGACAGAAATATGAGACATGTAGGATACAACTTTACTTCTAAATCTGACCCTAAACCAGCATGGATTTGTTGGTCTTACTCAACTGTTGGCTTCCGCCGGGGTAAACGCTCTCCTCCGGTACCGGTGAGCATCCAGGGACTGGACATTGAGATCGTTAAATCTTATAAGTACCTGGGTGTCCACTTGAACAACAAACTGGACTGGTCCGACCACGTACACGCACTTTATAAAAAGGGACAGAGCAGACTCTTTCTGCTAAGGAAACTGAGGTCTTTTGGGGTGCAGGGAGCACTCCTGAAGACCTTCTTTGACTCTGGTGGCATCAGCCATCTTTTATGGAGTGGTCTTCTGGAGCAGCAGCATCACGGCAGCTGACAGGAGGAGACTGGACAAGCTGGTAAAGAAGGCCAGCAGCGTGCTGGGGCGTCCTCTGGATACCGTGGAGGTGGTGGGGGACAGGAGGATGATGAGTAAGCTCTCGTCCATGATAAGCCACGCCTCCCACCCCATGCAGGACACTCTAGCAGCGCTGCACAGCTCCTTCAGTCACCGGCTGATTCATCCCCGGTGTCTGAGGGAGAGGTACCGCAAGTCTTTTCTTCCCGCTGCGGTCAGGCTGCACAACCAGCTGAGCTCCCAGTAGACCACTCTGACAACTGAACACTTGAACTGAACTTGGTCACTTTATCATTCACCTGGTGCAATACTATTACGTATATTTACGTGCAATACGTTTAAGTACTTTTCTATTCAGTCTGTATATTGATATTTCTCTACTGTTTTACTGCTCATTTATATTACTTGTTTCTATTGTATTATTCTTTTTTATTCACTTGTGAGCAAGGCTGCTGTAATCCTGTAATTTCCCCACTGCGGGACTAATAAAGGATTATCTTATCTCTCTTCTCTTGCAGATGCAATATTTTGTTAGAGTCATTTGCCCTCAAGCAAACCTGAACAGTTTCTGTGGCTCTTGTTGACTGACACGACCTAGCTAGCCTTTATGTGAAGTTCCCAAAGAGTTCTTCTAGTCAGACCATTAAACGGTGAATCACCATCCACAATGGAAACCTTAAAAGAGCAATACTAAAATGGCTCCTTTGGTAACAGGATAAATTGGGATTTTGTTTTTGATCACCACGATAGTCAGGATTTAGTCATTGGAGCCACTTTTTACACCAGCTGTTGCAAAGCACAGGAGAATGTATAAACGGGAATAAATGCTTGAAAAGGCAACAAAGGCTTAAAGTTAGATTTTTGAAATTCACAAAGATCCTGATTTGTTATAAATGGCGATCTGCCTCCATCTAGTGGTCATTGTAGCTTACTGCAAATTACACATTGAGAAAAAGAAAAGAAAAAAGAGATCTGCAATATAGTAAGGCCATGCAATTTATTCAACTTTTTTTTTTTAAATATCAAATCTAATGAGAACCAAGTAATACATTGTGAAGATTTCACTGGGAAAAAAAAGCAGTTTCAAAAAACCTCACTTAACAACCGTCAACCCTCACATTAAACATACCCAAACACCATCTGGTTTTCATCAGCTGGGAAAAACAGCTCGAGCATTCGTCTTAGAACACTAGAAAAGACTCATTCAATGCTGGTTTAAAGTATTCTCACAAACAAGCACAGCCTAGAAAGTAAACACAGAGCTCAACGAAAGCTCTCCCTCCATAAACACTGACACTTTAACGACAACCTGCCAGTCCTTTCGCGTGTCTAACACGTCAGGTTTGTCTTTCACAGTTGACTCAACATGGTTCCCTCTGGAAACCATGTAACCATTAAACGCATGTTGTTCAAAACTTCCTGGGCTGCTGGATGGAAAAGGCCCGCGGGGAGCGAAGCTTCCCCATATCAGGGCGAATCTTGCTGTGCCTCACGCTCACTGGAGTCTCTGGAACCTCATGGCTCAGCTGCAAACAGGCAGGAGTTAATCACACACTGGCATGGGAGGCACTGAGACTATTCCAATTTGCAAATGGCATTTAAAAACATGTTTTTCCTTCTTTACCTTGTCAAGAGTTCCTGCCAGAAGAATACTAACTTGTTGCATCCTGTTGGAGGTGGTGAGGGACCTGCTGCAAGACGACATCAAATAGTTTAACTCAACTTAAAGCCAATTCCAGTTGTCTACTAGATCAAAACCCTGCTGACCATGTTGATATTTTATGGTGTGAGGCAATATCCATTTTTATGCCCTTTTAGTTTACACCGTGTATTATATTTTAAAGATGAAGCCTGCCGACCAACCTTTGTTTATCAGCCCTCTTGGTCTCCTTCTCTGGAGTCCCATGGGTGCCACTCTCGTCAAAGCTTTTCTTGGCGACCCGTTTACCTCCAGCCTTCACTATTGACCCAGAGAAGAAAATGGGTTAAATGTGGGTTATCTGGAGGGGGGCGGGGCATCTGGGCTGCAGCGCCTGTGTTTTGCCCTTTCTGTAAACATGAAAAAACTAAATCCTCTACAAAACAATCTTCAGAATAGACATTTAAATGCTTTACAGATGGTCAAAGTATGGTCGCAGCCAGGTCATTATTCGACAATAACTGGAGTCCAAACATTTCCAACCTGTGCTTCAAGAATCAAGCGATTTTTTTTTTTTTTTTGGATAAGTTTTTTTCAGATTTGTTCCACTTTTGAATTAACCTCTTTAGGCAAAATCCCTCTTTGATTTGATTTAAAAGTCACGCCCTCACGAAAGCAAAGCTGGGAGGGGGGGGGGGGGGGGGGGGGGGGGGGGGGGGAAGACAACGACAAAAAAAAAACATTACTTAATGTTAACAAAATAACTAATGCAACATATATTCGACACAACGCGAGTTAGACGTTAAAGCAGTTCTCCATAAATCGTGCAACGCTCACTTAATTAAAATGCAAACAAGTAAAAAGGTATTGGCGGCACGTTTACATGCAAAAAAGGGGACGGTCTACAAAAACAATAAATAAAAAAAATATATGAATTTCTCCGATTGTCAAATTGGTTCTAGTAACAGTCTGTTTGCACTGCAGGAATTTGCATGAACTTCCTTGAGCCTGTATGAAGATTCAGCCGATGAGGACACCGTGTTACTTTCAGGGGAGGCCTGCGCACAAAAGAAAGCGTGTGCGCACTAAAGTAGCCCGATGGATGCAATGAGCATTATAACAGAAATCAGCGAATTACACGATGGGATTGCAGCAACCTGTGAATCTCAACAGGAATAAAACAGACAGATAAACTACTTAACGTCTCGATCTGTTTGGGTTGAACCTCGAGCCGTGCAAAACAACAACAACGTGTCTGGCTTTAATAAATAATAAATAAATGAAAACAACGCCACACCACAAAGTCACGCCAGCAGCGGCTTACCTGCGGGAGGATGACCAGCTTTCAGCAGAGGAGTATCCCTCGCACCAGATTTGGAGATTTGCTGCACCATTTTTTGAAACTTTCAGGAGTAAACGCAAAAAAAGCACAACACTAAACTCTTCAGACGCCCACTTGGTTGTTTTTATGCTCAAACAGAGATGACGTCCTGTTTGGCGACCGGAAGTGCGCAACCAGAGAGACGCCTCTTTTTGGATGTTTCACTGCGCTCTGACTTATAAAACGAAACAACAACAACAACGATACAATGTCCCATTGTGATCACGTACTTACAGTTAATGTCCCAGCAATGGCATTTTATTTCTGCTTTTATTGAAGTTGCTCTTTTTATGTTTTTCTTTTTTGAAAGACTGTCTTATTTTGAAAATCTCGGCAAAACCGTTTAACGTCAATCTACGAAGCACCGCGATCCACAAGTGCTCTGAGGCTGCCTGACAGAAACAGTGGGCATATCATGAATTAGGTAGTTCATTAAGTTGTGTATATAAACAAACAGTGTCTGAAAAATTATCTTTGTGCTTTTCTGTAAAAACACAAAAAAAACACTGACACGATCTGCTGCAAGTTGTTCTTAAAATGCACATTAATTTCCTTCCACTGGAAGTGAACATTTATATCAGTATAGACCTACACTGTGTATGATTACACTGTAGATATTCACTGGTGTATCCAGTTACTCTGGCTGAATAAAACCCAGCCAGGGTGAGGCTGGCTTATACGTTTGATCTTCTTTAACCCTTGTGTGATGTTCATATTTTTGTTATTCAGCCAGTGTTCGTGGGTCTGGTGGACCCGCTGCATTTTTTGGGTTTTAATTCAACACAATCAAACAATTTTATGTTAAAATACTCAACAGATGTTTGCTTCATCCCAATTACAAGCAATATAAACAGCATATATGGTTAATAGTTGCCCTTTACATTTAGATCACATTTATGAATTAATGTGCTATAATCAATTATAATCAAGATATGAGTGATGCTCCTGGCCACATATTCTCCCATCCCTGTGTAGTGTACTCATGAGTACCACATTCCTTTCTTTGGCACATAGGATACACAAACGTGGAAGAGTTGACAGGCCTGTTCTTTGTAGTCAGCAGTTGGGGTGGGAGCTCAGACTGGTTATTCCATATCGTTCCCACCACGGTCAGCTTCCTCTTCAGGAGCTCCTGTCCCAGCTTTTGTGAGGTAAAAAGAGTGTTGCATGTGATGTTGTGTCAGTGTGTGGTCATTGAAAATGTGTTCTGATTGATATATGTTCTTCACAGAAAATGAGTCTGAGTTTGAAAACATTTTTTTATCGTATTATTTTTCTTTTGATAAAACAATGAAAACGGGTCCCACAGACCCGAACACCACACAAGGGGAAAGACCTCTCCTTCCAGTGTCCCTCAACTCAGAGATGCCCCATCAAGTCTAACCGCAGTCAAGAGGATGCCAATAAAACACAAATTAACACACCTCTGGGTGTGTAGCCATGTGTGTATTTCCCCCCGAAAAATCACTTTTAATTTGCCACTTGCTTCCACACATGGAAATAACAAAAATAATGTGTGTCTCCAAGTTGTCCTACATGTCCTAGTCCTAATGCCTAGTCATAACTGCAGGTTACAGCAGGTTCATTTGTGCTAAAGTCGAAGTCACTGCTCTGTCTAAACAAACTCAATTTCTCTGCCACGTCATGGTAGATATCATTTGTATTTTGTGTCTTATTAGCACATGATTTAGTCTGTATGATATGTTTGTGTGCAAAGAAGCCTGCTGACTGTTTATCAAATGACTAACACACTTGTTTGGGAATATTCTGCACTAAAGTAAAATATCAACGGACACAATAAGGGCTTTGAGGATGTTATCTGATCAACCTTTTAAAAACCCACCTATTTTTAGGCTCTTTCCTCGAAAATTGCATACCCAAACTAAAAAGGGTGTATCTCTGCAACCACTAGGGTTATTTGAATAACTGTGGTTATACACGTAATAAAAGGCTACATGTGCTATTTTGTTCAGTTGTGTAAATATCAGTCTATATGTTACTGGTTAAGAGTCAGGTCCACCTAGAAAAAAAGCACTTTCAGGATGATTATTTCTTTGAAATGATGCAGCTGTAAGGTCCAACCCAAATCATAGCACACTATGTGAACATTCTCTCTGCAAAGGTTGACTTTGATAAAGTGAAGTAGAACAAAGTTAAAGAGGGTTTAGTACAGAGACAATTCAGGCGAGGTCTCCAAAATGTGCGCACATCTGTGACATTTGAATCTTTTCATGTACCAAACCATATATTTCACTTGTATATTACTTATGGTGTTCTATACATCCAAATACAGCAGTTTGCTGCTTTTTTCTTCTTCATAAAACAAGCTATGATTTACAGTTTTATATAACAATCGCTCAGTCTCCCCCCCCCCCCTAGGGGGGGATTGGATTTTAAAAGGTTAAAGCTGTGTCTGGTCAAAAATCCCTGAGGCTAGTTTCAAAACCTTCATCGTGTCCGTTTGGTACTTTTGTGTTTAAGCCGGTCATCACACAGCAATCCTCGGACCAGGTAGCATAGAAAACCTGTATCTGGGCTAATTGGTAACCAGATCTTATATGGGGGGTGTTCATGTTAAAATGTGCTAACAAGTGTCGCTGCAGGCTCTTTGGGCCACAGATTTACTTTCCTCCACTGCTTCCATATCGCTGGCTGTTGAATCTGGGGATCCACAGACAATCACAGACCACCTGGGGGAATCTACAACAAAGGCTGATGAGCTGCACATCCCTGGTCACCTGGACCCTTTTGTCATTGTTTTGATAGAAGTGTAGTGTTCCTACAGAGGGGGGTGAGCTGCAGCTGTGTTTTACTTCCTTTTCATGTGTGGTTTTATTTGCCTATCATCTCCTTGAACTTGCATTATGTGGCTCCTCCTCCTATTCTATTACTACTACCATTAGGATTCCTACTACGGTACTTTTCTGCTTTAGCATATCTACATAAAGAGGGGTGGGGTCATGTGGCTATAGTCAATTCTTATGGTTTCATACAGTTTTTTAACTTCAATATGGTGATTATTATTCTTTACAAAACTGGAATACATTTAGTGATTGCAACCCTGATCACTACTTTATAGAGAAGTAATGTAATTCTCCAACGTCCTCATGGTCCATACCAGCACTTTGCATTTAGTGGCAAGAGCAAATCATGATCATCATACCTTGAGGCACTTATTTATGATGTGCTGATTTGAAAGTTCACACTCTGAACATGCAGATGAACAGCACACATGCACTGAAGGTAGAATAAAGCATACGGGTGTGTCTTGAATTGAAAGCGTTCTCACAAATAGTTAAAAATCTGGACGTTTACACGTTTATGTGGACCTATTAGAAGCAGTTTTATGAAATGCAGGGCTGCTGATTGAAAGCTGGCCTACTTCCACACATGTTTGTGTGAATACAGTGGAATGACATTGTTTTCCCCTGACAGGAAACTGCAGAGAACAAACTGTCCAAAAGAGAGAGAAGTTTGATTTCTCTTTTGGTTTTCTCCCATATTCACACTCATTTCTGTTTGTGAATAGAAACAGTATGAAATATATGTGTGCACTTGTGAAAAGATGCAATTACAAGACAGGGTTTAAAAAACAAAACTGACCTTTTATTATTTTAGCATGGTTGTGTTATGATGCCATCTTTGTCCACATATTTCTTCATATATTTATATATCTATCGCGATTTAACATGGCACAAGTTTCTTTTTTTTTAACCAGTGCTGATGAGTGTAAACCAGGTAACATGTTTTATTTTTTTCTGTATTTACAATAAAATGAAAGAAATGTACAAGACTTCATGGCATTACACAGCTTCAACATTAAGTACAGATACAATTTGATCCCTCTGTACAATCTAACATCATTAGTGTACTATTATTGTTTTTTTTGTGTGTGTGTTTTCTTTTTTTAACAGATATGAGTTCATGATCCATTTTGGCTTCAGCACATACACATTCCCTATCTCGACTCTTACCGCGGACCCTCGCTCACATGACTCACACCTTTCACCATGCTATCACAGCTAAGAGTTTCATCAAGAAAATAAAACTAACATCTAACAGGACGCACGTCTCCTCGCTGTCATGGAGGGTATCGCCCCTCAACAGGCCCCCCAGCATGATTCCTTCTTCTACCAAATAAAAAATAATTTAAAAAGAACATTCCTTGATTTCCTTCTTTGGCACACATTCCATCTTACCATCTGCCATCACTCAGTTGAACTCCCCCTCCACACACACACACACCCACACACACACACACACACACACACACACACACACACACACACACACACACACACACACACACACACACACACACACACACACACACACACACACACACACACACACACACGCATTCGCTTTAAAACAAACACTTATGAAGCCAAGTTCATGAAAAAGTTTTGTCGGTTCTTGTGTGCTCCTCGGGCTCCCTGCCTCCGCTGCAGCCCCTCAGGCCTATACCCAGGAGTCAGGGGAGCCGGGGGTACTGCTCTGCCCTGTAGGAAGGCCTCCGTGTGCTAGCGTAAAAGTCCACATAGTTGGTGGTGGATTTCAGTCCGTGAGGCTTGGAGCTGTAGTCGGCTGTGGGCGGGTAGGTGATGACCTCCTCCAAGTACGAGTCGTCGTAGCCGTGGGGATGCTGCGGGTACATTCTGTATGTATCGTAGTTCCTCCTGCCCGGCTCCTCGGTATAATACACAGGCTGCAAGGACAAGAGGCAGAGTTGAGTTTCACTGAAACATGATGAAGAGCCAGCAGTGGCAAACACATTTACTCAAGCACTGTATTTAAAGTTATAATCCTCATGAAATCAATTTCACCAGTCAAATCGTGAAATCTAATTATTTTTGAGTCTATTTAGTTTTCAATGTTAGTGGCGGAGTCTACAAGATTTAAAATGCCCGTCATAAGATATTCACAGGAAATGATCCATGTATGTAATCTAGTGTATCAGTCTCACTGTTTACTGTTCACCCTCCTCACGACGCATCAGAGCCGATATTGACTTTGCAAACTGAACATTTCCCACTGATGCCGCCTCATATTAAAAGTATTCAAACGTGCAAAAACATCAGAAGGCTTATATGGTGAAGTATTCCAAGGAAACACAGCGTATTCATCACCAAGATTCGAGTTGATTGCGTTTATTCACTAGAAACAATTCCTTCCAAACGGTTCTATGAGGAGTTACAGGCAACCTCCAACAAAGGTGATGCCGAATCAACCAGGACCAACATTTTAAGGATTCAAATGACAGTTTTGAGGTACTTGATGTGTATTTTCATCTCATGATACTTAATCACTACATTTCAGATGGAAATGTTGTACGTTTTACTTCACTACATTTATCGTGTTGGTAAAGTTAGTCTAGCTAGCCAGTAGGTTAGCTTAGCATAAAGACTGGAAACAGCTGGTATTGGGCTGTCTCTATCTTGTTTGTTCAATCCATACAAAAAGGGGAGGTGTATTTCCCGGGTTTTATGTGCATTACAGTCTCTTGTCTTATATAATAAGTATATATCCTGAAAGTATTCCAATACTTACTTCTTCCAACACCGTCAAGAACACACATATTTTTTGTTAGAATCTTCCACTTGTTGGTAATAAAATGAAACAACAGATGCAAACATTTCTGCAGTTTCAGCCAAATGCACTCTTGTCTTTAAGCCAATACATTACTCAAACACCTCAGAGCCCCCACATCTCTAGCCACGAATGCACCAGCAGAAAACTGCATCAAGGCTATGAATCCAGAAGATAGAAGGAATTTATCTGAAATAAATGAGGTGATGACTGTCCTCAAACATTAACTGGTCTAATGTGATGGGATGAAAGACATGAGAGAACTCTCTCTTTTGTCTCCTCCCTCCTTCCTCCTCCTCACTGTGCCTGTTATCTGAATGGGCACACATGGACGTGTCCCGCAGTGACAGGTGCCTGAGACGCACCCAGACCATCCCAATCCCAGCAGTCACAATCACTCTCGCTCAGACAATAGCTGATGTGCTGGGTCATTCCCAGCATCGCCATTTATCCGCAGTGTAATACGCGTCAGTCTCTTTGTATTAGTCAAGAGGGGTGGAAGAGCCGGCTGTCCTCGCCAGGTTTATACAGCACGGTGGAGGGATCTCAAACAACGGCCTTGTACTGTTACTATCAAACGCTTCCTACAAACAAACATTGATCAAAAATTTAAAAAAGTAAATCAACAAGAAATATAATTGCTTTAATTGTTTTGAGTCATTTACGAGCTGCTTTTATGTCTTGTAATTGGCAACTGCATATCTTTAGACTGATGTTCAGCCAAAAACAATGTGTCTCTATTTTTGGACTATTTCTTTGATTGGTTAACTGAGAAAAAAAAAATTCAACAGACAAAACAATATTGAAAATAAGCCATAGTACCAAGCTGGACTGAAAAAAAAACATTCTGCAACAATAAAATAAACTAGGTAAATATAGATTTGATTTGTATTGTGGAAACAACCTCATAAGGTACCACGAGGTTACCTTATTATGGTACCTTATGAGGTACCATAAGGTAGGGCTTCTTTTCATGAAATAAGCCAAACATTTATGCAGAATGATCATATTCACCTGTGTTCTTCTGGGCTCCTCTCTTGTGGGAGATGAGTAGTAATATGGAGAAGGCTTTCCAGACCCTGAAAAAAGAAAAAAAAAAAAAAATATATATATATATATATATATATATATATATAAAGAGCAATTCAGTGGGACTTGAAGCAAATACACTTCATTTCATATCAGTGAAAAAGTCTGCACATCCCCAGAGGACAAATGTCTGTACTTAGATGACGCAGGATCAAGAAGTGCTATGCTGTGCTGCGGAGAGCAATAACACCAAATAATAGAGTTGGCCACTGGCACGGTATTGGGATGGGTATTTTTGTTGGCACTTTACCCGACCGGTGGAATCCGGAAACTCAACTTCTATTTTGTTATGTAATGCGTGGACTGTTGAGGCTGCGGCTCATTTTATTTACTCTTCCCTCCCCTTGCTCCCGCCAACCAGCGTAGGCTGGCAAGAGCTCTCGTCTGCCTGTAGTGTGTCTGGGTACCCACTCACGGCCCTTGTCTGCATGCTACGACTTGGGCCAGCTAACAATGGCCCCGTTGTGGAGAGCCCTCCACTGGCAGACCAGTTCACTTCACTGCTGTGCAGACCAGCTCTGAAGTGCTCTGAATTAAAATGACTGGCTGTCTCAGGGCTGGCAGGCTCTAGTGGAGATGATAAAAAGAGACCATCTTGGCAGGGAGACGAGACTGGCCATGGAATCAGCTTGGAGCGTTATGAGGGATAAAATAGATAAAGCCGTGCACAGAGAGGACCAGAGGGTAGTCTGCGATTACAGTCTGGTACAGAAAGTGGATACAGTTTTAGAGACTAATAATAGGAAAACTGTATGGACTTTAAATAGCTTTCAGATGTTTGAGTACCTGTATACTGGTTTTTATGGATATTGTTGTCCCCTTGGTAATTATAAAATTGCATAGTTGACTGTGATCTCTGGTAATCTCTGACGGTGTCTCTATGCTCTTTCATGCCCAGCATGGCAGGAGACGACGTGGCACTGGCAGCTGGGAACAGAAAAACACATTTCAACCATAAATTCCAGAGGTTTTCCGGTTTCACTGGCGGAGTTTATTTTCATCTGGCAGGGTGAAACCAGAGCCTACCAGGGTGGCTGACTGGGGACATCTGAATGGTGCTGGTGGGGAGGGTGGGCTGGGACTTGAACCTGTCCCGTTCAAGTGTTGAAACTGGAGTGAGGAAATGGTTTTGGTTCCATCCATCCTGTTGGGAAGAAGAGAGAGAGAGGAAAAGTGGTGGTTTGAATAACTAGAGCAGTGCTGGATTTGGTAAAACCTTTGTGTGGTATCTTTAAAAAGTCTTTGGTCTTTGGTCACAGAGGGAATAAAACAAAATCCTTTGCTGTGTGGCCCACAGTGAGTCCATATTGATAAAACATGTTGTACACACTGAGAATTACAACATGTAACAAATGCTTAACAGTTTCTTTCTTACAGTTAAACGGCCTCTCTTTGCATACGGTAATCAATTGATTGTGAACAGACAAAAGTATGTGACTGTTTAAACACCATCAGCCCCAATGTCCTTACTTTCTTATAGATGGTACGCAGATCCCGGTACTGCCACAGTGTGTTCAGCACCTGAGCAGCTGCTTTCACCACCTTCATAGAGTACCTGGAAAACACACAAACACATAAACATGTACTTTTGAGTATTCCCCAATCACTTTAACATCATTTCAATCCATACTGTAGATATCACAGGACAGCGTGATTGAAGGAGGTGAGTGTCCTCAGTGGGTTTTAACCTGGAACATCACTGAATATATAGTGGCCTAGAAATAGCTGCTAGTACATCATTCCACAGGGACATCCACCTTCCCCACAGCTCTGTCCTTCTCTGAGCATTTCAATGTTTGTGTGTGTGGTTATTAAATGTGTAGGTGTTTGTGTAAACCTGCCCAATGTCCAGGACAGTCTGTACAGCCTTGCCACCAGCCACATATGGCTCTTTGTGTATTCTAGCAGTGCATTTGAGCGTGTGGATAGGTTCGGGAGCCCGGTTTACATCAGTGTGTGCTCGACACCCTCACCAAACACGTTGGGACAAATACATGCTGCTGGAGCCCACCTGTCTCCTCTGCCCTTGGTGATGTTGACCAGTTTCTCGATGCCGCCCGTGTCGGCCAACGCCTTGGCGTTCTCCATGTTTTTGCTGGTGACCTCGTGCAGGGTGCAACAGATGGCCGCCACCGTCTCGTCTGTCAGCAGGGTGGTGTTTCCCCCGGGGAGACGGTTGACCAGGTCCCTCATCGCATACTTCCCTGAGAGGGAGGAGGAGGAGGAAATGAGACATGCAGCAAACTCATTACGACGCAGTGCACAGAGACAGGACATACAGACGTCATTGCATTTATCTGTCCATGTTACATAATGTCAAAGTGAATGTCTGCCACAGTGACCGAAACAACATTTTGTGCTTGCTATATGAATGATATGTTAATTCTGCTCCGGACTATGATGAGGTAGGCAGTTTTCCTAAATGACATTGCGTCTTCATCACAAGGACGTCAGAGCGTGAGCAGCCTGGTGTTAAAAAAAGGATTTTCCCCCTATCTCTCCTTCAGCAGAGCAGCCTAGCTGAAGGACCTGAATACATGCAGCTCTCTCTCTCTCTCTCTCTCTCTCTCTCACTCACACTCACACACACTCACACACACTCACACACACACACACACACACACACACACACACACACACACACACACACACACACACACACACACACTCTCTCTCTCTCACACACACACACACAAAACACCTTAAACACTACACTGCAACTCCTACCCCATCTGCCCGGCGTCACCCCTGCATTGCTGTAACTGTAACTCCTCATTAATTCCACCCAGAGCGCACCCACAAACGTGTTTTTCATTAAATGAGACTGTTTAATGGATCAAAAAGGGCTGGGGTGAGATAAAATGAAAAATGATAACCAGTAGTTAAAATATTCACAAAATGTGCTGGTTCTGTTTATGAATTTAATTAACAAAATACGTATTTCAAACACATTGTTTAACTGTGTTTATTTTGTCAGTAGCTCTAATATACAAATACTGTAACTATTAGTAAATAAATATTAGTAAATAAATAAAAAGTATTTGTTATGCTAATCAACATATTATATTCATGTGTGATACATGTAACCATGCTTAACCCATTTACAACATGGCTTATCAGTGCCACATGAGCTATATTGCTAACTTGAACAAAGCCATAGAAAGAAGAACAGCATTAGGAATCTTCATATTTAGTGTATCATTTTATGCAACTCATCAGAATCAATTACAGTCTGAAATGAAACGGTGTGACTGACCTATGAGTTCCTTGTTCCTGACATCCAGCGCCATGTTTCTCAGAGCAGTGGCAACCGAACTCACCACCCTGTCGTTATCCATCCGCAGCAGCTCCACTAGGATGGGCAGTCCCTTCTCCTTACGCACTGCTGCACGGATGTATGCTGCAAACTGAACGCCCAAAAAGCATTAAACCTCCAAAAGGGTCTGAACGCCTCACAGAGAAACAGATGGTCTTCAGGTGCGGATTTTAACGCGCGTTTCCAAGAGTAAAGCTGACTCAGCTATGACTGTCACAGTTGATTTAGATTGTTTGGGAATAGATGGTAGAATAAATATTATAAATGTTTGTGTGTACATAGATGCACAAACATTACTGTACCTTCCAGTGGCCAGCTGACAGGTTCTGAAGGGACCCAGCGGCGCCCTCCAGAGTGGCGGGATTTGAGCTCTCAGCCAGCAGTGTCAAGTACGGTTTAACCACCGAAGGGTGCCATAACATCTCTGCCCCCTTGGGAGACTTGGAGAAGCCGGGGATGGGTCCGACACCGTCCCACTGAACAAACAATCACAAAAGTGTTTAGTCAGGAAGGAAACAAGGGGGAGAAGACGAGCCTCATCAAAACTAAAACAGAAATGGACACTTTGATGACAGTAATAGTGCTCCATTTGAGAGGTATGAGTTCACTTTTATACTGTAGCATGATAATGTTAGATTGTTTTCTTTTCATAAAGATGTTACTTTACACAATGAAGCACCAAACAGGACGCAAATGCAATGTTTTCTCTATGTGGTCCGAGCAAAGATGTTGTCAATTCCCCCCCAAAAAATGTACTTTTACATACATGTTGACTAAATGTGGCCGCTTCAAACTTTTTGCCGATTTGAATATAGCACTGAGCATCTAATTAAAAGCACCACACTCACCGTGTCTTCCGGCAAGCTCTTTTTTTTCTTCTTCTTCTTCCGGCCCCAGCAGCTGGAGTCCACCTCTTTACTGGGCGACTCGCTGCCCAGTAAGCCGTCTAGCTCCTGCCCCTCTATCTGTCGGGATGGCGGCAGCTCCAGCTCCAAGCGATACGACAGGTTCCTCAGAGTGCAAATACAGTTCTCCACAATCTGATGGTGGGCAGAAGGAGACAGGGCTTTGGGTGAGTAGTTAGAGGAAAGGCGGTCTAAATCACCATGACAAAAGCTACAATACAATAAACTCTGTGCAGCACGCTACACTATATACGGCCATTGTGTGGCACGCGGGCCTGCTATCTGCCGCGTCACAAATCAGTTCGTTATGGAATCCAAAGGTCTCCAGCTAGAACGATTATCTTGACCAGAGCTAATAGATTTAATTTTACACTGTTTGAGTTCTGTGCAGGCTTTTCCTCACAGAATGCCAATGAGCATACATGTTTGACAAAATTAAGAGGCCCGGTTCCCAGGGGATGTGATCTCCACTTTACAGATGAGCCACTAATGTCTTTTAGAGTCCACAGCTGCACGTCTGAGAGATCTGATCTCATTTCTACAGCTGCCATAGCAAAATGTGGACATACTCTATAGCAGCTCAAAGCCATTGGATTCTGAATGGTGTGCATGTACGAGTTGTGCTGTGGGCAATAAAGTACATGAAATAGCTGCTGCTGGATGCAGTGGAGGTCATTCCGACACAGGCAATACAATTATTCAAACAGGGTTAAGTGGGATTTCCCCCCAGAGCCTCTTATCATGTGGCAGCATGTTTTCCTCCTGTGTGTGTGTGTGAAGTGTTTTAGTGTGTACCTTGCTGTCGAAGTCAGAGGTGTTTACACATGCTTTGATGACGTAGAGTAGCGAGTCAACCAGCCCTTCACAAACGCGCATTTGTTTTCTGGCCTCCTCACCAGCTGAACTCAAGTTCCTTTTGAAAAGCACACACAAATAAATTAGGCCTTTGATTTGGGGCTTTACTCAACAAACAAATGAGCATATGCAAATACACAAAATGACAGCTGTGTGTGATTGTATGTGTGTTTGTGTCCCACTTAAATATGTACACCATCCATAATGTATGAAGCGTCTGTGTGGTCTGACTGAAGTCATTCTAGCACTTTGCTGAGTAAATAAGGAACTAACTAAGTGTGCACACACACGAACACGCACACACGCACACGCACACTCACACAGAGCTTTTAGCCATTAACGGTTAACTCTACATGCCGCACAGTCTTCAAAGGAAGACCCCCAGGAGAGAAGATGGTAATATTACATAATTGACTGAAATAGTCTATGAAAAATGATGATGACTTTGAAACAGAGACACGACAGGTCACAGCTATTTGACTAAAACATGCACAATTACAAGAGTTTAGGTATTATTTTTCTTTTGATGTTGTTCATTAAAATCATTACTTTTGACAAAATGCACACCGTTCTGACACTATTATGTAAATGTTAATTTTCATTGGTGTCCAAAATTGACTTACATTTGTTTGTGTTTATGGGGTCGCTTCAGTATTATATTTTCTTCAAAGACAACATGAGCAGAACTTTGAAAGAAGAGCCACATTAGGAGCTCATTCCCCACTAGATGTAATAGCGTCAGTAGTCCACATAGGGGTGCTAGTGCCAAGTGTGCTCATCAAGTGGTTCACCTCAGACAGCCTGTGGTGTTCCTCAGCACCAGGGAGGAGTGGAACTTCAGCTTGTGGTCGTCATCGAAGGTGGAGCTGCTCCATCCAGAGTGAGGGATGATCACAGTGTTGGTGAGAGTCATTAAGGCGTCCCGAATGATTGTCATCTTGATGGCGTCACATGACGACAGGTTCCACAGCACCCCTGTGGAGACACCCGCACGCAAAACACAGGCATTGAGAAGCAGGCACGCACACCTCCCGTTATGTCAGCTGCCATGTGCAGTTTGGGTAACCCAACAGAGATAGCCACAACTTGGCTCAGTGTGTGCGTGTGGATGTGTCCATGAACAAACTGAAGACTGAAGTGTAAAACACACAAACTGAAGACTGAAGTGTAAAACGTTTCTTGAAACGGTAAAACAAAAGAAGAAAGCGGACGAGGTGGAGATCCATATGGCAAAGACTCCGTTATTTCAAATGAAATATGAATACTGTAAAGGATTTAGACATTTTGCCATTTCACTCAATTCAAAAAAATACTTTTGGTAACCACTGATAATTATGCACAGTCCTGGCAGCCTTTGATGTTGAATCTGTCAAGGATTAGCCAGCATGTAACATGTTCTTCTAATTAGATGCCTCTCACTGCTAGGCTTATACTAAGGCCCGGGCTGACTCGTGCAGGGCAGCAGCAACCTTGGAGGAGGCTGATGCTGCGGCTAAGCACACGGTTAATACTCCAAAATGCTGCTGCAACAGAACTACAGAGTGCATGTGTGTTAGTGGTCACTTCATGACTTGTTTTTGCACTTCAACTTGACCTTGGCTTGTAAGTGCAGAACAAAGTACATGATCTGCAGACCAGTGCACACGATTGATGCTGAACTCTGTATGTGTGCATCTGAACCTTGTTTACAAGTGCACCTCAATGTTAGAGGTACAAAAATGATGATTAGCTTTCCTGACTTCTTCTCCCTTATCCTCGCATTTTATTTCCTCTCGGCACACTCCCCCCTCTCTCGCTCTAATTTAACCAACGGAGACGATAATAGTCTATAATAAAGCCCAGGAGCCCAATTCAGACGCACTGCTGGCAAGAAGCTGTATAGACAGATATGCGTCTGCCAAGCAGCGTTTCTGCCAATCATTTAATCAACAGTCATTTCACTTACTACAACATCAATGTCCTTTAAAGAAACATTACAATCTGTGAGTGAGCTTTCATTATTTCATTTTCACAAAATATCAATACAAAGCTGAGAATGAAGTGATACTCGGCTCTCGAAACGAAAGCATGCAGCATGTGCTTCTCATCAGAGCTTGCCAGCTGTGTGTGTGTGTGTGTGTGTGTGTGTGTGTGTGTGTGTGTGTGTGTGTGTGTGTGTGTGTGTGTGTGTGTGTGTGTGTGTGTGTGTGTGTGTGTGTGTGTGTGGTTGCAACCCGAGCATCAGATGGGGCTACCATCTCTGGTCTACTCAGGCAGTGGGATACATTTCAATCAAATCCCGCTGTGGCGATAGAGCTCTGCTCCTTGAGCAAGCACATTCAGTTCTGTGTTTGCCTTTCTCACGGGACACTCCGATACACAAGGAATGCCCCGAAATAGGACCGCCAATGCAGTGATAACACATAAATTCCCACGCCTGCTGCCCAACTTCGCCGGTCCTTTCAGCTCCACAAGCCCACTCTAGTTACTCCACACCCAATCTAATGTCAATTTCTAGAAATGAAACATTCTCCGCAGGCTTTCAGACTGGTCCTGTGGAGGCGGTGGCATGCTGGAGAAATCAACGGGCAAATTCACTGGGGTGTGACTGACACCGCTGTCAGTGGTGCAACACTAGCGGCAATAAGTCATGTCTGACAGTCAGATGGAGCAAATGTATGTGTACTTGTGTGTGTGTGTGTGTGTGTGACCAAACTGTGTTCTCTGCTCATGCTCTCAGGTGCCTTGGCCCCGGCTTTGAAACAGCGACCCAATGTAAACACTGTTGTGACACGAGGGCCAATAGTCTATCCAGAGCTGAACTCCAGAGAGCAAGAAAAGGGAGAGGCTCAATACGGAGATGGAGGAAAAAGAAAATGTAATAAGATAGTTAGAATCTCTCTTACAGCTGTTGAAAACTGGGCAGACATTTTCAGACAGACAGTCTCTCCTGGTTTGACCATCCAATAAGCAGCTTTACTGTTTTAAATGGCCCCGACTTGCGGAGCCAGTGGTCAGGCGGCCATCAGGAGGACCATTGGGACATCATTGAGTGTCTTATTGCTGATCGTTGCCTGTTTGCGGCACGGTTGGTGTTATCTGTTACTGTAACCAATCACCAGAGCTGCATGTCGAAAAATCAATAGTGTCACCCCTTTATTGCAATTGCTCCTTGTCTTTCACCTCTGCCTTTGCAGTGGCAGATGCACCGTTTTATTAGACATACTCTCGTTCATATTACAAGCATAAAAAGAGAGCGCTTCAAGAGCTCGCTTATTTACATGTCACTGTAAAACATGTCACTTGTTTTTCCCCACTGTAGAGGTACCGCATTGGAAGGCTAAACACGAACTGCGACTATCTCTACTGGACACACGCACATCAAATTGATCTTTTGTTGTTTGATTCCCAAACTGTCGGAGTGCTCCTTTGATCTTTGTCTCTTAAACCCTGGGGCAGCATGTCATCGACTTTCTCCTCAGGAGCAGTAACTCGGTCAGCATTTAGTTCATTCTGTGAAAAGCTGCTGATCATTCAAAAAAACTGAACATTTTATTAACCTTTACATTTTTGGGGAGCTGGACGGGAAACTTGTCGATGCTGCATCGACTAAACCTCAGACAAGCGGCTGGCTGTGTACGTTTGAGGTTGGTGGGCGTTTTTCATTTTCTCCCGCATGCAGCGGAAGTCAGTGCAATGATGCTTACGGCTATAACTGGATTTATTTTTAGATCAAATTCGCTTTCTCATTTTTCATTTGATCAAAAAGGTCTTAACCTCCTCGTTCTTTGTTCTCAAACAAAACAAACACAGTAATTGATGCCAACACTGGGCAACTATTCACCTTTGAGGAAAATGGAAGTTTAACTTTTCAAAAGTAGTGCTTAGTTTGATAAACTGCAAAAATATCAAAAAAGGTAAGGTGCTCCAGATTTCAAATTCACCAGATTCCAAAAAAAGTATGTTTTTGACGTGTTGATTAGATCAAATATTATCTGTTCTCATGAAGAGCAGGGCTGGTCCAAATAAATAAAAATGTGATCTTCATTCCGTGTTTGGTTTTATCTTTCACTATTTTTTATTAAGTGTGTCCGGGTTAGAACTGTAAAAACAAGTTAGAATCTTACAGGGCCTTCAGACTTTGTTCAGGTGCAACTGACTAAAAATGCTAATTAATGTGGAATGGTCACAAATGGAAATGACAGAAACGAAGACAATGCAAGCGCCAGTGTGACTGCAGTGAAGTTACAGGTGATAATAGTACACGAGGAAGACAGTGAATATGCATCCGCTGAAGTACTATTTTATATGGAAGAGGAGATGAGGAGTTTCTTAAGATCATTGCCGAACAAAACTATTTCCAGAGATGTGTCTATTCGAGCAACAGATGAGGAGTTTAGATGAGGCGGTGAGAGCCAACCAGACAAATTGACGATCTCCTAAATCAGTGACTCTTATTTATTTGACAAAATCTTTTCTCTGACAGAACAAATAATTATCTTTAAATACACTCAGTCGTTCAATGAACAACACATACGTCCCCAAAAGTGCGAACACAATGAAAGCATGTTTAAGAATGTAATTGAGTTTGTCAAAGTAAAGCCAAAAATAACGTAGCCATGTAATATCGAACAAATGGTAACAAAACACAGCTTTTTGTCCCCAGTATTGGAGTTAATGACAGAGCAGTTTGGTTTGGCCTTTTGATCTGAGGGGCTGTTACAGGACAGAGCAATAACCACAGCAGCTGCTAGGAGACGAGGCAGGTAAGGGTCGCTTTGTGTGTCCCCACAACATGACCTCTGACCCGGCGCCGGGGGTTGGCCTGTTCTTTCAGCTACTTCTAATGAAACACAGATGACACCTGGACCTCCCAGCGGAGTCGGGAAGGAGCCACTGACACACATGGGAGCCCCGACGCTTCCCAAGCTAAGCTCTGGCTTTCTAAAGGTGTTATAATTAATTTATAAATAACATTACCAAAACAGTGCAATATACAGTAAGTAGCGATGAGCTGCTGGTGAGTAAGTACTTTCTGCCTGCTCCACTTTGCTGTGGGATGCCCTTCTCATCCAGCTGAAAGCTCTTTATGTGGATTGTTCTCATCAGCCGTAATTAACCAGAGGTGATGCAGCACTTCTGACCTTTTCTAATTGCTCCCCATCCCGGGGCCTGCACTACAATTAGCTGCAGCAGGCTCTCCGGCTAGTTGGGGAAAAGCTTAAACAGACCTCACATTAAAGCAGCTTACTCTGGTGAGGCAACCTTTTGAAAAGTGAATGAAGGGAGCGAAATAAGTTTGACTGGATATCAACCACGACTCATGTGTACTTAATTATATAAGCGACAAATTAGAAGCCACATTCTGCTCTTGTGCTCTTTTAAAATGGTAATCCTTTGGTACGCGTTACTGAAGACAATCCTCTCCCAGGCAAGATAAAAATGCGACACGTGTTGTGTCCGTACTCCGACTGTATTGTTTTCCTTCGGGGGCCCGCTGGACCGACACCGGAGACCATATTAGTGCGGGGCCGGAGCCGAGCTCATGCAGCTGACTCAGCCACCTGGGAGCCAAATGTCTTGGCTTGCTTATTTCTGTAGTTCTCCACCCAGATCCCAAACAACACAGGTTTATACCCCGTTTGCAGAGCTTAGACATACACAAATACAATGGAGCCGCACACAATGCAATGCAAAGAGGAGGAGACTGACAAGCGGACGGAGACGGAGCTAAATTTCTCCGCAGCCTGTGAAAATGTGGCTTCATTTCTTTGCATATATTATAAGCAGTAGTGACAGCAACTTAAGGAAAAGCCTCTATGACTCAGTTAATACGACAATCACAATCTTAGGATAAACCACAGTAAGTAGTCTGCTTAACTGTTAAGTAGTTTCTTAATTCATACCTAATCTCTAGGAGCAACATTGATGGTTAACCGTGACATGCAGCACCAGGTAACCATGAGCAACATCGAATCGTGAGCAACCAAACCAACACGGTGCTAAAACACCCGCAGGTTTGTCAGGTAAATAATTCAGGATCTCCTGCACAATGTTCTTGTCCTTTAACCCTGCACTAAACCTCCTTAAAGAGCTGATTCTCCACATGAGTGACCCAAAACAACAGTGTATAATGCTGGAGAGCTAAACAGCTGAAACCTGCTACAGACAGAGCTCTGTAAAGCTGAGGGAAGTTGTAAATTCAGGTCAACCATCTTTAGGTTCTTCTCCACAAGCTCGCCCTCACATTTTGTTTTGATATTGGTATGATAAAAATATTATTGATCACTGCTTTCAGTTATTCACCAAGCAAACACCTTAAGACATTCTCTGGTTCAAGCCTCTTAAAAGTGACTATTTGACCCCTTTCTCAGTTATAAATGAGTGTAAATGTACTATATTTGGGTTTTCGAGTGCTTTTTGGAAAAACAAGCAACATAAGGGGCTTGAGTGGTCGTGGTCGGGATGGGTGGTCTACGTAATGTGACAATGTAATAAGAAGTTTAAGTTTAAAGAGGCAACTTGAAACAGACAATGTTTTTTCACTATTTTCAAAAATTGTTGATAATGAAACTAATAACGAGATTACAGGAAGTGTACTTTTGCTTTCATGTTAAGGCAGAAGGAGGCGCTTTATAGTGGATCATAGTTATGCGGAAGCATGTAAGAGTGGAGGGGTAAAGAAACAGCATGAACACGACATGCCCACATCCTAAAAGGGAAACCATCAAGCTCAGAATTCCCCCCAGTGTTTTGAAATGCAGCTTTATCCTCCAGATGTGCCGACTTACCTGTGACAAGCTCCCTCACTTCTGCGTCTACGGTCTTTCTCAGCAGGCGGAGCAGAGCTGGGATACCTCCTGCATTCCTCACAGCGACCTTGTTCTCATCCATAGCTTTCCCATAAACGAGGTTCCTCAGAGCTCCACAAGAGTTCTTCTGGACCTCAAGGACCTTGTGGTCCAGCAGGTCCACCAGATGTTTAATTCCTCCCAGTCGACACACCTATGGACGATGTGAGTGAGATCAGGTGGGGAAAAGATGCTGACCACAAAGAGATTTTTTTTTCTCCCATTGTATATACTGGGGAGAGCAACATCATGCATTTATTCATGTGACAAGATAATCTACACATAGGGAATTAAATCATACTGAGATACAAATTATTTAAATTTATAATCTATGTCCACCAAAAAAAAAAAGCCTTTCTCAGAGGAGATGGTCGTTTAAAAGACAAAATTAATGTTTTCATCTTGAGAGAAGAATGCTCAGAAAGGATTGCTCTATCTTTTCTGCTTTTCATCGTATAGAACGAGTCATTTTGTGATGTGTTGACATTTGGCATGCTGGGATAAAAAAAATACATTATTCATCTCTGATGTCTTTTTCCTCTTTCACAATTGCATTGAGAAAGGACAAAATTGACCTTTAATGTTTTTAAGTGAAAAACAGGCAGAACGATGGATTCCTGTGTGTCGATGTATGTTAGGTTAACTGCTGCATTATGGTTGTTTTATCATTGGTTTGTGGCAAGAGCGAGCAGTATGAAGATTCTGCCGTAGATTTTGCCTCTATGAAGGGTCCGCTGGGTCGTAACATTTAACGGATCA
The DNA here is from genome assembly GCA_038501785.1 of Myoxocephalus aenaeus. Lineage (NCBI taxonomy): Eukaryota > Metazoa > Chordata > Actinopteri > Perciformes > Cottidae > Myoxocephalus > Myoxocephalus aenaeus. The sequence goes on from JBAMJR010000187.1 coordinate 612,420, forward strand.
TTTAAGATATTACATGCAATCCATCCCGAGTGGTGACAAGTTAAGACGTTTCACTTGAAGCATAAATAAAGGTCACCAAAGTCAGTACGCTTAATCTGCTCGTGGCCATGAGTGTCTTTACAAAATTAATTCCTTAATTCCTCCAACAGTTATGAACTGACAACTTTGTTTTTTTATCTGTTGTAGCTCTGGCCATCAGTTCCATTAAATATGATGAAATTGTGTCACTTAAATAATGGCTGGGGTCTTGGAGTGGGACAAGACTGTTAAAAATAGGCCCCATGATGCAACCAGCAAGAACAGGATTAGCCAAAGTATTTGGAAGATTAGCTACCACATTAAAACTGAAGGTGAGCCATAATGTCACTCAATAATCTTTCATTTTTACAAGAAAACTTTCCACGACTATAGCAGGTATGGAGGCTCACGCTTAAAGCAGAATGTGGGGACTATGGTGGACACTTACAACGGACACTTTGGGTTGTACGTAAATTGGTTGAGAAAAAGTCCTTACAAAACCTACATCAGACTTCACCCGATTATCGCCAAAGCACAGGTGCTGCAGGTAGGCGGCTGCGTTGGCCTGCACGGAGGGGAAGTGGTGCTGCAGCATGTGAATCACCTCAGTCAGCTCCGGGTCACGCCAAGCAAACTCCCTAGAGTTACAGATGGGGTGCAAAGGCATTAGTGTGAAGACAGAGGAAGAAATTCAGTTTCTCCTTAAAAACACTGGCACAGTTTTGATCAAAATTATTACTTCAGCACCCCAGGGCAAACTAATAAGAAAAGGAAATTACACTCTCATCCGGTTCTATGTAACAATCCACTCACAAGAAAGAAGTGAGGAGTGTCGCTTCAAGAGATCTTGAGATATACTTGGTAACAATCTTTTAAGTCAACAAAAAAATGAGTATTTATCAAAATGTACATCTGTCTTTTACATACAGTACATGTCTCTGAAACTAGGTAACACAATGAGATTACTGGTGTTTGAGTTGTGGCAGGTATGCTTTACCCTGGCTGGTCCCACCGTTTTAGTTTTGATTAAATCACAGCAGAAAGCTGAAAAACACCCTGGATAGAGACCCTGTTAGATATTCTAGGAGGAAATGTTACCTCCTGACCAGACCTGGGTCATGGTGCCCCCTCTTCAAGTAGTTACACTACAGCAACATACACGGGTGTAAACAACGCCCCCGATGTGCAAGGTCAGGGGGTTTTCTGCAGAGGTCAACCCACTCTCTACACTTACACGCCTGACCGACAAGAGCAGACGCAGCACTTTAGAGTATGTGAGAGTTTATTGTTAAGAGGCCAAGCATAGGAGAGACAGCTTAAAAGCTAGAGCTGCATGTGACTACCCATGGGGCTCCCTGTTTGAATAGAAAGAGGACACCGGTGTTGACCCAGCAGAACAGCGATGCCGTGTAAGCGTTCGTAGTCTCTTCAGTTTCCTGCTACACTGTGCTGGTTACTAAGCACTGGCTATATCTTATAGTTAAGAAACACAGCATTACACTAGAATGTGAGCAGGACTTACCTGGGATCCTTCTGAATGCTGTCTATAGAGGGTGAGCGGTTAGCACCATCGTCCATGCTAACAGCCTGGCGAGTGTAGTTGGGATCAGTGGGCCGGTACTGTGGTGAGCGATACGGATCAGCATAGGTGGCTGCTGTGTTAAGAGCATAGTTGTTTCTTTGGTAGATCATAGCACTGCGCTGGCTGGGGGTCCGTTGGAGACTCCCCACACCTGAGGGGCCAAAAAAAAAACTACCGCTTAAAGAGGAAAAACACAGATGCGAGCTGACTAAGTCAATTTAGTGGCGATTAGCAGCGTTCAAACCTTTTCAGCTAAACTCTGAGCGCTGCTCACCGGTAGCATACCACTTCAAACCAGGCTGAGAATAAAAACATGCGGTCGGTTCCATCAGACTCAGCAACTTCTAAAATCTGGAACCAATTAATGATGAGGATAAAACACAGCTCCCATGGCTCCACAAAGCAGAAGTCTTCTTCTTCAAGGGGCTGTTTGCATGTTGTTTTGCTCCTAAAAGCTTGTGTTCAAACAAAGGTCTCCTGCTGGTTTTCAAAGAGGGCGGGAGGACTCAACTTGCTCAATGATCCAAAAATCTTTTCCTCAATGTCTTCTAGCTCCTTTGCGCCACTGTGTTCTGAGGCCAAATGCAGCAGAGAGGCAACGGTAAACCATGACCAGCTCCAAGACAGTCAGAGAGACACTAGTAAAGCAGAAGCATCACAAACGAAGTCATCCTTCCAGACAAGGTCCAATATTCAGTCCTGACGACAAGTCGCTTCAGTCGTCTTCCTCATTTAATTTGCTCCAAGTCATATTATGACCTACTTTCTGAACACAATGGGTCAAAAACACAGAGCTGCGTAAACAAGCTGGTTGTGCTTAGCCCTCCTTCCCACCAGAGCCACGTGATGTGTGGCAGCGTTAGATCACTATCAGAGTGCCAGCAGGACTGGGCATGTGCGTGCTTCTGCTCCCTCCCAACAGAAACCAAGACGTTTCTACTGGTGGGGCCGCTCCAAAAACACAATTTCTCACATCAGTGCACTTCTATGTTGGGCAGCAGCACTTCCCTGCAATATGGTTATCTCCCAAAATAGAGCCAAAGACACTAGGAGGACAAATTATAAGCAAAATAGTGTCGCAGTGCAATTTTAGTCAAACTATTTGGGTTCCATTTCTCATCCTTTCAGCCCAGGATCAATATTTCTCTTTTACAAAAAATATAAAAGTGCACTCTTCCAGAAAAAGATCAAAGAAAATGCACGGAAAGCCGGTGGGGGGTGGGTATGGCCCATTGAAATGTAATTTCCCGACATAACAAAGAAAACCCTGGGATTAAAATTGGATTTTTCTAATGAGGTAGCTCTTACAAAGAGTCCATATTGAACACCCCCTCCAGCTCCGCCCCACTCGCCTTTACTCGATATAGCCGGCATAAACACATTATAGTGGCCCGTCTGGGGGCCTCTTCGCAGCATCAATAGCATTTATTAGTCAACTTATCGGTCTAAGCAGATCTCCTGTGTGCCAAGGAGGAAGCTGAATGGAGTGTGTGTGTGTCAGTGCAAACTAAGCATGTGTCTCTGAGGTAAAAGGGATGATGAGACGAGAATGCCAACATCAGGAGAGCTGGAAGGGAGCAGGCTGTGGGTAACCAAGCTGTCCCCCAGCCCCACCATCCTTCTTTTCATTCTCCGCGTGACACACGGGTAATGGACTCCTTTGTGGCAGGATGACATATCAGTACCTGCCTATTAACTCATGTCTAACCCTTTCTGCTGACAGTAGAGGGAGGAACAGAAGGGAGGCAGGGAAGGAGAGGGTGACAAAGTGAAAGAAAAATAGAAAGCAAAGAAGAAAGACATGACATGGGTAGCGGTAGAGCTAAAGGGCAGATGGACAGAGAAATGGTGTTCCCAAAGGAAAGCAAGACTGCAGAGTCAAGGGGCCGCGGATTAAGAGGAAAAGACGGAGCGATTTGAAGAAAAAGGGAACGTCTGTACTTGATAAGAGCAAGAAAGTGCTCGGAATGCAAAGATCGGTCCGCTTGAAATGGAAATGTTATTGGAGAAGAATTGTGCTTAAATAAGAATTCAAAAATAAGTAAGAAAACTGTAAGTAAGTTTCTGGTGGGCTTGGAAATATTTTGATAGTCTGATCTGTTACACACACACGGCTTAAACATCACCGTATTTAGGATATCACATGATATTATATGATAAGTTCTCTTTGATCCCCTTCAATACATTAGTTTAGCATTTTATCTAGCGAGGTGCAACGGTAATATAAACACAGTACCTGCTGGTAGCTAATGACAGACCGGTTACTCCGTATTGATGTCAAACTCAAACAAACTAAATCAAAATTAGGCAGACAAATCGCCGATAGAGATGCCAAATTATGACTTAACAGCACAGTGCTCTGCAGCTCCGTATTGCTCTATAAGCCTGCCGACTTTTCAGCAGTCCAATCAAATACGAAGGATTTGATTTAAATCCCTCTTGTACCTGTACACACCACTTCAATATTTGGTTTCAGAGTACATAATAGTGCGGACGCTAAATACACTGGGACTTTAAGGGTTGTTGTACAGTCACCTGTGTTGACATTGACAAAATCACATGAATATCGCCTGACAAAATGTACCTTTAGAGTTACCAAGACATTAAAAACTCCTAATATACATTATACTGACTTTTTAATATCATTTTCAACTACAGTCCTACACTTGTGAGCTAAAAATTTCTTTCTGGTAACATTATCTCCGACAGCTTTCAATTGAGAAAAAACTGACGGTGCAAATGAGATTTACAGAACAATAGCAGGAGTATTGTCTTATCTGCAGTGGTACATCTTTACAAGGTGACAGCCAATAGAAAGCAGGCAATTAAAGTAAATCCACATCGATGGGTGCATCTTTTTGGGTATTGTCTTGTGATGGCGTCACGTCCCTTGTGAGTGGTTTGTCTTCATCCTAACTTATCCTTGCCTATCCTGTGTTTTTACATACTACATAATGTGGGACCAACCTGAGGCGCTCCTGTAGAGGGTGCCCTGCTGGGTGGGGCTGCGGTACAACGGGCCCTGGAACGTCCGATCCTCGTAGATAGGCGCAATGTGGCGATCTGGGGACACGTTTGACCTTAAGTCTGGGCCAAGCTGGCTGTGTTGACTGGCGTATGAGCTCCGCATTCCTGGAGATGAAGGAGAGTGGTGAGCGGATGAGTCGTTTATAGATGCAGAATGATCTGGTAATACACAGACAGTTAAGTCAAGTGTCTAAGGTTTGAGCCCTTCTGTCATTCAACTCCCATGTGTCCTGTCAAAGTCCCCCCTCCCCTCCCCGTTGTGGTATGAGAATCAATTTTAGATACTTGCTTGATTTAGGCAATCAATCACAGTAGCGCTCATGTCTCCTTTAATTGTTGTCAAAGCTAATGTCATTGTTGCATGGTAATGCGGTTCACCGAGATGCAAAGTCCGCTCTGCATTAACATACAACAATAACACGACGGTCGACACTGACAAAAATTAAAGAAGACGTGATGCTCACTGCGTCCTTTCTCAAGCAAGTTTCAGGATTGTACGTTATATTCTACACAGGATTAACATTTATGGAAACAGACAGGAAGAATGTATGTGTATGAGTAAAAAAAAAGAAAAGAAGCATTGACTAAAAAGGTCCCAAAAATTAAACATGATTCTTTAAGACAAGATAAAATGTCTGTTTGTTGTTCCACATTACATAAAGTTGACACACGTGCTTGAAAAATGTAAGACCGAGACTAAGTTGAGAATAACAAATGGAATCCCTATTTAAAATGTATTTGTCGCCCCAAATAACGACAAAAAAAAAATACCATGTTCAAAGCTTATTTCCAATTCTCTATGAAGCTAGAAAGCCTCGACACAAAACGCCATCTTCAAAGAACTAGCACTGACAAAGACGGAATGCTGTATTGCCTGATGTTATGTTGCACTTGAACACAACACAAAGGCCACAGTCAACTGCCATCATCCACGTATGTTCTGCACCAACCGGACAGGAAATAACTAGTAAGTAGTCTGTAATTGTCCTTCAAAGAATAAGGTGGAGAGATGAATGAAACCAACTAGCAATCGCGTTATAAACTTGATATACAAATTGAGAAGATGTTCGGAAAAGTGTGGCATGGGAAACATCAACAAGCTAACCTGAAGAAGGTGAGAAAAAGAAACACAGGCCTGACAGGTGAGTGATCTAATCAAAAGTTACGCAAATAAAAAAGGAACAAAAGTCAATATAACAAAAGGCTGCAGGGGCAACGTGAGGCAGCGAGTCCCGTCTAACTCTGATTCAGTCCACATGTGAAACAATAACAGAATGAGGCAACAACAATATCTGTAGCTCTGAATCCATCCGCATAACCAAGATCCACCTCCATGAGACCCCTTACTAAACCAACCTCAAAATGCCTTAAAATCCCAACTTGAACACAGCACATATCTGTGTTTTCTTAAAGAGGATGTGGTAATTCTAGAGCATTAAAATCCTCCTGTGTGCCTCAACCCTCCAAGTGAAGCCCATTGCTGACTGTCAAAAAGAGTGTGTTGGTCTCCTACACCCCATTAGGATTTACAGGGGGTAATTCACATCAAAGAAAAGTTAAAGTTCTGATAAAAACATTGTACAAAATGAAATCTAATGGTTCTGTCTTTTGAGACTTTTTTCAGTCTTTTGAGGCTGAAAGGGACCACATTAACACAAATATTGCTGTGTAGGAAATGAATGGTGGGCTGTAAAGCTACAAAATCCAAGTAATAAAAGGTCTAATGCTTGGAAATGGCCATAATTGCGGCATGATTCGGATAATCATTCTCCTAATTAAATTACACTTGGTGTGAATGTGTTATTGTGACAAGAGGTGCAATAACGTTCGTGTCCTGTAAAGATTTGAAGATCAAATGAATGTTTTATGAACTACGCTCTCATTTAAAGCTGAAGAAAAGTACTACAGTGAAACGTAGAAGACACGGTGGATATAAAGGGTTCTCGTGTTTGCTTTTCTTTATTCTCCATTTTGATCTGCATGCCGATGTTTCTATGTTTGTGTTGAAGCTCACATCAGTGAAGCTCACTACACTGTGAAGCCCAGAGGGCCGCTATACAGCTGGCAACTAACTGCTCACTGCACATTTCACGGGCCTCCAAACGTCACTTGGGTCCTCTCCAACTGCACGAGCTCAGTCCCAGACTGCTGCTGAACACCAGCTCGGCCATGCAGAACCAGCAAAATGAGGGATTCTTGTCACAGCTTGAGACGGAGGAAATTCATAAATAAGAACGTTTGCCTCCTTTGGGAGCAGAGGGTCTCTGAGGACGAGGCGAGTGAACATTTAAGATGTACAGAGCGGGTCAGACTGAGGTTGACCTGAAGCAGCAAGCAGTTGAGAAGCACAGCCTCATCAAAAGACTCAGCTAACCGCTCGCTGCATGACAAACGCATAGGATAATTCCGTACCTAGATTATTGGTTAGGGTTTATTAAAAAAGACGGTTGCACTCCACATTATGTACTTGCTAAATTGATAAAAAAATATATTAAAGCTGAAGTCTGAACAGTGGGTATCCTGGTCATTCCATTAAACGACGTGTCTAAATGCTCTATAATAGTGTATATGCTGTGCAGGTCAAGTGCAAGCTATTCGACGCTGAGCCACTTTGACAAAACACTAAATTGACTGTCAAAACTGTGTTTTCTCCGATTTCTATTTCATCACTGGCTGTTTGTTCAGACACCTGTGGAATAAAACAAGCTGTGGGGGCTGTGGAACATTTTTATATCAAAATGCTTTTGGGTTGAATTCCAATTGCCTGTTACTATATTAACAAATCTTGCCTCCGTTATATGCAACCGTTTGGCCCGTATCAATAGCATCCTGCTTCGGCAGTACATTGTTAGATTCCTGCGCTGACTGTTGGACCCACTCCTCACATGCTACCGGGGTTGTTTCCCGATTGTTTAAGAATTGCTTGGTGGGGAAATAATATTTCATTTTGTATTATTTATTTATTTTACATTATTCAAAAGAAATCATTTATAAAAAGCATTCAATAAACTTAATGATCCACTTAATGCAATGCTTTCAGAGCAGCTTAGAGGGTTTTAGGCATGCCAGGGTGAAGGTCTCTTAGCTTTTAGTGTCCTCTCTTGTGGCTTTTTGTTAAATTAAACATTTTCACTTGCACATATACTCTAGCTTCACAATGTCAGGCTTATCAATTAATTTGATTTCATATCATAAACGTAACCACGAACTACATACAAACAAATACTTTGAAATGGCAGGCATGTTGTTGTGAAGGGTAGGGAGTAAAACTGCTGCTGCTGCAGTGGCACTGTAGTGGCACCCTCAATAGCACAGGAAGCCTTTCACTCTGTGGCAGAGCACACAATAGCCACTAGCAGCAGCTTGGCAGGAAATCAGTTCTGTTGTTCAAAGGTTTAAAGGGGCTGAGGATATGAAGAGAGGAGGTAGTGGGAAGACTTAAGGAAAAGGCGGTAGCGAAAGAGAAAGAAGCGAGAGAGAATATACAAGGGGGAGGTAAAGAAAGGATGAAAATGAAAAGGGGGTTAATGAGGCCGTCTAGGACCACCAGAGACTTCTCATTCCATGTAAAGCCCGGCTGTGACCGAGTGACAGGGACAGAATCTCCCAGGCACAGGAGCCTTCGTGCATATCTCTCCCACTCAGCAGCCCGACTCCTGGAAGTAGCAACATTCAAACAACCTTAGAGGAGACTAATCCGTCTGCCTTCTTTATTCGGCTCCCCTGCTAGTAGGGCTGCAGTGACTTCTGAAAAGCATCTGCAAATTGTCAGAGAGAAATAACATACTGCTGTCTATTGAGGATGAATGGCCCACATTCCTGGTGCGTTATAGTCATTTAATTCTCCCCCTCAGCCCTTTCACCGTGGCTTTAACAGATTGCACTTGGCAGTGGCGAGATGAAGGGCGGTGGCGGGCTTGGCGCGTGCTCGCTCTGGAGAAACAAACACTTAAATGGATGCAGCTGACTGCATTCCTCAACAAGAATCATTTTCAAAAAACCCTCTCCAGGTTAACAGGACAAGTGAAATGATCATTAGTCAAATTCTTAATTACTTTAAAGTGAGAATAGGTGTAAAAAAAAGGTGCTCAGTTTGTCGCAATCTGCTTTGAAATGGACATTAAGCCTAATGGGCACATTATTAAGAACAATTTGTCTTCATTTTCAATTTTTCAGCAGCAGAGGGAAAGTATGACTTCCTGCCAATGACAGTGGAGGGAGGGGAGCCAGGTGGGTGGTGGCGGGGAAAGAAGGAGGCACGGGAAAAAGAGAAGAGCACAAGATAAGAAACAGAAAATACAAGTAAAGGGAGAGAAGTCTGCTGAAAGGAAAACAAGGAAACCACACAACGCGTGACAGAGCAAAAGAGAGAAGAGGAAAGGAGACAAAGCATCTTCTGATAGATACTGACAGAAAACCACCAACAGCTACAATATCAAGGTTAGGCTGTCGGATGGCGTTTCCCAAATGCTTGCAATTGAGCCTGATCACATGAACATCCCATTTCCTTCCACTACGGCTCATCAAACACGTGTGACAAATTACTGTGTCAAGAGGTTGGGCTCCACTGTGGTGTATGAGAGAGAAAGGAAGACAGTGAAGGGACAGGAGGGAGGGGAGAAGAGAAGGAGGACAAGGGAGGGGAGCTCGACCAGAGAGAGAGAGAGAGAGAGAGAGAGATGGAGAGAACACGGCTGGTGTCTCCCTTCGCTCAGAGGACAGAGAATGAAAACCCATTTGTGTCAGCTTGAAGCATCATCACTCAGAGGCGTGTGACGTAAAACGCCTACTTACAAGAACCTGCATGTGAAAATTAACGTTTGACAGAAGGTTAACGCATAAGATGAGGAATTCTGTCAACAAGAGGTCACACTGCCTCGGTGATTTAAAGATGGTTTGGATTATGAACAGAATGGAGGCTGAGAAACACAACAACGCTCTTCTTGTCTGGAAAAAGGAACCACCCCACCTCTTAACTTGTTTATCTTTTGTAATGTTTAACAGCATTGTTTGTTTATGTATGGTTCAAACTAAAGATTAGCACTACACGTACCTGGATGTGTATTGTGATGATTAGCAATAGATCAAAATGAAAAAAACCTAGAGACAATATTTTTGGCCTCAGCCCAGCTGAGTAGCTTACATGATGTAGCATTTGATATTACAGCGGGTAATACAATAAACATGGTACAAATGGCAATTGGTTGGAGATGATTATTTCACCGAGAACAAATAAAAGACAAATGTGCACATGCAGCAACTACATGCAAACACGGTGCAGTGAGGATGATGGGAAATCACCTTGAACGTCATCATCAACCAGGGCATCTGAGGATATCCCCAGGCAGCATGAAGTCAAGCAGAACACAGTCTATTAACCTTGGAAATATCATTGAGTGTTTTGCTTCTTTTACCTTTTGGAGGGAAATTAAAAGGCTCTTTGCTTTTTGGTGGAATCCAGCTTTCACCTGTTATGAATGACTACTATGATTTCTTTCTCCAGCTGAAAATGTCATAATATGATACTGAATACAAATACTGAAATGTGAGTAAATGTGTAATTTTGCTGTGTAAATACATATTGTTTTCATTATTGTGTCAAAGCTACACTCTTATCTACAGGAGAGCTGAGAATGAGCCGGTACAGGCTGGCCTCTTCCTTTGGCTGTGGGGGGAAATTGGTTTGCTCCAGATTCTAACAGGATACGAGTTTCGATAGAAAACATTAGTCAGTGTGTGTCCTCGAAGGATGACACACAAGCTAGTTTCAGCAGGCAGGTTTTCCAATTATTATCTTCCTGATCGCCTCAACTGTTCTGATTAAATTACAAACACACAAACACACAGTTAAACAGCCACCTCATATTGTCCTTGGAGAGTGCATTCGATATAGCCGTGATAATGCACTCATCAAACTAATGGATTCCCACAGAACTCCATTATGTTTTATGGAAATGTCTTCTTCTACCTTCTCTATTATTTCACTACAGAGGTATAACATGTAATTGCAGATCACTGATTAACCTGCAAATTAAAACTGCCTTGTTTACTTGACATCCACCAATATTCTTGATAAATTTGCTCAATTTAAAACCGCAACTTAACCGCAGCTGAAAATTGGTTTCTCGTTTGATTGTCATTAGCAAAACTAACTATGATTAGCAGTCTACTATAGTCTTTGGGCTAATATTTATCTTCTTGCAGAAACTATGTTTTGGCTTCACACCAGGACAATCACTGACCTCACAGTCACTATTTATTTTCAGATTCATTATGCTGAGCGCAGAGCCAACAACAAGCCAACAAGAAATGTACCACAGACCAAATATTTACAGCCCGCATTATAAATCCTCAACTCAAGGAGTTCAGAAGAATTTATGGAAAGCAATTATGTGACAGCCGACAAAGATGGCAAGCTGAACGTCAAACTCATCGAACTCAAAATAGCTGTTTGTCACTTTTCATTTTTAAGGTAATATACACGTTGAACAATATTGCTTTCTTACATTAATGATAAAAAAAATAATCCTTAAATAATAGTTATAAACTACCGTTATGAGATTAAGTTTGAGCAGACTGCTGAGCTGAAACAGTGTAAATGTGTGTGTGCGTGCGTGCGTGCGTGTGTGTGTGTGCATTTGAGCACCTGTGAGGCTGTCAGGTCGTGTCATCCTCTCGTAAATGTCATAACTCTGGGGTCCATAGGGGTCGGTGTTGTGGATCATGGAGCGGGGCAGAGTGGAGCTGAAGTGCTGGGGCACGGCGGTCATACTAGCCCTGACTGGAGACGATGAGTGAGTAGGCTGCTTAGTCAGTGGAGGGTTGATGCTCTCCACCATTGTCAGAGGCGAGCCCATGCGGCCTGATGATGACCCCGCCGAGGTCTGATAAGGCGAGGTTGTTCGGCTGGCGCCTCCCGACCGGGAGTTCGTGGAGCCCATCCGTCGCAGCGCAGCGGGGGAGTTTTTCTGCGTGGTGTAGGGCGAGCTGCTTGCGGCCGCGACGCTGTTACTGGCGCGCTGTGCAGAGGGCAAGGTTGTGGAGAAGATGCTGGAGAGGGGTTTGGGTTCCGTTACGACGGGGGAGCCGTAGGCACTGCCAACGGAGGTACGCAGGGAGCCGCGCGAGGGGGACATACTGCTGGCGTAGGCCGGCGAGTGAGAGCGAGAAGGCACGGAGCTCACCCTCCGCATAGCACGACCAGGCACAGCTGTCGTTACCGCCGGACCCTGCACGTCAGAGAGAGAACAATATGGCTTCATGCATTTGTTTTATTCAGGAGCTATACAATCATTAACAAGCATGTTGTACTATCTGCTGTCACTATGACATTCTAAAAAAAACAAAAAAAACACACAGCATTACAGAAACCAATTAATTACAGGGGATGACTTTACTCTGGGCCACGTTTATTTCCACCCCCCCCCCCCCTATGTCGCGTGTGACAACGCCATTTGGTTTCTCAGTGGTCTGTGTGTACAGCGCTGTATGGAGCATGATTATGTCGCAGTGCTCAGTGCACTGTTTGCCTTCTGTCCCTTTAAGCATTAGTTCACTTCACTGAAAGCAACAAAAAAAATGGAACAACAATCTTGGTGTTTCTCTTTTGTAATCATTAAAAGCTAATAGTCAATTATGTAATTAAACTTTATGAGGCCTTGGACACTGAGGAGTGGCTGTTGAATAAAACAAAATGAACTGAATATTTGCTTGTGTTACTCAGAAGGTAATACTTTGAAGATACATTTTGTGTTTGACAACAGCAATGTGTCGTCCGTTGACTGCTGGCAGTACCTGGGCTGAAGCCTGGCCCTCGGCCCTGGTATTCCTCCCCAGGGTACCAGTGCCGGCGCCAGGGAAGGAGTGCTGCATCCTCAGCTCCGCCTTGCCCAGGTTCTGGCTGCTGACGTAGCCGCTGCCGGCATCCTGGTAGCCACTGTCCGAGTACGAGTTCATCTGAGTGGAGCTACGCGAATTCCCCCCAGATCCTGAGAGAGTGTGACAGAAAAAGAAGGCCAAAAATGAAATGCAGTGAGAGAGAGAAAGTGGACAGGCTAGAGGAAGAGGAGACGGACACTTTATACATAGTTTCATAATAGACATGACCTTTACCTAGAAAGCATTGTTAATGACAAATGGCACAGCAGGTGAGAACCTTTCTGCCACCACTATAATTCCGTATTTCATAAGCTGTGATGAGCGATCCGTTGTTATAGGTGACACTCAAAGTATAAAGTGTGGAAAGGACAACGCTGCAGGGTGAAACAGGCTTTCTGTATCATCAAAGGATAAATAATGATATAATTTGTCGCCAAATGATTGCCATGTACACTTAGCGGGACAATGCTGAGATAAGAAAGCGAGGATGGGAGTGAGAGACTGCACACGATAGAGAGAAGGCAATAACAGACCCTCACTTTCATGGAGGGAGGACTGCTCCGGGGAGTACAGAGACACCTGCTCTGACTCAGTCCTGATGCGGTAGCTGGGCGACTGGGAGCTGTCAGTCACCCGAGACTTGGCGTCCCCCGCGGCGGAGACATCTGGGAAGACACAGCCGAGCAGGGAGTCAGACAAAGAGGAAGGGCTTTGCGTCGGAAACAATAAGAGTTTTGGCTTTGGATGGAAAGATTCTAATAGGCATTAAAGCAGTGAACAATTGATGGAGTTCAGAGAAAACAACAACTAACAATGATTCGCGCACCATTAGTTTCACGCTTGTGTACAGTGGATTCATTAAATCGGAATAGTTTCACTACTCTTACATTTCCCTACGTCTTCCTCTCCATGACAACAACCAGTGTGGAAGACAGGAACTGGAATCAGCCCCCTTATGTCCCTGTGCACAAGGTCCCCCCCCCCCCCCCCCCCAGTAATCCCAATCTAGTTAAGCGTGACCAGTGTCAATGAGTTACTCTGCAATCACTGCAACCAAAGGCAGCAAGTGGAGGGGAACCGAGAGGCAAACATTGGAGGCCGGGGCTTTTCAAATCCTGCCCGATTAGCGGGTGTGAGAATGAGAGTTGAATCCCATGAAGGCCTTGTTGCCCAAACTGACCTGTTGAATAAATCTGTTGACACATAAATGTAGCGTGGTGTTTGGCAACCTGGCTTTTTGCGCTCCCACCTCTGAAGATCTAAGGATGTTTGCCCATTTACAGATGGGACGGAGAGAGTCAGATTGAAAGAATACACATTTGGCATGGCTTGTTCCTCTGAGACTTCAGCAGGTCCATTCTGAATCCAACATATTCACTATTTGCAAAAACACCTTGCCAATTGTGTCCCTTTCAACGGTGCTGCTATTTCAATTTTAATATATAACTCTGCTTAAAATAACAACCACATAAATTAAAGTTTGTGTTTAGTCCTGCTTTCTTGCTCGCCCACTCACTGTCTCTTTGTTTGTTTGTACACATCTCTAGGTACAATTAGAGAGTATCATGATCCTTGTGCAAGATTCACAGTATTCATTTGATACGATATGATTTTCTTAATTTGTAATTTAGCTAATAAAACCACAGTATTACAGTTTGACATGATTAAACTTGTGCAAAAGACTTAATGCCCTCAAGGTCCTACAAATCATGCAACCATGTAAATCACACCCTGACAGAAGCAAACGTTTTGTCAGCTGTATGAAAACAGCACATTTATGAAATGTGGGCTACTTTACTCGTCAGTATAACAACACTGACAGCTCATGGTGACAACGCCACATTTCTTCGATGCAACTGTTGGTTAATAGCTAGACTTGAATTATATTTTGTTTATGCCAGAGAGTCTGAATCTCCAAACCTTCCTGCCACTTCATATTAATAGGCCAAAAGACAAATTACTACAGCACACTATACTACATTTTTGTGGAAACCATCTGTAAATCGTATGCTGCTTGAAATAATTCAAACAAATATATCACAGGCGACAGCAACCGGGAGGTGGGGTGTAATGTGACAGGGGATAATAATGAGATGCATAATATGCCTCACCCACCTGGGGGTGGGTTGATGCTGCAGCACCCTCAGCATCGCTCTGAAAACAGGTTTATTAAAACTTTACTTGATAATATTAATATTGCAGAGGATGCAGCAAGGCTTAATCAACCTTATTTTTCCTTTCTCTCTATGTGAACTTTTTTGGACCCCAATGCTCTTTGGCGACGGGCCCTGACACACACAGAGAGAGAAGGTAATTAAAATGTAATGTGGGTGATACAAGAGACCCGTTTAAGTATTTACAGAAAAACAATGAGATTCTAGGTTTTATAAGATCAGGAAGCAGTCATATGTCCTTTAAACGCAAGTAATAACCTGACTGAACTACTCTTTTGTCTCTTCCGATCCCGGCAGTGATTCTGTGTCTGGCACACGGCGTGTCGTTTCAGACCACAGGGTTTTAATACTGAGCCTTGACCCCGTTTGATAAATGAGATGCCAGAAAGCCCGAACAGAGACGGGAGAGAGGGAGACAACAAGAAAGAGAGACAGAAGCCCTTTTTCCACACACTGAAGATTACACTTTTCTGGCTTCCATTATCATGTGTGGCAGGGTTTTTGGCGTTCACAATAAGGCGTCTCATATGGTACAATTGAAAGTTGTTAATGTTGCCGTGTTCAGCCATAACTTGGCCACTCTGGATAAAGTATTTTTCTCTAAGAAACTGAAGAAGAGAGTTGGAAGTTATTCCACAGGGGATAGATTTTAAAACTTATTTTGCAGTTGAATATGTATCTCTACTACTTACGCTCACTTTCGTAACCTCAGTTGTCAAAGCACCCTAAGGCCCCCCAAAACATTTTCTTGTCTATTAATTATGTATTAGATAAAACTACACAATACGGTATACAGTCAAGCTGCACCCATACCGACACTGAGCACGTCTGTAGCTCATAAAACATTGTATTCACACTTCCCTCACTGCTCTTTTGTAGGTATTTCCCTATTTCTAATTAATGTGTTAGAAAATTATGTGAGTTTTCAAAAAAATATATCTATACATAAACTACGGTGAAATCTGAACTTTTGTTTGGCACTTTGCATTTCTACTTTAAAACAAAGAAACCAGACGTGTCACATGTTAACTAATAATACATACCGTAATAATACTAATAATTCATAATTTGTTAAGATTTGCAACATATACAGTATGTCTAAATAGAAATATTTCTGGAGGTTTTGGAGACAATCAGAAGAAGCATGTTATCAGCTCATTTACACCACAGTACCAACAACAACACAAATGACTCGCTCTATTCCACCATCAATATCTGACAGCAATCATCTAAAAGTCTAATTTTTCTGGGGGGCATACCCCCCATTTTGGTTTAAAGATCCTTCCCATTTATGAGGTGTCAAGGCTGGCAAGTGTGATGATGATATGTTAAACTGTCAGAATATTGAGGGAATGCATATCAGAAGTAAAGAAGACGAGGGCCCGAAACAGAAACCGTTCATTCTGTGGTGTTTTCTACCCTCAGGGGACACGAGGTGCGACTCGATGATATGTCCTGGGGCCAAAAGGCCGTTTACACACCAACACAATATACAAAACTCCCAGACAGCAGAGGCAGACAGTGTTTCATGTTGCCAAAAAGCCCCACAGACAACCTGGCCCATTACGATATGTGCCACACTTTTACACTTTAATTCATTTAGATTGGAAAAAGTACATTGCCACATCTGACTATCATTTATCATCTACCCTACAATGATAAATCAATACGACGCAAAACAGTGATTGTGATTAGTCCCCGGCGCTGTTCAAACACTAATGAAATGCATTCAGCAGGAAATGGGGAATGGGCATCAAATGAGAAAACAGTGTAGAATTCATATTCCCGGTGCATAAGTACAACTATAACCCTTTAGGCTTTTCTGACAGGATTGACAATAAAAGATTAATGACCATTGCAGAACTTCACTATGTTCCACTATGCAATAAATAAGCCATGAAAAACATTGGTATATTCAATTCATTATCAGGTCTCTGGTGAAGACCCTTCAAGGAAGTGGACTAAACAAACAGAGACCAAAGGGGTCTGGGAGAGATCCTTCCGCTCAACATCAAGGATGGTGCTGTGTGTGAGTGGGCCGACATAGCTTAGATAAATATTAAAACAAGAATACGCCTGAGGCTGTCCATTAATGTGAGCATGGTTGAAATGCTTCATGTTAACGATGATTATTGAGGAAATGTAAAACATGCCTGCACTACACAAACGCACTTAACAGACCCTTAGCGGAACAGTTATGCCTTACTTATGTCACATATGTCACTATGTACTATCAAAATCAGTGTGATACTGAACAGAACCGCCTCATCCTCTATAATTTAGTGTGGACCTCATAAAGTAAACCAAGAATCAAGCCAAGCAGATGGGTATTTATGTCTCACGCCGGTTATTGATCACTGACTGGTGTAGTCAGGGTCAAACAGGAAGTAATGAAGTTTGCTTCAAACCTTTAGAGAGGACACGCAAATAAGTCAGCAAAGTGGATAGTGCAACAAGAGACATCAGTAAAACAAGTACAAAACATACTCAAACTGTAAAGGTATAATAAAATAAAAAATGCTAAAAAATACAATATATACAGATCAGATGAAGTGGTTGAATACCGTTTGAGGGATGAAATATTAAGTATTTGTATGGCTCATACATACAATGATGTTGATACTAATAGCAATATCCACAGCAACAAGTGTCCCCTAGTCGGTGATATTGTGAGTCCATTTTGTTTCAGTAAAACTCTCTGGGGTGAGCACTGATTTGTTGTTCAATATTAATTGTTTGACTAATATTGCACCATGCGTAACTATCAGGTTACCAATGAGTGAGTGTAGAGGACACGTAATATGATCTGAATGCATGTAAACTTGGTTAGAATTGCACAGCAAAAACTGATTTTGTTAGGAAGAGGGATATCTATCCAATCATTTGTGTTTGAGTGTACATACCTGCAGTTCTCCAAGGCAGGGACTTCTCAGACGAGCTGTACGGGAGAAAACAGGAGATGGAAAAGTGAATACATGCACTACAAACCAGAGACACCACAGTGACAGACATGTGTGAAATCATGTGGAAGAGACACCTTTCAACCTCATGTACGTTTTCTTTGGGCCTTTCATAACAGGGTCACAGATGGTAATCACTGTTTGAGATAAACAGCAAGGAGATTCAGAGTATACTGGCCTCAGAGCAGATTTCATGTTTACAACTCCGATGTAAAGTCCATTCCTGTCATCTGTGTTTATCCAGACCTAAAAGGTGCCTTTGGTGACAGCTCGTGTTTTGAGGACCCATCAGCAATAAGAGATATTCTAAAACTGAGGGACTGGAAGCTGTTTTTCCACTTGCAGTTTAATAAACAAAACCAAAAAGAACAAAAGGCCACTGGATTGGATACATCCTGATGGGAGCTCCGGGAAAAAGCAGAAGTGATCATAGCGTGTATTCTCACACACTGAGTGTACAAGCTCACAGCATCCTGGCATCCTAAAGCAACCCTGACATGCTTGCCGGTGTATAATCCAGCACAGAGAGAAATTCAGAGAGATACTCAGTCTCCAGAGAATAATGTGGCAGAATAATGGTCGAGCCAGAGAGTGGTCACAGTCTGTGACTTCTCAGCCACAACACTGAGGATACCAAGCAGCAAAAACAGATCGGATCTAGGGAAAGTGTGTGGGTGATCGATGATGGATCGGCCTCGGTCAGTAGATGAGGGACCATTCTTAGTGGCAAGATAATACAGGAAAGCATCAGACCACGTTCCCAGTAGACTATGGCAGAAATCCATTGGGAAACGTCCTCTAGACCTTTGGCTTGAGGCATCCATACAGTAGGAAAGCTACAAGGAAAGCGCAAAGTCCAACCGTTAGCTGGAGTTTTACTGGTGAACCCACCAGTACAGGAAGTTTTCCCTCCCACCAAATAGGGGACCGGGCTGTGAGAGTAGTTCCTGCCATTTTTCGATGATAGAGAAAACAGGCCAGCTTTGGCAACTGCATTGCTGAATTTATAGTTGATGCAAGGGGTCAACAGAGTCCCACTTCTAGTCCCACTAGAAACCTACAGTGACTGTTTGATAGTTGAGCATCTGATTTAATCCGCTGATGTCCTCGCAATGCTAGGCCCATGGATTGTGCATAACCAGACTATATTCTTTCTGGTCATTACCTGATGTTGCGGCAGCTGCTATTTTTCTATCTAAGGTGACACTCGGTGAACTTAAAGAAGCATGGCTCTCCGAATTTTAATGAGCACGCAGGCAATTAAAAAGAGGAAGTTGGGGGAGCTGTGCTCCACTGAACCATGGCAGACAAAGTAGAAGAATAGATGACCATAATGTTGATACACCATGCATGCTGCATGCCGACCGGCTGGCTGGATGAAGGCAGCGTAAAGAGATTGTAAAACTGCCAATAAACTGCTGATAAACTACGGGCCTAAACCTGACAGGACCCTTTATTTCCCATCAACCCCTTTTGGCTTGGTGGAGGTTGCATCTTTTAGGGGTTTTGCTTGAGGTCAAGTTTCATGACCACACCCCTGTATGCTTGTCGAAATGAAGGGAGCGGTCAACTCTGGGAGGTGTCATGAAATGCAATGACTCCCATTACAACCCTAAAGTGCACCATCACCTCTGCCGACGTCCCGCTGAGCTATTGAGCCAAGCAGTGGGAACACCATGGTTAATGCTAATTTCCATTCACACACAAATGTCCAGTGACAGCCATTTTATTTGTCCTTCTATGTCAGTCTTTAAATTAAAAAGGTGTGAAAATGGTGTTGCATGTTTTCTCTTAAGAGTCCCTAGATGAATACATGCCCCCCCAGAGGGAAAAGCGTCTACGTTTAAAATGTGATTATATCTTTTGTCAGTAACCGGATTTCTAAAACATCATGGGAAACCTGTCTCCTTATTAGAACAGGATTATTAAAAGACCTGGATAACAAAGCTAGATTTCCACTGAAGACACTTGAATAGTTAAACATGATTCAACCCGTACCGATGCTTCTAAAAGGTCTCGTGGCCATTTGCGTGCCAAAGGTACTTGTATCTCTGTGGCAACAGTGAAGCAACGTGAAAGGAAAGTACCTCGCCACTTAGTACTTTTTGGGGGTGTATTCAAAATGTAACTGCAGGATGTAACCACGAGAAAACAAAACATTAGAATAAAATATATATTATTTTCCATTGTTTGCACAATTACGGAAGTTGTATTTCATTTTGCAATTTTCATACAGTTTTTCTAATGCAATGTGCATTAAAATGTGAAACACAGCTAATGAATACAACACCTAGTCGTCACAACAAGCCAATGACTCAACTAAATTAGTAATTATGGCTAATGTTTTGAAGAACATTGCCTTTTCACTAAAGTTCAAATCCATGTTCTATATTTATTGGAATTTGGCTTGTTTGGTCCACTAACCAATGTAGAAATTATTGTTATTTTATTTTGACAGGCTAAATGTTAACCTGCCACTGATGGCCCAATGACAATGAGGTAAATGCATCACAAAACTAATTTGGTTGCTGATTTTCATTGTGACTGGCACACAAAAAGAACCTTTTCATATTAGAAGCAGTCATATTGAGTTAAGAAAGACTGCCTCGTCCTCTAGCTTTTATTCTAAAATATATCTTGAGCTGCCACTCAGTTTGTTAAATGTCATGAGTGAGTGAGTGACAATGGGACAACCACAGGACAGCAAATGTGTCGCTTATATCTCCAAATATGAACACTGATAGTGGTTGTATACACTAAATTTGGGGTCTAAAACACAGAACCCTGCAGAGGAAATGAAAGTAAATAGCCTGGCTGTGTATATTTTCAGAGAGCTGTTGTCCAGACCTTTTTGCAAGCACTTGAAGCGGCTCCATACCCACACCTCTCTAAAAATGAAGAAAGGGGAAATTGACACTGAGTCCTGAGTACTGCAATTTGCTGGTAGTAGGTGGGTGTTTTTGTAGGTATGCAAGCTGGAGTACAAGAATGCATTGTGTCAAAAAGCATTTATCAAAAAGCCAGAAGAGATCACAGAGAGCCATTACAGCCCCTGGTCAGACCAAGTTTAATGTATACACATATATCACAATTGTATCATGGTCCATTTGAGAACGAATGCGGCTCAAACTTGGAATCATGTGAGCATTTGGAAAAAAGTATGCAAATAAAACTTGCATTTCTTCATCTGCGACTGCTGCTGGCCTTGGTTAAAGGCATTAGTATCCAGTGTTCTACATAAAAACTTTGGTTGGTACGGCACTAAAAACAGTAGATACATTATAAATACAGTAGATACATTATAAATACATTATAAATAATGCAGCTAGGGAGAAAGAAGAAACTGCCAAACTCAGCTGATGGGATGAACTCTGTACTCAACAGGCCTCTACTGCCGTTTGGGCAATCAGCAAGCCTCCAGTATGTCACAAAAGTAATCAGCGCTTTTTACAGGCATATTCCTCTCATAAGAAAAAATACTCCATATCAATAACCATCCGGTGTGATTGGATATTAGTGGAGAAACACCATTTAAATGTTGGAAGTACTAGAGTATACCAGTATCTTATCACCATGGTAAGATACTGACAATTGACAATGCTTACATTGATGTCCCAGTTGAATATGGAATCCCTCAGTAATCAGGGACATACACACATGTAGTCAGCACATGTGTTCATGAGCATATTCAAATATGGCAAGAGAGACTATGTTTGATTCAACGTCTGACCATTATATCGTTATATGTAACCATACATACTTTCTAATGAAACGTGACCAGCGTATAGGTTTCATTGGTAAAATATCCACACACTCGAGCAGTGTCTTTCAACCGTTTTGATGCTTTTAATGGTTTTATGTGAAGCACTTTGAATCGCCTTGTTGTTGAAATGTGCTCTACAAATAAACTTGCCTTGCCTTTTGAGCCGCGGCACATTTTCTACTATAAAAAAAAACCTGCGGCACACCAACAACCAAAAAAAGTTACAAAATGTCACATTGTAGCATATTACAACATACTGTATATGGTTGGTAATTATTGCGCTACCTACTGACATGGAAGTGTTACTAGGCCAGCCACTATATTGCAGGCTCAGACCCTCAACAATGTAAAATTATAAACAATAATTATAAACAATAAACAATAAACAATATTTTTTTGGACCGATTTAAGTAAAATTGGACATTTTCCCATGGCACACCTGCGGCACAGTGGTTGGAAATCACTGCACTAGAGCACTATGCTGGGCTTTTAAAATATGTGGCCTTAATAGAATCAAATAGGCAAAAGCAACAGAAAAGACCATAATATTAATAGTGCCTGAAAAATCTGACCATTAAGCAATCTCTTAAATGTCACAGTCTATTAACCTCAACTGTAATTTCCCTTGCCACTTGATGGAATTACATTTTAACTACACCTAAAAGACGGTCCACATATTACTTGTTTAATCAAGTGCAACTGAAAACAGTGATGCATGAATGAATGTTACAAAACACGCATGTAACATTTCAAACCATGTTGCTATGACTTATGAAAAAAATGCAGACCTACATATTATTACAGATTATGTGCATTTAAATATTCAACCTTGATGTTTTATTCTGCATTATTTTATTAGCGGCATAGTTCATGTTGGAGAACTACAACTATAAGGCCGTTATTGGCCAATGCCATCACATTCATGAATATCAGTGCATCTCCTCATCTGCTGTATCTTTGTCAAAAGAAATGTAGGTAAACAGTCAAGCCATGTGACAATATAGGACTGGTGTTTGAAGAATCAGAGGAGTTCTCTGGAGCCCATTGGGATATTATATGTGGTATTGAGCCGTCCAAATGAGCCTGACATGCCCGAGCCACAGGACAGAATGTGTGGTCACTGAGGTGTGATGATGAGGTGAGCTGACGAAATGGCAATGAGCTCCCAGAACAAACTCAGGAGCTCCTTCCGCGCTGACGGCAGCGCTTCACTGGGCAAACAACACTCCACTATCATGCACATTCACACACACATTCCTTCACTGATAAACATAGGCTTAATATTTTGCCGACAGAGAGAGCTGTTTACATTTTCATTTCGGTTTAACATAAAAGTGATTTGAGTAGATTAGCCGGGACAAAATCCTGCAGATTTAACCGTGTTTTAACCGTGTTTCTGATAAGCCACGATAACACTGGAGCAAACCTGTCCATTTCAGGGACGGGGGGGGGGGGGGACATTTTCAGATTTACAGTACAATCATATTTTCGCAAACTGGGACGCTCCATCACTTTGCCATAAGGTTACACTATGGAATATGGTCACTGCTGTGGAGGATGAAAACGCCATGTGTTGGATTGTTGCTCTGTATGTGTGTGTGTGTGTGTGTGTGTGTGTGTGTGTGTGTGTGTGTGTGTGTGTGTGTGTGTGCATACATATTCTCATTACCTGCTGCTACCAGTGCCTGGTGACTCGGCCCCGAGTCTGCATCTTTCCAGCTGATTGGCCACAATCTGCCTTTCCACTTCCAGCTCCCTGGTTAGCCGCTCAAACTGGAGCTCCTGTGCACGCACACACACACACACACACACACACACACACACACACACACACACACACACACACACACACACACACACACACACACACACTTTCATCAGAGACAGCTTTATGTACTTTGAAATGACAGAATGTGAAGTCAATATGAGGGAGGCAGGTTGACAGTTTGACAGCTAGCTCCTACAGTGTTGTGCTCCATCATGGCTTGTAGGTTGATGATGACACAAAATAGAAGCTTAAGACACCTCAGACAAGTAAATCCAAATATAAATAGAGGCTGTGTACATTCTTTCTTTCTTTCTCTCTCTCTCACACACACACACACACACACACACACACACTCACTCACTCACTCTCCCGCTATATGGTCCACTGCTATTTCCCCAGCCCACACAGAGAGATAAGCACCACTTCAGTGGGTGATATTTAGCCTTGGTGGCACTGTTCCTATGGGAGGGAGTCGAGTAGAAATCAGCATTTGACTAATTATCTAGCCTGAGCGAAGCCATTACTTGCACAGCTCTCTAGCTCCAAGCACTGCATCATGACACTCATAAGACACACACAGGGGCTTTAGTACACATAAAAATGGCCTTTCTGGTTGTTGTTTTTCATTCTGGTGTGTCACGTTCAACCTCATGGATGCACCGGAAGCAGTGAAAATGTTACAGCGTACTTCTCTTTTTAAATTCTGTTTATTAAGTCTCTCTTTCCAAATTCTCAAACCAGAGTTTGTGATTGTTGGAACAGTGGAAAGACTAAAAGATGGTTTTGATGAGTTTGATTTTGTTTCTGTTGTCTGAATAGAGTCTGGTGGCTTTGAGGGCAGCATAGTAACTATGTTTTGTACATTAAGGAATTATAGTAACTGTTCAAATCTGTTGAATTCATTTACAACGCAAGTCACATAGCGATAAATACCTGTGACGATTGCAGAGTAATTTGTCCCAAGAATAAATGCCAATTGTACTCTTTCCCACTAAAAGTCCAGATGTTTTGTTTTAGACCAGTGTGAAAGGGGCTGTAGAAATCCCTTTTTTATCCACCCATACCACGGCAGTATAAAGAGAAAATTCAAACTAGCACCAACACTCATGTTTTTCTTCCAAAAAAGGACTCAGTCACCAAAACTCTAGATGGCAGGATCCTCGCCCTGCTCTCCCTTAGTTATCCCATGTAATGGCCATTACCATGGTCAATTACATTCATAGTCAGCTGCATTCACACACAGACACACACACAAACTGACTCTCAGCTTCTTTTGTGACCTCTGAGGAAGTTTGGCCACTCTACGACACTAAGACCCGCCTACTCTCCACACCTACTGTTCAATGCTCCCCGAGGGTGCACTGAAATTTCCCTTTACATTGTGGACATGCTCTGCTCACCCCTCCCCCACGCTGCTACTTTTCACCCTCCACTGCTCTCCTCTCCCTCGGTTGCTGATGTGTGAAGCTTAACTGCAGTGAGCGGGAGGGAAAGCTGCTAAGTCCACGTTCCTTAATGACATTTTTTCCCCCTCTCGCTGAGATAGCCGTGCACTGCTATGAGTAACTCTGATTAAATCTTGCGAGGCAAATTAGATAAGATAAGATAGACCTTTATTTATACGAAAGAAAACGTTTGTGACCAAGATGCTGGATGGTGAAATGAACATCCATAGTAGTATTACATATACTAAAAAAAGGACAGCCTGGTTATTGTTTACCTTCCTGAAGTGGTGGAGGTGTGTTTGTTTGCAACATGTCAATGGCTGTATCCTCTGGTAACATTCTGACAAAACAGAATATGTTCACATCTTGATGTGGAAACCCATTTTTACTGAACAATAGTGCAGCTAACAAATCACCGATAATCTTCATGACAAATAAAATGCCTTTTCTGTCGCTGCTTCTCCATAAAAGCTAAAAGAATCTGTTAAATTAATGAAATAATTAGAACAACCATTTCTGTCAATGTAATTATCTTCTGAATATTCACTTATTACTTGATATTTGGCTCCATATAACCAAATTCTTCAAATTTAATTGGCCTTTAAGCTGTCACTTGCTATTAGAGAAACACTTCAGAAAAGCAGTGTAACTCCTCGGTTGAACAAAAAAAAGATTGAGCAAATTACATTTTCTCTATCAGATCATTATCCCAATCATTTAATCGCCCACCACAGGCCAGACTCCTGAGGAAATAGCAAGGATCATCCCAACGCCTGCTTATTCCTGATACATAAAACACATGAACGAACGAACAGAGTGCACATCACAGCTCCGGGAGGAGAACAAAGATAGAGTGGCCGAAACGCTGATTTATTTAGAAAAATAAATGAGCCGTAAATCCTCTTTGTGACACATAACCCCCTTCTGAGTGATTTAGTCGCATGAAAATTGCCAATTTCAACTTTTCATTCCAAACAATCATTCCTGTTCCCAGTCTTACTTTTTTTTGAGACAGATGTGGCTCAGTAATCAAAAACACAGAAATGTATTGCTACATATGTGCAGAATGTCAAGGGGAGAGGGACTTATTCAATTCACGGGCTGCTTTTTGACACAGCATTCATTTTAAGAAATTGGACGGTTTTCTTCTTTGAGCAAGACATCTTGCGATCTGAACTCTTGGTCCCGCACACACTCCTCAAAGAAATGCACATAATTCTTACTGAGCCCCAGGACTGAACTTGGACTTAGTAGACTGCACCTACTAAGTGATGCACAATGTGGCAGTGCCATTGTTTCCCACAAGAGACTTAGATTAAATTATTGTGACACCATTTCTGCACAAACACACACACACACACACACACACACACACACACACACACACACACACACACACACACACACACACACACACACACACACACACACACACACCTGTATCTTGTATGCATTTACGATGCTGTAGTAATAAGATGACTTTACGGTGCAAACAAGGGATATTACTTAATGCTAGACCTTCAAGGTATAAGAGAGAGGACATTGAATATAAGTGACAAGGGAGGGGGGAGAGAGAGAGAGAGAGAGAGAGAGAGAGATTCAAACACAGTCTACTTGATACTAATCTGGAATTACTCCAGTGTGTGATTCTGCCACCAATGTGCAAGAGAGAACATATGGTGGAAGTGACAAGAGAGGGATATAACCCATATGGACACACACAGACAACAGGAAGAAGAGAGAGAGCAAGATTCAAATATTTGAATACAGTTCACTCCGACTATATATATATATATATATATATATATATATATATATATATATATATATATATCAGTCTGGGAGCACTGGGCCATTGTAGAAGAGAGTAAATGGGACAAATACGGTACAAATACAAATTAACATAAAAATGAATGTTTTACTCATCCTCACACAAACAACCATACATACAACTAAAAGATTAAATGAATCCTCCATGAGTAAAGCTTATAGTTACTGTATGCAAGTCATGTATGAATATGTAGCAGACGCTTATGGGGGGGGGAAAAAGAGAGAGTTAACACTATCTAAATGAAGACAGAGATTTCCTGCTCGTGCAAATGTCACTATTCTTGGCCCACCATTTCTGTGCCTTCTCTCTTTTAAGCTCATAATCCAATTGTTTTGTTTGGCAGTGTGTCACACTGTCAAGTCCAGCGTCTTCATCTTATGCGGCACTTCTCATTACACAGTTGTAAACGCAAGGCACGAGAGAAATAAACAGCTCTGCCTCGCTTGATGCTTCAAAAAAAGAGTGACTTGGCCTTCAAGCTGGCTGATTAGATGGTCTGTGATATTGATCAAGCCCAGCCGAAAGAGACATCTGTTGCAGCCATAAGGCAGTATAAGTCTCTGTCACTAGTGATATTCAAAGCTGCTCCAAGGCTGTAGCGGGCAGGCATCTTGCCCAACCCTGTTGTTTTCTTACTGTGGAGAGTTTCCTGCATGAAGCTCCATCCTCCAAGTCTTTTCTATTGCTTCACAAATTGTTTGCAAATTGGTTGCAGCAGTTGTAGAATCCCTGTGTGTCATATTGGTTTTTGTTATATACTGTATTATTAGTTCGTTGTTTTCATTAAACATTCTTTTTTTGGAGCACAATTTCCAATTTTTCGGTAATGATGGCTGACACTTTTTAGAAGCAGGAGTCTGGCAAAGGTCAGGTGGCGTAGCAAAGGTCATGGCCTAGTCTTTCAGTCAACCATGAAACAACAATGCAGCCTTTCCGTCATGCTGAGTTTACTGGCCTCTCAGATGGCATCGAGGATTACTGTCGTGCCTCTTTACTATCACATTCTCAGGCTTTCCTTGGCAAAAAAAGAAACCTTCTGAAGTGCGTATCCTCTCATACACATTTCAATAGACTTTCCTTTTTGCCAATGACCCATTAAGACAATGATGAATAAGGGTATATCTATAATAGATTTAGCTAATACCCATAATTACCGTGTGATAGCACGAGGCTATGTGCCAAAGTGGACCCTGGTCTGATGGAACAGGGACAAGGACCTAAGTGGGCCTCACATTAGCCATGGAGAAGGAGTACTCTCTACTCCATGTAATTCATTCCATGCTTGGCCCCAACACAGAATAGGAGACATCTATTCACCGTAACAATCCACTAAGTCAGACGGAGCACAGTAGTAATGGCCGTTAAGCAGGACAGATGCTTTTGTAAAGAGTGTGGGGGCAGCAGCCTTGGTCGGTACCGGGTTTATGCTGCGTTTACGCCAAACTCACCCGATCATTTTGTAGTTATTCGCGCCATTCACGCTAGACGTGCCGAAGAGGGGGAGTGGCTTATCTCCATGGAAACCGAGCCATTTATTTCCGCCATTAACCATGAAAGAAACAACTTAAATAACATCAAACGCCCTGGTGTCTGGATTCATGACATCATCCGTAGCCGCAAACAGCTCTGTGAATTTTCACCGACTTCTTCAGGAAGGTGTGTCCATCGTTTCTGGTTCAGCAACGACAGGACGTCAGTGATGACAGGAGGAGGATCTCAACGCTGATAACCTTTCGCAAAACAGCGTCATACAAATCAAAGTTCTACTAGAATATGTGTCAATACATTTGATCAACACACTCCCTGAAGTCCCTGTTGTACTAGAGAGCATATACTTTTGTTTGTTTGTTTGTTCTGTGTGGACTTCACTGTGGAATCAGGGAAAGGCACCACCCAATCAAGTTGCGAACGCAGGTGTTTACGTCATCGTTTTCAAACTCATCCGGTTATGCCTGTCCACACAACGAGGTAACCCCGGAGTTTCCAAACGTATCCGTCCTCGGGTCCGTTTTGAAACACCTCCGTTTTCGGCGCTCTAAATCTCCGGATTAGGGTGGACGCTCAGTGTAAAAACGTAGCGAAACAAATGCGTTTTTAAATGGAAACGTAGTCATGTGGATGTAGCCTTAGTGTGATCAGGGAGGACAGAAACAATGGGTGGTCGGCTTTTCTGTACCAACAAGGCTTCCAATGCTTTTATTTGACATTACAATGAGCCTGTTGGGCATGGTCGGCCTTTAGTCCCAGAGCTGAATCAGATCCTGTCCCCTTGTGTCCCTTAGATGGGGCCTAAAGAAACAGATGACACATGGCAGCAGACCCAGCTACCGATATACAGGCTCCCTTGTCATCTTTATGGATGCTGACAGTACAAGACCCATCTGAAATGCCTGAAGTGGCTTCTGCCCGCTGCTGGTTCAGCACATGGTGCAGCATAGATAAGCGAGGGAGCTTACGCACACATAAACCCCAAATGTCATGTATTGACATAACCTACACCAATTACTACACCATCATGTATTGATTATTAATCAATAATTGAAATATTAACAGTGTGCATATACAGGGTGTATATACAGTGTTAAAAAAATAATATATCACATTATTTGATCCTTTTAGATATTTGTGTCAGTACCACCACACTTTAATCAGTTCAACCTTGAGTCCAAATCAACATTTGTGCCAAATTTAAAGAAATTCCGGATAATTTGCATTCATAAGAATGGGCTGGACGACCTGAAAATAAAATGCCTCTTTCAAGGAATGTCTCAAGGACATAATACATTGGAATATATCGCCTTGCTGATAGAATACTTGTATTTACCACAGAAAGTCAGTACCGTGGCATAATGGAGGACGTTCCTTCGATTTTTTTGTGGTCCAAAAGAGAGGCTTCAAACAAGCCAAGCTCTTCAAACAAGATAGGACAGATCGTCAGTGATGCGTATTTCAAACATCTTTCACACAATATTTCAACCAGCCCACTCTTGAATTGTTGCGTCACTTCCTCATAAGTTCATTCAATTGGACAACCAGAAAATGTAACACATGTCAGCATATACCGTAGCCTGCTTTATACCTTGGTGTGTAGTTCTGCTAACTTGAATCCATTATTCAATACATTTGAATGCATATCTAATGCTTTGTTTGGCCGGTTTGGGTGTTCTCTATTCAGACAAAATGAAATATTATCATATAGGAATTTCATTCTGCTACAACCTTGCAAGTAGTTTTCCAGAATAAAAAGTTATTGCATTAAATATTTTGACTTATATAGCGCTCCTTCGTAAACTGTCAGCATGAGCATTAACACCCACACCTCTTCTCAAATCACTCCACTCGCTTGCAGCTTTGTATGTCCAAAACAGATGTAACACTACTGTATGTGTATGTTGGCGAAAAACTGATTTCCTCTA
This sequence comes from Myoxocephalus aenaeus, assembly GCA_038501785.1. NCBI lineage: Eukaryota > Metazoa > Chordata > Actinopteri > Perciformes > Cottidae > Myoxocephalus > Myoxocephalus aenaeus. The sequence continues at coordinate 642,282 of JBAMJR010000187.1, forward strand.
AATATTTGATGCCTGTGACTCCTGGGTGAACTTTCCCATAATTATGACTCCGGTGTGAACTTTCCCTTACACAAAGCAAGCTCAGTTTAGGAGTCGAGTGATCTGCTATATCTGTATGTTCCGGACTGAAGACAATACACATCATTGTTGTTCTTATGGCTTAAAACATATCTATGGGATGACGGGAGGAAGGTTCACGATAAGTGCAAGACGTCATGAGGGCTTCTGAATATAAGGGAGACTCTCCGCAGTCTAGGATGTGCGATTTGTTAAGCATTACGTCGCATTTCTGACTCTGTTCCTTCTTTGCAAAGAATAAATGTCCTGATTAATGATTTTACAACCGGTGTCGAGTAACAATTTTTCTAACAGTGTATTTGTAGCTAGTATGGTGGCAACGGTATATTTACATTTATACAAAATATCTGTGATGCTATCTCTTTTACTGTTATGTCTGGAGAGGAATGCATGTCCATGTCATGTGAGATTCACCATGCACACAACCTACAGATGCATCATTTCACCTCCTGTATGTAAAACAAGAAACCTACAACATCATACATGCCACCACATATGATACATTAGGATGATATTTCACACATCGCTAGCTGTGCTAGCGATGTGTGAAATTATGCTTGGTAACTCAGCACCTTCCTTTATGTGACAGAATAATAATTGTGAGCAATACATCAGAGAAATTGCTGCCTAATCCTCGGTAGTGTGAGCCCAAATCCGACTATTAATTAAGATTGGAGATCTTATCCTTAATAGTTCTCGTTAGCCTGAGTGCCGCCCGTGTGAATCTGTGGTAAAGTGTGTTTTGGCGGTGCTGGGAATTGGGCCTGTAAAGACAGGGCTGCATGTTCATTTGTGAGGTTCAGGGCCATTTTACATAAACTGGTGCGGATGGCTTTTCCTCTTAACCAAAGATGAGAATCTACCAGAAATATGTTTGTTCATTAAGTGGCAATGAGGCTTGACAGCTCTTCATCCTCATTGCAGTGTGGCAGACCCATTCCAACGAGAGCCCGACACTGTAGCGCAGTGGGAGAATGACAGCAGAGGTTAAAGGCGTTCCTGCAGCAGCAGGGACAGAAAAGCAGGCCTGAGGGGTGAGCGAAAAGAACAGGCCTCAGAACAGGCAGTGTGACCAGACCTGAAGGAACCACGCAGTGCAATTACTTACAAAAACTGCCACAAAGTCAGCGGCATGCCACCATAGCAGAATTATAATAACCACATTGGATAGAAAGACATTTAAAAATACTGCAAAGTGGCTTGCAGAGGTAAGAGAGTACAGCAGTTATAGGTGATTCAGAGGGAGAAAATTGCTTCAGCACCCACAGCTGCACCAGAGCTTTTGTACTGTATAAGCTGATAATGTGACAAGAGGCCACAAACAGAAATGCAAATCATCATTCACTCTCAGATAATGGAAAAGCAAGTTTACAATAGAACATAATTTCTGCCAGGATTTCTAATGCTGCATTACGAGCATTTATTGCAGGGAATCCGCAGAGCAGCAGCTAAAATTATATTTTAAGTCCTTCTATTGAGGGAAAATTGACATACTGCAGTTGTATACAGACATGGAATTTAAAGTAAAAGCAGGATGAATACTGTTGGAAAATTGATTTACTGCTGGCTTCCCATGTCCAATAATGAGTCACTCCACATTTACCTCCATATTGTACCAGTACATTTTAAAAGCTGCTTATGATTCCGTGTTCACTAAAATACAGTGTATTCCATTGATCCTGTGCTGACATTTCTTTGTCAATTTTAACTTTATCTTTAAAAAAGAAAAATAAGCTAAAAAAACTAAAAGAAAGTTCTCTCAAGTGGTAATACAAAAACACAATTTAAGGATGATCTCCAACTCCAACATGGAGTTTAAAGCATTGCACCAAAGAAACATGACGAATGAGACGTAATCTGGAGTACTCAGATTACTCACTGGAAGACGTGTCAAATTGTTAGTTGTTGCACTCTATAAAAAAACGCAGTGACTAAAACATTGTTCACCAGACCTCATCGCTCCAAAAACTATTCATGTTGGTGGCATTTGAGATAAAACATGTTGCCGACACGGAGGAGTAAGACCAGAGAACATTGTTTTTCCATATATTTGAGCATGAAAAGGAGATTATAATTTGGCTTGATAATTAAAATGACATTATAGAAACTGTCATTTGTGTGGTGAATGCTAAATAAAAGGAGCTGTCATGAGCAAGTACAGCAGCCAGCACTTGCCAGAGATTGACAACGAAAGAAAGAGCGTCAATAACAAAGACATGGAGGAGAGACCATGAGGGCGAGAGCACAAGAAACAGTTCTCAACAAATCCAACGATAATCTTAAAATTTGTTGATTGAACAAAAGTAAGCGAGGTGTGACTGGTTTGATCAAAAAGGAACATGTTGGAAACAGGGCTAAAAGCAAAAGGCCGGATGGTGTTCTTCTCCCTCACAGTTAAACCTTCAGAGTAAATGCCTTTGCATTTCTGCCTCATTGGCATTCAAAGCCAGACATAATTACACCGTAAAAGACAATTTATGCAGCATTACTAGTGGAGCCAATAAGCAATATGTGGCATCATTTAAAATAAATTCAATTTCTTCTGTTAAATCAGTGGACACAAAAAAACCTTGACTCCTATATGAAACTTGGCTTCAAGTGCATGTGGCACCTGCTTATCGTGTGTTCGTCACACACAGGCTTCTAAACAACGCGTTCTCGTCTCACAGCATCCTCTTATCATTGGTGCTGTTAGCGCAAGTGTAAAAGACTGAATTCAAACACAGGTTTTAAAGCTGCAAATTACAAAAGTAAACTGTTGCTTTGTGTAGCTATAAGCTGTTGAACCTCAACAAAAGCGCTTAGGTGATGCTGTTGATAATAATGCCACGGCATAGCGGCAGACAGTAAATAAGAGTAACTCAGAAAAAAAAGGGCCATCTGCATTTCCTCCACTGGAACAAAAAAACAAAATGCTGCAGCAGTGCAATCACACAGCCAGTGCAATTCATGTAGACCTGTGAACGGACAATTCCACTGAGAGATCAACACTGTCGTGCCACAAGACACAAAAGAACATTGCTCTGGGCCAAAATGAAGAGCGTAAGCAATCTAGGGACTGTCAATCTGGTGGTTGCTGTATAGTGAACAAAGACTGCAGTGACTTGTGCGATTACCTCAGGATCAGTCATTTAGAGAAACTCATCTGAGAGATGTTTGGGCAGAGGACGAAATGGAGCCATAAACCTCATTGGTGATTCACCCGGTGAAGTTCCTAAAACTTCCTCAGTGGACGTATGCCAGTCCAAGGACAGCCCAGCAGCATTTTACAGTGCTTCCAACTTCCTGAGCACAGCTCCTGCTCCCCGGTGACCGGGTCCTCTGTGTGTGCTGTTGACTGTGGCGCTGATTATCGTGATAATGATGATGATGATGACAGTGACGGTGATGAGGATTAACAGGGTAGCTGGGGGGAGATCTCCCAGGGCTGGGTTCAAAACCACACACACACACACACACACACACACACACACACACACACACTCCTCCTTTGACACCATGTCACATCTATCTCCTCTTCCTCTCTTCCTTCTTTTCTGTTTTCCTCCGCATTGACAGCCTCCTGCCTGCCACAGCGCTTTCGAGCACCATTCACAGGTGACAGCCTCTCTGACTCTGCCTCTCTCCATCATGCTCATGCTCTCTTTTGTCCTTTTCCCTTCACTCACCACCCTCTGTGCCCCCTCCCCCCTCTGTATCTGAGCGTTTTGTCTTTCCTCTGTATATCTGAGCACTCTCCTTCACCTGTATCCCTCCCCTCTCAAATCGGTCTCACTCTTTTTTCGTCGCATACTTGTTCTGCTCCCCCATGGGGTAATTGCTCGGAGCCAGTGCTTCCATTTTTATGACTATAATCGAGGCCAGAATGCTTATGCCTCTAGATTTCTCCTTGCTCGTGTCAAAGAGGCGGTGCTAGGGAGAGGAAGGCAGATAAGACCCCGAGGAGAGGAGTAAAATCACTAGTCGATTGTAATTAGAGTCCTTATTTCTGCTATGGAGGTGGAATAGACACTATCGCCTGCAGAGAGAATTCAACCTTTCTGCTGTGCTTATGGCAGGGATTTGCATAAATGGCAAAAAACACTGTCTTGAAGCTTTGCCCCGACCCGACAATTAAGTCCTTAAGCTGGGTCACTTAGACAAAGATGACTTTGGCTTCATTGAAACGTTATGGAGGCTTGCACTGGTATCACAAGAGGCTAATATTTCAGCTAGCTCATCAAGCCTTGAAGAGGGTGCTGGAGTTGTTGCACTCAAAGCAAGGTCAGCCCATAGGCTTTGCAAAGAGTCTGCCTGTGTGCCTGATTCGGATGAAAACGGGGTCACAGAGTGTAGCTCCAGTTTGCCAGTGAGAAGCTGGAGGCAGACATATTTTTCATGTGTAATGGACTCCAACAAAGTGGGAAAATTCCACTGTGGTGTTTTCTGGAAGGCACTGTGTTGAAACGCCATAGTGCGGCACGCCTAAGAGGCCCTTTTTTTTTTAACCAGTAGTGTGGTACATGAAGGCATGTCCAGGCACGGCTAATAACAGCATCACTCTGAGGGCAAAGCCCCATTATGGGGGAGGAAGAGGAGGACACTAAAACACCGCGTTTCCATGGGTAACAAACCGCAATCTTGATACTAGAAAATGATCTGCTTCCCAGCGCTTAAGATTGCAAGGACTAATTTGACACCAGACTTGTGTTTGAGGATAAATCTCTCCACGACACGAAAAGGATAAACCGCTAAATAAACTCCCTCCTCTGCCCCCGTCTGAAACTCATATTGCTGTAAACAAGTCTGCCGATATTCAGTAACTATGCCATCAGGACATTCGAGTCGTTGATCTCTGATAATGTGACAACGTAAACAACCAATCCGTGTTTAAATCAGCAGGAGAGCTGGTAACCGCGGCAGCACCGATAATGGCCGAGGAACGAAGGATCCGTTTGGTTACATTATGATGCGTTCAGGCTCTGATCAGTGAAAATAAGGATTGGGTAAAGGTAACTTATAACGTTATGTGATCAAATGTAATCTCGTAAAATGCCGTTTTTTGGTGAGAAACTTGAATTAATCCAGTTGTTTGAATGAGATGTTTTTACAAAAACATAAATAGATATTAGATTAATTATGACCTTTTTACAATACCTCTAGACAGCTTATAATACATCTTTAAAAACTACAAATGACAAGATTTGTTTGAATCTATAAAATGTCAAACTTATTTACTTATCATTTGAATTGTGTGTTTTTTAAGAAGAAAAAGCACTATAAATTAAATAACATTTGCTATACACACTTTTAAAAAGGTGCTTTCCAAATAAGAGGCTTTTTAAAACAGAAACACAGAAGTGCATACACTTCCTACAAAATGTGGCAAATATGCGGCTGATGAATGTCGACAACAAAAACAAAGCTTCTTTCATCACTCTGGATGACGCCTGTCACTGCTGTTGTTACTGGACATCAGCCAGCTGTTTTTATCAAGGTAAAAACGGTTCATCTCAAAACAGAAAGTTGCTGAGGGATACCGCTTCATATGTCGAGTCTTTATGGCTGCAAATGTGCAGCATTGCTGCGAAAAGCCTTGACATTTGAAGGCTTACATTAATAACCCTAATACGCCAACTACACAGATATTTCTCTCTTGTCATCACCATCCATACATCCCTCTTTCAGTTTCCCCAGCCGATTGACGCAATAACACAAACACAACTAAAATAGGAACACTGAGAAGCCATTGAAGATGTGTGTGTACATTAAGTAGTGCTTGGTGAGGATGAAATCAAATTTCACGCAGCTGCTCCTCTCCTGGGAGATGCGGTAGGTAGTGGAGATGAGAGCCGAGTGATCACTGACATGCTCTTTAAAGGCCTGACCTCACGCTCATTGATGCCTGCTCAGTGGCTGCCAACAGGCTCTCTTACTAGCCAAGCTAAAGGCCCTATATGCTCGTTTCAAAACTGAATTTGGCTCGCTCTCAAAAGGCTGTTGAATAGGGTGCCGAATGCATCCGCCATGATACTCCAACAGCCTCGAAAAGGTTTCATCTATATGCTACTTTATGTGCATTTACATTTGAGCATAAGAACACCTGAATGGAAATGCCAGAAAGGCTTTCACAAATAAGTATTCTCTCACAGTAATAATGGGTTTCCTTTGTAGTAGATATGTCCATGAGAGGGAAGTCAAAATGTCCTTTTCTTTGTGAGTTGCAAACATAAAAAGAGACTTCCATGTGTTGTACATTTGAAAGCAGCAGAAGAAGAAGATGATCACTTGGCTTCCCAACCTGGCTTAAAGATGTGTTGCAAAGTCTGTTTTTGTTTGAGTATATCCCAGCCTACATACATTTCATGACATTGGAGCTTCTATGATGGGTCACACCTGGAGGCGCTTCCCATTGTGAGTTACCGAATGAGGTTTGAAAAAGCGCTCACTTGAACCTGCATATTGTTTGGCTAGAAACATACCATAGACCAGTCACATCATCTCAAACATTACATTATCTCTGTCAAAAATGTATTTAAAGTCAATTATCTTGCCGATCGGTCTGTAAGAAACATTCAAAATCCCCTCCACACATTCAAGTTTGTATTACATTTCATACCCGTCAACATCCATCTCTGACCTTTGTTCATTTCAACTGATGCAAATTGTTAGTTGTTCTGCTGGTGCAAAGTACTTCAACCAGACAGGAAAGAAAATGTCAAATGTAAAAGTTTCTGACTTTGTAAACGTCTGTTCTTCACACCGAATATTAAATCGCTGGAGAGAGCATTTCTAATCAGGCGGCGACGTGGCATTTTTATATGCGTGTAAATACACAGTGTTGGCTCAGACAACATGCGGTCAACCATTTTATTCATCAAACAGTTGTAAACTGCTGATGTCCAAGTGGTTAATAGCCACTTGATTGAATGTGGCCATCAACACACAGTGAACACTACACTGAACTCGTCACTGCACAAACAAGCAGGAGCTGAACAACTCAAATTAAAAAGCTGTCTGCAGGATGCGGGACCCAGCTTGAACAGTTCCTCAGACGGTACGGGACCGTTATGCTCGAAACAAACTAGTTCATATGAGGACAAACAAGTTCATAGTTGTTCCTCACGACCTCACAAGGTGGGGTGAAAAACCTGCTGCCATAGAGAAGGGGGACGTGATAATCATTTAAAGATGGAGATAATGGCACACATTAGTAGGGATGCAGTGATGCGACTTTTTCAATCTCGATACTGATACCTGTGTTTAATTAAGAGGTTTGCCTCACTATGGGGAAGTGGCTGAGATCAGTTTTTGTGTAAGGCAACAGCAGCAACAACACTGTTTTTGTAAAAATAAAATAAAAATCATTACAAATAAAAACATAGATATAGATTTATTATTTTTGTTTTATTTAATATTAAAATAAACAACTTGGTAAATAATAGGAATTACAATTCTAGTGTAAATATTTGTAATGCAGCAACAAATTGGTCAAAACCTAAATCGAGAATACAGTATATAATATATATATATATATATATATAAAAACATAGAACTGTACTGAATGTATGTTGTTGCACTGCGTTGTTCACACGAAGAGCCTGAAATAATTATTGATTGAAAAAAAGAGGGTTTGGGAGAGAAGTTCATTTTCCCTCATCTGCATGGTCAATCACTGCATATGCTTTTTTCAGCCAATATTGATGCTGATGCAGACTCTAATATGTATCCCTTCATTTCCATATCACAATGTGTCTAGTTACTACCAGTGGAGGTTCATTATTGTACTGTAATACTAGATGCAGACATTTAAAAGCACTGCTTCATTATAAGGCTTTAGCAAAAGTGCAATAACTGAAGGAGAGGCACATGGAATTAAATTAAAATGTACAAAACATGGAAAATCCGATCGGCATGCGTCATTGCGAGACCGATTCGATATCGGATATTCTATTCTGATTAAAGACAATAAATATCGTCATCAGTCATTGAAGAGCTTTTCATGCGCTCTTATAAATCACACCTTGGAAATTTGTAGATAGATACAGAGACATAGAAAATCCTGACTAAATTTTACAGTTTAACCTCATTGCTCGTTTAACATTCATACACACTCGACTTGTTATTTGCATATTTCCAGCAGCATTTTAACACAGCCAAATATTAGTTGAGATGTAAACTGAGTTGCTAATTTATGCCTAACAAAATGAGTCTGTCACTGTCAGCTCTTTACAAAAGCACAGATCGGTGACAAATTAAACTGATGTGCCTGCATAAGGTGCTGTACCACCATGCACCCCCAGAACAGATTCAGTTCTTTGGCATTTCACACATTTTTGGGGCTTGACTAGAGGGATGACATTAAAATCATAATTCAAATTAATGCAGAGTAATTTCTTTGACAGACTTTTGCAAAACTGTCACAGTTGTTAAAGAGTTGAAGAAAAGTGATTTTAAACAATTTAAAAAAATTGGAATCTGATTTTATGTTTCCTGCTGCAATTTATAATGATAATGCTGCTTACAGAATGTGAAGAAAAAACATGCAGAGATGATGAGTTCTTTAATTTAATAAGAAAATATCAATAACAGAAATATACAACAAAACTCATTTTTTAAATGTCAATAATTACAGAAGACATCTGTGGTTTTTGAAATAATAAAAAGCAAAACACATCGACAAAACACACAAGGACGTTGTGGTTGCCGAATCCACACAAAAGACTGGATGAGTGCCGCCGCCTCCCACTGCTTCAATTACACTAAAGATGAAACAGATAAAAAAAACTAGGTCTCAGATAATCCTTGAAACAACCCCCTTCGGTTAAATTAAATTTGAATAAGATAATAAATATTGAAGAGGGGAAATTTGTACAGTTCATTTTAAATTACAATACAGTTTTAGGTTTTGTGATTAAGTCAGGCTTTTAAAATAGCACATGTGATTCTTCAAAGCAAGTTGTGCAGTGCAGCAAGAAAGAACACATTGACATTTAAACAGTTAAATGGGGTCTGTAATAAACCATAATGGCTGGGTCATCCTGATGGTGGATCAGTGCTTTTAAAAAGAGGCACAGAGCAAAGACAGGACTCGAAAAACCAACAACTGCAGCACGACAGCACCAAATCCTCAAATTAATGGCAAAAAGACTGGGGCGTGTTCGTAGTAAATACCGCAGGAAACAGAGAGGGAAGACTTAAGTCCACACAAATGAACACAAAAGGAGAATGCAATCATAATATGTTGGCGAATCGGTCCTTGTTTGGGCATCTTGGCAAAGCCTGCGCAGCTGTAACTACGGCAGTGACAGAAAAAGAAGTTTGGAAAGAGAGACGAAGAAGAAAAAAAGGAGTACGACGAGGAGTGAACAACACAAGAGGAGGGATGGAAATCAGCCAATAAAAAAGGCAGAAACAGGGGAAAAATACAAGATAGTCGAGCGATAGAGTCAACACTTACCAAACACTCAGTCGTGCTAAGCCCCAGCCCTAACCGCGACCACGCAGACCTGCATGTTTACATCGGCAGCGGGATCCCTCGAAGGTCTGCCTCTCAACAATCACAGGAGAATCTCACGCGACAGCAAAGAGGGGGGAAAACACGCTCACGCGAGCCTCGTCTGACCTCCATCTTTTCACTTGCACTCACCCTTTGATTTGCCTCTCCAACTTAAACACTGAGGAGAATGATCTTTTCACAGTCTCGGCTGCATGTTTCCAGCCAGTCCCTCTAAAAGCAGCAGCTCAGGCAGGCGACTCGCTCTTCCTGCTTGCCTGCATGGATATCTGCTCTAACCGGACAAGCTGCTGAGGAATACTCTAGGGAAGGAAGTGACATCGACAGGTGCTCCCTCCTTCCTTCCCTACTCATGTAAACAATACCCACTTTCCTGCTAATCCTAAATGGGACGTCCGTGGGCTATTTCCAATAAATGAATTGCCTTCTCTGGTATTTATTATAAACTGTAGCTCAACTTAAGTGTCATTCTGGGGGGAAAGAGGTATGCGAGATGTCCCAGAGGGGAATTAACATAATTAATAATAGACAACATCTCTTTAGCCCAGTTTGCCCTGTGCTGAATTCTCAGGAATAAGGAGGGCTGGAACAAAGCCAGAGAGTAGAGGAGTGTGTGTGTATGTGTGTGTGTTTGTTTAACAGAAGGCAGTGTGGATGAGTCATAGCGAGGGAGTGAGTCCGAGGGCATGTCCCACTACGCGCTCACAAACCCTGCTAGAGATGATCTTCCTGGTTGTCCATTGACGCAAGCCAGGCCATGACTGCAGGCATTAAACAACCAAAAGCTCCTCGTCAAATGTATTCTACTTTAAGACATTAAAGTAAACAAAAGTCCACGCTTTAAACTAAAATCATCCCACAACCAGAGACATGACAATTTCCTACTAAAAGGGTGTGTCCCACTACTGTGCAGGGAGAACAATAAAAGTCTACATACTTCGCACAGTGGATTTCTTCTCAATACAATGTGTGAGTCACCAGACAATTATGTGTTCAATAATGTCACTTCAAATCAATGGGCTCTTTGCATGGTGTGAACGAAAGAAACACATTACCTGCTCCTTGACGGAGGCCATGATGTTGTTGGCCGTGTTGTCAGCCTCCATGTTGCGGCCAGTTGAACTGTTGCAGATGGTCAGCAGAAGCCCCTCCTCCGTCACTGGGCTCGGCTCAGGAGCTGGCATTCCTCCTGTGTGGACAAACACACACACACACACACACACACACACACACACACACACACACCATGATCAGCTCATCACAAGCGCTCTTCAGAAAACAACACAATATTGAACACACACACACACACACACCAGAATGTGTGCATTTGTGTGCAAACACACTTTACTCATAAATACACACTTGAGTCAACCCCTCCTTGATACAGAGCAATGCTGAGAAGTGACTATCAATGGTCACACACCACAACCAGCTATACGCAAACACACACACACACACACACACACACACACACACACACACACACACACACACACACACACACACACACACATGCCATACGGCTCGAAAAAAAAGACATGTTTCACGTCTGTGCAAATCAATGCCATGTGGACGAAGACAACACACAACTTAAATGATCAGTGTATGTAATACATTCACGTAAAAAACAAAAAAATACACACACAACACAAACAAAACCACGTTTCTAGTGGAGCCAAAAAAATAACAGAAATTCCAATCTTCGCAATGCAGAGGCTGCCCTAAAATACCAAGCATGTGCGTGCGTGTGCGTGTGTGTGTGTATGTATGTATGAATACAATATATGTTTGGGAATAAGATACAGGGGAGAGGTTCAAGAGGATGAGCGAGGCTGGCTTTTGAAAAAACAACAACAACAACAAAACAGCCAGACGGAAGAGATAAGGTGTTCCCGTCTCCTTCGCTCTCTCTCTGGCCTCTTGTCCGCGATTGAAATAGGAAAGCAGAGTGAATAGTTATGGTCTCATTATATCTGTTGACAGAAAGAGTGTCAAGGGAACGCTGCTCAAGGTGGATTCATATTCACTAGAAGGAGCCTGTTGAGCCAGAAAGGGCAGCTAAAGGCAGCGATGGCTGCCTCACAGCTCAGGGCTGCAGCAGGAGACAAAAGCAAGGAGTCTAATAACACAGGAGGTATGTGACTTTAGGGAAACAGGGATTTTACTATGACTTTTACTGCCTTAGAGATCCACTGGCACTGTCATCTCCAAGATACAAACATAAAGACATACTCCACCCCTTGGTTTCTGCACATACATCTTGATCGACATGCTGTACTTTACGACACCACCCAGAATGCAGTCACGGTGATACATGTGATGCAGAAACGCCATGAATATGGAGAGGAACAATAGCTGCGAAAACCACCATTAAGTAGCCATATGGTAATTTACTAAAGAGCCATGCCTGAAGCAACTGAACTATCCCTCCATGAAAGTGTGCATTAGAGCACTCCTGGTTCATAATGGGTGCCTTAGGGTGATTTGTTATGCAATAGCTTTACTGAATGAGTCAAATTTGCCCCAACAGACATCATTTTAAAGGGTTAAAGGGTAATTTGTTGTCATGTAAAAGCACCCGCTGACTTAAATCTGCCTATGCGCACACACACACACACACACACACACACACACACACACACACACACACACACACACACACACACACACACACACACACACACGTAAGGAATCATTTACCAGGCTGACAGCCAGTTTGTGTGAGCGGGTTTGGTTGTTTACAGTGAGAATAGAAAAGGGTTTTGGGAGTAGACGAACGTGGGAGGTCCCCCAGACATTGAAGCGAAATGTGACCATGAGGTATTCTGGGAGTCTGTCACCAAGGCAGCGTGAGCATTTCAAGGTGTTGGAGCTGAACCGGGTCATGTGCCAGCCGTGGTGTTAAATGACGGATAAGGTTGTACTACTCCCAAGTATGTTAGTCCACACAGGATATTCCATGTATTCCCCTGTCAGTCTCCTAGATTCCTTTCCTGCTCATTCATAGTGTTGCAACATACCGCCCTGACTCATCGCCCCCCTTCCACTGCAGCCTTTGAATCAAGGACATGGCGCTTGATTCCCAGAAAACGCAATGACAGGAAACTGGGAAAGCTGTTTGAATTTGACAGAACTCCTCCTCCCTGACTTTTGCACAAACACAAGAGAACAACACAGACAGGACTAAGTGAGTGCACAGTTTAAGCTGACAGAAGTTGCCAGCCCGGTCGGGGGAGGGCAAAATCCTTTCCCCTCTCTCTCTCTCTCTCTCTCTCTCTCTCTCTCTCTCTCTCTCTCTCTGTATGTTGTCACAGAAGAACAAACAGAGGAGTGCAGCTATGGAGCTAGTTATGGCAATTGTCAAGTAAATCACAGATTAAGTATAAAATGTGCCTTATCAAGCGGAAGAAAAAAAATGTAATCAAAGCTTCACCAAAATCTATGAATGTAATCTGTGCAAATAAATATACTCGGCAGTTTAAAATTGACTGTAGGAGTGTACACACTGAGCAGACTGTAGGAAATAGAGCCACAGAAAAAAAAGCAACATACAACAAGGAAAGACACCCCAACCAAAGGCACCATTAGGGAAAGATACATTCTCTCATTGTGTATCTGAGCCTACCTCTGAAAAACACCATTACATCTGGTCCAGAATGATTTCACTCTGCTGAGCTTGGAGTTCTCAGCAGCTCTGAGATGGGAGGGAAGACAACGATGCTGCTGCCAACCTACCACAGTCCTATTGGCACACGGCTGACTGGTTCTTCCGCATTTCTCTTTGCGTTTCCCTCCAAATGCTGAAGGAGAAAATAACCTTGCTGAACTGCCAATGCTCAAATTTGGTTTGTCGAGCCCTTAAGCTGCATTCACACCAAATCAGGTGTGGCAGTGCGAGAGTGTCACTTAACACACAGACGTTTAAACCCCCAGTGTAGCACAGCTAGACTTTATACATCACAATTATTGGTTTCAGTCAGAGCAATTTCATGATCTTGACAGTTACAACAGTTACAAACACATTTGAAGGCAGCTTCTTTCAATTCACAGCAGTAAACATTTCCCACAGAATTGCTCCAATGGGCATCTATGAAGTCAGCTGTTACACAACTCCTGGGCAATTGGGGCCAAGTGTCGTGTTTTGTTAGTTTTTTTTTAAACTTTCTTGTAATAAAGTAATTTTCGACCCTGTTCCCAAGGCAGCGAGAGGTGGAGATGTTAACTGTACTCTCTCACCAACTCGCTTGCATTTCTCCAAAAGTTGATTCTGCTTCAACATTTTGACCAAAAGCCGCTGCGTTGTAGGTTTTTGCAGGATCCCAAGGTGCCCAAAAAACGCACTGCCCCCGAGATTGAGAAGCAGGTGAGAAGCCCAATCTGAGCAGCTTTCAAGGCTGTCATCAGGTTAATGCCTGAGGACGGTACTGCGCACTTCCCACAGAGTAAAGATGACCTCATTCTGGGCTAAACAACGAGGCCAACCAGCGTCTAATTATTACTATTTTGGTTATTTTCCTTGACTAAGTGGAAGATAAACACCCTGTCTACCATCTTCAAGCATATGCAATGACAAAATAAACCTGATTATTTTAAACAGTATCTCTTTCAGTGACAGAGTTGTCTAACTATTCGGCGCGCAATGATATGCATCTCTTTTACAAGACACTCTTTCTAGTCAGCTAAATCTCCCCTTTAAAAGTATCATAATCCTCAATGTCTCCCAGTCTGCCAAGGAAAGTCTTAGCCTGACCCCACCCTGACTCGGATCATGTGATCTCATCTACTGACCTCAGACTCCGGCCACTCCTCGGAGCTTCTTACACAATCCCCGTTTCTGTGACTCTGTCTCGGAGATTAAACGGATGGTACAAGTAAGGCGAGGGAAATGGAAGCTAGAGTGCAACCTTGCATTCATTTTTATCCACAGATATGAAGTCATCATTTCTCTGATCCCTCTGAAAGCCACCAATCCCTTGTGTCACCTTCTCCAAGAGCACTGCAGCAGCAAATATACCATCAGCTGTTACACAGGCGACGTTTACATGCACACGGGAAACCAGGTTACTGGGAGAAATCAGGTTGATGCAAGAAACAAGAGAACACGTTTAGTTACCGTAATACCACGATTATTGTTGGTCCTGCATGTGTTCACATGCAGCTGGTCAGGAAGCACAATTCTCCAAGGGAATACAACTGCATATCCATGTGTATCAGTGACATAGCATTGCAAAATTATTGTCTTTGCTGGTCAGAGCTTTTGGATTGATGGGGCGGTGAGAGGTTTCCATGACTGTGTTCTTTTTGCACATATCCTTCCACTTAAAACGGTTAAAACTAACATATTCATTTCAGTTTCTGTTTCAGTCTGACGTTTGATAATAGCAGCCATCCAGGTGTACACGCATTTGCAGCGAACACTTCATCAAAGGTCAACTCAAAAAAAACACTGAGTATACTAATTATTACACTTTTAGGTAATTGTTCTGACATGGATTGCTGTTGTAGACCGAGACAAACAACTCCAGTGGCCTAGATGAGTTACACTAGTGGCTAAAGTTGTGATGACGTGTCAGACGTAAATAAAGTCATAACGCAATGATTTGCAAATCCTTTCACACCTATTTTCAACTGAATACAGTACAGAGACAATGTTGAGCTAATGTTCAGACTGGTAAACTTGATACTTTTCTTGTAAGAATATACAGCATCTCAACTGGTTGTAATAAATTATATTTAAAGGAAAGGTTCATTATCAGTCTAAAGAGTTATCAGCAGTTGTTTTATGGGAAAGAGGGTTTAACCAGTGTGCAAAAAGACTTCCAACTCGTACTCAGTCTTTGTTTAGCTATCTGCTGCATAAAGTCACTGCATTTCCAGTTTGAGATTTTTTTTATGTGTGGCGTCAAGCTTTAAACAACTTTTATGAACAGAGTCCTTTACAGATTCCTGATTTACACTCAAGTCCGTCTTCATTATGCCGGACAGACATCCCACAGTAACCGCCCTTGCCTTCAGATGATTTGGTGTTATGTGATGTTGCTCGAATAGGAGCTGTAAACACTGTTGTATGCTTTCATCCTGGCGGCAGTGTAAGGTGAGGGATTCTCCACAAGACACTGCTGAAGTAGCGCTCTGGCAGGACTTGACGGATTTTAGTGATTGGATTACGGCTGTGGGTGTTGTGTATGGGGATCACGAGTGCCCAAAATCTACAGTTTGATCTCTGGTCTTTGTTCTTCTTCAGTTGAGAGGTAATGGAAGTATTTGTGGCTTGAAATAGAAGGGCAATTGAGAGGCTTGTGCTGCGTTTCTATTGAGAGTCAAGAGCGAGCCGCCATGTTGGCCCACTGTTTGGACTTCCAGGACATCGTGCATGTCACTTGACTGAAAACTATTAATTGGAGCAACGTCTGAAGTCCCGCTTTGAGTAGGGCAATGGACACAAAAAGGAGGACTTTCCTCTTAATATTAATGCTAATATTAATTAGCACAACTATTGTGAAGTTCACAAATAAACTGTAAACAAACAGAAGCATACATTCCAACTGGCAGAGCTACGATTGTGACAACAGACAACAACAAAACCAAGGGGAAACGAGCATTGACCCATAATCTAGTAAACTGTGATTTGTAATTGTTAATGTTAAAGTGGATGTGATCTATGAATGAGAGTGAGTGAGAGATGTAGCCTTGTAACTAAGTTTGAAAAATAAAAATTCAGTCCATTTGTGTATACAGAGGAACATTTTTCATGAAGATCTTAAATATCAAGCACAGCCTTTTATTATTAAAGAGTACTATAATACTCACATTTTCTGAAACTAAGCAACCAATCTACTTCCTGTTCACATCGACACCCGCATGCCCAGGGTACGTGAATAGTTATGTGATATATTTTTTTCAGTCGTGCTAGCATGGACAGAAATGATTTTGTTTTCAAAAGAAAAGTATTAGTGTGGATGTTGCCTAAGTCCCAAGTCTAAAGCTCTATTGTCTTGCCATTCGGGACGGGGGAGCTGAGTGACACCAGGTCACAGACATTCACAGATAAATGGAGATAAGCTGTGAAATAATTATAAATTACCCTGAATTTCAATTGCAGGGAGTCTCGGAGAAGCAGCAGTTCAAATGCTGATTGCCCCGACTTGCTGAGCTAAAAGAGGTCCGGGAAATCTACAGCTCAAACAGAGCTGAGAGCGGCTGACGGAATATACAGCAGGCTCCATTTCTCATATACTGCCGCTCTTCTCTGGAGACAAAGAGGTGATAAGTAACAGTTAATTACCTTTTTCTTAAAACTAATTTTTATTTCCACATGCAGAACCAAACGTAGCAATCCATGAAGTGCTACATTGTGTAGTGAGCCAATAAATATTTTTGCTGCATAGCACCCATTAAACCTCTAAACTGACATTGTGCAAGTTTTTATCCATTCACCAAATTACATATTGACTGATTAACACAGCTTCAACTTGTGCAAGAGGAGCTGATGATCAGTGAAATCATCTGGTGGATTCTTGATGAAAACCCCCATGCTCTGAGGCCCCTGTGGCACATTGTTGCATCGTGGCCCTTAACTAGAGTGACCTAGCAGCCTTATGTAGCACGTAAAAGCTTTGTGGGGAGAAATACAGTCCCATTACTAATCTCTCAGCAGCTACAACATCCCCAAAGACCCACAATGTTTAATTGCTTCCTTCACAAATTGTATTGACTTACCGTAACACTAGCATTTGTGGTCCAATGTAGTTTATCAGAATTAACCAATATGAACGATAAAAAGACATTTCCGCCTCAATAAATCCCCAGAATGAAGACGGAGGTAGAAAAACACGTTTGCATCTGCTCAAAAAGCATTCACGACAGCAGCATTATGTTTTTTACAGCAAGTCAATGAATTCTGAAACAATTTCTGAAATCCCCCATACTGCACACACTACTATTAGGTTAGGAAGTGCTGACCGTAGCCCTGACGAAGTAATTGCTCTGAGCTGATTTGAGAATGTGGGTAACACAAATATACCAATGGTCCTGCACAGACTGCATGTCACTGATTAACTGTAACCTCAGACAGTACACTACTAAGTATCCGCATACTGTGACTTCTTAGTAGGTGCCACATGTGGAAAATTCTTTTGAGGAGGATGACGAATTCTCTGAAAGCGCATGATGGCCTTGCCAGCAGCAATACACAAAAAAAGGATATTATTAGATCCCTAGATGTTTCACTTTCTGCTGCTCTCAACAGTTGAAAAGGCTCTGCTCATATTGACACACCCAGCAGCAAATTAATGTCTCCTTTCCAGAGCAGAAACAGTGTTACATGCACACACAATCACTCTATCAATCATTACCCTGAATAGGCGAAAGAGAATGATGCAGCCACGCATAGACACGTACCTGTTCTTCTGTTGATCTAGGATTAAACGTTGTGACAAGTATGAGGCTATACGGAGAGGAGACAATAGTCCGACAACATCTCCTCAAACCTCTCGACAAAGTGGACGTGCAAAATAAATCATTCAAAAGCTACACCCATGCCTACATCACACCTTGTACCTCACCCCGACAAATGTTGCAATAACCGGAGGCCTATCTGAACATGTGTATCCACAGGGCAGGGCTTTCCTCTGAGTAAAAGCAGGAAACAGTCAATATACAATCTATTTAACACAAACACACACACACAGACTATACTACATGCCCAGATGCCCGATGCACACTCCCTGAGCTGCACTTTATCTTGCACTATACGAGGACATCGGAAAGATGGGCTGCAAATAATCCATGTTTGCACTGTGCAGCGGTAAAAACACAAGACTAACTTTCCGTGACCAACTTCCTACAGTGATCCTTCACCCTCGACATAATTTCCTCACGACAATACCTCAACTAATGGGGAGCAGAGAGGTTCTGTCTCATCAGCTGTTTCCAACATGTCACCACCAACGTTGTGCCAGAAGAGGACATAAATTATTCTGATTGCATGCAAATCCCTCAAATAGAATCAGTTTGTGCTAGATAGACGTGCTTCATCCTGTCGCACATTGTTCGACGAATACATTCAATACCCTAATGCCTCTCTGCATACAATTACAATGCAAACACAACTACAGCAGCAATGCTTCCTAAGAAGGAATTACAGCACAAGGCTCTGTACAGCTCTCGACAAGTCAATGCAATAAACTCCTTCCTTGTAGCGGCTGTGCCAGAAGACAAACGTTCAAATAGAAGATTTCATGCACTAAGAACTGACAAAGTTGAATTAAACAATTTGATCATGGATTCGGACGTTTATTAGTTAACCTCATTTAGCAGCTCAATTTAAAAAGAAAAAAGGTGAATTATTGCTACAGTTTAAATCAACCCTCCACACTCCATTTGCTCTGTCAAACATTCCCCCACTGCTGAGCATATCAGACGGTCATCACATTATAATGTTTCGACTTCATATATGGACTAAAATAGAGAGATTATTAATTAACAAGATCAATTTAAAATTAGCATAAAGATGGTCCTGCTATTGGCAGTGTTCCGACTCGAACTATACAAGATGTCTCTGAGGTGAATAATGGATCTCGGTCAGCACCTTCTATTGAGACCGATTACAACAAGAGATTATCAATTACAAAGCTATGAATTGTAAAATGGTAGCTTCGCCGACAGCTTCTTCATAAAAAGGGCAATTCTGCGGGTGTGTTGTGATCAATTGGGAGGTAAAAGAATGATGTCTTTTACATAAACTGTCATGCATACACCTCGCTCTGTCTGACGACGTATTAATGAACACTTCATGCGCGCGAGTGGACTGTGTGAGAAATAAGTATTATTAATACGAAGTATCCATTTCAGTTTTGTTCATGTCTAGTTGTGCTCTCATATTGGCAGGATCCTCAACGATATATTTTCTTTCACCCCCCCCCCCCCCCCCCAAAAGTGATCCTGTTACAAACAGCAGGTTTTCAATAGATTCGTTATTATATGGCTATGACTCCAAAGGCTGTTGGATATATTTCAGCTAACTGACCATGTTAAAAGCGTGGTCAAATCGGCTCCTCTTTCGATTCCAATTCGCAAGCTTCAGGCTCTATAGCTGTACATCTGGTTTTCTGGCTTAAAGCTTCGCAAAAATGTATTTTCAATGTATTGCAGAGGTTCTTCTGAAAGAGTAACTCCGGCTGAAAATTGATTCCGATTCATGAAATTTGGGGAGAGTTGGAAAAACAAAAAAAAACCCCTGTTCTTGTGAAGTATTATGAAACCCACTTTATGAGGAAGATGGATAAGCAGAGGCTTGATCATGTACTTCCTGACAGCTGATTCACATTAGCGCTTTCTGCTCTGTGAGTCTGAGTGGATAGGCAGGGCTCATGAATATTGTGCTGCTGCCCATTCAAATTTAAGTGTACTGTAAATGTGGTGCTTGATAACATACATGTATTGGTTAACACGACTGGTAAAGGTCTCTGAAATCAATCAATCAATTACTTAAACTCAAAATTAGGAAACATGTAACATTTGTTTTTACTGTTCCTTTGCAAACATTCTTGCCTGTAGGCGATCGTGAAAGTATATCTGAGGATATCTCATGTTACCTGGCCACAACGTTTGTCTTGATGTTGGCAAGAGTTTTACAATTTAGCTCATTTGACCGCCCAACTGAGAAATGCACCAATTCTAACAACATATTTTAAATAGCCAGCACTCCAACTTGATATTTACAACTTGTTTTGGCCTCCATAGTTCTGGCCTGCAGGTTGCAAGGTGATCTCTAAGAGTCCAGAGGAAGAAAAACCTCATCTATAATTCTGTACACCTCAGACTGGTCGAGTGAACTGAACCTTGCATCTGCCAACTATAACTGATGATAGATTAGCATACACATAAATACTTGAATATTTCAGAGACAATTGCCAGCTTTATTTAATAGACTTGAGGAAGGTTTTTTGTTGTTGTTTTGTTTTGTTATCACAAAAGGAAAGTTAATTACTGTAAGAAAGAAGGTAATCCACACTTACTGCTGGATGTTCAACAGTAAAACAATCTGCATTAAACTTTAATTGAAAGGAAAAGAAGGCTTTCAAGATCAGACTTAACACAACTGAGAATAAACCTTAAAAGAACCAAAGTAACAAATGGAATAATAAAAATATGTAAAAATGTATTTCCTGTAGTTTGGACCATCAGGACACCAACATGCATTAGTCCATGCTGCAGAAAGACAGAAGGAATGCAGTTATTTAAGTAAATGTCAGGTCAGCCAACCAGGACCAGCTGGCCTTTTAAAACAGTGAATACATTGCATTGGAGATCCAAACCTGGAACAAAAAGTGCTGGGAATAAAAGGTGAATATCTCCAACTGCAAAGTCACTGCGTACTGAAGGGAAGGTAGAGTTTCTGTTAGATGGCACCATATGGATAATCTATCAAAGGGGGACTTAATTGGAAAAATAAATCACACCCCTCATGTTGGTAAAATAAAATCCCCTTTAGCTGTAATGATTCATAGAGGACGTGTATGACTTTGCAGTTGTGCAAAGTTACGGTTTTTTTGTGTCTAGTGTGGATGCGGTCACGTTCATCATATCCCATAGATATACTTCTGTAAATCTTTTCTTTTATGCCATTTCTTATCCCAGTAGCCACAAATCATTTGCACCTCTTCTATGCCGTGCGAGTGACGTTTCTTCAGCTTCTCAGTGTTTAGTTTCGCTGCAGCCGGAAAACTTAAATGAAGTGGGAGCACCTGGGAGTGAATGTCTATCCCAAAATAAGAGGGCTTTGGCATTGATCGGGGTTACTGGTGCATGCAGAAGAGAGTGCACTTTGGGTGCCACAAAAAAAGTCCTTCCTGAGACAAGAATGAGCCCTTGAACAGGTTTAATGGGTTTGTAAGCTGGTAGCATTGAAGTCATTCTCTAATGAAACATCACCACTTTAGACAACAAACATAAAGCGATGGTTATTCTGGGATGTTTCTCTGCTTCTTGTTGTAGATCTGCTAACCAAGCTTTGTGCGAGAGGGTGAAGGAAACTTAAAGAGCAGTGTCTTGTTCCAGAAACATTGCCTGAGGGTACAGGTTTGTCAGCTTTGATGCCGTCTCTTTATCGTTACTCCGATAGAGAAAGAAAATATACAGTATAAGCTTTGATGTCACACAGCCCACACCTGCCTCACAACTCCACAACCAAATGCAAATCTTCAGATCTATAAAATGCCATTTTAAATGTCATGTGCTTGCTCTGTAGCTGTATTTGTTCATTAACTCCTGAGTTGGGAAAATTGGGTCAACAACTCCCTTTCTCAGGAGTTCATTTTACTTTGTTACAGACTTTTAAATGCCTTGACATTTAATTAAATACTTCCCCCACAAAACGACCATTGGAATATAAATTCCTCCCTCTGTATTACCTTAAATTATTGAATCTTTCTCTCCCAGGCCACCATGGTGAACGAAGAATCAAAAACCGGAGGAATGTCTGAGGGCCGCGTTTAACTAAAGCTAAACTTTATTTAACCATCAATTTATGAACTCTCGCACAACTGGTGCAGTACAATCCAAGTCTCATTTATCCAATCATTTGATATTTCCAGAACACAAGCATCTTCACTCAAGCCGTACTATTTAAAACCCCTTCAGACTCCTCCGGACTCACACGGACAAGTCGCCTGCCTACGCAAGTACAAGTTTATACAGAAGTCTTTTAATTGCTACGGTTTTAGTGAAGATGCATGTTTTGGGGCAAGTAGTGAGCAAACAACTGGATAGATGAGACTTGGATTATACTGCACAGGTCATGTGAGAGTTTGGGAAAGTTTTGATATAGTTTTCCTGTTTACGTCAATTCATCCAGAGTTTCCTCTGTTTTTTTATTCCTAGTTCACCGTGGAGGCATGCCAAAAAAACGAATATTTTCCTCACAATTTCAAGGTGACACCGGGTGAGAACTGAACAGATGGTCATTTTGTGGGCGAAGTATTCCTTTTAAAAAGTGAATATTCTGCTTCTTGGCGGAGTTTTATGGAAGCAGGTGAGACAGGCCTGCAGATTGTTTCAGTTTTCAGTCGTAGTCTGGAAACAGGCGTGAACCTCGTGGTCAGAATGTAACCTGACATTGGGGAGATGCCTTCACCTTCAGACTAAATCCATCCACTGAGCGCACATACATACCACTCTGGAATGATATCTGATCCCACGGATTTTAAAAGTCTAAAACAAGAAGCACATAGTCTAAGTTTATGTGCTGAAACAATAAAACAATTAAGCGATAGGTAAAATTGTTTGACTCATATGTTAAGCCCAGCATTATATATCCTTTACAATCAAACTAAAAATAATAAATAACTACTAGTTGCTGCCATTGAAACATCTAGAACTGCTCTCGTTTAAAACAGCTCAGTTTATAAGACTACCGAGTTATTTACAACAGTATGGCATTTGTATAAAAAATTCACTGTTCAGCATTAAATGTCAGCCTAGGTTTTAAGATGTTTTTATGACTGTAGAGTGTTTTCAGGGTCTCTGTATATTATGCCATGCACTCCACCGGGATGGACTCCTGTGCCACTCCTCCTTCTACCATCAGTAAAGAGAGAGCTTTCGCCTTGGGGTGATAATGCGAGTAGCACTTTGAAATATTCAACAAGGTATTTTGTGCCCTGCTGAGCTAATGCTGCAACCCCAGAGCCTTAGATAGATGGGATTGTTGGAGCAATGGGCTTGCAGGAAGACTCTCGTAGTAAGGCCACATGTGGCGCTAACAACAGTGGAAAAGCTCTGTCCACATAGCAGACACTGACGAGGGGCAGTCTTTCAGACTCAGCATGTCGGGCCTATGGAGGGCTATTTTACCGTACAAAAATCTATTGTGCCCCTAATCTCTGAAAGTGCTGACATGCTTTGTGTTCTGTATTATCTTTCGCTGTCCGGGATCTAACCAAAGCATTAAATCTGGGGCTCGTTCAGGAATCTATGTACATATCTGGTTAGAGCAACAGTCAGCCAGCAGCCGCACATGTCAAGGCTTATCCGCACAAGCCAATGCAAGCGGAATATGTGAAGTGTGCTTCTTTAATTTGTTAGATTTTTATACGATAGATAAGCATGCCATATGTGCTGTGCTACTAATTCATAATTAAAAATTAAGGTTGGAATCCTCCTGCATATTAACACTATGTTGAATCTTCATAAGATACTTAAGATATTTAAATCATATTTTACGATAATATTAAAATATCTCCTCGCTGTCTCGCTGTTTTTTATCAGATTGATAAAAAAAAAAAAAAAGAGAGATTTTACAGGTTCACAATGGAAATTCCCTACTCAGCTACATCATGTGGTTGTTCTCAAGGGTGGCAGGAGAGAAACTCTCTTTAGACTACACCATGCAAATGTGGGATGGGAAGAAGCTGCAGTATGTGGGGGGGGGGGGGGGGGGGGGGGGGACTGGAAACACACTGGAAACACGCATCAGTAGCTGAGAATCCTTCACAAAAACAACAACCAATAAACCACAAATCTATTGTATATCTCTGGAATGTGTATGCAAACTCTCAAAGTAGCCAGTAAACTATCATCAGTATCTGTACGGCTATAAATTCTGCATTCATACACCGATATAATAAAAAGATTTAAATTGTTTATTACATGGTTGGTAACGAAGTAAAGAAGACACAAAAGGCTGACTGCCGATGTAAAAGCTCTACTTTGAAGAGCACACGGGACGCTGACCTTCTCTTGATTTTCCGAGCGAAGAGGTTAATACTTTGGTCCTTTACTTTAAATACAGCCATGCAAAGACACCAGACAAATAACCATTTTCTTTCCAGGCTAACAGGCTGTGAGGCGCAGACTGGAAATTCTTTCTTTCCCCCGCTTTCTTAAAAGGGGGGATGGGGGATACTATTTGATCGTAGCAGAAAAAAGAAAATCTGATATGTAAAATAGGGGTGAGGGCTTAAGCCTGGATTTCAAGCCAGAGTTAGGGGGTGAAAAAAAGTACAAAGAGGAGAGGCCAGCCAAAGGGCGTAAACTATTCAACTGTTGTCAGTTGCCATTAAAAAGAACTCACCATGAAGTCTGGGTCAAATAATCACACCAACACACAAAAGGTCTTTTACAACTGCTTGTGTTTTTGTCTACTGGAGCACAACGTTACTCTTCATGCAACTTTTTCTTACATATTTAAGTAGCCTACCCGCATAATCAATAAAGCAAGTTTCACAGACATGGATCATCATCTTGTCCAGCAAGAATGATAAAGAGTGTGGCGCATAACGAATTAAACTGACAGTCGATTGGTTGAATGCCCGACTTGCTAAAAACCTCTCTCCTTGAGCCAAACACAGTGTTACTGCTTAGAATACATGCTGCACCGTCCCAAAAAAGAAGAAGAATAAAGCAAAAACAGAGTCTCCCTCTGTTTTTGCTTTATTCTTCTTCGTCTGACTCTTCGAACCAACGTCCCGCTGTTCTTTCAATTCCACAGTAAAACACTCTCAATGGCTGTCAGCTGTGTGCCAGTGTGTGTCTTTTACGGTAATGTGAATCACGAGGGAACAAACTAGCGATTCCTCATTGGTGTGTGTGTGTGTGTGTGTGCTTGTGTGACTGAGTGAGAGAGAGTTCACATATGATCTCATTTGCCACATGCACTTCCACTGTTGGCTGAAAAAAAACTTGCACTATGACAACACGCTGATAACCTTTTTGACACTCGTCTAGCAACAGAGGAGACTTGTACTCCCAGCATCTTCCGTGTGGCGAGGTGTGGGACTTGACCTTAGGTGAATAGCTAAGGTAACACAATGCTCTTTGAATCTTGTGGGGTTTTTTTTCAGTTTTTGCCAGATTTAAATAGGGGGATTAAATTAAACTAAATGTTCTATTCCCCTCGAAATAGCATTGCTCAAACTGAGATTAAAGTGACAGTTCAAGTACTGGGTTAGTAGAAATAGAAGTTGAAGAATGAGCAAAAGGCTTTAGGTTGTACAAAATGTGCATTTCAAACAAGACCTACTTTTTAAACCAAAGTGGGACATGGCAATGCATATGTCTATAAAACATGAGTGAGTTAGAATGCCTTGCGAATTAAGCATTCTAAAAAGAGTGCTGCATTAGGGAAGGTAATGTGACTTTTTTCTTCTTTTTCTTTTTAATTAGCTTCCGGGGCAATAGAGGTGAGCCCATCTTGTCCTAAAAGTAGGTAGGTTATTCCTGCACACTGTGCGCAGTCACGGTACACGTTACCAGAAACGCCCCTGCTTAAAATGCAGATTAGGGTAATTAAATATGGCGTTTGTTTCAATGTAGCGAGTGAGCGTGAGGGTAAAAGGTAAGCTTATCTTGTGGGAGCGGACAGTCGGGCTCTCCGCCCCTCGTCGACCTCGCATTCCGGAGATTCCCACACTCATTTCTTAAGCTCACCTGCATGTCCCTCCGCCACTTAGCGGCACGCTTTCAAGGGCAACATCAGAGAAAAGTGGGGCTTTTTATGGCCACCGGAAAAACTAACGCCGAAACAGTTTCTGCACGCGAGCCAGCCAAGTTTTCATCCCAAAGACTCGAGGGTCCCTCAGAGGTGTGCGTTTGCCGTTTGCTGGCGATGACTCGGTCACAAGATCAAGATTAGCGTAGTATTAGATGTTCTCCCGCTGTGGAGAAGCCGAAAGAAGTTTGCCTTCTGCCACACGAACGCACACAAAAAGCGAACGCGTTCTTTGCAGTGGGTTCAATACTTTGAGTTCAAGTATGTAGCGGTAGTCCAAACCCTCCTGCCTTGCGCACAGATGCTTTTATTTTTTCCTTACGTTCCCCCCCCCCCCCCCCCCCCCCCCAATTATTCTGCAGTTAGTGAAAGAGCGGGGAGGGAGGGGGGGAGCAATTAAATACCTTTGGAGGAGTGTTGTTCCGCTGGCTGAGCTGCGAGGAGGATCTACATCGGAAGATGTAACTTCATCGGTAAAGTCCCGTCGTTTAGTCCCATGCATGTGGAAGAGTGAATCGCGCATCCATAGTCGGAAAGAAGAAGACTGCCCTTTCACTGTTCCCTGCTTCCACCAGCAGTCCCAGGCAATGCGAGCGAGCGTGCATGACGTCAGTGGGAATGTGGGAAACCAATGCGTACTCCTGATTGGTCGCGACGAGAGAAAGGGGCGTTTCATGTGATGTTTGCATTGCGGAGTTGGCCAATAACAGACGAGATGATAGTTTCCGTGGTTACAAATTTTTGTCAACTGTACAAGAGCGGAGAGATTGCACAAGGTAAACTGGGGTTCAGTGGGTTAATATAGTATCACCTGCATCGTAAATACGCGCTACTTGTCGTGTGGTTGTTGGTATTTATTTATATTACGAGACTCTGTTGAACTCACCAGTGTTTCCGTTCAGAATATTAGTCACAATAATATTCGTCAGGACCGACTGACGGCAACATCATACACCTTCTCATCCGTCACATCTGCCTTTTTGTATTTGGGTGTATAAGTTTGTGTGCTATTATTGTTGAACTATAGTAGGGCTGCAGCTATCTGCTATTATCATTATTATTGATTATGTTCTACTTAATTGAGTAACATTTCTGTTGATTTAGCTAGTTGAGTAGTTTTAACGTGACTTGCTTGATTTGTCCAAACAAAAGTAAAGTATTCAAAGGGAGGGCTTTCCCTTTACAATCACAGAGGACACTAAAATGTGTTACAGTCGACTGATTATGTCATGCAGACCTTGGTGGCAAAGTTTGTTTTTTTGATAGGCTTTCTTGCTTTGGGCTTTTAGCTTCCTGTTAATCATTTGAGTGTCCCCACTGAAGTTACCAGTGACGGTGAAATGTTGTCTTTCATCAACAGGTTTTGCACAACCTCTGTATTCATGTCTTTATTGTGCAGGCACTAATGCATAGTAATAGGGCTCTGCAGTGATGAGTGGAAGGGATCTGCAGACGTTCATTACAAGCTACAGAGCAGAAGATGTGGGTAAGTCAGCATCAACTAGGTCTGAAACATCGCTGTCTTGTGACATGGTTGCCCATTGATCTGTTAAACAGATTTGACCTTTTAGTCCCCAAGTTGAATTGGTGTCAAGTCTTTGATGCTTTTGTTAGAGGCAGCATTGCCATGTATTTATTCACCTGTCTCGTTGAATCATAGCTAAACTACAACAAAAAAATGTCTTTACTTCTATTTATTTCGAGGCTGAAGTCAGCAAAAATACTTTACTTCAGACATAGAGAGTGATGGGATTTTCAACGATTGAAATTATCCTCATACAGCCATATCATTTGCTTTCATCCATGCAGAAAAACTGACATTGCGAATGAAATATGGTCTTGGCAGCTCAAAGTACAAACCGGCTGAATACAAAGGACTTCAAGCCATTGTTGATGCCAAACGCCTGGAGTCTCATCTAATTGGATTAAAGGTACATTTTGATTGTTATCAATATTGTGCCTGTGCTTAAAACAGCAATGTTATTATAAAATCCATTCTTGTGTCATTTAATGACAAGGTGATTCAACAGGAAACAAAGAAGAACAACACAGAGATAGAAACATTTGTGTTCTTTCCCGAGAGCAAACAGTCCTCATTACCCACCACAGGAAGAGCTTGAACTGACAAAAACCTGATTTTAATGTGAGGTGATAAAACAGCATGTCTCCAATAGTGGTAAATAGTGCAATTTCCTTCTGTTTTTCTCTACCTTTCATTCCTCTCTTTTACACACCACATACTATAAAGGGATTTCATTCCATATATAAAAAAAAAGAAGCATTGCATAAGCTTTACAGTTTGTCTCACAACATGAAACAGAGCAACAATATCACTGCCATACACAATAGCGTTGCCAGGTTCATAAATATTCATTTGGTTGCACGGTGTTTCTATAAAATTGTTTGAAGTTCATAGTCGTCTCACTCTGAGAAGAGCAAAAAGTTGATGCTAGGGGGCAGTGGAGATAAGGCTGTTAGACCTGCGGTGTTTTAATTGGTAAACTGTGGCAGAAGCCTTTTAGTATCATTATGGTTGCCTGTGGCTTCCTCCAACCCACTCTGCATAACTCAGATAAGACCTGCTATGTTCACATTTGGTTGTCTGCTGAAAAGCTTTCTGAGCATCTCCCATTGGTGATGTGGCTGAGGTGGAATAAATGACCATGAGTCATCTTAAGCGGGATCATTTTTTGCTCCCTAGAAAGGGACCGGCAGCGTTACTAAAACATAGTTTTCCCTATCGATACAATTTTTTTTCTCAGCATTATTGTAAAAAATAAATAAAAATCATGTCCACACCAATTCTCTGAATGAGAACCATCACACCTTTTCGTTGAGATACAAAAGGCCTTTCCATGGAATACACTTCAACACATCACAACATGAAACGCACAGGTGTAAATAATCAAATTTATTGCGGGTGGATTTAATTTAGCTGCTGCAGTTTTAGGGTCCTGAGCTGTGAGTGAAATCACTCCTTCTTTGCTACATAATTCACTATATTTACCCTTCGTCGAATGCTGAGTAAGAGATTTTTTATAGTGTCCTGAAAAATATGTCCATGGCAGGTGCTTTCTATAGATGTGAAAACCAACAGTCTGACAACAATATACCCGTCTGATCACACAACCTATTATGCAGGGAGCAGTAAATGAGTGAACAATAGAATGGTGCAATCATTAATGTGTTTAGTAACACCTGGGCTTTTATGACAAGCAGGGAGAAAGTGAAAATGAATAAAACATAGTCTACTGTTATACAATAGGGGAGAGACATTCTCTACAGTCAAGTACAGACAAAACAAAATCATGTGTTAATGCTTTATGGTCCTCTAACTATCAGTGGAGCTCCATGATTTAGTTTTATAAAAAATGTTTTACTTTCAACTCTACACTTTTTTTATTTATCTACGTCAAGGTTGTGATTGACTCATAATAAATATCTGAAAGGCACCAACATCTGACCGTAAATTTACAAAGGCTGGATTAAGAGATTAGATTAAAAAAAGAGATATAAAATGGTGTCATATGCATTACAATGTGGATTGTCAAAGATATGAATATGGGAAATAGAGGCATACATTTTCTCCAAATCTATTGTATACAAATAAAATGTAATGCCCATTAAAAGGTTGGATGTGTGGTGTAATAGTCAATATAAAATAGATATGGTTGGATGGTAATAGATTAGTTTTATTTGGCACAGCGAGACTAGAAATCAGCTGATGTAAATTTAGCTTTAAGCATAGTTTCTGTACTCCACCGGAGTTTATTAGACGGCCAACGCAAATTAACATCACCTACAATACATGGCCTGGAGGAGGCATGGGATGACCTCAATTTGGCCTTTTTCTTTAAGAGCAGCACTAGTTTCAGATTGAACCCTATAGATTCCTAGAACTGTAAAATGGGAGTCACCTTGATGGCAAATGCAACAAAAGCAGTAGCAACTTGAAATGCAGATAGTCAGTCACAACATAAATTAACACCCTTACTCCTTTTGATTTCCTATTAACGTGAAGTTGATTGTACCCGCATATTAGTTATTTGAGATATTCTTTTGTACAATTATCTGAGCCAGTGGACTGTGTATAAAAACACTGATAGAGGATAATAATTTGCTTCATGGAAAAAATGTCTGATAGAGGGCCTTGTTCTTTCATGATGAAAAGGGAAAACAAATGAGATTAGATTAAGACCTCTACCTCACCCGCCTCTCCTAACAACATGCCTCATGCATGTCATGCATGTCACGCATGTTTCTACTTGATTATTTTAATTTGCCGCTGTTTATTTTGCTTTCATGCTTTAACAGTGATACTGTCAAATACTCTCAAAGACACAATTTTAACAAAGGCTGAGGAAAAAGCCTGTATAAAAATACCCCTTATAGGCAGAGAGGAAGGGAACTTATCCGTGGCTATATAGGATCAAAAAATGACGTTTTTTTGTTTTACCGTCCTTGCAACATTATGATGTATTCACTTTATAGTTCTAATGCTTTTCCTGTGTTATAAAATGGTCAAGATAATTGATGCATTAAAGTACTCCACTCTCAGGGTTGTCCAGATGAAGTCAATTATTTGTAGGAGGAAATGAATGTCATGGCTAAAGTGCATTTAAAAACAACACTCCGGCAATTTATTTTTCAGTCAGTGCTTTTTCCAGTTCTCTGGTTTATTCCTGCTGTGCATTAAACCTTGTCTTATAGGTTCAGAAGACTCGTCGTGCAGCCAAGGCAACCAAGGAGAGCTCCATATTACGGCAGCACAGACAGGTGTGGAGCAGAGAGTGCCCCAGGCAGCAGAAAGCTGAGTAAGAGCCCCCTATTACTCCCTGTCATTATCTGCTGCAGTTTTCTGGATCTGCTATTACACCATGCAGCCGTTCCACGTAAGCTCCATTGAGCCCAGACAGGACTCTGCATGAAAAAATAGGGTGTAAAGAGGGGGGGATAAAAGTAAGCCCAAAGAGAAAGATGTATCAGCGAGAAAACCAGAAGAGAGGAGTAACATTTAAGATGATTTTCTTGCAGCGATGATATTGAATTAACGGGTGAGAAACAGAGAAGTGGATGGTTTGAGCTATGTGTGGGCAAAGGAGTATACTGAATGGATGAAAAACTCTCCCGCTGCGTGCTGAGGCAGAAGTGTGGGGCCGGGGCCCCAGCAGTGTCATGCCTTGTGAAGGGAGAAGGGCAGCGCTAGCTCTGGGGTGCAGCTTGTTTGGCTGCGTAATGACTGTGCCTGAGCCACCCAAGGTTAATGATGTACACAAGCCTGAGCCTCAGTAATGAGCCCAATCATAAAGATGTGCCACGGCTTGCAACTCTCCACACATATATCTAGTTAAAATACCATGGGATTCAAAAGCCACCTTGTCAAATGGTAAAACAGGCAGGTATATCTCTATGGTTACTCCGTTTATTCACAACCACGCCAACCCCTGGGCCAGTAAGTAAGAGGTAAACAATAACTGGAGCATCCTCCGGTGTCCTGTTAGTGGGATGCTGCCCACATCATGAGACAGTATGTCCCCAATTTGTTTTGGAGAGATTCTTCCCGTCGAGTCTGAGATCATATTTGTTTGTGATGTGTCCCCCATGCCACCCACATATCTCCAAAAACTAATCATTGCAGTGATAGAAAATAACTAAATAAATGTATTTAAATACTGAATACTTTATTTTAGCTATTCAATTTAATCATACTTCCTATGTTTACTTCAATACATTTATTTCACAGTATGCCAGTCTCCATGAAGATGGATAATTGTGGATTATGCTGCCTACCAGTGTACACATCAATAATTTATTTAGCAATATATGTGCCCAGAATATGAGTTTTCTTTTTGTCTTTTCTTCTCAGCAAATATTTGAAACAAGTGACATTATCTTGCTGTCTTTGCAGGTTATATGTCGTATTATGTAAATTGTTGGCTAAATGAACTAATGCCGTTGTATTTAACAAACACAGCCTTCTCTTTCTCTTATGGAACAGGGAGAAAGCTGAGAATGACATCCAGGATTTTCTAGAACAAATCAGGCCAAATGGTAGAACAGATACTGCCATCTTCTCACTTCAAGATTATGGTAAACGACACTAATCTTGTTGATTGTATTAGCAAGCGTATCTTCATCAGTCTCTGCTGTTCATAGGTGCTATACTAAAGTGTGTGTTCGGGTTTAGGGCGGCTTCTAGAGAGAGAGCAGAAGGCATTCAGGATAGCCACGGTGCAACCTGTTCATCAGCTCAAGGAGGATCTGCGCTTCAGACTGGGTGAAGTTCAACATCAGCAGCTCACTGCCCATCGATCAAATTTGGAACAAGTAATACAACAGGTATCTGTGTGATATGAAATAATGACATATCTGGATGTCCACAGTGACTTTGACACAAGAGCTTTAGTGTAGAAAGCTACCAGAAATGCATTTCAGAAAAATAGTGTCTTTTGCTGCACCTGGTTTGAAAAATTAAGTGGTTTAACCTTTGAGAAGACTTTGTCCGTGGCTAGTAATGAACCATTTGGGAGTTTTCTATACCGTCAGTATACTCCCAGGGATCAGCGATGAATCGTAGCTATGTTCACTCTCTGCGGGTACCGAACAGTCTGTCCAGTACATTTAACAGAAGTTTAAACTCTCCTGCTTGTCCACACAATGATCTCAGTTTGCACTCAGAGACGTGTTCACTGTCCACAGATCTCTTGTTTGTTCGTTATCCACAGTCCCTAAGTCACCCAGTCTGCTTTTGGCTCTCAGAAGCTTTTTGCAAGCTCTAGAATTGAATGGTGAGATTAAGGAGTAAGCAGGGGTCTATTAAGACAGACCAAACTTGAAATGAACCGTCTGCCAGCCGTTTTGTCACCTCTGTGCGGATCACATGCTTGTTTCTTTCCCATGACCCCATCTACTCTTGCTGGCCCATAGACACCTGATTGCAGGGGCACAATAGGACACCCGTCCACACACACGCACCCACGCACACATACACACAGCCATGATGCCTCTGCTTTTTGTCTCTCTTTTTATTTCCTGTCTTTTCACATACATTTTTCCTATTTCTTATTTCACCGGGTTACTTAACTGTCTGACTCGCAACAAATCAAAGAGAGATTCGTATTCAGGTGCAACATAATTACACTCCCATCCCTGAGTGTTTTAAATGAAAACCAGAGTCTGAAGAAAATGGGCACTATGTTAAGCGCTACTTTATAAAAGGGAATTCAAAAGGTACATTAAGAGTAAAAATGTACCCTGTGTCATAGGTTGTTAAATATTTTGAATGGTTTTGACATCATATATAATCATGTTTCACCCCCACCCCCACAACATTTAAGGAAATGAGTACGGTAAATTAAAGCTGAAACTGTGAGAGTTGCAGTTTATTTCTACGAATCATGAATTTTATGCAGGTTATCAACGAGATAGACAAAGCTAAGATCACTTGTCCATCCATCCATCATTTGCTATCTTTCGCCATACTTGGTAGTCAATTACTTTTACCTTTATTTTACTGATATACTTTATATTCTTGTAATCAACAGAAGGCATCCCCATCTTTATCATCCCATCCAGGCCCATAGCACCTGCGTGCATATTAAGTTAGAGCTGGGCAATGTGATTGGAAAAAAATAAGCTTTGCACTGCACTATACAGCAAAGAAGGAATATGGAGCACATCTATGAATTTTATGTTTCCTTTCATTGACAAATTGTTACTACACTTGAATAAACAGAAATAGCTACTTCCATTTGTATTGTTATGTCTATGTTTCCATTATGAAACAGAGAAACAGACTTAATCATTTGATAAGCAGCATCTCAATTTTTAAGTAGCGGTTTTCCGCTAGCATCTTGGAAAATAAGCAGTTACTGATTACTTGCTATTACTAAATAATTCTCATGATGAAATGTTTCTGAATCTAGGCATCTGCAAGAACAGGCTGGACCTCAGTTCCACCAGTACTGTTGATTTGAGCAGACATAGCATAAGAGGGAAAGGATTACAGTCGATAGCTGTGATTTCTTGAGTCTTGAGTCCCAGTCTGCAGAAGAAGAGTTTTCCCAAAGCATTAAAAGCACCTGATATAAAAGGATTTCCTGGTCAGGGCAAGACGTGCAACAATGTATTCCATGTAGTAAAGTGACAGTTTATCAAACTGTGCTCCAGCTCTGTTTATTTGTTTCTAAGCTTGTATTTAGGACACCTTTTTAATGTTGATTTTATCTTTTAATCAACAGATAAACTTTGTGAAGGACCAGCAAGATGACATAACTGCAAAACTTCAAGCAGAGTACCTGGCCCTGGAGGGGGAGATCATTGGCCTTGGCTTAGAGGTAAGTTTCTTCACTGCTGTTCTAGATCTCCTCCTTCGGACCAATTTCCATTCTGTAGTGTCGCTCTCACTTGAGCTTAAGAAGAATTTGCTACAGTCTGTCACAAATTTAAAAGTCTAAACATTTCATTAAATATCTCAAAGTTGGTCATATTGTCCTCCGCAGAAATATTTTACTAGTCCTTCAGATAATCTGGTGGACATAGAAAACATTCCAGAGGAGGTTTTGAATTCAGACTGCCCTTACCCAGAGCTGAAGGACTCCCTGATCCAGGCCTTCCACTCCCTGTCAGAAAGGTACCAGAGCAGGCTGCAGAATCTCCAAGATCAACTGCAAACAACTGACAGGTAGGCCTGAGGACGACTGCAGTTCCGCTTTGCTTCTTTTAATAATTCTAAGAGCTTACACATTGATTGAACAAGAACATTTTCGTGGTTTTTGCTGCTATGATTTTCAGCCATCCAGTTTTGTACATGTGTAGGCAGAGCTATAGTGTAGCTGGGCAGATCAAGATGAAAGAATAAAACTCAGCAGGACATCAACCACACATAGAGGCACAGTCGCTTTACTCCCCGGATACAAGCTGATGGACATGACAAGTCTTTCTCATCAGGAGGTTGATTATATCAATGTGTCTTGATTTTTATTTCCATATGGTCGCTCTATAGCCCTGTTAGTT
Source organism: Myoxocephalus aenaeus (assembly GCA_038501785.1). Lineage (NCBI taxonomy): Eukaryota > Metazoa > Chordata > Actinopteri > Perciformes > Cottidae > Myoxocephalus > Myoxocephalus aenaeus. The sequence continues at coordinate 677,360 of JBAMJR010000187.1, forward strand.
TCTTTGAGTAGTATGCCGTTTATCAATATGTATCCTTTGGAAATTAAGTGAAGTGAAGTGATGTGTTCCAATACCCATATTACCAATAAAATGTTGTATGTCCCAATACAAAATATGTCAAATGTAGTATACCAAAAACACCAGGATGTCCTACTGCATTTAGTCGCATTTTTTTGCAGTAAGCAAGCCCACAATCCTCTGCGCAGTGGAAGATACGTCACATCGACTGAGAGCACAGACAGTTGACAGCTGATGACAACTCACTGACAGATATCACATACAATATACTCGGATATGCGAGCAAGTGGGTCAAAGTTAAAGGCACAGTATTTAATCAAAGTAGTATGTCCCAATTGTATGCATACTGCATGGCAAATCAGTATGTGCTAAAAGTAAAAAGTATGCAACTTGAAACAAAGCCTATATGTCAATGTATTATTTCATTTTTCTATATCTACTGTACATATGTTGTCTGGGTTGGAATCGCTTTCAGGTTCTGTGGCTGGTGTGCAGATGACCACCAACGCTTCCAGTTGACTTTGTCACAGTACACTCATGACATCCCCAACCACAGGGCCCTCTACATGGACATGGTGCAAAGACTCTTCCCGGAGAAAACTAGACAAGAGCTGGTTAGTACTTAGGCAAAACCACCGTAGCACGCACGCACGCACGCACGCACGCACGCACGCACACACACACACACACACACACACACACACATACTTTTTTAATTAAATAAAAATGTATTAACAATTTTGATAATCCATTATTATTTAAGGTATATTTCAAGCAAAAGCTCGTTTAAGGGCCTCCTATGTATTGGAGCGATTATTTGATCATAAAAAAAATGTATTGTTAATCTGGGGAAGTGTCGATGAGGGAAATGCTCTTTTTTTCCAGGAGAGTCCTGTTCACACTAACTTACTTACATTAACACCTTGAAGCTGCTGAAATACAAAAATCGAAGATCTGCTGACCGCTGAGCATTTGGAGGTTATGTGTATTTATTGTTTTTTTTTTCTTCTTCCCCATAACATCACTGCACATAAAAACACACATACACAGTATATATGCCCCGTTCGATGGATGGGAACACACATGCACACACTGTATATTGATGCACCTCCACTCACACCCATCTAAAAATGTAACTCCCTCCCAGTCTGAAGCATCCCTCCCTGCAGTGTGAGTCCAAGACTCCCTGATCAATGTCGCTCAGTAGCCGGAGCTGAGCAGAGGGACACAGATAAGCCTGGACAATGAGCCACTCAAAACGCAGCAGGATGTGCCATGTCACCCACTGTGGACAACTAGTTAATGCCGCCACCTTGCATCGTCATGACAACCGCCAGCCGCGCTCTCCTCCCTCCCTCGTCCACACATCATATTAGTTCCAGCTGGGTGCTGCATTTAGAGCTGACATCATTCAGCCAAACTGACTTTTCTTTGTTGCATGTTCTGTATCTTAAGTGAACAACGATGACATTGGTATCCAGTATGCTCAAAGGATGGTCCTCTAGTTAAAGTGTGTTCTGACTGCACTTTTATTTCTCTTTTTATAAAATGAAAAAAGAATAATGTCTGCAGTAGTAGTAGTCTGCTTTGGGCACATATATCCTCCGTATTCGTTGTGGGAAAACTCATTCCCATTGCTCTTGCAGACATATGGGTCGATTGGCAATTCTACAGTTAGCACGGTAATTGCAAAAATGTTTCGATGAAGTCAATGTCTTAGCTGTGAGCCGTTCTTATGCTGCTTTTTCACCTCAGAGCGTTGAAGCATTCTCCGGCTTGAGCCTTAATATTTTCCTCACATGCCATTTAGTTCCGTCTGTGTTCAATCCTTTCAGAATGATAACATTATTTACTGTTGCTTCTGTCAGTCTTCATTAAATTTGAATGCAAGATATAGCAGCTCTGTTTTTAGCGAGATAGCCGGTGTGACATAAAACCACAGTTAAAGCCTTCGTCCTGTGTAAACATTTAAGAGCCTCGGTGATAAATCGGCTCCCATAATCTTTTACATTTTTGTTGTGGGGTTGAGGGGTGGGATTGAGAAGAATAGTTTGATAGAGAACCTTTTTTGTGTATCCAAAGGAATATAGAATAGAAGCATAGGGTTTAGAGAATTAGTGACATTTACTTCCTTTTCTCTCTTGATCCCAAGAAGTCCAACAAAATACTTTCTTATTGCAGTTTTCTTATATGAAACTTGCAGCTGCAATCCCAGTGTATATCACTGTATCAGTAAAACACTTATTTATACTGTATGTAGAAGCATGTGGACATTGTCTGTGTTCTTTGTGCTGCCCTAAAGTTTAACTAGTGTCTCAGTTTTACTCCACCTATATAAGTGGACATCTCCCTCTGCTGGATGGGGTTCTTTTTTTGTCTATTATGATTTACTCCTTGATGTTCTCTAATATCAAGTAGGCCTTTTAATAATAAAAGTGGAAATAACTCATAGCTCTTACCTTTTCTGACTGTCTCTGGGCAGCCAGTGTTATTTTCTTCTTTGTGTGGCTCAGTCCTCGAGGAGACCGCACTCTGCAGAGGGAATGTGGATGCAGCAGTTAAACTAGATGTCGTTCCACTTTAAGTGTGCACTGCAGACACAGTGCGGCGGATGGTTCCACATACATCTAATGTGTGGCTAAGGTGCATGCATGCGTATGTGCCAACACGGATTGCAGGCATGAACACATACTGTGTTCTTGCCCACTCGCAACAACACAAGGAAGGGTAGTGAAGGAGAGGACACAAGAAAGTGAAGAACAAAGGGTGGATCTTCCTCAAGTTCTAAAGTTGTGCATTAATAAACAGGATTTGCTTGACTGCCTCTGGCACTTCTGTTCCGTTGGCAGTTCTGTCAGCTCACTCATTTTCCATAAAACCAGTCAGCCGTCTAATGCCTTCCCACCGTCAGTTAGCCGCTATTAGCCCGTAGATGAATATCATTCCCTCTGTTCCAATGAAGCAGCCAAGTGATGCAGCCACTGTGAGTGCTGACACAATGATGAATAGCTACAGGCAGCCCTCACACAGAAAGGAACTGTTTTCCTTCAGGACATTTCACAGCCAGGAGAGAGGGGCCATTTTATACACCAGCAGAGCCTGATCTGACAGAGTTTTCCCCTAGGTCCTGCTGCCATTATTGTAGACGGTATATCACGGAGTGGTGTGTGTTGATTTCTGTTTGTGTGTCATCAATTGTGACCATCACTATAAATAATACAGCAGTGTTGCCCTTTGGGTGGCAGTCCTTCTTGTGCACCTTGCTCTTCATATCCTTTTTAGTTTTAGTTTTAGGTGATGTTGGTGATGTTTTTTGTTCAATGCCTATAAGAAAAAAATAATACACTTGAGCCCATCCCATGTGCAAACACTGCCTTCTCCGTGTCATGTTGGTCTTTCAGGTGGAGCATGAACGCGTGTGGGACTGGCTGCGCTTCACCCAGGCACAGCTGAGAGTGGTGACCCAGCAATGTCAGCGAGACCAGGAAGAGCTGCTGGCCAGAGCCCTGTTCACCCTGCAGGAGGCGAGGCATGCCCACCAGGAGGAGCTGGAGTGCCACAAAGGCCACCAGCACCAGCAGGACATCTGCTCTCATCTCAGAGAGAAGGTTAGCGTCTTGTATACCTTCACACCAGGGGCTGTCAAAGTTTAGGAACATTTCTAACTTCACGAGACAGATCTTTTTATGTCAGCACTTACAACACTTCGGAGCTTCCATCCCACATGTAATATGTGCAGGAAGTGGATGTGTAACTTTGATAGTCTTCTCTGCAGTTAATCCAAGATGAGCTCTCTGTGATCTACTTCTTATTTTTAAGGCACACTCACTCTCATTGACTGATGGAGTGGACCCGTATATATTAAACATCCTTTCCCATGTGTGGATGTGATAGTTGTCAGGGAGCAGACAGGCAATAGTGTCTGACTGCCTTCTTGTGTACAGTATATCTGCTGACGAGGCTGCATATTACTCCAGGCTGCTTGACAGCATCTCTCGTTTTAGCTGCCACTTGGGATAAGCTGTGAATGCAAACAAGCTAATAAGGATGGTCTTGCAAACATTATGTTGCTGTCTCTGAGGGGTGCTAGTTCACGTTCACACAACAAACAAGTTACTCATGTGAACAAATCTGCGTGTTGTTGATGCAGTGCCGTGCAAATAGAATTTGCTTTGCCTGCCAGTTAAAAGAATAAATTGATGCTGATGTCCTATGGCTGATTAGATAAGAAGAGTCTGATGTCCTGAGCGAGGGTTGGTGTGGGCCGTCTCCACTAAGCCTAGTTTTGACAAATAACAGGATATATCACCAAACAGGGAGCAGAATGCAGGAACGAGGTCCTAGCTTTGCTTCCTTCCTTGCTTTGCTTCCTTCACATGTTTGCTTCCTTCCAACCTGTGGAGTTTGCTTGTGCTCCTTTGCATTCATTACTAAGCTCTCTTTTTTTCAGTGTTTTTTTAACCTCAAATGTCCCCAGATGTCTCTTGTGGACAACTGATGTGTAACACTGATCTGTGGAAATGCCAGCCAAAGTTATAGTTTAAAAACAATATACATATTTGCATCATGGACATTCATGGGAGGTAAAACCAGGTATGTTATGAACTAACAATCCAACAAGCCTATACTGTAGGGGTTATTCCGATGTCCCTGTGTTGGAACAATAGGAACACAGCATAACAACTATCTCTTCAGTTCATAAGCTGCGTGTAAATGTGCAAACACTTAAGATAAAGCCAACAACACTCTGATTTATTGCAGCACACCTGATACCTTTGAAAATGTATCTCGCTAAACCTAAAACAAAGGTTGGAAAAGATGCTCAAGTCTGTGCAATCTCTGGCATTACTCTACTTACTTTAGGGGCTTTTTACTCTTAAAAGCCAATATTAATGTTTTATTTCCCTGTTACCATAAGTATCCATAAAGTATTTTCCACGGCGAAAATCTACTTAAATTATTTTCCGCGGCATTGACTTCTGGAATTCATGTACTCTTACAGTTTCTAACAAGCAACAGCTTGCAGATTCTTTCACTTTGACTAGCATAATGCATTATGTTGAACAGGTAGTAAGTGAAGCAAAGCAAATTCAAGGACACTTCACATTCAGTTCTGTCAGAATGAGCTACCTGAAATACAGCTGCAACGACTGCGGCATAATACAATTGTGTTTTTAAAAGGATGTAATATTCAAAACAGTAACATGCAAACTCCTTTTTTTCTGTATTTCTGAAAACAACGGGGGCCTTTGACTTTCAGTTTGGGTAAATCTGAAGCAGAACATAAACTACACGCCTCTGACTACTGTCAACACATTTCTGAGTTTTGTTTTCATAGCTCTGTGAAGCAATAAGAAAAATAAAATCACCCAGGCATTTTCATTCCCATGATTTTTTCACCTCCATGTTTTTTGTTTATGCATTGCATGTGCACATATTTGAGTTTGTGTGGAGGCTCAGATGGACGCCTGTTTGCATCCAATCTCTTTTTTCTGTTGCCTTTATCATCCCGGCACAGCGGCACAGCGGCTCCTGTGGGATCTGCTTATTTTACACTTTGTTTTCTGCAGCTGCTCCCTCTGACCTAAGCAACTCTAACGACTCTCCTGTGAGTCATTTCCCCCTTTTTAAGATCAACTCCCTTGCTACAATAAAAATATTACCCTTATTTTATTGTGTGTGCTGTATAATGTGGTATGACTGGAGCAATGCAGCGGGCAGGCCCTTTCTAAATGTATCAACATTTATATTTCATGTCATGCTCCATCATTTAAAAGCAATTAATCCTTAACTAAACTAAACAAATAGAACGTTTATTTGATTGAAAAATTTATCCATATATCTGTGTTAAGGATAATACACAGCCAAATAGGATTACACATTGGTCACCTGAGTCACTTGCAGCACAATAACACCACATGTTACAGCTTGTGAACACTAGTTAGCATATAAGCAGAGCTGGAAGAGTTTAAAGTAATGGTGGATGGGCTTGTACTTGTATTGCGCCTTTCTAGTCATCCGATTTAACACGACACGTCATTCACCCACTTACACCCATTCACACCCATGTATACACTGATGGCAGTGGGCTGCCATGCAAGCTCTCACCTGCCAATCAGGACAAACTAACCATGCCCACCCAGTCAAACACCATAGGCACAGCCTTCAGAAGCAATTTGGGCTAAAGTCTCTTGCCCAAGGACACATCGACATGGACTGGAGGATCTTCTGAGCCAAAGCTTAAAAAAACATTTGAAATAGATAGCTATTAGTAAGTAATGAGTACAAGTGGCATGGCTAAAAGTGTTTGACGGACAATTGATTTAGTTAAATAAAACTTAAAAGTAACGGATATTCATTTGAAATCGGCAGATAACATTATTAGATGAAAATGGAAAACAGTCAAAATAGTCAGCTGAAAGTAATGGACAAACGGTAAAAAATAGATTCATGTAAAGTGTTGTTGTGCTGCAACCGCAATGCTGGTATTGTTTTCACCTTGTGAGAGTGTGTGTGAGAGTGTGTGTGTGTGTGTGTATCATCATGGCAAAATGTGGTCCTGGAGACACCTACTGTGTCAGGAATACCACAGGTGTTATTTCTGTCTCTCTGAGGACAGACTTTGTCACTGCGATAGCGTTGCCACAGTGCAAGACATTGACTTCACGAAACTTTACAAGTGTGAAGTAGAAACTAAAATGAAGGCAGAGTTCAAAGAACCTTATTATAAGGCAATGCTTGGTCTGCTCCCAAACTACCTGTGTGTTTGCATCAACCAGAGAAGTGTTGGACAATATTCTTTGCGATCTCTGGACTTTTTTATGCTCACTGTCCCAAATGCCAGAACGGAAATGGGAAAAAGGGCTTTTGTGTACTCTGCCCCCTCATCATGGAATATGTTGCAGAATGTTTTAAAGCTCAGGGAACTAATACCACTGACTGCTTTTCAATCTAGAATGAAAGAAATAGAGGCAGGTTCCCAAAAATTTAAATGTTTCTTAAATTAACTCTACGCCACTCTCTCTTAGTTTTTAGTTTCTTTTAACTTGTCTTGTTCTGTGTTTTCTGTCTGTAACTATGTGTTTTTTATGCTGCTGCCTGTCTTGGCCAGGTCTCCCTCGAAAAAGAGATTTTTAATCTCAATGGGACTTCCTGGTTAAATAAAGGTTTAAATAAATAAAAAAATTAAAGAAGGGTATGGTCTAAGCAAGTGCACAGGGTTAGGGAGTGGGGAAGGGACTGTTGTCTTACTAGATTTTTTTAAACAGAAAGTAGTTAAAGGACTGCTGTGGTATTACTTGTTAAGGTAGTAAATTGCTTACTTGTTATATTTTCTAGCTGTGATTATGCAAATAAACACTCTTGTCATCTCATCTGCTCTGTGCCTCCATGGGTTCAGGTGAAAGTATATATTGGACTATTTCTGGTCAGTGCCGGTCTGGTTCGTCTGACCTCGTCTTTGGGAGCATGGCAGGTGCTGCCAGCTCTCTACTGAGCAACATGCAGTGGGAGGAAATCCAGGGTAATTGATTTCTGAGTGAGCTTGTACCCTTCGGTTTTGGAAAGGGCAATACTGTCACCCAGACAACAGCTTCTTCCTGAGAACCATAGATTGGCCATGCAAAGATGGCCGGCTGGATTCATGAGTCTGGACACAGACGACACTACTACTCAAAAAGGCAGTGGTTCAGCAGCTGCAGGTGTGATATACCTGATGAAGGTGTGTGTTGTGAAAAGTACAATGAAATGGATGATGAAGATAAGTAGTAACACTGCATGCATTAAATACATATATTTATCACTGAAAGAAAGATTCTTCCTCTCCAATCCTCAGCTGTTCTGCAGTGTTCTGGCTGCTGTAATTAGCTGTCATTGTTCTTGCTGTTACTTTTCATACAAGCCCTTTTCTGTCTTTGCTTTCATTTAGCCTCCTACACACATCTTACCAACCGGCCTCTTTGATGAACAATTGTGTTTTTCACATTAGTAAATAGAGCTTGAGGAATGACAGATTGTTGCATCACGCTCAGGTGGGAAAAGGATGAGCAGCCCAGCATGACAAGCAACACAATAATTGAAAGGAAAAAAAGCTTTTCTATTTTTTTTCATTTCCTGTTCTCCAAAGTACTTTACAATATAAACAACACTGTTACAGATTATTGTATACTGCCGTTCAAAAGTTGGAAATCACTTGTTATATCAATGTTTTTCTTTTTTCCTTCAACAATTGCTATTTGAACATGGATAATAAACGGTATGATTTAGATACCAAGTATTGTATTTATATTTGAGATAGTTTGGGCCCCAAAAGAAGAATCATTAAATGCATCCGTTTAGTTGATGTCCTACATACAGTGTTGCATGCCAGGGGATAATACTGTTTTCCCCCCAAATACCCTTTGATGCAATTGGGCTCTAAATGCAAGTTTTTCTTTGGGCCTTCTGCATTTTACTCAGTGGTTAGACACACCTAGTTAGTTTCATCTTGTTGTAGGCATTGTTGTGTGCTAAATCACAATACCAATGACTTTTTTTCTATTCTTATTCAACTGTTACTCAGAGGTATCTTTGTCCCTTACTGCCATTTAACATTGGACATTGTTTTGTTCCCCATGTAAAAAAACATACATTTTCATACAATATAACATCTATTTGTAAAGAGGCCTTTCTACAACCTAAAAGCATGAAAGACCATTAAAAAATACAGAGTAAAGTCATTTCACATCTGACTGACGAATCAAGCTTTTGTAGCAGGAGATTCCAAACGTGTGCAACTGGACGATCTGTGTGCCCTTCCTGCAGTAATCAATCCGTTATCTGGGCGCTGTGTGTTAGCAGATGCCCGGCTGTCACTGAGTGTTAGTGACTAACAAGTACCTTCATTCTCTGGTGTTGGAAGGGAAAGGTAGAGTCTCAGTGGTTGAGACAAAGCGTGGGCCACATAGAGTTTCAGCTGACAACTTTGAGAAGTTAATTGCTCGAATGTGTATAATTTTCCTTTGCAAAATCATGTACCTGTGACAGACCTCAGGAACATTCTTATTGTGCCCGCTGTGGTAATACAAAGATAATTGCATTGTCTCATTTTTCTCATCTTTTCGTGGACATTAGTTCTTGTCCCTTTTTTAAAGATTCGGTATATCTCATGTGTCACACGGTAGAGTGGTACCACACATGAAGGAGTGGTGCTGTTCATATAGATAAAGAACACACGTTGTCTCCAGTTTGCTGCTATGATTTAAAGCAAAGATATTTGGTGCTAAATTAGCACGAGTTGATACCCAATCTGTTTAATTTATCTGTTATCTATTTAATGTTTGTCATTAAATGACCTGCAATGGTGAGTTTCAATACAGGCTGCTGCAACACCCCCTAACAGAAGACATCACGATAACTGTACAGTTATATTAAGAAAGGCTTTGAGCAGGCTGCCGTGTGCAGATAAAAAGGCTATCATTCTTTTGTGATTCTGACATCTCTGGAGTCGTTTTTTGTGCTGCCATGAACAAGGATGGTGTCCCATTTCCCTTTGAATTCACAGAAAATGAGATTCCGGTGAGAAATTACTGTAGACTGTACATAATGACCATTTTCTTTTCTTTGTGCTGCCTAAAATGCCTTTTCATCTGTCTAAACAAGAAAGACAGACAAAATGCATTCAACCAGTGTTTCTGTGTTTGTGGATCTATGCTATAAAGATACGCTTCAGATTGTTCTGTGACCTTGAGTGACCAGTGCAATTGAACTTCAGATGCTTGCTTTATGACAAAGATAGTGTTATCTGTCATGTGACAAATATTTGTTTTTTAGTCTGTATGTCTCAAAAAATATGCTTTCCATACCCAGCAGGTTGTTTACACACCTCATCTCTCAATGTTCCAAACATCAAACGGGTATCTCTTATCGGGGCCAGGCTGGAGTTTGATGGATGGTTTAATTATGTGCGCTAGTTTTTCTGTTTTTCTTTTTTTCTAAAAGGCCAGTTTCTTTAATTTCATTTTCAGAGAGAAAGAAGGGGAGAAAGACGAGGAATAACATGCAACAAATGCCCCCAGGTGGACTCAAACCAGGGCTGCTAGTGCAGGTGTTCAGCTTCTGTGTTCGAGCCCATAGAGGCCAACAGGACACGTCACATTAGGGATAGTTTAAAATGAGTTTAAACCCTTTTTATGCATTATATGGAAAACATCCCAGAGCTGTACAGTATTTGCTATACATAAAGCAAAACTCATGGATCATAATGTAAACATTGCTTATGTCTCATTTTGTTATGGTTTGTTTTATACAATCAGAAATAATGTTGCAAGTTAAGATACCCACAATGGGCACTAAATAATTATAGTAGGCAGTATAGTATATCTTTTTTTTTCTTCTTTTTTTTTTTACAGGTCTGGTGTTTTGCTCGAGGCAACAATAGTAGTTATTTGAGTCATTACTGTGGCCTTTCGCATTCGCAAGATTATATTATTCCAAATGTTGGAATCAACGCTAACACCAACAGGTGAAAATTACATATCGACACACAGTACAAAGGAAAAGGCAGCAGGACAAATGGACAGTGCAAGACTACTGGAAAAATATCTATGTGTCGTGTTACTCTGTCACTACTCTGGATTGCTCTTCCGGTCACGGAAATTGCATTTTGAACCCAGTTTCAGAAAATATAGCCCTAAATGTCTGATTTCTAAAGAAGAGGCTTGTTGCAGCTCTAGCTCCTAACACTGTCAGACGGAGGTAGATTAGAGGCTGGATTGTTTAAAGTCCCCTCTCAAACACACAGCTGCTGCTTTTTCTCAGACGGACATCAAGTATGATTGACTTGATGGTACCACTTGTGCTAATGTGTGTGAGACCATGTTAATTTGCAGTTCATTCCTTCGGGAATTCCTAAACTCTCCACTGATAGATCTGTGACTCTGTCTGCCCGATTGGAATGCAACACTCTAATACCCAGCATGCCGCAGAGAGGCTGCTGCATAACAAACCTGTCACTCACCCGCCAGCAAATGTTGGACTGAATATGTGCATGTGTGATAAGTTTAGACCGTCTGTTTCCAGATGTCTAGCTGGGTGAGATTTAAGATTGCTTTCTCTGCAAGCATCGAAGCACGGGAACACAGTTTTAGAAAATAAATATTTGTAAATTTTCTGTCAAGACAATGTAACTCCATGTATGGTGATTACCATATTTTAAAGCTTAAAAGTTGGATGGGCATAGGTGACCATTTTGTTTGACTTTTTTGAATTATGTATGATATCTTTCCTGAATTGCCGCATGAGGACAGAATCAGCAGTAACACTATATAATATGTTCTATTTGTTTTCGGGCTTAAAAGCAAGGGGTTTCTTTTATAATTCAGTGCTTTGATCCTGAGGTGATCTAACAAGTGTGAAAGGAAGTTTTGACACCTCTTCTTCAGTTCATGCCACACGTTGGCATCATGGCAGTGGGGCTCAGCTGGTGGTCCCCCTGTGAGTGATTATTTCAACACAGCTGTTAACGGACGATAACCTGCTTTTGTTTCTCCCTGGTGTGTATTTGCATGTGTCGTTGTAGCTGCAGCAGTGGCGGGCCCAGCAGGAGGAGGTGGCAAAACTAGAGGCAGCTATAGCTTCTAGACAACAAGAGGAGGAAGAGGCGAGGCTGAAGAGGGAGCAGGAGAAGGAGGCCGCTGTCAGATCAGAGCACAAAGAGAAAGTAAACACCATCACACCCATCACACTGAATGTGTCAGTTCCTTAATATCAAAATGTATGTATGTTTGTATGATTTCACAATATTTGTAAAAACACATGTATTATGATCAAACCAAGTAAAAATGGTGAAAAGGAAGTCTCTGTAAATAGTACAGTAAAGGTGGTATTTTTTTATCCTGTACACACAACATTAATATGTTGTGTGCACAATGTATTACCTTATTTACCTAGATTATATTATGGAAAACATAACAAGATAATTAATTATGAATTTGCATGCTTCTTAATCATGCAGCTATCCTCAGCAGTCCTTAGCAGAAACGATCTGCTGTATATTTGATTGGACAGTAGATATATATGAGTTAGCTTTAGATGGATTCTTTTTTATTCTTATAAAGAGTCATATTGGCTCAGCTGGATAGCGCTGAAAAGCACCAAATTAATTTATATACATATAAATGTGGCATGTCGGCTCATGCTAAAACCTTTTGGTGAGTGTATGGATAACTCAACTTGAACTGAAACTGTCCTCTTTTGGGACATCTGGAGCTCTGTAGAGATAAAAATATTACTATACTATAAGATTTTAAATGAATGCTTGCCATTTGACAAAATGAGACGAGCTTCAAGTTACCTCCCATTTGTTGCTACATTGAAGGTTTTTTATTTACGGGCACACATGAGGATCAAATTAAAAGCATACATTGTTAGAATTATCTGGGTATTTTGATCATTTAATTGAGTTGTTGTCCTCACAGGTACAACAACTCCACAAGTGTGTGTGTGTGCATGTGTTTAATCAACTCGCTCCTCAGGGGTCTGCTTGGACAGCATGGGCAACCTGAGACACTCTGATTAATGAGAGCATTTAGGCTGCATTGGATTCCATATAATTTAGCACAATAGTCTGCCAGACATTGAAATATCATCTCATTCTTTCTATTTAAACTTATCTGATTCCTGCTTTGTCACGATCAATAGGACATGACGATCTTAAGAGTTCTGGGGGAGTCAAATTAGTGTGACTGTGGCTTCTATTCTGGCGGCTGCTAACTTTTTGTTGTTATTCTTTTAAATTGTTGTTTTTCCCCCCAGGTCAGGCAGTTTTATTTACAGCAGCAGAAGAGGAGGCAGACACTGGAGGCGAGGGATCAAGAGAGACTCGCTAATCTTAGGAGTGTCATGGAAGAACAGGCAAGGCGAGATAAAGAAAGGTGAGTGTTGCACCATTTTCAAAGAGATGTGAAAAGACTAAAATACAATCCAGAACCCTAAGAAAACATTATTACCTGTTGCGATCACAAATATCCTACTACTTCATATACACTTCCAATATCAAGCTTACTATACTCTTCTTTATGGAACAGCTATGTTCCAATTTTTCCCACGACACTCCGCTGTGTCGTAGTCATCTACTAGTCATAGGGAGCACAACTTGATGCCAGAGGGAGCATAACTCGATGCTAGAGGGTTTTTGGGAAGTACATATAAAGTATAGGTTATAGGTTAAGATATATATATATATATATATATATATATATATATATATATATATATATATATATATATACTCACCTAAAGGATTATTAGGAACACCTGTTCAATTTCTCATTAATGCAATTATCTAATCAACCAATCACATGGCAGTTGCTTCAATGCATTTAGGGGTGTGGTCCTGGTCAAGACAATCTCCTGAACTCCAAACTGAATGTCAGAATGGGAAAGAAAGGTGATTTTAAGCAATTTTGAGCGTGGCATGGTTGTTGGTGCCAGACGGGCCGGTCTGAGTATTTCACAATCTGCTCAGTTACTGGGATTTTCACGCACAACCATTTCTAGGGTTTACAAAGAATGGTGTGAAAAGGGAAAAACATCCAGTATGCGGCAGTCCTGTGGGCGAAAATGCCTTGTTGATGCTAGAGGTCAGAGGGGAATGGGCCGACTGATTCAAGCTGATAGAAGAGCAACTTTGACTGAAATAACCACTCGTTACAACCGAGGTATGCAGCAAAGCATTTGTGAAGCCACAACACGCACAACCTTGAGGCGAATGGGCTACAACAGCAGAAGACCCCACCAGGTACCACTCATCTCCACTACAAATAGGAAAAAGAGGCTACAATTTGCAAGAGCTCACCAAAATTGGACAGTTGAAGACTGTAAAAATGTTGCCTGGTCTGATGAGTCTCGATTTCTGCATTGTTTCTGACCATGTCCATCCCTTTATGGCCACCATGTACCCATCCTCTGATAGCTACTTCCAGCAGGATAATGCACCATGTCACAAAGCTCGAATCATTTCAAATTGGTTTCTTGAACATGACAATGAGTTCACTGTACTAAAATGGCCCCCACAGTCACCAGATCTCAACCCAATAGAGCATCTTTGGGATGTGGTGGAACGGGAGCTTCGTGCCCTGGATGTGCATCCCACAAATCTCCATCAACTGCAAGATGCTATCCTATCAATATGGGCCAATATTTCTAAAGAATGCTTTCAGCACCTTGTTGAATCAATGCCACGTAGAATTAAGGCAGTTCTGAAGGCGAAAGGGGGTCAAACACAGTATTAGTGTGGTGTTCCTAATAATCCTTTAGGTGAGTGTATGTATATAAAATATCTCTGCCTCTGTTGCTTCAACTTGACTATTCTTTTAATCTGTCCATTGTGAGTCATCCAACTTTATGGATGTGCATTGCAAAATTGCTGGACTTTCCCTTTAACTGAAAGGGAGACAGACTGATAAACAACACCTAGTGTCAACATAACTCCTGAATTGCACTGAGTGTCACAGACTGGTGGCTTTGGCTCAATGCTAGAGCGGGTCATACTCTGACCACAAGGCAGTTCCTACTCCAGGTGGCTTCTGGGTGCTTTATTTATTATTATTATTATTATTATTATTATTTAATATTATTTATTTATTTAAATCTGCTTTTGATACTATTTTTTTTTCTTTCACTATTGTCATCTTTCTTGTTTTATTGCCTCTACATGGTAAAGACAAGCAATAAAGTGCCTAGAATACCTTTTTAAAGCGTTATACAAATACAATGTATTATTTATAGCAGCCCACTGCGCCTATATTTCTGATGGGTTAAATGCAGAGATAAAATGTAATGTACAGTATGTCTGACGATTATAATAAATAATAAGAATGTGGGTTTTGACCTTTAACCCCTTTAATAAGCTGCACCTCCTGTCGTTACACTTGAAACTTTCGCTCAGAGGGAGCAGGGGAAATCTGCATTATAGTTTAAAAACACCATGTTTGGTGCAATTTACTTAGCATTTCTCTGCAGGCACTCACATAGACTGGCATTAAGACCAAATAACGATTTTGACTTTGGCTGTGAGAATGAACTTGGCAGGAATGAGAACCGCAACCATGGTGGGGCTGAGGAACAGATAAAAACAGACGATGGGAGAGGAGCTGCTCTCTGGCAGCTCCATAAAACCCTCCACCGCCCGGAGGCCCGCTGTGTCAGGAGCGATAGGTAATGTCGGTCGTGGCAGAGGAGGAGAGGAGCTGTTCGGGTCTGATGTCCACACCCTCTGTGCTCCCTCTAGGGTCCTGTTTCGGGCAGATATGTTGCAGCGGCGAAGGGAGGAGAGAGAGGCGCAGGAGCTTGAGTGGCTGAGAGAAGAAGAAGAGAAACAGAATCGCCTGGAAGTTCTCAGAAACCAGGTAGGCCTTTAAATACGCTTAACCCTTTCAACCAATCTAGTTTCCTCAGTTGAAATGACCCAAAGGGAGGACTTGGACTCATCTTTATCCGAGTTGAGGCATCACTGCCACCCTATGGCGGTAAATAATTTTTTTTCTCTTTATCTAAGGTTAGGGTGGTGGCGGAGGCCGACCCAGAGAGGATGATGGCAGATACAGAGGCTTGGAGGGGTCGACACTTGGATGGAAAGGAGTTCGAGCTCCAAAGGCCTCTCTATAGCGTCAACACGTACACAGACACACAGGTGATGCATTATAACATCCACCCTCCTATAACCTTTCGCTTTTGTTTGAACTATTCCAAAAGCTCTCCAGCTGCACGGTCCTTTGCCCCTAGCTCCTACAAAGTATGAACTTCCCCCAAATTTCCTTGAATATTCCGCCATTTATATAATGTTTATTTTCATCTGAGGTGAAACTGACCAGTGACCCCATGCAGTGCAGGACAATTATGCAATCTGGTTGGCTGGTCAATCAATGTTTTACCTTATGTCAAAGACTTGTATACACAGGCTTGACCTCAAGGCCACCCGGTCAATCAGTGTGCTGTGTGTCTGTGTGGTTATGTCATCATGGTTAGAATTTGCTTATTGTGTAACCCAAGCAGTGACTAATGATTCTCACTCGAGCAAATCTTCTCCTCCAATACCAAACTGTGAAGGATTAGTGATTAATCTGGTTTCAAGTGTTAAACCATAAAAACAGACAAAGGTAACACAGATTTAGTATGAAACAGCTGGATACGTGTTATTTATTGTGGATTTTGTGGATCTGTTTTCCAGATTGTGTCTGATCCAAGAGTGCGGGTTGAGCAGGCTCTGCGGGAGGCCGGTCTGCACCACAGCCAGTATGCCAAAGAGGTCCTGTCTGTGATCACGCCGCCTAAGCCCCCGAGACGAGATACCAAATCCACACTCAAATTCTGACCAGGGGTTTGTTTTGGGTCACCTTATTAAGTCCAACCCTTGTTCTGGTTTTATCAAATGTAAATATATACATTTCAATAAGCTGCAGTTGTAAGAATCATATTCACAGTGGGACAGATCACACAGTTTAGTGTGACCAAGCGACACAAGGCATTTACCATTGTTGACTTTTATTGAAAGTTTTATACAACACCTCATGAGAAATACAGTATCATACAGTATAATTAGGTGACAATAAACATGGCCCTCTAACATATTAAGATTACCTCTCTGTACATGTATCAATATGCATTAACCACTGTGGCAGAAACTAAATGTAATGTACACTATGTATATGGTCCACTTCCTGTTTAAGACAAGAAAAATGACCAAGGATTAATAAGTAAAAAACCTTTTCTAAGTAGAGGCTTCTAACAGACTGTAAACCTCCAGCGGAGGCAAATCATTTCCCAACTCGCTAACACACCCAACAATTTTGGTTGAGTTAGTAAGTGCAAGTAAAATATTAAAATCGACAAACAGAACACTTACATAAATACCAAAGTATTAAACGATACGATACATACTTTCATATACATATGCAACATACTTCATATTTGAGCTTCATCAATTAAATAAAAAAATCATAACTTTTTAAATAAGTGTCTAATACGCATATTAACATGTTAAAGTACAGTGTATATACAGTATATGTACATATCAGCTATATACACTCTAATTGGGAAGCTGGGGTTGGGATGGCAGACGTAGGGATTTCATACAACCCGTCCCAGACGTTTCTTGATAAAGTGGGACACCAGGACTTGAGGTCTCTGCTGGTACTCCACCAGGACTTCATGAGAGGCGGTGATCTGATCTCCGTCAAAGCGGTTCAGCAGTGCAACACAGACCACAGCCCCTGGAGAGAAAAGGGAGATTATTGGTCATATCGTACATGCTAATTTCCTTGGTCCTCATGGCATTGCGTCAAATCATAAATCATATGAGGATCATATTCTGTACAGTTTATGACCGACATAGATGTGTTGCAGAGGCAAGATTGTATCTTCAAAGCCATAAATAATCTGTGTACGGAATGTACAGAAGACATTTTGTAACTTAAACACTACCTTTGAGGCCACAGACGCGGCACATAGCTGCAAATACAGAGGACTCCATTTCAATATTCCTCACTCCGGCCTCGTACGCTTTCCTGAGATACTCCAGTTTGTCTTCATGAGAGAAGGAGCAAAGAGCTCCGTCAAGTCGGCCTTGACCTGGAGAGACACAGCACAAGATCTGTCTCTATTCGACCAATGCTTTTGATCTGTTGAAGTTCTCTGTGAACGTAAACGATGTGTAGATATGATCACAAACAACCTGAGCATGAGATGCTGTGTACATACCTTCATAAAAGTCATGGGTGCACAGGGTGTTTCCAATCACTGTCGGGAAGTTTTGAAGCTCCGAGGAGCACTGCAGAAGCTCATTGGCCACGCCCTCGTCCAGCTCAGTGCTCCTGGTGATAACTTTACCCAGAACCACCTGCTCAAACTGGGGGAGGAAGGAGTAGTCCACTGCTTTATCCGTGACCACCACTGTCCCAGGAGCCAGACCTATAGACGACACCAGGCAGACATTTAAAATATGATTTATTGTCAAGTCACTGCCTGAGATTCTGGGAAAAGCACTCTTTGAAAAGGTTTTCCACAAAAAAAAAGCAAAGTGCTTACCAATACCGCCAGATGTCCCGAGGCGAAACAGGACCACATCCCGGCACTGAGCATGGTGCAGCAGTTTGATGACCTCATGCAGCATTATAGAGATGGAAGGGACACCCATTCCATGCTGTGAAAGAAACAAGATCCGGATAGAAATTTAAAAAAAAGTGTAATTATTAAACCAGTAATGCGATGTTTGAAGCACTTGCCAGTAGAAGTAAAGCCTACTAGGACAGTTCAAGGCATAGTTATGTAATACTTACACTGATAGAGAGCACTGGTCCCACTTTATACATGCAGTAGCGATCCGTGGCCTCGCAGATATCTCTGACTTCCTCTGGGTTTCCAGGCAGCTCCAGTTCCTGGTGGATGAACTGGGCAAAAGCCTTCATTCGATTTGCGCTGCCTCCAACACATACAAACTATGGGAAACGGAGAAAGATTGACGAGTGAAATCAGTTTGATCGCTTTTGAAATCGTAAACCCCAAATTATGATTTTTGATTTCATCATTTCACAAACCTTAATATCGCCAAACATTTCTGGCAGATTGTGAGTCTTGGTGCTCAAGCTGAGGTGGTAGAGAATATCCTCCTCCATGGAGTCCAAGTAGGGATTTTTCACTTGGACTAGTTGTCTACGAGTAATATATCGTATGGCATATTAATAAAGGGTCAATCAGTGCTCCCAATGGATTATCAAAACGTATTACAATGAATTTTGAAAGAGCAACAAAAAGCAATAGTCAATTCCAATCTGAGTTGATGTTCCCAAATACTTACTTGATATACTCATTGTGGTCATTCCCCATACAGTTAAGTAAAATTGGTGCCATGACAGCAGGAGACGTTTTGAAATCCAGTTTAAAATGTCTTTAAGTTTTTCTCCTGCAAAAGCTCTAAACCTCTTAATACTCGTTGCGGCTGTTTTTGAATAAGAGTTGTGTCTGACTACAGAGCTGATATAGCGGTAACCTCTGACCCCTGCCACTGATTGGTTCCAGAGAGAGGAGTAGCACCCGTCCTTGTTCTCACAAAAACATCCACCAGTCCCAAACAAGCGGAGCGAGATCAATCCCGGGAAAATGCATTGGCCCAGTTCCAAAGAGGCAGTGTACCTTCAGAAAAAAAAAACACCTGAAGTTGTTGCGTAACATAAATGTTATGACATACAGCTTTCCTGGAGAACACTGAGATAACCTCTCACATTGTCATGTAATACATTGTTGTGGCGAAACAAAGACACACCCACGCACACGCACTCACACACGCACTCACACATACACACATTGACAGAGCTAACTTCATGTACAGCCACAACAGAACTGCTGTGTCATCAGTGAACATTTTCCCTGCAAACTACATCCAGTGGACTGTTGTTTGCAGTAATGTGACATTGTTATGTGGCAAATTAATAACGTTCAAATAGCCCGTGATAGAACGTATAATTTATAAGTATATAAGACAAAAGACAAAAAAACTCACTTTTTAATTTTATTTGAATAATCAAACTTGTTTCCTTCAACAGAGTAACAGATATAGCAAAAACAAAAGAGTTACTGGTGCTTTCTTTATTTAAGGAATGCAGTTAATGCAGTTAACACACACAATAAATAAAAGGTCCTCTAGCTTTAATTCAATGAAGCAATGTCACACTTGAGTAATACGTCTGACATGACAACAATTGAAACTAAGTAAAACATTTGATGTGGCTCACAATGAAATTAGGTTAGTTAGGAAATTAATAAATGGAGGCGGGATGGCAACTATTCCTGTTGGAAGCATTGGAGTGTGTACATCCTTTTCCTACGGCACTGGCAGTCTTCTAATCTGTTGACATGGAAATGTATACAAGCATGAGTCATTCACCTCATCATAATTTACTAACACTGTCGACATTATAATGTCAAGAAGCATCATAAATTGTTAATGGCTGAAATCTTCAAGTTCACACCCTGGCTTCATTTCCTTCTATTATCGTGAGGTGAATTTTAAGAGCATTGTGAAAAACACAAGGGAGGAAATGATTAACGGTGACCTGGAAGATTGTAACTCAAACTGTCAGAAACACTGTGCGACTTACTTGAAAAATCACCGCTGGCTGTGTTGTCTTCAACATAACCAAAGCTCAACAGCTTAGACATGTCGACAGGAGCTGGATTCTTGTCAAATATTCTGAGAACACCAAAGACATAAAGTAAACGTCATGGAAATGCAGTTTTTGGAAAACTTTTTCATGAAAATGAAACCAAATGGTGCTTTTGTAGTTTCCAATGTATTGCACATTTTATTCATCCCCACAAAGTGTCTCTTAGATTAACATCTAGAGCTGACACAGTGCAAACATGTAATATGGACCCTACCCTTTAAACATTGTAGACCAAGATAAACTCTGGATACTCTTTAATAAAGCAAACAGTCAACAACCTTTTTTTTTTTTTTAACAATTGTCAGGTCATTTCTAGACTCTGTGTTCTTTTGACTCGCAAAGTGAATACATTATATGTTGTACCAAGTCTGTTTAGTTTATTACTTCACTGCAATGATGAAAATAATGACTAGGATTTAAGTGGATCCTTTGAGGACTTGCTGACGGAAAGTATCAAAACCATACATGAACTTTAGCCACTGTAAGTGTTTGTCTAGGTAGCTCTGATGTGAGGTTACTTTGGGTTTTTGACAAGTCATTGGCATTTTCATAAGAGTACAAGGAACACACGCCACAGATGAGCAGGGAACCAAAACAAACAGGTGAAAATCTTGTTTTGTTTGTAATTTGTTTTTTTGAACTAAGTGTGCTCTCTGCCCATGAGGATTTCTGCCTAGTCATTACAACATGGAAACATATGGTGTAATATTTACTGACAATATGCTCTGAAATAAAATAACAAATTAAATTCAGCCATAATATCGTATGTGTTGTTACGCTAGTAACTATGAAATGAAACTGATTGAAAAGGAACAAACATGAAATTGCCTACACTCATCATAGGTTCACGGTCATAAAACTGGTGCCCTATATTTATCAAAACCGGTTTGGTTTCCTGTAATCTTTCCTCCTGTTCACACTAGCCATTAAAAAATCAGTTCCTACTTTAACTGACTTGGAAAATTGTAAACCTACCCTTAAAAAAGAAAAAACTGACTGATATGGTCTGACATAATAAGATCACTGGTTATTCTACTGAGTGCAATTCCGTTTCTATGTTTCTAGGAGTGGGAGAGGCATTGCAAGACAGCAGCCATTTGTCCTGAATATAAAACGGAACAACAGCACCATCTTGTGACCACGGGAACTTACATCCTCTTGAATTTGCTGTTCCCATGATATTGATTGGAAGCCTGCCGTTTCTCCATTGGGCTGTAATGAACACTGTTGTTCTGCAGGACACAAAGCAAAGTCACAGAACGTGTTGGTTACTTTGTGAAGGTAAATATAGCAAGGGTATTCGGCTGGATATTTCCCCCATTTCTGCCTGGAAATAGGTAGTATGTTATCGTCTCATTTTGACTATAAACCATTGAGAAACAATTACCTGAACCACAAAGTAGGTCTGCCCGATTAAGCAACAGTGTTACACGAGAGCCTTACTGACAAGCCTTGAAGTCGATATTTAACGTGTAAACATATCAAAATAAAACAACACGAGATAGAATAAATAGTTTTGTTTTGTGGTGAAATAACTTTCTAAATGACTTTGACATTTCTTTGTTTACCTTCTCATTGCCATTGCTGCTGCTATCATCCCTCTCCCAGGCTGACATATTGTCAGTCCCAAAGGGGGGCTCTGCTGCTTGAAAAGCTCCAGGGTGTTTCTTCTCTTCACTGTTAATTAGACTGTTGAAACAAAAAACACACACAATGTAGAGACACATATGACATGTATCCTTCGCGTAATGAGAGCTGGGATATATAATGAAGATTAACAGCGTAAATTAGTAGCATAGCAGCAAGTAGTAGTGTTAGTAATGGACGTGAAAGCATTTTTAATCCATAAACTAACTTCAAGTCCATGTGCATGATAAAAAAAATAAAAAAAAAGACAAATGTCACCTTGGTTCCCCGTGGTCTTCTGATGAGGCGCAGAACCAGTCTGGAGGGTTGTATGGACCAAGTTTAGAAGCAATTGTTTCCTCGTGCCATAAAAGTCCTGTTGGGGGGGGGGGGGGAAATGGCAAAAATGAATAAAGGCAACATACATGAACCAGCTGGAGGGATATGTGTCTGGATAAGGCAACAGGATGGCTCTACCCTTGTGCCCTCCTTGCTTTGCAAGCTTGATATAGTCCGAATCACTTTCTAGGACTCCGGCCCTCCGCCCTCGGGCCCTGTCGTCAGGGAGAGTGCTGATGGTCGGAGACAGCCCTGGAATCTGGGAGATCTGGCCATTTATTCCTTGATACCCTAGTTTCACACCTGTAGTGTTGAAACAAACACACCGTTTTTACTAACTGTTACATCATGAGCTACACTACCAGCAACATGAGGTATAATAACGTTACACTAAGCATAAACAGGTGTACTTGCCAGATATTGTCAATGGATCGATACTCGAGAGAACTGAGACATTTCTAGAGGAAATGGAGAGAACAAAACGGAACACTATCAACCTGTTGGCCGGCAGTTTGCACGTCTCATTAACGTTATAGCGTTGTCATTAACGTTAGCATAGGTTAGCTCGCTGACTCATGTATCAGTCCTTCAATAAAATACTAACTGTAAAGGACTAATACGTCTAGTACATAATCACTACTTACTAATAAGTAAAGGGTTTAAAACACAGCAATGACGGGGCGGATTAAAATGTAGTAAAACTCACTCTGAAAACATTTTAGATGCCGAACGAAGAACGAAGAGACCTGACTCTGTTTGGAACTTCTGACCGCGTTGCCAAGGAAACGGTTTTCAGGTAGTACTGTACGTCACATAGATAGATAGATAGATAGATAGATAGATAGATACCAAAAGTACCAGGGACCATTTCAGAATAACATATTTTATTTTGTATCATACATATTGGTGCAATATTGCGTTGAACTAAGCCTTAAATAAAATGTCATAAGTTGGCCTATTTGTTGATTATATTTGTTTAATTAACAATTTGCAAAGTTGGCTAACGAGTACTAAAGGTGTTGATGTCGCCTAATGATTAAAAACATATCTTTTTGCACACATTGCACACTCAAACAAGATGGAATGCTTAATGATTTTGCTGAATATAGGACATTATTCTCACCTACGATTTATATAATCAATAAAGTAACACCTCAGACTTTCTTGAAATTATAAAGGAAGTGATACAATAATGATATGATCTCTTTATACATGTATTTTACAAATAAATAATGTATATGATATGTTAGGAAACAAAATTTGAAAGGATTTCATGCATTCTTTTCGGCTTACTGGCCATGTTTGTTTTAAAAACATAGCGATCATTCTTATTGCCTGAAATACAATATACGCTGAAAAGCTTGAACCTTTCACTCCCCTGAATGCTGAGTCGGGAACATGCGCAGAGGCAACGGAATAGCAATGGTTCTTTAATTACCGCGCAGGTCAAGCTTGCCAGAGAGAACAAGTCTGTTACAGGAAATGCATGCCTTTGCTTCACCAAAAAAGCACAGATTATCTTTGGAGAATTTCTGGGTGATCAGAAGATGAGGGAACAGTAACAAGCTAACAGCAGTGTATATGCACATAGACCTTGGCAGTATTCTAAGATAGGAGTGCTGTACACAATACATACAGTGTGAGAGGTGCATGGTCTACATGGGATATAGGCAGGTTAATCCAGCCATTCCTAATAGTATATAAAATAATTTGCTCCAACTACAACAATGAAAGGCTGCTCACAAATAAAGGCATTCAGTGATGATAGAACAGTAGTGTAGGTCCTGTTTCTAAGTAAAAGTAGCAATACCACAATGTCAACATGCTCCTTTGTGAGAGTCCTGCATTGAAGATAGAAATTAAGAGGAAAGTAAGTTTGCTGTATCATAAAACAAATAAATGTACATAAAGTACAAAAAGTAAACGCATTCAAAACTGAAAAATAGCCGCTGTGAGTTTGACACTATTATTTCGATACATATCATGATACTATATTATAAGTACTGATGTATTCATGTGAAAGTAGACATTTTCTTTTGTAGTTGGTCAAGGCGTATGACTAAATCTAAAACATATTTCATTTTTATTTTAACATATCTCATGGGGTCCTTATATGTTTATATATGTCATTTTTAAACGGAACTAGTAAAACATTTCCCCCTGTGTAATGGAGGTAAAATAATATATATATATATATACACAATTATTAAATATATTAATTATTCTTCCACCATTGTAAATAACATGTAATTTAAAGAAACTAAGAGCTACTTTGTTTTATTTTGAAACGCGTGAACGGAAACGCCCGTATTTACCATCTCGTTTTCTGCAGCTCGATAGCACAGAGTAGTTGCAAAGGTAACTTCCTCCAACGCTGGCTTCTTGCCTTCGTGGATTCGAGTGCGAGTTGTGAAGCCCGAGCCAGTGCCGGTGTGTGAAGGGGAGGCATACCGTTTAAAAAAAATGTGTATTTATGGCTTCTCTCTTCTGAATATCGCGTGAATTCGTCACTTTTTTTAATTTTTTTTTTCTCCCACCGAGCGAACGACGGACGACACTGCTGGCGTCATGTAGGCTCTGCTCTTCAGACTTTGGAAAACAAATCGTGTTTTTGTCTGTGGATCCTCTGGAGATGGCAGAGTAGGTCGACCTGCGCCAGTTACAGAGCCCTCGGAAAAAGCACTTTTTGGGAAAAACAACCACCGAGGTAAGTTTATTAATCACCGCGGAGGCCTGAAATGCGACCGCGTATAAAAACCGAACAGACATTTCGATAGAACGTTAAGAAGTTTGCGGATTTTTGCAGGAAAATGTTTCGTGACGTTTGCTCTCACAATAAATCCCTCTCAGCTTTTCCTCGTAAAAAGAAATCTTGACCCTGTTCTGTAATTGCAGCCACACACACACACACACATTATATACACATATCTATTCGTCCTGGGTTGTGTGTTCATATACCTGCATCTTATAACGTTACACGTTCAGGCTTTGTGGATTTAGCCTTCTTCCTTTCACGCGTAAAGAGAGATGTTTTTGGTGAATGGGGATAAGCTCCGGGGCTAAAAGTGTGAAAATAAACGTCTCGGGTCCAGCATTGCGACGTAATATCTACGCCACAGTCAAGCGAGCAACTTTGCAACTAGTCGTGACTTTGTTAAGAGGTTGTTGTTGGTTTTTTTGTCATGCAAATGTTCTTTGGGAGGGTCGTTCCTGCTCGATCGTGTGTCTCATCATCATCCCATGCTGAGCACTTTAACATCACAATCGCAGTCTTGGGGGGGAGGTGGGACACACACACACACACACACACACACACACACAGTTGCTTACAATGCTCTGTGGTTTAATTTGAAACTAGTTGGCAATATGAAGTGACATTTCAGATAGCTCCAGTATAGTTGGAGTATTTGTTGACATGCTTTTTTCCCCCCTTGCAGAGGAACAATCAGATCAAACAGGAAACGGTGTGTGGTAAGATTGCAGGGCAATTAAATGTAAAGCCGGTAGACCGGCTGATGAGAGGGTGCAAACTTCATTACAGAGGTGTTAATGCTGGCTGAAAACATTCAGGGGTAATTGTGCAGATTAAAGGATGTGTGAAAAGGGAAGGTCTCGCGCTGAAGGGGTTCCTCCTCCGAATCAACTCACTGTGCCGGATCCTGGCTCCCAAGAAATCCCATTCCCACATACTAATCAGGTCTCTCTTCCCTGGTAGCCCAAATGTCCGGGGGGCACTTGACTGTTTCATTTGTTCTTGATGTGTAGGCGAGCCTGTGGGATGGAACACGACCGAGCTCCGTTGGAGGGTGTGATGCATTTATGCTGACGCACCTAAACCATTCGGTTGACCACACTTTAATGTGTATGTGTAACTCTGACAGCCAAACATGTGCAGCGAGGGGCTCCACATTGTCTAATCAATATGGATTAGCCACGCAGAATAACATGTAATGCATTTATTGTTTGTTGGTGAGTTCCCCTCGGACCGGATTAGAGGAGTCACAGTGGGGGGTTCTTTGTTATGGTTAGCGGCAGCGTGTGTTTGTGTGGTGGCTTGATGATCTGGAGTCTGTAACCCCACAGCTGACCAGTCACAGGAGACGGGCCTCCGTGTGGGCGCCTGCTGTTCCCGGTGACTCGCGTCCTGGAGTCTGGCTGATAGTGGTCTGATAAAAGGCAGAGGCAGAGATACGGTTCAACTCCAGGGGATCTTGGGCGTCTCGTTCCGTTCAGCCGAGGTAACGGGCACCGGCCTGATTGTGGCCGCTCACCCTGCCATTGTGATTAGTCCACTCCTCCTCAACGTCTCTGGGTCTACAACAATGTTATTGTTTGGCATTGGGCCAGGGTCATTGTTCTAAACGGCCTATCTGTGGTAACTTATTCCTCAACCAGTTGGAGGTTATCTGTCTCCCTGAGACGAACAATGCATTCCCAACAATAGGACTGGTTTGGGATGTCTTGGAATGTTGAATCATTCTTTTCCTTGCGTTTTGTTTCGAAGAGTGTGTGTGTGTGTGTCTGATTTACAAAGCTTGATGATATTTATGTTTCCCGCCCAATCTTACTGCCAATAGTAATAATCAATCATAGCATGTCATATAAATAGTGAAACATCACCTAATCATAATTTACCAGAGGCTGTGCTGTCATCTTCAAACTGTTATGTCGGTCTAACAGTCGAACACCAAAGATATTCCGTTTACTATCACGTAGGACGAAGAAAGGAAGCAAACACTAACAGCGTTGACGCTTTAACCACAAAATATTGGTTAGCACAACCAATATTTGTTGGTTTTCGACTGCAGCTTCTTATTTTTTTACAGCATTTGCTGAATTGTTTTGGTATGAAAAAGGAAGCTACTGTTTTTGAACAACTCTGGGAATTGTAATTTTTAACGTAACATCCTTTACACAGTATTGCTATTTATATAAATAACATGGAAAGTAATCATTGGTCGCAGCACTACTTTGAACACCGGCACTACTAGAAATTATGTTTTTGATATAATTATGGATGTTCTTCTACACATGCCTCATTCTAGCTTGCATTTCCACAATTATGACTCCCGAATTCTTGGGCTGCAGATATATTGGCCTCTACATCAGTGCTCTGCTGTAGCGGTTCTTTCTGATGGACATAAAGTGCGTAATTTGCCCATAGAGGTCTGAGCATTTCAGAAAGCATGATGCGAGTGGGGGGATTCGTTTTAGGCCTCTGATAGCGATCATTTTTCTGTGCACAGTAATTTGGCTGTCAGAAGCAGCTTGCAGTTTGGGTTTATAGCACAATATGCAAGTGGAGGAGAAAGAAGCGCTAGCTCCGTGTGTGTGTGTGTGTGTGTGTGTGTGTGTGTGTGTGTGTGTGTGTGTGTGTGTGTGTGTGTGTGTGTGTGTGTGTGTGTGTGTGTGTGTGGAATCAGGTTACACAGTCTGTCATTAACAAGAGAACTGCAGTTCTGAGACCACGATAGACTGCTTCAAGTCTGAGCAAGAGTCTCATAGCTCTTCCATGTAGGTGGCTCAGAAGTTAGGGGGGAGGGAGGGGGATACTGTATGTCTGTGTGTGTGTGTGAGAGACAATATATGAATGTGTTTGAATGCGGGTCGGAGGCGGCGGCTGGAGGATAGAAAGGGGGCAGAATTAGGCTTGAAGTCTATATCTCACTGCAGCAACCTTCAGCTATCTTGCTTCAGTTTTGGCCATAATGTGTGAGTGTGTGTGTGCACGTGCATCTGAGTGAGTGTGTGCTGGTTTACTAGGAGGTTTGACAAGCAACAAACCTGGCATCAGATGAGGCAGAAGGCTGCAGAGAAACACAGCATGTGGGTTGAATTTGCCTCTGCTCTATGCTCGTGTCCGGCTTTTTAGAAAGAGGCCCCTCTGTCTGCAGTGTTATTTTTAGTTGAAAAAAAAAAATCCTTGAGCCTTTTTAATAATCGTCAGCTTTATGTAGCCCAAACATATCACAATGAGAAGAGCTGTCTGGGACTTGCGGGCAATGCAGTCTCGGCATGACCCGTTAGAGGGGTAAAGAGACTAGAAAGATAAAAGACTGCCTGTATATTTGCCAGATTGTAGTCTTGTTACTGTTTGCTGTTTGGGAGCTCGCTCTTTTCTTCTGGTGGCTCCGCACAGACTTATTGATTTATCTGATTCTGTGTTCAAATGTGGTTGAGGACCAATGGAGATGGATAAAAGGGATACAAGACACTACTGTCTTCATGGATGCCCATAGATCTGCGGTGCTTGTGGCTCCTCTCCTCTCTCCACACTCATCCCAGACTGGAGACAGTCTGCAATACACATTTTATGAGCCCTTCATTCACTTCAGTGCTCTTGTCTTATCGCTCAGCTGTTAAAAGTTATGGCTTTGTTTCTCTCTGATCACATTCCCCAGTCCAAGGCATGGACTCTTATTTGGTGTGGGCACTTTGTCTACGACTTGAAAATAATCAGTTTCATCTCTTGGGGTCATGGGGTCGAAAGCTGAAGTAGTTCTGTTATGATGGAAGTACTTCAGGAACACATTGATGGCTTGAATTCGTCCAGTCCGTTCCCCGTGCTGGAGCCAAATAGGGAATTTGTTCGGTTTTAGTTATTCATTGGTTTTGACAAGCACGTAGGGCTGGGCAGTATAGCAGGAAATCAATATCACAACATCGTATAGCTTTTTTATTTCTTGTGGTATCTGTTGGCCATATATGTGACAAATACAATTATATGGCAAATGCTCTCTTGCCATATCTAAGCCTGCAACTAACAATCATTTTCATTATCAGTTAATCTGACAATTATTTTCTCACTTAATTGATTAGGTAGTAGGTACCACATTTTCGAAGCTGAAACTATTTATTTTTGAGGATTTTAGCTTAAATGGCACAAAGATTACCAGATTTCTCTGATCGACTTAACCAATGAATCTGATTGGTTTGCTCAAGCGATATTACTTGATAATTAATCAAATTTGGTCCAACTCAATGCATAGTGTTGGACCACATTAGACAAATTCCATTTTGATCAGAATTAGCTTTGATTTATTGACACCATATTATCAAGTCATCACAATTCAATCCACAAAATATATTGTTGAGCGTTTAAATTGAATTATCGGCCAGCCCTTCATGCAAGAACCCGTCACGTCTTCATTTCCCATGTTTACTACCGGTCTCTCCTCTCCGGAAGGCCAGGAAGCTCCCAGCCATAAAGGCTCCGTTGGCAGCAGGATGTAATGGCTACGGAGCGCAGTTTGTTTTGTTGCAAGCTGTTTGCTGAGTGATTATCAGCCCGGTGGTCATTGGTGTGGTCGATGTCTGTGGGTCACACGGCCGGGGATATCACGATAGCCCTCTGACTCCTGGAGCTCAGTCATTGCCAGGCAGGGTGCAGAATCAATCAAGACTAAATATTCCCTGTGCTTCGTCTGGCTGCGCACACAGCTCTTTGGTCTGTTTGGCGGATTGTCTTGTTTCACCAGAAGAAAATGTGTTTTAAAGGGTGCACCGTGACACAAACCAAGATGTCTTTTGAGAAGAGCACTGCCCCAGGGCAGTGAACTTTGTGAGACGGTCGTTTGGTGGGAGAATGTTTGTGCATTCCTCGGTTGGCAAACATAGCCGGGGGCCACAAAGATGGTGTTTGAATTGGCTGTTTCAGATGTTTTGATGGCTGTGTGATAAATCTCTAATTGCTATGGAGACAATTGTGCAGATGACTTTTTAACAGTGTCCCCACAATGCTGTAAAATCAGATAAAGTTGTGTCTCAGAAGACTTCAAGCCTTTTCTGATCCATAATAAAATCTTGCAGAACCCCAAACACTGGCATTACTTACTGGGTTGAATTCTTTAGTTTGGGTTCTGTGTGCCTGTGACGTCTTGTGAAAACACAGAACCTAGGTAGGGTGGGAGCACAGCAGGAAGAAAAGGCAACTATTGTCTCTGATTACATCTGATCTAGGCCGAAGTGTGTGTGTGTGTGTGTGTGTGTGTGTGTGTGTGTGTGTGTGTGTGTGTGTCCTGTGTTACACTGTATCCAGGGAACAAAAACCTGCTATGCTGTTGCCAACTACAATGAATGTGAGGGTGAACATACGCAGGGGGGCATTTGCATTTGATTACATTCCTCACACGGTGAAAGGAGGCAGCTGCTGAGATACTGTAGGGCCACGAGAGATGAAGCCTGGCTCGACCTGATGGGGCACTGCAGGTTCATCTCCACATTTGATGAGCCCCTTGGCCAGCGAGGTGTGTTTCCAAAGGTTATTGAGCTTTGCTTTGTACTCCGTGGAACCGTCTGGCTTTCATACGCAGTCTCGGTGTACGACAAAGGATATCAAGAAGGGGGCAACCTGGTTTCACAGTTACACCAGACAAGGTCACAGCGCCGCATTGAGCTCCATTTCAATACTGCTGCCAGTACAATACCTTTTGTTTGGTTCATGAACGTTTCCTAAATATATCGGTGTGTTTTAAAGCGGGGGGAGTTTGTGCCACTTTTGATTCCACAGAGCAAAGTGAGCAACGCATCCAGCCTGCGTCAACATATTTATGTGGCTGCTGTAGAAAGCAAAGCAAAGTCTCAGAATTAACCACCCATAATTCTGTCTGGAATTTGAAATGAAGTTTGGCCAAAATCAGCGCAGATGATTTAACTTATTTACTTTACCTCTCTGCTTTTCCCCCCTGGCCCTACATTTCATCAGGCATTCATCGCACAACTCAAAATGCCTGACACAGACTTGATACAAGATTGTATTGGTTCCATCTTGCACAGTGTGACATGTAATAGACCTGCAAGATTGCCAATGTCACACAGTGTGTAGAGGCCTTAAGCCAACAGCTAACTACACGACAAGCCGTCCACAAGATGACGAGGCCCATCAAATCTGTCCTGAATTAGTTTACCATTATCGTTGTGCTTTATGTAAAGTGTCGGAACAGACTTTTGGGATGTACATTTTTATTGAGGTGTCCCCCCTTTTTTGTGTTAACTCCAACACGTCTTTTTTTTTAAGACAACATTCATAGTATCAAGTATGAGTGTGTACTCTCTCATAACCTAAAAAGTTAAGGTTGTGTATTCTCCTAACTTAGTGTTAGTCACCCCAAGTGCTGTATTTGACTGAAGGCAGAGAATGTTTTTTTAGGCCGAGGTGAACGTGTTGATTTGCTGAGCTGTAGTGTGAATATGAATGTGGGCTGCTGCAAAGAGGACAACGCTCGCCCTCAGGTCTGCGTTACACCCACATCCACCTAGGAGCCAACCATCTGTGTGTCCCTGATGGCATGCTGGCACTTCGGCTGTCTGGGTCGGGGAAGGGGACGAGGACAGGGACGCGAACAGCAGGCTCCGCATTGCCCCAGTCTCTGCCTGTTTCCTCCCTCGCCACCCTGCAGTTTTCTGCAGCTTCCTCTGCGCCCAGGCTATTTGTGCCATGGTAACTGTGCCAGCCTGCATGCTCAGACACAGATTCCACCTCTCTTCTCCCTCTTTGCCAGCATGATGACTCAGCAGCTCCTGCAGGGCTTCCGGCCTCCTCCCTCTTCATCCTCAGTGATGCACCATACTCATCGGACAAAGTCATGTTTTGTCATTCTCTCCTTGGTCGTGACCCGAATACAAAACGGACCAAAAAGAATGAAACAGCTAACTAGACTTATATTCTTCTTTGTTCTTGAAAGTTATTCAACAATTTGTTTGAAAATGTCACCTAGAAACAGCAAATGCTAATACAATTTAAATGTAACATGGCAGTTGAAGATGTAGTCGATTAAGTGGGAATGTGTAACAAAATGGATTTAAATCATCATATCTGCCAACATGCTTCTCTTAATATTTGAGTGGCATGTTTAATCATCTCCGTCTAATCACTTAAAGCTCAGATCAACATCTTAGAAGAAGTGCTTATCAAGATAGCCCTCTAGAGTGGGATCACTGGAAACAGTCTGGGAAGGAAACATGGCGTCAAAAACGGGAGCCTTGATAAGTAGGATCACTTTCAAGTCCCTCCAGCAGCACTCTGTGGGAGTTAAAGCCAGCATGCGTTGCACAGGGCCATGTCTATCTCAACTATTTATCTCCGGGGTGTCCACACTTGGACTGCCTTGTGTTGAGCTAAATGGGGTTTCTGTATTTCCATGAGCGTGGTCAGTGCTTACGTATTTCAGAGGCATTGATATCATCATACAAAAGGCCTATGGTGGGAAAATTATTCAAGATTATTTCATTTTAAAAGTAATTGCATTCAGAATTTAGAGTGAAGGAACAGAAGAAGAAAATAGTTCAAATTTAAAAAAAGTACTGATTGTGCAACGGGACTCCTTACAAACATATAATTATACCTGTATATGTTATTGTGTTATTATTACTGATGACTTAATTTGTAGGTAGCCTTAAATGTAACCGCTTGGTTGAGATGGAGGTATTTCTTCCTACTTTCTCTACACTCTGTTAGTTAAATCCTTCACAGGGCACATACAAAAGATAATTGCATGTTTTGTTTGTAAAACGTAAATCTGCAAAGTAACTAGTAACTGCAAAGTAAAAAGCTAAATATTTTCCCTAAAATGTAGTGGAGTATAATTATGAACTGGCATAAAGTGGAAATACCTAAGCAATGTGCAAGTACTTCAACATTGTACTCATGCACGGTACTCGATTTATTTTCTACCACTGTAAAACATGAGCTTGATACACTTAGAAATGTCAACCAATATTTAAACTGCCTGTCTTTTCACAGCACGAAGGGAGTAAGAAGGACTCATCATAATGCAATGCATTGTAAAATAATCACACAATCACAGTTGTGTCAAATGACATTTGGCCAACTTTTTTTTAGCTATAAAATATTCTGCGTAGTAAATTCTTAGATTATTAGTTCGACAGCAGTAAACATGGGAAAATATAATTACCATGTGGTATTTACACTAGTTTCCTATTACAACACCACATCAGAGGATATAGGGAGAGGAAGTAAAAGGAAAGAAGGGGGTTGAGACAGATAGTTGGGGGGGAGATGAGAGCACACCCTTGGCAGGATGTCAGCTCTGCGAACACACAGTACAGAACACTGCCAGAGAATTCAATATGCAGGGATAGAGAGCTGCAACACACACACAGCGCCATAAAGTTGTCTTCTCAGATCGCAATCGGTCCTCCAGATGCTCGCCCTCCCTGCCTCGCTCCATTCGAGAGTCCCTTCTGAGGTTTCCAGTATCAGGACGAGTTCTGAGTGTGTATTTATCAAGCAAAGCTGTTAGCTGGCTTGATGATGTGTTTACCAGCTAGCTATGCCTCATGTGTGGATAGATGGGGAGTAGTTTGTGTTTCCTGTACTTATGCAAAATAAACTGTAGATTTAAAAAAATAAAAATAAAACAGTAGTGGATGTGTGCGAATACATTGAACACATGTCGGAGAACGAGCAAAAGGCCCTCAGGCTTTGCAGCGCAGACTGAAATATTTGCTTTGTACATAATGGCACATAAAAGGACTACCTAGTGGCTCGGCATGTGACTCACTGCTTATGACGGCTTATTTAAGACAAAGTGTCCTCGCGGAGAGATGAATTGAGACGGAGATGATTTCAGTGCTCCGCCGAGGGTCTTTCAGCAGTAAATGTAAACAAAAATACAGCAAATCATTTACCTACACTTATGGATGCCATTAAATGGAGCCTCATGACATGCTCTACTTAGTTAATTGAGGTGAGCTATTGATCTGTCAGCAGCGTGTGAGTCAGGATATCGCGCTCTTTGTCGTCTTCCTACACAAGTGATATGAGTCAATACCAAGATAACCAGTTCGACAGAATCTCTGTTTTTCTAGGCTCTAGCATGTGCTCCAGACTATTGTCTTTTACCCCCCCATGCTTATCTCTTTATCCTGTTTCCTTCGGCCCCCTGGCTTCACCGTAGCCCAGCCGTCCGTCCCCCACCAGCATGGTGCCCTTCTTCCTGCTGTCCCCCTGGGCGCTGACTCCAGACACCTCCTAGTCCCACTTCTCCTCCCTTTAGCCTCCCTCACTGTTGCAGCCCACACGTCTCTCCCACATTGGCTCCGTTCGCTGCCCTTCTCTGACCCACTGTCCCCCAGTTGCCCCCTGGCTGTACCTCCTCGTGCCCTCCTGCCCGTTCCCTGCCCCCTCTCTCCTGGTCCAAAGGGAGCAGACAGAGCTCCTGATTATCTCTGTGTGGCAGCCTCTGTTTTGTGCTCCGATTAAAGGAGCAGCATGTGGTCTGTGTGCGAGCGGCCCGTACAGACGCCACCGTTGGGCTAATGCTAACATTATGTGCTTAATCATTTATGTCTGGGAGACGGGCACAAAGGCTTAGAGGGGATGGAGGTAAGGGGGGGGGGGGCGCGCTTGGGTATTTATCAGTGGCACAGATGCATTCAGGCGCGCAAACACATGCTTCCGAGATAACGGCCCCGGTGCTTAGTATGGCATAAACGGGGCACGCTGCAGGCTATGACGTGTCCACAGAACTCACACATCATCTTCATAAAATGGGTAGCTGGAGTTTACAGTGTGAGTTAAACTGGTGGTCTGGTGAAGAAATCTGTCACTGGATAAAACAAACAAACACAACCGCACAGCCAATGTGGACGCTTCTAGAGACGCATTAAATACTGAAGCATTAGATGGTCTCCGGATCTCTAAATGATAGTATTTGGGCACCCACACTCCCCGTCGTGCTCTCCTCCTCCTCCTCCTCCTCTCTCGACTGTCTGCTCCTCTCCCCTCACTGCCAAGCAGCCTGTCCCTCCAACAAACACACAGACATCACCGAGCATACACACGCGCGCATACACACGCGCATACACACGCATAAAGGCAGCCAATAAGAGAGCACCAGTCTCCCCATTGCTTGCCACTCAATGTCTTGTTGCCAGGACAACAGGAAGGCTTGAGACCCACTTTACTTGAACATTTTAAACTTGGTGTTGACTCTTTTTCTAAAAACAAGAAATGGTCTTCCTCTGTCAAAGTGCTCTATCTGTTACTCTTTGGTCGACAGCAAATCCTGTCGTTAGCCGTCTGTCTCGCTGAATGGTATCCTGAAATATGTTTTTACAAAAATAACAAAGGTATTCAGTATAGAAATTGCCGTCATTTGCTCTGAATACAATTTCAGCCCCCGTTCTGCATGTTCATTGGAGTGCAGCCTCATTTTTGTGTTTCTCTCTCTTTTCTTTCTTTCTTCCATCTAGCTCTACAATGACGGTGAGGGGCATGTTTCTTTTGGTTTTGATCGCCCTGGTCCTTCCCTGTTCAAGCTTGGAAGGTAAGTGTCTTGTCACAAAACGCAGCTTGTCCAAAGTACATGTAGTAGCTTGAAGGGTGTGTACGGGATGTCTCGGTCCTCCTATTCTCTTTTACTTTGGTTAAACATGCACACCATCTTGCAGCCTCTGCGGCTTTCTCTATCCCCCTCAAGTCTTTTACATGCATAGACCAAAAATTCACAATTTCTTTCCCCTTCACCACCCCTCCCCAGTCTGTCACCCTCTCATCTGCTGTCTCGCAGTGTTATTTTAAACAACTGCAGTGGCGATGGAATGCAGCAGAAAGAGGAGCTTTTTTAGGGCGGCGATTCACACTTGTCCGACTGAAAATAGATACATGCAGAGGATAAGCACTGATCATCTTATGTCACAAACCATTTAGGAACATATTGGAGATTACAGTCCTTCTTTGTAGCAGCTTTGTCTATTTTCAGGGATGAATTCTGACCACTTGCATCATTTTTCTTTTTTCTTTTGAAGGGGATGTCAGTTCGAGAAACTCTGAATGTTTGTGTGATGGAGGGTTCTGCAGCAGTGGGGACCGGTGTAACGGCAAGCAGTGCTTCACCTCCCTGTCCATACTGAACGGGACGTCGGCCCTACAGAAGGGCTGCATTGTGGGTAATGAGGAAGGGTCCTCGCGATGCAAAAGCCCGCCAACTCCTGAGCTGGTGGTGGAGTGCTGCTTTGGGGATTTGTGCAACATGAACGTCTCCTTGCAGTTACCGGTGAAAGGTGAAGTGTTTTGCATCATAACAGTGTGAAAAATATCCTGCTTGAACATCTGTAGGATTTGTATTATAAGCAATGCATAGAAGCAAGTGGCTTACCTAAGGTTCATCGTTCAGTCTTTTTAAAATATTAAGAAATTGTCTATCTATTATTTGTCAAAACTCATACATTTAAATCTACTTGACTGGCCTCTTCAGCCAGCCAGCAGAGATACTTTTTCATGTTTTCTGATCTGAGTGAATGCTGTTTAATTTAATGGTCCGCTAATAGCATTGCTGTAATGGGTTTCCCCATATCTTTATTTCCTTTTACCAGATATAGAACGGTCTGCTGGCAGACCGGTCCTCCGAGACCAGGAGTGCATGTGCGAGGGCGGCGTGTGTGAGCGAGACCATCGCTGTGCCGGCCAGCACTGTTTCTCCTCTCTGAAGATGATGGATGGGGTGGCCGTCCAACAGAAGGGCTGCCTGAGGGACGACGACGAGGGCAGAGTCACCTGCACCATGCCACCCTCCTCGGGCCATGTTGTCAAGTGCTGCCAGGGCCATCTGTGTAACATGAACGTCACTGTGCAGACTCCAGGGAAAGGTGACTTTGTACACATTGTACACATTTCTCTTGGCTGTCGTTCACCATAGACCTTATGTCACTCACAATTTCATTTCATGACAAACTCTATTTGAATTATGATTTTTAAAACACCATTTAAAAGCTATATGCATAGTTATAGTAGCACAGGATGATTTATTTTGTCGAAAGTGTTATTAATCATCTATGTCCTCTTCCTGAATCTCTTGCAGAGGAGGAAGTAAAGCCCCTGATCAAAGAGGAGCATGATTGTGTATGTGAGGGCAGCTCATGTGAAAAAGAGAAACGCTGCAAGGGCCACCAGTGTTTCTCATCCCTGACGGTCAGCGCCGGCTCCCTGGTGTACCAGAAAGGCTGCTTCAAGGTGTATGAGCAGAGCACATTGACCTGCAAGACCCCACCTTCCAGAGACCAGATTGTGGAGTGCTGCCATGGGCACCTGTGCAACTTGAACAGCACTGTGGCGCTACCTGTCAAAGGTACACTATGATGCTCAAGAGCGCCATCTATTGATTTCAGCATTGAACTGTACTTACAAAAAAAAAGCCTTTTCAGACAAAGTGCTGGTTAGATTTTATCGGTTTAGAATGGGAACGAACATGTGGGGTTAGTTCTTACTGTTTTAGACAAAGCATTCATGCTCTGAAAGGGCGACGTCATCTGCTGGGTAAATGTCTACCTCTGCTGTTCTCTTGGCCCGAGTTACACCTCTGTGTGGTCACACTCCTGGCAACGTATGAAACGGAAACAGGGGTGACGGTGAGCAAACAAAGGTAGGTTTTGAATATTGTTTAGTCACCGTCCACTGCCCCGGTGTCCTCTCAGAGGCTGTCAGAGCTGGCTGACAAGAGCCCAGTGGGTGAAGCCACCTGGGAATGAAGGAGAGGCAGGCATCTAAACACAGAGCTGCTGTTGCACTTTTTGTGTGTGTCACCTTTACTTTTCCCTCTACGGCAGTCTTTTATATTTCTTTGATAAATATTCATACCTGCAATACCCCAGCTGTCTTTTTGGTTGTATATTTGGGGATTAGCTCAGATAATATTAAGGTTAACACACCATAACTGGGTGCAGTTTACCACATCATACAATTCACATCATGTCTTGGTATTACATTGCTGCAAATACAAATAGATATGTTTTAAGCTAAATGCAACCCTGCCCGACTGCTTGGTTCAAGTCTAGTGAGTTCCTACAATGTGTTGTAGTTATGTGTATTTGGGAGAAACGGCTCATTATTTGAGTTGAAAAAAGGGGATCATTGTCTGGCTGAGCCGTCTTTCCCTTGGAATGTTTGGAAAGTGTGAATGGTCAGTTCCCTGACCTCTGCTGACTATGAGATCCTCTCTGTGTGTGTGAATGAATGCTCATGTGCATGTGCGCTCTATGTGCACCCCCATCCTTAACTGGTTTCTTCCGAAGGTCTGCAGAGTGCTGCGAACCTGTGATTTATGTCAGTCTGTGTGGTCCAGTCAGAGAAAACGCCCCCCGCAGTGAAGAGTTTTCCCTCAACATGCATAGTTATGGTCACCTCCTCTTCTTGTATCGCTTGCTCGGGTCCATTGGACGCTTCCATCTGTTGTTTACTTAAGCACTCAGTCTTCTGACAGACGCAAGCCAAATCCAATCTTAGAAATCAAGCTATATTTTGTGTTTACAAAAATGTCCAAAGTGATAGCCTGATTTAGTCTGAAGAAATCTCTCATTGTGAATGTTTCTCTCCCCTCACAGCCGACGAGCTATCCAGCTACAGTGTGACCACACTGACTATCGTCATCGTGGCGCCCATCATCATCCTCATCGTCCTCTCGGCTGTCGCTATCCTGGTGTTCAGACGCATCCACAACAACCAAATGGAGAGACTAACATCACGAGATGCAGAGTATGGAACCATCGATGGCCTTATAGCATCCAACGTGGGGGAGAGCACTCTGGCGGTTAGTAGGATTCTACCTCCTCAGCTCACTGGAAAGAATAGTATTAGAGTTGCTCAAGGCATATTTTAATTGACTAGTATGTTATATGTCAAATTAATTGCAGTCTGTTATTTTAACCCACTTATTTC
Source organism: Myoxocephalus aenaeus (assembly GCA_038501785.1). Taxonomy (NCBI): domain Eukaryota; kingdom Metazoa; phylum Chordata; class Actinopteri; order Perciformes; family Cottidae; genus Myoxocephalus; species Myoxocephalus aenaeus. The sequence continues at coordinate 716,216 of JBAMJR010000187.1, forward strand.
TCTCTGTGCTAGCTGCCATATACTGTGTATATCCTGTTATTCATTTACCTCGAGTGAGTCACAGAAAGTCTGTAGTGTAAAAAAAGTCCACTGTAAGCACAGCAGTATAATGTAAGGAAATGAATATCATTTCAAGGTTGGTAAAGGATTATATAATATAAAATCACTTGGATCAATGAAATACTACATTAGTTTTTCTAGTAGTAGAGGAAGGCCCAGCATGTATAACCATATGCAGTATAAGTATTTTCACATTTTGTACAATTCTCAGCTGATCAAAATTGAAACCATGAATTCTTAACCAATGTAAGCCAACATTTTACAGCTTCAGAAAACAATAAAAATGTAGATAAAGTTGTTCTGGTCTAGTATTAGCTCTGATATTTAAAAACCTACAGTGTCAATCATTTCATGTGATGGCAGATCGTGTTGTTGAACAGTGGGTGGTAGGAGGGCTCTTTTCTCTACACTTGGATTACAGAGAGGCTTCAAAGTGCCAATGTATACCAACAACAGAGATGGAAACCCCCTTCTGAAATGATGTGTTCTATTCACTAAAGGGATTCAGCTGATGAGTTGAAACGATGTTGGATTAGTGGGGACTTATGCATCTATGTACACAATTTTACCGTTTGACTCCAGATCATATACAATGGAGACAAGATGGCACAATACACCTTGTCCGCCACCTTTTAATCCAGATTTGTGATCAAGGCTGTCATGCAGGGCCCCTGTAATCAAGGATTAGCTTTATATTCTGTGATGAACTTGGTGAAACACTCATTGTATGATGGGAACAAACGCATGAGAGGAATAAATCACTACATATTGGGCACATACCTCCATGATTGGTTCAGTAAATGCTATGATAGATGCATGCACTGTGTCACTGTATACACGGTGCAGGTTTAAGCCTTAATATATTGTTGTGCTTACTGTCATTGTTAGGTAAAAAAAAAAGATTACATTTGCAGTGCAGTCTATCAATAGTGAACTTTGTGTGTTTTACAGATCATGATCTCCAGAGTATCTGGTAATTCTTGTGTAAAAACATTTAAAACAATGCATAGAGGTTACGTGCGTGTGTGTGCGTGTGTTTTGAATCCTTTAATTTTTCCAGTCTGTTTGAAGGATGTCTTTAGCTATTTATTTTCTCTCCACTCAACTGTGGATTGTAAGTTTTCTGCAGAGTGGTTTATGTTTTGAGGCCCACTAAACTGATCCAGAGTTTAGGTGGAGTCCTGTGGTTAGCGTTAAGTCTGAAAGACAACCCAGCACATTCACTGGCTTACGCACCGTGTAATCAAGTTCAGCTGAAACTCTCAGTCTAGCTTGCGCCCGGACAAAATGCACGACGGTTACCGTCCATTTTGTGATTCTATATCCTCTCAAAAGCATACGTTTTATTTTAGCTAACATTAGTATCCTTTTTTCAATTGAAAGCAATTCTATTCACACTTGTAGCAAAATGTCCAGCCCAGATTATCCCATTTATCTTTCATTATAAAACTTGTAAATAACAACTGTTAAAGTAAGATCATTCATGAGTATATGTGTGTCAGAGAAAGAAATAGCTGATTTTGGCTTTGTTTCAAGCTATTTACAAAGTCCATCAGTGCACTTGGCAATGGAAAGCCCAAATATGGAGCCCCAGAATGTTTGTTTGTTTCGGCATAATAATAAAAAGTGCTTGGCAGTACCATGAGAAAGGATATTAGGAACAGTGGTGTGGCTGTGAAAAGCATATCGGCCTGAAACACATGGGCTGGTCCCTCTGGAGGCTACTGCCCAGAAGTCGTCTGATTATGGTGATATTGCAACGTTTTGATTGCATTCTGCTGCTTAACGGCCTGGCCCAAATATACCCTCCTAAAACAATCCCCCTGTACCGAAGAGAGGGATTTAAACTCTCTGCAGAGCAACTCATCATACGTTTTATGGCCTCTGCCTTGCGTTCCTGTGTTGTGATTCCAAATTGTCTCCCAGGAAGCTCTTGCATTATGCATCTGTTTATCTGAGGCATCACTCTTCTTTGTTGTTTTCAATCCTCATCTTCCCCTCCCAGTTTAGCCGTGTTTCGCTCAGCAGATGCCTGCTCTCTTGCTGCACACTGCCCTCCTGTGTCCGCACCGGGGTGCTGCATGTGTTTTAGCTGAGATAAAAAATGAAAGGCTCCGCAGCATTGCACCTGTTTTGGAGTCTGGTCCATGGTTAGAGAAAATCTCCAGCGCCCCCACCAGTCATCAGGGAGGGGGTGGCACTTCTGTTGTTTACTCAGCAGGGGGCACTCTGCACCTCCAGCACAGACCCCCCCCCCCCCCCCCCCCCCACACACACACACACACACACACACACACACACACACACACACACACACACACACACACACACACACACACACACACACACACACACTCTCAGACACACACAATATCCTGATACACACACACTGCTTACCCCCTACATCCCATGTGGGTACCACATCAAAGGCTGCCGGTTGTATTAGTCTCCATCTGAGTCCCAGATGCTCCATATTTCATCTTCTTTTATGCCTGAGCCACAGGAATCCTTTGGGAACGTTTTCATTCAACTAGCTCACTTGCAAATATACCACATACATGTACATTTATAAAACCTGTCCTCTTTGTTTCTGTTTTTCTCTTTGCCAGGATCTTCTGGATCATTCCTGCACTTCAGGAAGTGGCTCAGGGCTCCCGTTCCTTGTTCAGAGAACTGTTGCACGACAAATCACACTCAATGAGTGTGTAGGTAAGTGCCCCGTTAAAGGCTGTTTTCATATTGACAATAACACTGCCTCAGATTCTGCCTCCTACATTATGCATATCCTGTAATCGCATCTCTAAATGTCAGAGAAAATATTACCAACAGCAGACCTATTTTCATATGGACAAACATGGTGTGTGTTGTGATAACGTGTGTTAAGTAACCCATGTTGAAAGAAGTGTTATGAAGTATTCATCCTCTCCAAGGAAATCAAATGAAATATGCATTAATTGATTTTTGGCCACTAGGAGGCAGCAAAATAAGCTGATATTTACACAGGCACCACATCATTAACGGCTTACAATGTTATTGTGAACATGTTAGCAAACTGATGCCTATTTACACATGTAATAGCTGCAGCTACATGATACTGATTAAAGTAAGTTCAATACTTGCTTTCCATTTAGCTCAACTTTAGCTGCAAAATGTTTGACTTTCTGCATCAGCCACTCGGTGGCTTTATCTTCTATTTGGAACCGCCAGCATACAGTGAACGTTAGCACAGTTTGTTTTTGCTGGAAACTCCCTACAGAGAGATGATGAGTTGAAAGAGACTAAGCAGCTCCAGATTAAATAATGGTAATTCTAACGCTAAGAGCAGCCTTTATACATAAGGGAGACAAAAATAATGCGAGTGGAAAGTATCACAGTAAAACAGCAGGCTGATTTCTTTGTAATATTTTTGCTCATTTGTTTGCTCATTTCTCCCATGTTTTTGCCCGCCAGGTAAGGGCCGTTACGGTGAAGTGTGGAGGGGTCAGTGGCAGGGAGAGAGTGTCGCGGTCAAAATCTTCTCCTCCAGAGACGAGAAGTCCTGGTTCAGAGAGACTGAGATCTACAACACTGTGCTGCTGAGACATGAGAACATCCTGGGTGCGTAGCATATTTCATGTATACAGGCTCAGCCAGCTGTGAGAATACCTACTGTACCATGCCATGTGTCGAGGTCTAACTAATTGCTCATTAAACCTAGCATAATTTGATTGATTATGGCAGGACTTAATATATGAGAATATATCTCTTGTTTACAAAAATACTTGTACAAACCATCCAACCTTGCCTTAACGTTATTTATGATGGTGGATTATGAAATATATATATATATATATATATATATATATATATGTGTGTGTGTGTGTGTGTGTGTGTGTGTGTGTATATGTCTCTATCCATCTAGTGCCCAAACATGTCCCATTGGCTTTATACAACGATGCGTGTATTGATCAAAGTTAAAAAAAATAATTACATTGGTATATTTCACTCAATTTAGGCTTCATAGCTTCAGACATGACCTCGAGGAACTCCAGCACTCAGTTGTGGTTGATCACACACTTCCACGAGATGGGCTCCTTGTACGACTACCTTCAACTCAGCACCCTCGATGCGTCCAGCTGCCTCCGCATGGCGCTCTCCATCGCAAGCGGCCTCGCACACCTCCACGTTGAGATCTTCGGCACTCAGGGCAAACCGGCCATTGCCCACCGCGACCTCAAGAGCAAAAATATATTGGTGCAAAAGAATGGACAGTGCTGCATTGCTGACCTTGGTGAGAATACAGACTAATCTTTATCATAAATCCACTGATTACATTCCCCTACTCTGTTTAATCAAATAGTTATAAAAGTTTAACTTAAAGATGTGGATAAGATCAATTCAAGTATCTCAGGGTTTTGTTCACTAGTAGTAAAGTGGAGCTCCACTGTTGCTGCTGCACCGCAAAGCTCTCGATTTACCAGTCCACCTACGTTCTGACCCTCTCCTATCATCATGGGCTTTGGGTAATGGTAGTCGGGTAGCTGCTGTCAAACTTAGAGATGGGGTGAGGAACCCAGAACTCCGGAGGGAACTCGGAATAGAGCTGCTTTGCGTCCAAAGGGGCCTTCTGAGGTGGTTCAGGCATCTGATCAGGATGGCTCACGGACGCCTTCCTTTAGAGATTTCTGGGCACGTCCAGCTGGTAAGAAGCCCCGGATTAGACTGAGAACACACTGGAGAGATTATACATCTCATTTGGCCTGGGAACGCGTCGGGGTTCACCATGAAGAGCTTGAAAACAGACGTCTGGATGGCCCTACTAAGCCTGCTGCTACCGCGGCCCAGATGAGTGGAAAAGATGGCGGTTGATGGGGAAAACAACTTACGGTTGTTTTTAAGGTTGAAAATGGTGGTTGCATAAAAGATGCATCTGCAATAATACGCTCTACTCGCATCTATCTGCTGAGCCACATTTGTTGTTAATTGAGGCAGAACATCCACTGCTTTGATGTACCACTGAGCCCTTAATCAAAAACACTTTTAGAGGAACTCTAACCACTTTGTCTAAAACACCAATGTTCCCGTTGCAGGTGCTTGATGAAAAACAAATTCAGGTACAAGCCATAGCCTGGCGACTGGCTCGGCATGTTTACGTGCTCGATGTAATAACTTCTGTTCCGGATGACGCATTTTGCTGCTCCGACAAACATGGCAGCAGTGTTTGTCTCCCAAGCGAGTTGTTCTTATGTTGGATTACATCCTGTGGGAACAGGACTGTGTACGACAAACAAGTAGTGTTTCAGCATCAGTTGATGGAGTGAGTGCAGTGTTTTGTTTCATTATAGTTGTCTGAGACGGGGCGCTTTAAGTCCCCCACCACTCAAAAACACCAGACGGCTGTTTTCACATTCAAACGAATATTTTACATGTGTCTCATATCTGCAGGGGAACTTTATAGTGTTCTGTGTTTTCACGCTAGGTCTGGCCGTCATGCATTTTCAAGACACCAACGAGTTGGATGTGGGGAACAACCCGAAAGTGGGCACAAAGCGCTACATGGCCCCCGAAGTGCTCGATGACTCCATCCAGATGGACTGTTTCGAGTCCTACAAGCGAGTGGACATCTGGGCCCTGGGCCTCGTCCTGTGGGAGATCGCCAGGAGGACAGTCAGCAATGGTCAGTAAACGTTTCACACAGCGTGATGTATTTATGTATACCTTATCTTTTTGTTATCAACTGTCTTCCTCATTTCCAACAAAGTTGCATTACCAACAAGCAACATACTGTCACAAATTGTTTCCTTTCAGACTTTACACAGAATCGGTGCTTTAAGTTGGACTAAGTAAAAGCTTTTCTGCGATAGAAATCCTTGGCCTTGATACACATGACAACATCTGTCTGGAGAAGCTAAAACCGCTTATGTGAAATAAAACCTACTTCCTCCACCCACTGTTAAATAGGTTTATCGCTTTACAGTAGGAACTGGGCTCTCAGCAACCCTTAAGATATTGATTTACCCTCGACGCGGTAACATCCTGTCTCTATTTGGTGCCACAACTGCACTTGAGAGCAAGTGAAGAGCAGCAAAAAAGTGTATTTTATGTGTCGGCCATTTGTCAGTGTACCTTTATTCCACTTTGTTTTAAGTGATTGCGTGTTCTTGAAAGTGAATTGCTGCATTCTCTGCTCTACTTTTAGGCATTGTCGAAGACTACAAGCCACCTTTTCACGATGTGGTTCCAAGTGATCCCAGTTTTGAGGATATGAAGAAGGTTGTGTGTGTGGATCAGCAGAGGCCCAACATCCCAAACAGATGGTTTTCAGACACTGTGAGTGATATTATATTGTCATTATTGTATCATAATTATTTCAAGTCTGCATGCTTTTTATATCCAGATATAAGAACATTTCAGCGATATTCTAATGTTGACACCGATTGATTTTAGTTTTCACTCTTCTTTTTTTTTTTCAGACTTTAACCTCCATGGCGAAACTCATGAAGGAGTGCTGGTACCAGAATCCGTCAGCCAGATTAACAGCGTTACGCATCAAAAAGACTCTCACAAAGATCGACAACTCTCTGGACAAACTCAAAACAGACATTTGAGTCTGCCTCGAGAAGAAGAGGCAGACATACTTTGAGGCTTTTGAAGACATCCAGAGGGTGGACCATCCTGGAGAAACTCACAAGACAAGACAAGAGACTTGATTGGTTCAGTGCCCTTATAGTGGCACAAATCTATATTTATTTTAAAACACTTGGCGGGAAACATTTTGGCATCCAAAGATGGCGTACCGGACATTTCAAAGACTACTAATAGTCACGGAAATAGGAAAATATATATTAAACTTATGACATAGGAGCTGGAATGTCTGCAATGTTATTCAAGGAAGAAACTGTTACATGGGTATTTAAATAGGCTCGCTTTTGTTAGAACTGCAGATTTTATGGACAATGTCTGAACATTTTAGCAATTTCACTTTATCTCTTGAATTGTTCTGCGTTGTTCATTTGTATGACGGTGGATTCATTTGGAAAAGAAATCAACTTGCCTATTTAATCTTTGTACTTTCTTAAACGGCAATCACAGCGAGCCGTGTTATGTTGTACTTCGTGTGTCGTGCACCTCTGTTTACAATTCTGTCAGAACAAGTTTCTTGGATCTCACCAGTCCCCCTAGGGTTTTTTGTACAGCTGCATCAATGGCACTGCTCTTTTCCTGAGATATCGTCCAACTAAAGGTACTCCATTGCAAACCTTTTGTATATCATCATGGATTTTACATATAATTACCTGTACCTGTTCTATGTTTTTGTTTCTTCAGCTTTACAGAGACAAAATGCTAAAGGAACAAATACAATATCTGTTAGATACTGAACTCTAGTCCTCCAGAGGCCTGTAAATCCTGTATACTGTCTTAACGCGTGCATTGTTGTCTTAATGCGTGCATTGTCAAGTAAATGAAGTCAAACTTCAGCCTTTTTTTATTGCTTTAACATTTTATATTAATTAGTGATTTATATTAATTAAATAGAAAAAAACATTTTTTTCTGTCTCATTTGTCTTGATACTGTTTCTTGTAGATTTATGTATTTCTAGCCGTGAGAGTGGAGTGGCTCCAGTGATGGCAATATTGATGAGCTTTGTCACTTTGCCACTTCGATCCTGATTTAAATACCAAATACAACTATTGAATGAATGAAGATGAAATGTTGCCCCCGAGGATGGAACCTGTTGTCTTTGGTGATCCTCTGAGGTTTCATCCAGCGCTTTCATCAAGTCAAACTTTTAATTTGTCAAATACTTTGATTTGTGTGAAAATACCAACAAAGCTCATGACTTTCCAATCCTCCTCAGCTTGTGTGTGTGTGTGTGTGTGTGTGTGTGTGTGTGTGTGTGTGTGTGTGTGTGTGTGTGTGTGTGTGTGTGTGTGTGTGTGTGGTGCAAATTTGCAAAGGTTACAGCCTTACTGAGCCGTTAGTATGGGTTGTGACTTTTGTTACACTTTGTGTTAGAATTTTTTTTATTCATCTGCTCATTTTAATGTGGCGATTCCTGTTAGACTATTAATACAGTTGTGACAAAGTAAATCTCTTAATTATTCAGGATCTTTAATCCAGTATTTTTGGTCATGTAGTTTTTATTTGAGCACGATCTATGGTTTAAAATCAAACATCCAGCTTCTAACCATTCTCTTGTGATTTCAAAGTCCAATAGGAAGCTATGCCCACAGTATATAGAAGTCACTTATTATTCCCAGCTAAAACCCAACTTCCATATTCCTGTGCCTCTATCTATATCAGTAAACATAGACATTTTAGTTTACCCTGAAATGATTCACCCTCATCGGTTATTTCTGCATATCAATCTATTTCATACTGCAGAAAAGCTTGACATCTGCACTGATAATGCAACACATACATTTATATTCATTGGAAAAGGTCAAAAGCCCAGGCACTTCCCTTGCCAGCTGTAAAGTGAAACTGCATGCACAGCAGATATCTTGGGAAATGACAAACAAACTGGGCCCCTGATGGTTCTCAGACTGATTAATATGCCAGAGGAGTTATGGACCATGATGGAAACACTAACAGTGGATGTCAAACAGAGCTGAGACCCCCGCGTGCATGCATCAACAGCTGTCAAACCTTCTACGCAGACTGTCGTCTTATTCATTGTCATTTGAACCAACAGACCACAGAGTCTCAACCGGTTTCAAAATCCAATCTTATTTTCCCGAGGTTCTGTCCTAGGTTTGTTTGTATCCATGCTGCGTACCTCTGTACCTACAGCTGAGCGGTAGAAGTCATACTCTGTTCATGAAATTATTTTTGTATGGCTCACTTTTGTTAAACATTTCCACAATCACAAGTACATTCAGAGCAGAGGTGGTCTTTGTAGACGCCACACTAGAGACGAGGTTCCTGGATTAGCTATATACGTCTCACTATGTACAGTAGACGGCCTTGACTTTGCTGTGAATACATAGAAAAAAGTACATTCTGTGCTTGCGGTTTTGTTCTCGTAAACTGGGTTCACTCATCCACGCTCCTTGGTGACATTGGCCCCTGCTGTTGCTATATGGAGGGTGGCCGAGCAGCAGGAACACAACGTGGTCACACGGCATGCAGTAAATAACCTATTGCATGCAGGTGAGTTGAGCTAACATTTGCACTGAGCTTAATGTACAGCAGATTGCCTGACAGTATTTACTCGGATCAGTTGAACAGGATGTTAGCAGTGGTATCTCGGCTGGTTTCTTCAGCAACTTTCTCTGGCACGGCTCACTACACAGGTTTACAAGGTCAGCTGAAACCCAGAATGTCAATATAGACTCACTATGCACACATGAAGTTGGAGAAAAGTCAGTGAACATTCCCAAAACAATCATGTCCCCTGTGGGATTGTGTAGGACAGGGGTTCTCAACCTTTTTTCAATCTTTTTTCAGTGATTTAATATATACTATTCAGTTTAAGAACTTACACTTGTATTATTGAATATTTATGAAATAAGGATTTTTTAAGGATTTTTGAATTGATCCTAATTTTAAATATATATATGTTTACAGCTCACCCTACTAGTAACCCCATTTGAGAACCACTGGTGTAGGATGTATACATATGAGTTTGTAGTTTACATTTTTCACAGTCACCTTTTATATTGACATATAGGCACAATTCGTCCTGGTGTCCAACCACAGTAAGCGTTTGGTGAATACGTGAGAGCTGTACACCTTCTCACATTGTGTCTGTATTGAACGTGCAGACAGGAGGTGGTGGTCCACTGGACATGCAGCAGTTAAATGGATGTGCAACACACTTTCTCTCTGGCTCTCATTCACATGTCTCTCTCTATCTGAGGTCTGCAGCGCTAATCCTCTTACATTCTGGTCAACGTGGGCGGAGCGAACCTCTCACTGCGGTTCACGGTTCCCGCCCCGCTGCGCGAGGCTTTAGTGCACAGCCGACTCACTGCCTTCACCGCAATGACGCCCGTGTCTGTGTAGAGTAGCGGTATAAACGGTGCGTCGGGGACCGAGCAGATGCTGCTCCTGCCATGATTCGTCCCGCGAAGCAGAGCCTTCGAGCGGCGTTGATCTTCCTGTCCGTCGCCCAGCTGACTGCAGGTACAGTAGCTGACAGATCCACACTCACTCAGTTTGCGTTGCCTTATTCATCAAACGCATTCATTTAGTAAATGACATTGTTTTAAAGGTTGTGTGAGTTATCAGACTGCCTGCCATTTATATTGTTTGCTAAGTGGTATAAATAATGAATTCAGTTGACTTTTTGGAATCGCCCATAGCCTGTTAGCTCTGCGCTGTGTCGCCCAACCATGCACCGTGAATTAAGTTTATTTAACTTTTAACGACACGTGATTTGATCCCAATACACTCACCTTTTATTACAAAACACGTCATTTTTATGAGGCCTAATTTCTGTTGCTGATACACCTCTGAATGCAAAGACCAGTTATTTAAAAAGAAAGTAATAATAAAAAAAGAAATCAAAAGCTCCTATAGGCTACCTGCTTTCCCCATGCTGTGTCACTTGTAAGGCAGCAGGTGTCAACAGACCATGTGCTGTCCACACTAGTTGCTTGTCAGTAAACCAAACAATAGAATACTGTCAGATTTATTGCTGTCATTGTTTTGGGCAAAACTGTTTTGGGCAAAATTCGATAGTTTTATACAGAAAGATATTGTTTCATTTGCACATCTTATTTAGATCTGAATGGGCTTTTCTAGAGGCACTCGTATATCAAATATTACATTAGTTTGTTTTATAATAGAGCTATTACAATTTGTTTGACTACAGTTGAAGCAATTGGATAAAACACTAATACCAAGCATTCTCTGGTTCCTCACCAATGTGAGGATTTGCCGATTTTTTTTCTTGTCATGTATGATTGTAAACTGATCTTTGGGTTTTTAAATGCCTGTTGGACAAAAACAAGTCTATTTGAAAACCTCCCCCTGGGCTTTGGCAGGGTGTGATCTGCATGTTTCATAATTTTCTCAGAGTTAATAGACCAGACGATTAATGAAAATAATCCTTCATTTGATTAATGAAAATAATCCTTCATTTGATTAATGAAAATAATCCTTCATTTCAGCCTGAATCAATACTGCACGTGGTGATCCCCAGGCTGTTGCGTTTGATGTTGTAAAATAATGAGGCAACAGGGTTGTGGGTTAATTGTAAAAGAACCAAATGTAGCTCATGGGGATGAGTGGTCGTCCTGCAACCACAAGGTAGCCGGTTCGATCCCCATAGTTTGTCAAAGTGTCCCTGAACAAGGCATTGAACCCTAAATTGCTCCCCGGGCGCTTACCTAGGGGCAGCCCACTGCTCCCTAAAATACTAAGGATGAGTGAAACTGCAGAGAATCCATTTCCCCACTGTGGGAGTAATAAGGGACTATAACAAACAAAGGTTTGTAAGGCTGTCAGTCAACTGGCATTTATTGTGTTATACACAGTAAATTATAGTTATTTCATTTCAGTTATTGCACACTTATTTTCCTTATATAATCAAACACACAAATTCAGCTATTCGGCCGAGTGCTTTTTTTCTCTAAGATGCCCTCATTACAGATAACAGGCTGCATAATGCAGATGAATAAACGAAAATACAGATTTCAAATGAAAGATATGAGAAGTAATGTTTTCCATTCTCTCTCTATACATAATAGCTTAATTTGCAATATGACACTTGAGTGGTAACCATTCATTACAATCAATTCTTACTGAAGACTTCTTCAAGTACAATCCTCTCAGCACTATACTTATATAAATTGGAAATTAATGCAAAATATGTTCTATTAAGAGCAGTTTCTCGACAACTCATCCCTACTCATGCCTAAATTATTGAGCATCTCAGAGAAGAAGTGACATACACATATTTGAGTTAAGGAAACAAGTAAATGCTTTTTATCCCCTTTTGTTCACAGGAAATAACTAATATCTCCTCCAAGGTTGATGAGAGCTGCAGAGCTATCCAAACCTGTGAGGAGTTCTCAGAAAAATTATAGGAAACGTGCACATATTCCAGGATGTGTGGAAATGTGCAGGATGTTTGATTTTAAATAACAAGTTTCCTCAAGGTTACTGATGGATTACACTTTTTGTGATGAAATATTTATCTATAAAACCCCACAAGTTATTTACGCCTTTGGGAATTCACCATTTCAAACCCAAGGATTGCCAAACAGATTGGATTCATCACACCTCAAAACTCAAAGACAATTCCATAACAATGCGTTGAACAGTTATGATGGACTTCTGATTCATTTTCTTTTATTGGTTTCTGGTGGATTTCATGCAGTTTGTTTTGTTTTGTGTAGATTATTCACTAAAACGATGTGGGACAAAACTCTGATTGAGGGAACAAGTTACAGTAGATCAGGTGTGACTAAATATCTATGGCCTGATGTAATAATGATGCAATAAACAGATTAAAATATTGTGTTAATTTTACTATTTGGTTAAGTTGATGCACTGTGTTAAAAAAGACAGTAGTTTTTCTTTTGGTGGTCTTTGGTGTGGAGTTTTGTTTCAGCATTTTCTTAAAGACACCATTACAATATGAGATTTTGTTGATAGGGAGAACAGTGTTGTGCTAACAATCTGTTTTGCAAACTGAACACAGTTTGGTGTTTATGGCACTTCTTCCCAAAAAGCAGTCATCCGTCCATCCATTATCAGTAACTGCTTATCCTACTCAGGGTTGTGGAGGGGGCCTGGAGCCGATCACAGCTGGCATTGAACAAACGCAGGGTGGACCTGGATAGGTCACCAGGTTATCGCAGGGCTGACGCATATATAGAGATACCAGTCACGCTCTAAACGTACCTATCCTGCATGTGTTTGGACTGTTGGAGGAAAAACCCTTACGTGGGGAGAACATGAAAACTCCACACAGAAGGGCCGGACAGCAGGTTTGAACCAGGGCTGTGTTTCTAAACATTGTAATTACTTCCCTGCCACCATACGTACAGTAATTAAAGAGGCCCTTAAACAAATCCACATCAATGCTCAGTTATCATCTGCTTTAAAAAAGAATCACGCTAGCCCATACTTACAGAGCCCCAGTATTCATCATCATCGTCCTTGAGTTAGTTTGTTGCCAAGCAATTCACAAGTATATTGTTAAAGAACACGTCTGCTGCAGGAAAGCCCTTTTAAATGATTAGATTGTACATGCTCTATCTTTCTAAATGTTAATCACTTAAGAGACCAGAAACGATAATGAATTTATCCTGTTGAAATGTATTCCACACCTCTATGCTTCACTACAATAAATATTGCACTGTTTATTTTGAAACAATACTACACCATCTCTGCGCCATTCAACACATACTGTATATTAATCTGCGGTTGAAAAACGTCCCCAAGAACGCACTGTTTATTCCTTTGAATAATGTTTGTCAAAAACTACAGTGCCCAGCTGTTTTCGGGTCGTTCAGAAAATGAAACCATTCATTTGTGACCCATTGTTTTAACAATGACATACATGCGGAAGGTACAAGTGGACTTTAGGGCTGAGTGCAACAAGTTCAAGGTATTATTTACTTAATATATAGTACTCACCACTAAAGTGGAACAGAATTGCATTAGTTCAGTGCTCCTACACATTAAAGAAACAGGGCCCCAGGGATCAATCCTTGGACCCATGCTGTTCTCTTTTTTATGATTAGCTTTGTGTTAAACGTATTTTATGATTACTACATGGATGACACACAGCTGTATCCTTCATTTAAGATGGATGTGCTTGACAACATTTCCTCCTTACTGAGTCATGGAGCAACTAGACAAGGACTAAACATCTCCAGATCACATTCAAAACTCAAAAAGACATAAAAAAAACAAATCTTATCGCTGACTGAATTGGACAACACACATTTAAATTCAAACCGCAGTAACAAAAGGAGGAGTCACTTGAACTTTGACCATCATCTCCAGCTGTGAAATATAATTAGTTTAGTGTCTGTTCTGATCTGTAAACACCTGGAAAATATTTATTAATGCTTGGAATGAGCATTACAATACACGTGACAGTATATATATTTAGATTGCTCGATTTCCAGCACTTCAGGAGTCAAAAAGGCCACGTCTAGACATGTAACGAAGTCCTCACATACTTCATAGATGGCTCTGATTATACCTTTTCAACACTCCTTGTGTAGAATTAGGGTTTAGAATTAGTATGGGGTTCAGCATATTTGATAATCTTCCAAGTTCAGGTTAAATCAAAGTGTTTGTGATTTTTGACTTTGCCTCCCTGTAAACCTTAAACAGCACGGATGATCACGAGCTAATGAGACAGGCTCTCTTTTTCAATCATCAGGACTTTATTTTGTTATGTTAGGTCTCAGTTGTGTATCGTTTAATCCAAGCACTTCTCACGTTTTTTGATACATGAAAAATACAAGTGATGTGGAACTGACAAGAAAATGTAGAGAGGTGACATGCTGTCACAATATAATAATAATACTTTAATTTTGTATAGCGCTTTTCTGAATACTCAAACAAGCTTTACTTTGGACGGAGACAAACAGAACAAAACAAAAAATAGAAAGACAAAGGAGCAAACAAAACAAATGAACAGAACATTTTTGGTACAAAAGAAAACTGGAGAAGCTGCAACAGAATGAGTCATGTAGTGGAGGGTAGGGTGCAGGGGTTAGCAGGTGAAGGCGAGTTTGAAGAGGTGTTTTTTGAGGGCTTGTTTGAATGATGATAGGGTGGGAGCCTGACAGATGTAGATGGGGAGGGCGTTCCAGAGGGGGGGGGGTTCACTGATTTCTGCAACAATGATCATATAACAATATGCTTTGTATCAGCAGCCAAATCCTCCTGACAAAAATAAAATACCTTTTGGTGAATGTTTTTGTTGCAACCAGACTGAGTGGGCATGCAAACCATTGCACACAGGACATGCATTTCAACATCCACCAATATAGGAATTTACTCTTGCTGGTACCCTTTATTAGGTACCCTTGTACTATATGCAAGCCAATACAGCAGCTCTGCAAAAAAATAAAAAAACGTTTACAATCTCGTACATTTTAAATGTTAGGATTTTGTCCACTGAGCAAATAGTACAATTTCTAAATACGATACAAATTATTAAAAAAATTAAAACAGTTTTGACAGTGACATTTTATGATTTTTACAACTTAATCTTTTTATTTATAAATGGACACCATGGAGACATTTACTTAAATTATTATTATTTGTATTATTATTATTATTGAAATAATGCATAAATGAAAAATGTTCCATCGAGCAGGCAGCGCAAGCTTGCTTATCAATCACTCCCAGTCTTATCAAACAAAGCATGACAGCAGCTCCAAGAGGAACACAAGATTATCGGGGTGTTAAACTAAGAGGCATTACGCTGGTTCCTCCACGTCCAGCCATTTAAGAGCATGGACCCGCTTGCATAACAGCTTCTAAAGAGTAAAAGACCACTTGCTATGACAATCTTTGAATTATCCTGTCTTTCCTCCCCAGCAATTTTCCAAATCAATATCTGTGGGGAAAATAACCATCTTTAATGATGCCATTTGTTTCAGGTCTGAGGTGTGTGTGCCAGCTTTGCGCCAACCACACCTGTGAGACGACCGCAGATGGAGCCTGCTGGAACTCGGTGATGCTGATTGATGGGAAGGAGGAAACGGACAAGTCGTGCATGTCGCCCTCTGAGATTAAGGGCCAGGTCTTCTGCTACAGCTCCCGAAATGTCTCAAAGAGGAACTGCTGCTTCACTGATTTCTGCAACAATGAGACTCTGCACCTACACCCAGGTACAGAAGCTTTGGAACAGATGGCTCTTTTTTTAGTTATTTAAAAAAACAAATATATATATATATTCTAATTAAAAAACAATACAGATTAATATTTAACCGTAGAAAGAAAAAAAGGGACAAAAATGATAGCGGAAAGATGGATTTATACCCTCAGACAATGTCCTATTGCTCCGTAGATACAGTAGTAATTCGACAGCCACACCATCCCAATCAGTGTGGGATTTCCCACTCATTCTGGCCCCGGCTAGACGAGGTGGATGCTGATCCTACTAGATCCTGTGACATAACAAATCTGGCAGAGGCAATGAGACGTCAGTGAGTGATCCTCCCAATCCCTCCACTAATTTATGAATAAATAAATAATTTGTCAAGCATGTACTGCAAGTTAAAAGCCTATCATGGGTCTGCATGGTAGAAGTTGGCCTTAAAGCAGAGGGGGATTACTTTTACCTGTCGATAAACAATTCAGTGGGAAACAGTCAGAGCTGAGAGTGACATTTAGCATCGGGGTTCATGGTGTTCTTTCTGCTGCAATCAATAAGTTAATGTTTAATGTATTGTATTTCTTTCGGTTTACGGGTAACATAATGAGTTTGAGGCAATTTCATGTAAATTGGATAATTAAAAAAGAATGTAAATCAGATTTGTGAAAACTGGATTCTTCTCGTTTTGTCCAGTTAGGGACAGAACTTCATAAAAAGCTGAAACACACAATTTTCTTACATATTATACCCTTGTGAAGTTGAAATGGTTAACATGTTTGTCACAGAGCAACATCACTGTCTATTGTGTCCCCTTCTTTTATGGTTTTGGTCTCCACTGACTCATGAGAAAAATATTTTTACTTTTGCTGCTAAATGCTCCACTATGCCAGCTAGTTAGTCTCGGCCTGTTTGCTGTTTGTGAACATGTTCAGGTAATGTGCAGTGGGGGTTTTAGCTGAAAACAGCTGCCTGCAGCAGTGAGAAAAAGGATTGAGAGAGCAGTTAAGCCAACAACAACAAGCTGAAAGATTTTATCCATTGTTCATATCAGAATATTGTGTATGTTATAAGTGCATCTTTAAGAAAATCTAAATGCATCATCACCTAATAATTGAGCATTAATTTGTCACAATGATATTAAATTACTCGAGTACACTAATATGGCCATCTATTTTCCTTATTGATTAATCTAACAATGATTTGTTCAGTTAATCAATCAAATATTCTGTAAAATATCAGAAAATAGAGAAAAATGTCCCCTCATCTCAATGTTCGGTCTTCAGATGTCTTGTTTTGTTCAACCATCAGTCCAAAACCCCAAGATATTATTATTATAATATACAAGAATATACAGAATATACAGACACCAGCAAACAATCACATTGAAATCAATGAACTGATTGCCATTAATTAATGGACTAATTGTTTAGCTCCAATTTGCCGGCAGACCTTTTTTTAAAGATATATATATAATACAAACAAATGTAAAACAAATCTATTCAGGTGGGGGACCCAGATTGATTGTACGAGAGAAACACTGTACACTAGTCTGGTATTCAAAGACTAGTCTAGTTTTCCTCTTTCTGCATTTTTAAACTCTTGACAATAAGTACTCTTGGTAAATACATACTCCGTTCTTAATTTATGACACCCATTGAAAAAAAATAAAGCAAAAGATAAGGGAAGGGAACTTAGTGCCTCCCCCTCCACTGATTTATTCATCTAAAATAATTTGAGGTACATTCTCAGACAGTGAAGCAAATCAAATGTCGAGGTGATACTGGAGATTTAAAGTGCAGTGCTGCAGACTGTTGATGAGATGGGACCCTCAGGCTGTGATGGTGGTGACTGTGAATGAGGACACAAGAATCAATCTGTTCCACTGCTCTGCTAAATATCAGCATGTGAGCTAATCATGTGTGTTATTTCTTTTCCTACAAACAAATACTTAATATTTGTTAGTGCCCTTGCTGTGACTTCTATATAGGCCTAATTAGTAGAATTAATGGTTAGTGTCAAACTGTTGTAGAAATGACTGCTGAGATTATTTCCTTGAATTGTAATTGTAAAAACCGAGCAACAATTGGACACATGGCAGGACATGTATTTAGGTAAAAGGCCAAAGATGTCTTAGGAAACTGTGTTTTAGTTCACGACGTGTTGCTTTACACATTGGGCCATCTGCAGATGTTGCATGTTTGAGGCACTCATGGACATTTCATGCTTTGGGGATTTGAGAAGATGAAAACGCTGAAGAAACATGGATAAGGTTTCGGTTGCTCAAGGCTGCATTGTTTATGTTGAAACTGTATTTTGAAAGAGTTATTAGTTCCTGCAATGACTTTAATGAAGTTAAAATAAGACCAAAAGTTGGCAAAATCAAGTTGGTAGCCAAAGTTATAATTTGTATTTCCTCAGGCCTAATATTTCATTTTACTGATATGCTACACTGTGCATCATGTTGTCACCATGCCTTTAAATCTCATACTATCCCAGCGCCCACCTGCTCTGCTATTTGTGTTTGTATTCAGGTCTCCTCTGTCCACCCACAGACAGAAGGAAGGTCAGAGATGGAAATGCCAGGTTACTGTTTTGCCAAACCAACAATGTATTCTCATAGTGCACCTCTTGTTGATCAGTGCATGTCACTTACTTTAAATGAAGAAGCCTCTTGTAAGCACAAAAGTATATGATCGTTAGGTTTAATTATTTATGTAAACTCCCTAACTTGCTGTGGCGATTTGAATGTTTCACTAAAACGTTTATAAGTAGCCCTTACAACGTCGGATTTCAGTCAAAGACACAACCCTGTAACTGTACAGGCCTGTGGGAGTCTAACAAAGCAATCCATATCCTTACAAACCCCCTATTAGTATCTCTACGTTTACAAACACAGCAAGTTTTTTTTTCTCTCTCTCACCACGGGCGATTCAAAATCCTACGGTCTCATTGGTCCGTTTACGGCAGCTTAGACCGCGTCATACAGCACATGATATACATTTTTTCCCCAAGACTTTGCTGAACAAATACATACAATAAACAGTATTGGAATTAATTTGGGGTTCCTACGACGACTCAAACACAGGGAAAAAGAGGTCTAGAGCCCAAATGGGCTCCACAGTTTTCAACGGAGGTCAGAAAAGCGTATTTTAGCACTACTCATTCACCAGTGATAATATACTGTACGGTTTGCTTGAGATGATGATTTCAGGCCACACCGTCGTACACAACATAAAATAATCAATAATGCCCACCAGAGGGTACAACAGTCACGAGGCGCTCAGTGATGAACACAATTGTAAATTCCCACTCATTCTACTGATTCTTTGTCCTAAGGGTTTGATATCAGAGAGCAAAGACGTGCTAAATGTTGGCTACATTATCGTGTTGTATGTGTGTTTGTGTTATCAGAGAGGCCTTCGGAAGAACCCGGCTGGAGCAAGCTGCAGCTCGCTGTGGTGATCCTGGTGTCCTCCTGCCTGTTGTGTGTGGGGATCCTGCTGAGTGTGTTCGTTGTGCAGAGCCACCGCTGTGTTTACAGCAGAGCCTACAATCAGGACCCAGAGGAGCCTCTGGATGACCAGATGCTAATGTCACACAACAAATGTCTCAAAGATCTGATCTATGACATGAGCACCTCAGGCTCTGGATCAGGTAAGAGCGACTTAGATTATGACTCATTCTGGGTTCAACTCAACAAGACGTGGATACATGTAAAGCCAGTGAAATGGAATTGTTATATCAATATTAGCTGATAGTCTTGCTGGTGTGTTGCAGGTCTGCCATTGCTGGTCCAGCGGACTATAGCTCGGACCATTGTCCTGCAGGAGACCATCGGGAAGGGTCGGTTTGGGGAGGTGTGGCGGGGAAAGTGGCGAGGAGAGGATGTGGCGGTGAAGATCTTCTCCTCCAGAGACGAGAGGTCGTGGTTTCGTGAAGCAGAGATTTATCAGACAATCATGCTCAGACATGAGAACATCTTGGGCTTCATTGCTGCAGACAACAAAGGTATTCGAATCAGATGCACAAACCAAAAATAATCCAGTTCACATGATCATGATGAGGTAAATGTGCCAACATGTGACTGTATTCTTGCAGATAATGGCTCGTGGACCCAGCTCTGGCTGGTGTCAGAGTACCATGAGCATGGCTCCCTGTATGACTACCTGAACAGGTACACGGTCTCTCTGGAAGGCATGATCGTCCTCGCTCTGTCCATAGCAGGTGGACTAGCACATCTCCACATGGAACTCATTGGAACACAGGGTAAGGCGGTATTCTTTCTATTCTAACTACGACGCTTGTGTGCTCAGTAAAACCACCATATACTAAATAATTCTCTGAACCCAATTTCACCAGTTAATGGTCAGCCATTGATTCCTTAAAACTGTCCGTCAATTGATGAATGAGAATGTAATTCAGACCTGCAACTAAAGATTATTTTGACTTTTTATTTATTTAATTCTCATTTATCCTCTAAAACCTTAATAAATATGTAAAATTATTGGCCTAAACCCTTATTTGTGTCCTTCTTGGTTTTAGGGAAACCTGCCATTGCTCACAGAGACCTAAAGTCTAAAAATGTCCTGGTGAAGAAGAACGGCACAGCGGTCATCGCAGATCTGGGTTTGGCTGTGAAACACGACTCCAGCACCAACTCCATCGACATACCGTCCAACCACAGAGTGGGAACCAAGAGGTTGGATTTACCTCACAACACACAACTAACACACACCAAGTAGCAACAGGATGAAACTGAAATAACTTGATAGGCATGGTTCAAATAATTACAGTTTACATATCAGTCAGCCTCTGAATTTCTCCAAAGCCAACCTGTTTAATAAAGTGAAATAATGAGTGTTGTTGGAGGGCTGTTGGAAAAAATGCTGAACAAAAGTCATGAAACCTCAAGCTAGTAAACAAACAGTTGATCCAAGATCGGAACAATTGGTGATGTAAAACACATTTATTTCTTGGTAAAGTGACGTGAACACATTTATATAGACCAAACTTGAACCCTGCATGTGTTGGGTTTATATTTTCAGACTTAAAGCTCACAAGATTCAATATATATTTGTCAAATTATTGCCATGAATAACCAGTGAGTGTTGTTTTTAGAGGTGATTTATTTGTCATTCAAGTTCCAAGAAGCATCATGTTCATCTCCTTTTGTTTACAATGATGACCTGAGCTTGTTTTTTCTCTTTTTTTTAAACACGGGGTGTTTAAAAAAAGAAATGCTGGGCTTTTTATTTCATTAGCTCTTAATTGTTTTGTCCTCTGCAGGTACATGGCCCCAGAAATCCTGGATGAGACGATCAATATGAGCTGCTTTGAGTCATTCAAGAGGGCGGATATCTACTCGCTCGGCCTAGTGTTCTGGGAACTGGCCCGAAGGTGCTCTGTTAGAGGTACTTCAAATGATACACACATATAGACTCCCACTTTTCTGTCGATATTTATAGAAATATTCAATGGAAAAATGATTAGCAAGACTGGACAGGCACTAATAGTCGGCTACATACCAGACGCCACTGATGCAACTGTAATTGTACCAATAACGGTTGTTCCATCAGCCATGTCAATTTGTTCTTCGCAGGCTAATTTAAGGTGGTTAATATCCTTTTCTCATTGCTACACACCATCAGTACTGTGTGTATTCATGTGGGTAATAAACATGATAAACAAAATCTATATCTTTGTACTTTTTCCCAGGACTTCAAGAAGATTTCCAGCTGCCTTACTATGACCTTGTGCCTTCTGATCCAACCATCGAGGACATGAGGAAGGTGCTGTGTGAACAGAAACTCAGACCCAACGTTCCCAACCAGTGGCAGAGCTGTGAGGTGAGACTGAAGGATGCATCTGATGTATAATCCTGTCAGATAGTTATGATGCATATCATCACTAGTGTGTTAAACTGTTAAATTTAGATACAAAACAAAAACAGACTTAACATGCTTAGAGGATGAATCAGATTTCTTAAAACAGAGACGTTTTCTTGCAGTAGACATGTTCAGTTCATCTTTGAACCAATTTTTAATCCACAAACCACTACCTACACATTAATCATCCTTTTCACATGTTTTACCTCACTGGTGACAAGTCGTCAGCTTAGTTCAGCATGCTACTTCTGAGATAGAAACATTTGTTCACTGGTTTCAGATTGATAGCTACTAAGCAGTTAAGATTACTGACGGTGTACTGAACGAAACAGACTGAATTAACCTCTGAACGGAAAACAGAAACAGTCTGTTTGAACAGTGTACAAAACCTCCTCTTGCAGCTGCTGGGGTTCAATTTCCACCTGAGCCCTTTGCTGCAACTATCGCTGTATAATTAAGCAGAAATGCCGAAAACCTATCTTCATAAAATACTACTATCTCCTTGTTGATACACCAGGCTCTGCGTGTGATGGGCAAACTGATGAGAGAGTGCTGGTATGCCAACCCTGCTGCTCGACTCACTGCTCTGCGGGTCAAGAAAACAGTCTCTCAGCTGTCTTTCATCAAGGATGTCAAAGATTAGTAGGATTTGTTGCCCTGCACTGGTGCTGGCACTGGTGCAACGCGAGGAACTGAGAGCAAATTGGGAGAAACTCTAACAGTCCGAGGCTGCCCTCTTCAGGAAACACAAACACTGTTCACCCTCAGAGAGCAACTTCAGGTTGTTTTTGGTGCCAAAGTATTGTCGGGGGTGTCAGTGGCTGCTTTGCACACATAACCGAGTGAAAAAAGAAGAAGAACCGAACAGCTGCACTTTTGCTAGGAAGAGCCTTAAGAATGTATGTATGTATAATATAATGTACACAGATCATTTTGCTACCTCAGACATTTAAGTGCCCAAAGCTTGCACATTGTGATGTTTTCGTGCCATATCTTGTATCAAACACAGTATCGCTGAGTAGTTAGTGTGCTAACTGACAATCACACGGCTACTGGGAAAGAAATGACACACTTACAGACTGTCCCTGATAATCTGAATTTTAAAAGTATTTAAAGTGCTATTGATTAGCTATTACAGTCCTAATTGTAGATACATCATTTGTTGCTGGTCCATTGGTTCTGTTGGTCCAAGTATTGAACGCACCACCATGACATTTGGTTCTGAAAATCCTGGTCCCCAGAGGATGAATAGTAATAATCTCCTGCTCAGCGGAAACTAAGAGTTATCCTAAAATCAACAGAGTGAACCCTTTTGGATTTAGTGAAAGACTTTACCGTCCCTCTGGCACCTCCCAAAGGCCAAACGTTAACTATTTAGACTGACAAATGAAGTTGTCTCATGGGATCAGTAGAGTT
The DNA here is from genome assembly GCA_038501785.1 of Myoxocephalus aenaeus. Classification (NCBI taxonomy): domain Eukaryota; kingdom Metazoa; phylum Chordata; class Actinopteri; order Perciformes; family Cottidae; genus Myoxocephalus; species Myoxocephalus aenaeus. Next base: position 739,356 of record JBAMJR010000187.1, read on the forward strand.
GTTATAGACTTGTTTTATTGTCCTTTGCACTAAGAGAAATATAACTATAAGCGCCTGCTATACAGTTTGCACATGTAAAGCTTTCAGTTGTTGAAAAGAGCTGCTCTCTGGCATGTAAATGCTAGCAACAAAGCTCGATCATGAATGTGTAAAGTTATGTTTTATATTTCTATTCCCACTGGAAGGATGTTATTCAAAACATGAAATCATTATGATTTGAATGCACAGACTTCAGTATGTTAACATTGGCTCATTTGTATTTTTAACTAGCACATCTGATACTACATTCAGTGTGTTAGAAAACCCCCAATTGTACAAGCCCGTTGCTGTGTGATAGCAGGTTTCTCTATGTACTACGTAATGGCAAAGACCAAGATAAGATCAGATCTTGATAAAGCTAATGATGAAATCATAAAAATGATGACGACTAACTGTCATTAATCAGTTACAGATATTTCACTTGCAGGGCCTATCCTGGGTGATGGGTGTACATATGATCACTGTCTGATGAGGCCTGTGAAGGCTTAGGGAAAATGCACATGGGTCAATCTGTATTCCATGTGCGCTTATACGCACCCACATGTGTGACGGTGTGCCTGTGTGCCTGTTTGTGCGTTTCATATCATGTGGATCCTGTGTTTAAAGATGTGAATCTAATGTATTATTGTAGTGTTTGTGAAACTGGTACTGTGGAGAAAACCAGTTTCCCAGCCATCATGGCGTTCAATTCCTCCTCAGCCCTTCATCCTAACGTCCATGTTTTCAATGTCCATGACTTACTTACTTCCATGTAGCTGCTTAGTGTTGACACATATACAAGTTCTGCTATGAAGGCGTCATGAATTCTGGTTGATAATGTAGCATTAGCCGTCGCTCTTTTGACAAATATCACTTCATGTAAGTCTTCGTGTTTTTCTTTTCATGACATGATTCGTTGACTTCAATCATGGGATCATTCAACTTTGTGTGTTGCAGAATATGAAATATTGAAAATGCAGTATTAAAGCGTCCGTCTCTGCCTGGGTTCAATGAAAGTACTTCTATTATATATATCAGTTTTGTATCTAATGTTGTATCTGTGCTGAACCAAACTTATATTTTCTCTATGTCATATCTGTTTCTCCAAGAATCAGACGGGTGACACGACTGATCGCTAAGCATATAAAAGACTTATCAATCATTCCAAAGAGGAGTGACTACCATGTGCAATTTTTGACTTGTGTCTTTTTATATATATATATATATATATATATATATATATATATATATATATATATATATATTTGTATATGAAGTTGCTAAAATCAAATGTGAAACTGCTTTCATGAAATAAGACCTGCTTTTTGATTTTCAAATCATCCTGTTATGTAGATCAATACCGTTTTATGTTATTGCATTGTATTTATTCTGTTATATTAGTGGGTCAATAAACTGTTTCTCATGGAGTGAACTGTTTTCATGACTTTCGTAATAGAAATATGTTTTCTTGTGTAAAGTGTCTCGCATTGCATTTGTGATTCCGAAAGCACCGATTTTGCAGATTACAGCACGTAGGACAGAATTTCCCGGAGCAACTGATCTGAAACGGGTTCTTTTTTATCTCATCATCACACTTTTACCTTAACTGACATGACTCATCTTGGCTTTCTGTGCTCCCGCTCTATTCGTGCACACCGCTTATGTGTCCGTTAGACAGAGGAAATCAAAGTGTAACATCGAGGCCACAGCACTACGCAGATGAGTCAACGCCATACGATTATGCTGCAAGTTGCTTTAATGGATGCTGTGCTGACGGGCACTTGAGACAAGAGAGGTGACAGTGTTACTTACCCACAAGAGTTTTTTTTAGATGGATTCATGTTTATTCACATAAAAGAACAACTTTGTGAATAAAGAAAGAGTTAATTTACAGACTGTAACAGTGGAAGAGATAACCACTTGATGTGATTTACACATACTGCTTTAGAATGCATTGTAACACAAAACACAGCCAATATGGACATATGAGAAAAACTCAAGCAAAGATTTATGTTCCACTTCCTCCTGTATTATTATATTGAAGAGAGTATATCCAATGCTTTTCCTTCTCACTTTCATCAAGCATCGAGAGAGTGTATGATCTCAATTAAGAGAACAAAATGTCATCTTTTCTGTACTTGTAGTGGTTTAACTATAGATGGTTTTTGCAATGTCCTGGAAAAATGGGATATCTGTGTTCCAGACGGTCCCGTGGTCGGTTGGCCAGCGACTCTGCTGCAGGTCAGTGGGGCGGAGGGGATTGCTGTGAGGCAATCTGCTAAGGAGCATTTCAACTGGGTTCATATATGCAGTACTGAGGCTCAAAGGGACAAAAAGACAATTTTCTCTGATTTTCTGGTCACCAAATAAATGCAGCTTTTGTGCACGGTGAAAGATTATATTCTTTTTCTGGATATTAAACCGTGTACCTTTTGTAAGAAACGGGTGTGGTAGTGAAAGAAGGTTTGAGCTCAGTTTTCTTTGCCCCATCCACCATTGTCACCCTGGCTGACGGCCTGTGTGTGTGATTTCCCTTTTGAAGCGACCATGTCTGATGCCTTCGGCCCAATGACCCATGCTGTCTGTTTGGGGAGCGTGACACTGGCCCCAAGCTAAATCAGCCTTTTGTCTGTCCTCATAAGACAAGTCACCCTGCTTGGCAGAACACAGGACTCATGCTCAGGAGGAAGCTAAGCCCATTGAGAAACTGAGAGTGAGAGAGGCTCGAAGCAGGTGCTGCTGGAGGCGTGAGGTGGCAGTTTCTCATGCATTGCTGATTTCTGACAGACCATAAATCGAATTGCTTAGACTGCAAAAAGGGAAAGGGGACTGTTTGGAGGGGAATACTGTGAAAAAAAAGCTCCTTCCTTTGTTTTTCAATACAGCAAACCATCTATTCTCAAGAAAGAAGAAGAAGAAAAAAAAGTTCAAAGGTGAACAGGAAATTAGGTATGTGAGGCTGTGATCTGCAGATGCAGGTCCACCACAACCATCACATGATGTGGATTTCCGCTTGACACGTGCTGTTGGCTGCACAGCGGGGCAGGGCCACAAAATCATTGAAGAGCTGCTGCAGCAGGACGTGATGGCGCTTTGAGGACTACTCTACCATGCAGTCCACCATGAATTTCAATGGACTTCCACGCCAGGGCAGCCAAGAGAATTGCATTCTGGATAATACTCTGAGGAAGAAATGTTCCCTTTGGTACCGACGTTCACTGAAGGGAACCACTGATCGACACCGACAAAACACAGGCTCTCTGCCCAGAGTATGCAAGGTGAGACTATAAATCAAGTGTGATGTATAGCTGGAATATAAAGTGTAAACACACACACACTTCTACAGTTCAAAAACAATTGTAATCTTTAAATTCTTTAGCACTGTAGGATCAACATCGTTCTCACATTGCACAATCTCTTAAGTTTCCAGAGAGCTTTGAAACGTAAAGCTATAATATTGTTTTAAAGTGGAACTCTGCATTTCTCCTTTTGCAGACCAAACAAACATGCTCCAACTCACTGGTTGATTACTCTGACCCACAAAGGTAAATATATCAAATATGATGTGCAATTTATCTTCCAGGTTTCACCTTTAACCATACGACAATACTATATTTATATATATATATTGCATTTTTGTTTTATTGAAGAGGAGGATTAAATACACAAAGAGCAATTCCTCAAATATGTATATTCTCTTGTTTTGCATTTCTCCTTTGCACAGGACCACGATTGAACTGGAAAAACAAGACAATGAAACATTTGGTTTTGATATTCAGGTAATCATATTTAATACTCATTAAGATAAAGTAGCCTATGTGTCGATGTCATGCATTTTAATCTCTGATTCTGGAATGTTTTTTTTCTGCTCACTCTGTGTGTAAGAGGATCTTTTTATGAAAAAGTGTTGACAAATAGTCTTTTGTTGCAGACCTACGGCCTGCAGCTGAAGGACAGCTCTGCAGTGGAGATGTGCACGTTTGTGCGCAAAGTGCAGGAGGACAGCGCTGCTGAGAATGCTGGCCTGACCGCAGGTGAACCACCCACACCCTGTTTACAAGCCCTGCACAGGCTCACACACACAAAACCCTCAGACCTTATTGCATCTTTCTGGTGTACATATTGACAGATATGTCACTTCCCACCCATGTAAACGCCCACACACACACACACGCACGCACGCACGCACACATTTTCAGTGCAAAGCCATGTTGTCTTCTCGTAATTGATTAGTTCCTCTTTTTTTGTTTTGCATCCTCATTTATTGCAGGAGATATTATCATCACCATCAATGGGGTCAGCGTTGAAGGATCATCTCATCAGCACATACTTGATCTCATAAGAGAATCCACCAACACTCTAAAGTGAGTGACACAAGTAAAAATTGGTTGTGCAACAAAGCACAACGGGGGTTAAATCTATACTGCACAGAAATAAAAAAAACAGTATGATAACAGATGTTTGCTGTTGAAAGTGCGTGTGTGATTATGTGTTGCTATGTGATTCCAGGATGGAGACTGTATGTGGGAATATAGTGAAGCAGATAGAGCTGGAGAAGAGGATGAACCTGCTTAAGGTGTGTCTCTTTGACCCTGACCCTGTTTGTTTGTGACAAACTGCCACCAAATAACTGTTGCTCACAAACCCAGCTGGCAATAACGAAAGAGCAAAACTGATAAAAACAAACGATCTTATTGGAAGTAAAACCCTGATGTATTTTTTTTGCCCATACAGCAATCGCTACGTGAGAAACTGGTGGAGCTGCAAGGCCTTACATTACAGGAAAAGCGTCTAACGCGAGGTGAGAGGATTTGTTCAGCTGTCAGACCACAGCGCTTCCTTTCTCACCGTCACAGTCGTCTTTCTGAAGCGACACCGTTTATGATGTGAATTCAAGCGTAAACTCCAGATGCGTTAGATTAGATAAAGGAGTTCCCCTGACAAATGAATAAAGATGATTCTGACGAACTTCATGTTGCAAACTTCTCGTCATCCGTATCTCTCTCACAGGGACTTTGTTGTGTTTTCAGGTAACTTGAACCTCTCAGCAGACTCCTCAGTGATTCTAAGCTCCCCCACAGTGCGCTGTGGCCGGCGTTTTTCCAGTGACAGTAGTTACAGGAGCACGATGACAGATGACAGTGACCAGGCCAGCGTGTTTGGGGATCCGTGCTCTCCCAGCCCATGCAGTGCAGCCAGCACCACAGACGACAGCTGCTTCTTCTCCAGAGATTTCCCCTCACGTGACAGCTCCTGCAGGTTGTCCTCGAGCTCCAGCCGACATCACCAATCCCTCAGCCGCTGCAGCAGCTCCAGTTTGGCCGACAGCAACAGCTCCCTCTCTCCTTCCTGGGAGGAGACGAGGATGTCCTCCCTGTTTGGTACCCTGCCCCGTAAAAGCAGGAGGGCCAATGTTCGCAAACACATCCTGAAGTTAATTCCTGGACTCCAGCGATCGGTTGAAGAGGAGGAGATGGGAACAAACTCTCAGTGACTTGTTGTTCACATCCTCCTAGTCCATCCATTTGCATCCGCTTGTGTCTACTTGATATCAAGGCTGAACATGTTCTCATGCTCTTGTTGCAGAGGGAAATATACGCTATAATGAAGTGTTTCCCTGTAAACCTTTAAAAGACATCTTTTTTTTTGCCTTCATGGGAAACACAGAGATGACAGACATTTTGGGGCTTGGCATTTGTCAATGTCAAAGTTTACTCAAGGAGGTTCTGAGCCTTAAAACTGAGCCAGGCTCACTGCTTGGCTTAGACTTGTGGTAGCACAAAAGCATTATTATTCTTTTGTTGAAATGAATATATTCATACAAGATTATAATGTATATAGATGAGATTATGTATCCTACTAGCTTGAATAAGAAACTGCATTAATCAGGATGTGTGAACTAGCTAGTAGCTGTATTCATGTAGCACCTCCATTTCCAAATGAGACTACTTTGACCTAAAACACATGACAACTATTGATTTTTCATGTCAGATTGACTGTTCAGGTGCTGAAAACCAAAACCAAAGCTCTACTCAGTATAGATATCTGCTCAGCTCATAACAGGATGTGGGCACAAGGGGCCGGCGCTGTTTTCATTTCCAACATTATTTTAGGTTGTGTACAACTGCCGGTGTTCGTTCAGAAACACCAAAACTGTTTCTTGTGAATTCTGAATGTAATTAAATGTGCACGTTTCACTTTCAGTGGCAAGAAAAAAAAAAGAAGAATGTCATGCTTTATTTCTTTGGTATAAAATCAAGAAAATCTATATGCAAAAGAGTTAAAAAAAATAAAAATAAACGAAGTCTTACAAACCCACCATTGTTTTCCTTCATATTCAAGACACTAATGTACACTCATTCTAAAGTTACACTTTCAAAAGGAAATATGTAATGTGTGCATAACAGAATGGGCTACATTGATGACGATGATGATGATAATGCTGGTATTACACATAATTTACTCATACACACAAAAGAATATTATTCATGGAGATGCACTATTTGTAAAAAAGAAATAAACTAAAGACTAAAGAGAATAGAAGCCTCACACATTTCCTGTAATAAGTCTCACTTCTTTGGTTTCCTGCTCCTGCAAAGAGAAAGAGAGAGAGAGAGAGAGAGAGAGAGAGAGAGAGAGTGTGTGTGTGTGTGTGTGTGTGTGGAAGTATTGACATTCTTATGTACAAAGAGTAAAAGGAGTATTTCTGCAGCAACATATTTCCCATGACTGATTATCATTTATAACATTATTAGATTGTGCATGGAAGCAGTTTTTTTTTCTTACTATAACTTGTTGGATCTATCTTTAACTACTTATACAGTTGGGTAGGTTTCCAACCCTTCCACATGATTACAAGATCAATATGAGGGTTGTGACATGATTAAAGGGAAATGAAATCCACAAATCTGTACTTCTTGTAATCTTTGCATTTTTTTGTAAAATACTGGAGAGTTTTACATTTTTGTAACTTGCTGATGTTATGTGTTTGAATATACTGTTACATCAGCATTTTAGGAGGTATTTATGTGCACTTAAAACGGGGCTTAGCTTCATCACATGTGCAAAACACTGTCGGTTCAGACAGTGAAACACTGTAAAGAAAACCTATAGGAGAATGTTAATCCAGACTCAAAAAGTTACAGAATGAAGGTGGTCACCCAACAGAGATTATCAAAGAATGAGTACAATCGCTTCAATATGCAGATGCCAGAGTCACAAAGGGTCTTTGTTGGGGCCACAACAAAACCCTGTTCTTCGGTGGTTCAACATGCACACGGACTTACATGGTACTAGCACTAGAGAGCACACTAGAGCTTGACCTTGCGCTGTTCACTGAAATGCAGGATGGATTCCTTCTTCACCCTTATAGGACAAGAAGTATTTCTGGTAACATGCTTGGAACGGTGGAACGCTCACATTTTGATTTGAGAACTAGACAGCTAAAAAACAGCGAAGAGCATTGAAGCGTGACTATTTTCACTATCAAGGAGGAAAGAAAAACAGACAGATGGAGATGGAGACACGCACAATGCCTCCAAAGGCCCCGAGGCTCACAGTAGAAAAAGATGCACTCCCATCCCAGGTAAAGGAGATCATCGGAGGGATCACGCTTGAGGCCCTCCAGAGCCTGGAGGATCCTGAAGAAAGAGACGTGTGGTCAATGGAGGAGGGAGATGACTCCGTGTTCTACAGTGATGAGGACCGAGCTCATCAGGAAAAAAAAGAGAACACATCTTGTGGGTTTGGGGCTAATGACTGCGAGCGTCTTGTCAACAGTGTGGCGGCTGATGAGGATGATACGGGGGATGAATCCATAATGGAGGAAGAAATCGCAGAGTTGGAGACAGAAGTGACTCAGCAGGTCATTCTGACTGAGCAAGAGCAACGACAAGAGCTCCAGAAACCAAAAGCTGTACCTATGGATAAGTCAGATCCTGCAGAAGCAGGAGCACGGTCTAATCTAACTGCAGAGAAGTCAGCGAGCACCTGTGGAGAATCTCTAAGATGCACCATTACAGATATGCAAACTCAGCAAAATATACCAGCAGAAAAAGGTAAGAGGAATTTAGCATTATCGTGTCGTAAAATATTGTTTGAAAGGAAGGTTTTTGTTTACAGAATGCAACACAGATTCTCCTTTCCTCTTCTTTTCAGCGAATCTACCAGTTGAAATAGAAGAAGTGACTCCAAACCTTGAACCCTTTTATGAAACAGATGTCCCAGAGCAGAATTCCAGCGCTGAACTCCAGATGTCTGGTGACAGGCCGCTTCAGGTGGAGCAGGACCAGAACTTCAGTGTCCCTGTGGGGTTTCATCAAAACTCAGACTACTCCACTCTGCCTCTGCCAAAGAAATCCTTCAACCACCTCTCTCCCTCCAAATACAACACTGTATCCTACCGCAAGATCCGCAGAGGCAACACTCGCCAGAAGATAGAGGAGTTTGAGTACATGATCATAAATTTATGAGATGATGGTTAAGCTCTTTTAAGATAAATGTAAACGGCTGGACATAATCCATAACAAAACTGACTGCATATATATATATATATATATATATATATATATGCCATGTGCACAGTTTACATATTTATTTGTTCTAAAATCTACTTGTACGTATTGAAAATCTCTGATGTAACTCTCCAGGTCACAAGATTTCCAAATGAAGAGTGCTATTTATATCGGTTGTGTAGTATCTGACGGGAGAGCAATGCATAACACTCATCTGATATCTAAGATGTACTTTATGTTTTCATTTGATGGTTTCAGGATGAAAACATCTTGTTATGTAAGGCAGGTATTTGAGCAGCAGATTACATAGATAAGACGCTCAGGGCTTTATAAGCCTACTAATAACTAAGATGTTGTTTGGTATTAGAACTGCAGTATCTTAACCTCTAGTATTATGGTAAGCAATTGATTGATTACCTAAACCTACATACTTACATGTCCTACAGACTGGCGGATAAACAAATAATAAAGTGAAACATGCTATTAAGCCTTATCTCCCTCATTTTATTTTTTGTTTCTTATTAAAATCCATTTCTATCAGTACGCAGTAAAGGGGTTTGATGACGAGGTCACAAAATGATGAACTCACAGCACAGGTTTATTGCATGTTTTGAACAACACTTCCCTCTAGTGACAAGAAGAAATTCATATAAAAAGGGACAGTTAAAAAAAAAAAACACACCTAAATAATGCTTAAAATCATAGAAGCAGCTGTTTCAACCATGTGCCTCATCAAACATAAAAGTAAATGACATCTAGAAAAGATGATGTCTCACAGGAAATAAGTGATATGTTTAAAACTAATACATTCTACATGACAGCCAAGTAAACTCATTAAATCCCAGCAGAGCAAACACAAAAAGAAAATCACTTTTTTCATCTCAAATATAGGAGTCACTGTTTTATCTTTGGCAGTGAGATGATATGTTGCGCTCAAAATGGAGTGTCACCTGAATCCTGTTGGCAAACTCTGGTCCACATCTTCCTAAACGGAGAGGAGATGCTCTCTTTCCTCTGGTACAAGTGTTCAAAACTCAAGGACAGTCCATGGCGATATAATCAAAAGCAAATTAGAAACATTGCACATCCCCACACCCTCTGCTTTACGCCACACATGTTACTGCCACTAAAGCGCTTCTTCCCACCTCCTCTCGACAGCCGTGTGTTGAGTCTGGACCACCGACTGGGCTGTCATGGGAGGACTCTCTGTCTCTGTAGTGCATGTTTGGCACATTTCAGTCTCATGACTAAGTGTGGTATTTTGTGAACTGCCACTTTTGGAAGGCGTTTCTGGTTTCACATGAATTCAGGTGAAGAGTGTCACCTTTAGGCCCCGCCTCCAGGCACATGTGGTTGGACACAAACTCTGCCATGAGGTGCTCCGCCTTCACAAAGACACAACAGGAAACATGATTAACGGACAACGCTTTAGCCTCTAAACAATCTTGTTTTTACTACACTCATTTCAAACTGACAGCAACATTTGGAAGCCGGCCAGCCCTATCGTTTGAAATACAGAGACTAAGAAACAAAGACAGCAGACAAAACAAACGGCACACCCGAAGCCAACCTACCAGAGCGGAGTTGGATGATTTGTGGAACCAGCGATGTTCAGGCTTGGCGTTGTCACATAATTGTAAAGCAAAGCCGCTGCCCTTGCCGTGGGGAGCGACACATAGATCTTGCTGGCGAACGTGTCTCATCCAGGTGTAATTAAAGTGCTGACTCTGAACACCAGAGAGAGAAAGAAAGAGAGGAGAGTGACAGGATGTAATTATGCTCCATGACAACTGAAAGATTTTGAAGGATGGCTCAGTGGCTGCTCTGAATCCAAAAAAGACCACATTTAGAAAGGCTTGGTCTCGTCCCAGACTCCACCCTTGTTTGTCTTGGCTTGGGTCCCGTCCTGGACTCTTGATTGCATTTGACCGGATTTAGATTTGTTTCTGGAAACCTTTGTCATGCCCCGCCATAATTGCACAACATCTGAATGTTTTCTTCGGAAACAATAAACAATTTTTTTTTACAATAAAATAATCAGTGAAATAAAATGAAGACACCGACCTGCTTGCTGAGGTCACATGTGTCAAACGACAGAGAGCCTTTCTGCAGAGTGAGGCATTTTCTTAAGCCGCGATTAAAGACCTACAAGGAAAAAGTTGATGAGAAAAAAAAAGTTAAACAGCAGCACTGCAAACATGCGTTTACTCTTTTAGAGTTACGCATGACGACGGGTCTCTGTTTGGGTTGTCAGCAGTGATAACAATAGCTTAATGGAGGGAAAGCAGAACAGGCATTCATTTTTAAGAGATGTTTGATGGAAATGTAAACAACGTTTATTCAGCTACATACCAGGCCCTCAGCTTGGACTAAGGGAGGCTTCATATCTGGATACACGTTATCCAGGTACCACTGGAAGCTCTTGCATTTCAGCTTCTTCCTCAGCTCAATCTGCTCGGTGAGGTTGCCGATGTTAACGGCCTTGTTATCCCGCAGGTGTTGGTAGCCATGGCCGTAGAAAAGGTCCTTGTACTCGTCCAGCCAGACCTCTGCCACCCTCGCCAGGTTACGCTCCACTGTTTTCTGCCTGTCTTTGGGGAACTTGTACGGATTCTGTCCTCGGAAGATGTGTCCCACTCGGGAGCAGGGGATAATCTCGATTTCCCCTCCACACATCCAGATCTGCACAAATGGCAACACGTAGCATAAGGAGTCATGCGGGAGAACTTCTGGAGGCGTTCACAAACACACGTGGATAATACTAATGTATGAATTCCATGAGTGATATACCTTAAATGAAATCTCCATGTTCTCCCCACCCCACACATCCAGGCCTGGATCATAAGCACCAAGCTCATAGAAGTATTTTTTTTCGATGGAGAAAAGGCCTCCAGCCATAACTGGACATCTGTAAGATATGAATATATAAAGATTCAGTAGAAATAATAATACAATGTGAATATGAAAACTGACTGTTTAGGTACCTGATGGGATCGGAGACGGTCATGTTATTCTTCCTAATGTACTCATCTGGTAATGCACTCCAGCCAAAAACCAAAGGCCATTTGAAAACCCCTCTTTGGAAGTTGTCAACCAGCATATAACTAGAAAGAGGAAAGCAGATAAATCTAACGTCAAAAATGACATTTCCTTCCACATTACTTAAGAAAATATGATGACATGATGTGTGCGGCTTGTCAAATATAGACAGTGTTGAGTCACCTCATGTCCTTATCACTGATGACTTCAATAACTGGACAGGGCACCTTCTTGCGGTCCAGATAGACTCTCTCCAGCAGCGGCTCCAGCCAGCCCACGTTACATTCAATGTGGGAGTCGAGGAAGGTTAGAACCTCACCTGAAAGGAAACAAGCATCCTGCTGCAGTTAAACAAATAACCACAAGTGCCTTTTAACAGTGCAACCCTTGAGAGGGAGTTGTTTATTTAAGTGAGTAAATAATATGCATGCAACTCAGGTTGCCTTTCAAATGGTATTGTTCTCATGTTCCAGTACTGTATTTGTTACAAGACTATCATTCCATATGTGAACTTTCAACACATTTGTGTTATTCAATGCGCACACACACACACACACACACACACACACACACACACACACACACACACACTGACTAAAATGTGTCTAGTGGTGCAAATGTGGGAGCACCAAACTAGCAAGCGGTTTGGATTTGCAACCGTGTTAAAAGTACATTTACAATTTGAAACTTGGCTTGCATGCTTTTCATCAGACAAACATGGCAAATACAAGGACCGCCTTGTGTTTTCAGTGTAACATTTATAATTACAAAGTCTGACCACATGATTTTACACATGTGACAACTGCCTTCCTCGTTCTCTTTCGAGGGACATATCCCCTCAACCTTGCTGCCATCACCTTTGTACATAGTAAACATTCAAACCATACCCAATCCTCAACACGTTAAAGATATTTATGAAGTATAGTAGTGGTTACCTTTGGCTACAGCCGCTCCAGCCAGCCTGGCCCTGATGAGGCCCTGCCGCTCCTTCAGGCGAATGATTCGCACTTTGGGATACTGGGACATGTAGGTATCAAGCTGCTCTTTCAGATAGTCTGCCATGAGAAAATATTACGTACGATTTAACAACACTTGCAGCAGACAAAAGTGCTTAAAGCGTGAACAGATGACATACAGCACTTAAAATGTTAAAACATAATTAGATCCAATTAGTTTAAACTTGCACAAACTACAGGGAACCATATAATGGGCAAGTCTTTAATAATATTTGGGGACTATTTTCTACTCCAATATACTTTAACTGACATATTTCATATTGAAATGTTTATTGCTACATTTAGCTAAAAAGCTCCAACTATAATCATGTGCGGTACATAGCACTCGATTCATAAACTGATCTCAGCTTTAGAAACATCATTAGTTTGTCCTCCGGAGAGCACTGTCAGGTTTATCATCAACTGTAAAAATGTCTCGCTCCGCACATATCTTTGTCACAACTCTTGTATCTTTAATAACCACACATCTTGGATGGTACTAAAAAAATATGTGTTAATATTATTATTTTATTAAGTAAATCTAAACTAAATAAAACACCTAACTCGTCTCAAATTCTCAACACGACTCTGGAAAAAAAAGAAAATCCAGTTTCGACTAGCCTCTAGGGTTAAAAAAAGACTAAAAAAGACTAAAAAAAGACTAAAAAAAGAACAGAGGCAGTTGCAAGAAAGGTCGATATAGTCGGACGAGGGAAGTCTAATTATTAGACAAATTATAATTCAGGTCAAGCACAACACTAGGCCAGTAAATATCATACTTTTTGGACATACTGCAGACCTGCCCAACCTTCCTCTAATAATAAAAGCTTAGTGTTGTTGTCATTAGCGGTTTTCCGGTGATTTAGCTGCTGCAGTTGTCAAAGACCCATTGAAAGTAGCATGCTCTACTCGTGAATCATTCGGGACACCATTCATTACCTCTGGTGCTGAAATCATCCACCAGAATGATCTCTGTGAGGAGGTGTGGTGGAGATCTGTTGAGCACACTGTGCACAGAGCGGAGGAGCGTTGACCACACTTCATCCACGAAACAGAAAATCACACTGGTGGACGGCAAGTTATCGTGGACCAGATTCTGTGCACACCTGAAAAAAAACACAAAAAAAAAAAACACAACAACAATTCAGCTTGGCAGTCAAAGCGCGTTGAGAGGTAAAATGTGCAGATGAAGACTCACGTCTCGGGCCTGGTGTCTGGGACGGCCCGGTCCACTGGAATCTTGTCGCTCAGGAAGACATTGAAGTGGCCTTCGTCCCATCTCTTCCTCACCGCTACATTTTCATTACTGGCGACAACTGCTGCCTGACCGAACTGGCCCATTGCGTTGGCGTCTCTGGGAACGCTCGTCAGATCCAGAGAAAGCACTTTGTGGACACCTGGTTTTCTGACAGCAGCGACAGGGTTATCCTTGGAGTCCTCTCCTGCTCGGAGCTTGATTATAGGTTTCGGGGTTTCCTTCAGGTCACTCTTGGCGATCGTCCTAATGTGTTTCTTCTCTGTTTTATCAACTACTACCTTTCCTTTTACATCCTTATTTGGCGATTTAGTTGTTGTTTTAACAGGGTGTGCCTCTCCGGGCTGAAGCAGACTCACTTCTGTTCCAGTCTCGGCCTTAGGTTCAGATTTAATGGGTCCCTTCTTTGCATGTTTGTTTTCCTGAACACCAGGCGGCACTGGAGTTATTTTAGGCACTACCACAGGTAACGTCTCTTTAATAATACCATCTATTCCTTTACCTTTCTCTAATTCCATCCCATTCAGATCCAAGTCCACTGCTTTCTTCTTTGCAGGAACATCCTGCTTCGGTGTGACATTGTGTTGTCCGTTTTTGTGTTCCATAGCAACAGGTTTGGGTTTGTCCGCCTTGGGAAGATGCTCTCCTTGGTGACCCTGTTTCTGGCCTCCATGTCTGTACACATGAGCCAGTTTGATGCTTGGATTGAGTGGTCCTTTCCCAGCACGTGTCACAGCGAAGTCCACCCTCCGAACCGGGTGTTTGAATCCCAGTTTCACCATCTGTGTCTCCCGGAACTGCTGTTTGGAAATCTCCCTGTCTTTTATGACTCGCTCCTTCAGCAGCTGACTGTTCACATCGTCCATTGACATGCGAAGTGCTGCCATGTCCAGCAGCAGCCAGATGACAGAGGCGATAAACACGAAGGCGAGAACCCTCCCACTCCCCCTCAAGTATCTCCTAATCTTCATCATTCTCGGTTTAAAAAATAAAAATGGACTTCCACATGAAAATACAGAAAAAAAAAGAAGTCAAAGTAACATACTGTGTGGTTCACTTGGAAGTTGCAGGCACAGTTTCCTTTTCTTGGGAGATGTTATCTGCCTGCGTGGCATGCTAGAAATACCACACGGAGGAGCAGCTGAAGTCGGTGTTGTCAGTCGGGAGCACCGCAGCGCCTGACCCCCATAACCGAGCCCAGCACGAAGCTACAACGTTGTGTTATTTAGCCACGCCGTCACCTCCAACCGCAGCGGGACGTGAGCCGGTAAGTTTTTCTGTATCGCAAAAAACTTCGCAAAAAAAAAAAAAAAAAAAGTACTCACAGAAACTTTGCTAAAGTTGTCTGCTTCGTCGGTGAACCTCCACGCCACAACTTTTGACTGACACCGTTTTTTTTGTGTGTGTGTGTGTGTGTGTGAGGACGTAGCGACCAACTTCCACTCTGTCAGTAAACTGTGATTGGACAAGATTTGTAAGGAAGTGTCGGCCTAATGCACGGAGAAAACAGCAAGCGAGCCAGAGAGAGAGAGCGGCGCCGGAAGTGTGTATGGCCTTCAAAATAAAACGTTCAACGTACAGACGGAAATAGTTTGCGGGGGACACTAAAAAGCACAAAGAAGTGATGAATACGACTAGCACATGTTTGTTTACTCACCAACATTTTGTAATAATATATAAATAAATAGATAACTAATTCTCCAATACCACTTTGGGATATAATAATTAGGTAATAATATAATAATAAGATAGGGGACTTAAATAATGGGTCTAGCACATGGCAATACAAGTGTCAGCCATGCTTTACTACTTGCAGTCTAAAAACACACACACACAAAAGACAAAGCATAAAATACAATAAAAAATAGGACAATAAGGCATGATTGTGTAATTACAAATATTACTGGCAACGCATGCCGTTACAGTTCTTATGGCCTTTTTTTTTGGAACAGCCTTTCAGAGTTTTTATATACAATTCACATTATTTGTAAAAAACAATAAAATAGGTTGCAGTCTATTCAAGTTTCATTTTCTCATTGTGCTGCCCAAAGTGTTGTGTTGTCTCATGTTTTCTCTTTTAGGGCCACTATACATTTACTATACATACTTTCCATAATTCTCTCGGACTTCACATGCACATTTTCCTTATATCTGTAAAGAAAAGAATTGTCAAGGCAACTTAATGGAGTTGAAGGATTCTGGACCCAGGCATCATCCATGTTGTTTTTTCGGCTGATGATACGGTTGAAAAGTTAGCAAACAAGTGGACCTTGAGTTAAGACTAATTTGAACTGCTGTTTCCCAGGCCTGAAAGGTCAATGTGTAGGATATGCATACATTACAGTGTTGACATTGTGTGTTCCAGTTATCGCTAGCCCAGCCTGTCCTGTTTTGTACCCTGAGAGGCAAAATGTAGTCACTATAGCATCCAATCTGTCAAACATGAGGCGACAAAGAATTAGAAATACTCCGGGATTGTCATGAAGTTGCAGTCTCTGTGCATTTTGATGGTTTGTTCATTGGATTAAATTCAAAGTGACAGAAATTAGAAGATTACTCGTGTTTTCATTTCATCCTCCCAGCTGCCGGGAGGAGAGCGGGAGCAACTCTGAAAGACTTTCAGTTAGCAGTCAGCTCAAATTCAGCCAGTAGTGTAAACCCCAGCATCTGGGTCTGATCCAGGGTAGCTGACTGTGCGTCCATCTCACTGAGCACATCTGGCTACTGAGCTGGTCTCCTGGCTACAGGGACGACGAGACGAAGGTGCGGGTCGTTTTCTCGTTTCTGATACTCTGAATTTAATCCAATAAAGTGAACCATCCCCGGTTAGTGGCACCAACACACAGATGGTTAATGTAAACTATAGTGCCGACGGACGCCCAACATTACATTACAATATGTTATTCTGCAGTTCCGTTGTATTCTTTTCTTGCCTTGCTTTTTTTTGTTTATATATATATATATATTTTTTTTTTTATAACTGATGACCATAAATATATTGTATGGACCTAGCAGTAGAGTTGAAATGCTGTCCCCTATTTGGAGCATCTGGCTAGACTTTACATGTTGTTCCTTTAAATCAACATGGATGAGAAGTCCCAGCTGGTGCTCAAAGTCATGGAGAGTTTGACCACCCATATTTGCACAGTAACTGAACTAATCTGCTGATGAGGATTGTGATGTGGAGGAAAGCTCTAGAAAAAGCAACTGAAAACAGCCCTTTATTCTTTGGGCTTAACCGGAAGTGATTTCCTAAAGTTGCATAGCTTGACGTTTACGTTGAGAAAAAGTATAGAAACTAGCCAATGGTCTCAGCGTCAACCTGCACGCTACATATAAAGCTGAAGGCCCAGAAACGGTGACGTCATCATGTGTCGTGTTGCAAGATTTCAAACAAGTTGAACTTGCACGGCCAACAATGAAGCCGACGCACCTTTAAATGTCGTATAACTTGATGAACCGCGGAAATTGATCAGGACTCTGTGTGTGCTGTCGGAAAACAATGTCAGAGCTAACATTACTCAGTGCAGTTGTATTTGAACCACATGCAAACACGTGTAAGCTAACGCCCATGCAGAGTTGCCACATGTATTATATTGTTGGCTGCATTTTAAATGCAGCTGCTATTTTCATCCTTTAATCTGTGCTAAACTTCAGGCTGAAGTTATTAATCATTTTAATTCCAGGGAATGTCAATAATTGTATTTGACATCACGACTTGTCAGCTCACTGTGATGCATTTCTTTTCTATATTTTCTTATTATATAAATATATGTTTGACCAACAACGTGATACATTCAATGTAAAGACATTTAGTTTTTTCTCAATTGATCATAATGAGAATTAGGCTTGCTTTATTGTTCAATATTAGGCCTACTATAAACAGTAGGGAAGATATTTATTAGGGAGTGTAACTAAGGATTATTTTCATTATTGTTTCATCTGCTGTTCATTGTCTTGGTTAATCCATTCGCCCAATTTGTCCATAAAATGTAAACAATTTGAAAATATCCATCACAGTTTTCAAAAAGCCAGAAACGTATTCAAATGACTTGTTTGTCTGAGCAACAGCCAGAAACGCCAACATATGCAGTACTACTCACATAATAGAGTGGAAGTTAAAAAACAACAATCAGTTATCAAAACAGTCGCTGATTAAATTTCTATTAATCGACTAATCGATCAATCGTCTTACCGTTGTAGCTCGAAATTATTTCCCTTTGAGATTATGTTACAGTATTTAGAGCTGTCGGTCAGTTTGACAGGGATTTAGACCTTTAACGATATAAAACAAAACAAAACAAACCTCAAAATCTTCATATTTTCTGGTTCGGTGTTGGAGAGTCCAACAATACCTGGAAAAGCACAACGACCCTACACTTTATGTAAATTTTTACCAAACATCTTTGGCAGCATAATATGCACACGACCAAGCATATAAACACAATAGGCAAAGAACATTCTAGTGAAATTACTAATATCTTAAAACGCCAGTATTTCTCACACACACAACGGGCAGATGTGCACAGGCACACACATGCACAATCACATTTGTAAAACCTGTGTTACTGCAGCCATTAGGCAGTGATTAGTGAAGGCAACGACAGGTTTTCCTCTTCATCAGCAGGCCTCTCCTGGGACTTCCATTGGCTCCATCCAGCCTATTAACGCTCCCCAACATGAGGAGGGAGGGGAGTGGTGCCTCCCATGGTGGCTGCCCTTAGCCACACTACACACGCTTTCATTAGTGTGTTAGCTAAATGATTGGCCTCAGGACAGCCCCCGAGCCCTGCAATGCATGTGTTCGCTTATATGTTCCATCCACTGGGCAATTTATTCATGGATTCATCCATGTCTGCATTCGCACTCATGATGGCATCATTTGGTAAATTTGATTGTATTTTCTCTAAACTGGATGGGCACAGCGTTTTGAAAAACGCCAGCGATACAGAGGTGACCGAGCATACAGCAGTGAAAGTTGAGCACAAGCGTATAATTACACAGGATTTCATTCATAGCGTTACCTGAAGTAAAACAATGTGCAAACACACACGTGCATGTGCTTCTCTTACTAATGGAATACACTGTAGAGCTGAAATGATTAGTCCATTCATTGATTATTCTGCAATCATTTTCATAATTGATTACTGGTTTCAAGCATTTTTGTTTGAGATTCTCAAATTTGAGTGTTTTCTGCTTTTCTCGGGTTGAACATCCATTTATTTGTATCTTTTGGTCCGGACCAAACAAGCAATTGAAAGACATCACCTCAGGCTCTGGGAAATTGTAATTCTATTTTTTTCATAATTTTCTTAAATTTTGCAGATCACGTAATTAAGTGATATTCAGTAGATTAATTAATAATGAAAATGATAAATTGAGGCCTTTAGCACACTTCAGTTGATGATTTCTAGTTGAAGGTGTGTAAGAATTCAACCCATCTGCATTGTGTCACTCAAAAGGGTCCCTCAGAGGTTCTTGGAAAGAACATTTTTTTATTTTTTATAAGAAAAGTACCAACTGAAAACCAATTGAGAATAATTGCACAACAGTTATTCACTACTCAAGATCATTAGCCATACCATAGTGATCTATGGGGTATTAATATTTCACTCTGGAGTCACAAATGCTTCTGTGACATCTTTTGAGCTTACTAACTTTGATTGAGCCTGTTGACCTCAGTATGATGGAGTGAGTAATTGGCATGAGCGTAAGAAAAGCGGTAGCTCGAATACTCTTATAATTTACATGTAAGTGCTTTCTGAATGAGTCTGTAAATGCTCACAGCTCCAGCAGTCTTGAATTTTGAGAGTGGCGAGTCACCCTGACAAGAAAGTTCAGCACTTAATACAAGACGCATAAAAAAAAAAAGAAGCCTTTTTTTGTTGTCATAATTGACATCTGTAATATAAGCCGTGATGCCGTTTCCCATCAAAGGGATTACAGAAAATTAAGGCAAATGGAAAACTGACATTGACACCGGCATGTGTAAAATGAGCTAAATGTACTTGTATGATATCTGTAGAACATGTTAATTACACCCTGGAATTAAAATTACAACAGTTGGTCTGTGTAATTTACATAGAGGTCATGTTGTGCTAATATGGCACTCGTTGGAATAGACAGCCAGCAACAATATGGTTAAGTCTGACCCACTGACATTTGCAGCTCCAAATTATGCACATTGTGTGAATTAAATTAATTAGAGAATTCATTAAGAAATATGGCTTGCGGAAACGAGAATAATATTTAGTTATGTGATGTAATTTTCTTCCATTGTTAAAGATAATTTGTTTCATAACAGTTCCTGCGGTAGTTTCTATCCTGCACTAACTATGATGTATGTAATTTGTTAGCCATTTAATTAATTATGATTAGAATTAGTGAATGTACAGCTTGTTTTGACAGATGGTTTCCATCAGGGAGACCTTTGCACAATTAACTTATAATCAATTACACCCTATTTTTTTTCTTCTGTTTGTTGCATCTTGAAGTTTGTATGGAAAATATCCACAGCATATGCATTGTAGGAATGCTTTACTTGGAATACATTAAATGAGCAATTATCTATAATTTCCCCACTAATACAAGACAGATAAACAACTTTGATGCATTTCATGCTTTGTGAGATACCTGCAAGCTCATGCAGACTGCTCACTTAACGACTGTTTCATCTGTGTTTAATTGTTCTGTTTAGCTTCTTATGTCCTCTGTTTGACGAATTAATGGAATTCTCAAATCAAAAATGATTCTCCTGCTAAATGAAAGAACCATAAAATATGTATTGGGAATATGTATCGCTTTCCTGCATTTTTATTTGACTCTTTTCTCAAACAGATACTGTGTAATTATACTCACACTGACTTAGACACCTAATTATTGCCTTTTTTTTTTTTTTTTTCATATCATCTTATACATATTTGATCATTCCAAGGGCTTAATGCAAGCAAATCTGTTTCCAAACCTGCAAATGGAAAAGCTTTGGGAGCTCTGGTGGCCCCGTTGTTGTACTAGTTTCAGTCCACAAGATGGCGCTTTAGTTCTGCTCATGTTGCGCACTATCTGGTGGGATGACGTTCATTTGGCTTCATGGAGGAATCTGCAACAAGAACTCATGTTGCTTTATTCCCAATGCAATATATCCATACATTGAACAAATAAGCTTGCTTAGTATTGACGTGCACAACTGAAATATTATTTGTTTTTAATGGATATAAAAAGTGTGTACATATATATTAATCATAAAATACACCCATCGATGTGGCATTGGAGAAGGTGCATTGTTTATATCCTAGCATACAGATTTTAGTCAGGTGTTTTTTCTATGCTAAATCTTTGTATGGCTTCAATGGGGGCTAATTGTAGGCTTTTCACTAATTCTGTTCATTTTGTCCTTTTCTTCAGGCTTGGAAGAAATGGAGCAAAGGATTGCAACTTCTCCAGCGTACAGGTAGAACATTTCTTTCATGACATGACTGTATCTTAGTTTTTTCTAGGATCCACAGAAAGCGAGCAAGGATAAGACACACTGAACAGGACTCTGATTTAGTGTTTACTGTGAGAACAAGTAAATTAGAAGAATGTTTTTTTTTAGCTTCTGTTCTAATATTTCATAAAATTGTGAAAGCATCTGCACTACAGATCACAATTAAATTCAATCTAGTTTTGTAAGACCAAATACTTCTCCCAAAAGTTGAATAACGCCCCGGTTTAAGGAGTTTAAGGAGCCTTTATAATTTTTTTTCTCCCCCAGGTGACATGAAGGTGGTACTGATTCGGCTCCCACTGGACATGACTTAATGTCTGACATAAAAAATAACTACATAATTTGTCTCAATCCAGAGGGCTGACTTGGCATGGACAGCAGCAGTCCTAAATGTCACCCTATAATGAGTTCTGGCCAAAGGTACACAGTTAGGACAGTGCCCGCTGGCACCTGGGATGCCCACTGGCTAGCGTTTTACCCCACAGCCATTTGGACAACCCCAGTTGTCTTTGTGAACACTGCCGTACACCATTTGCATCCAAACAAAAAGTTTCCGTATTGTGAAGTTTCATTGTCCCCTGGAAATGGAGTCATTTAAAACGGACTTTAACGGACTACATTGAGTTGTCGTCGTCTTCTAAGACTCGCCTCTGCTAAACCTTAAGTTTTATGAAGATAACGCATTGATTATTGCAATGATCGTATGACACTTTGAGCTATTCACCAATTTTCCGTCTTGTCAAAATGAATGCAGGAAGACTTTAAGGAACTTGACTTCTTTTGTTTGCCTTGTAGGCGAGCTAATGGCAACACACTGGGCACATTATCTTACAAAGGCACAGGAGATGAGGGAACATTGTATCTAAATTAACTTTTTCTATTTCCTGGTGAATGAAATCAATTCCATCCTTTTATGTTACTTTTCATCTGCCTTTTGTCTTGTTGCGGAATCTTTTCTTTTTCTTCCTCATTCATCTGTTTTGCCCTTTCCTTGATCTGATAGCATTAAACATATAATTAAGTCATAAAGGAGGGGACTGATGAGTGTAGCAGATGGTAATTGCATCCTACATTTGAATGAAATGATATGCATTGCTACAATTTACAGCCTTCGCCTCATATTTTATTCAGCAACCTTTTATCTCTTCCTGCAGAATTATTCTGCAATAAATTTAGACATCTTATCAATAGCTGGAATGATAGTGGCAGAAACATGGAAAAAATGAGCCTCTGCCGTTTTATGCTGTTTAAAATAATTTTCCATAATAAAGGAGCTATCAGAGCTGCTCTATCACTGTAGAGAGGCGGATATTCCTATTTCTAGTTAGGCTACCTTTAGTTTGTGGACAACCTGTCACTCCTGTTTGTCTGAAGAAATGGACAGAAGATGGTTTTAGTAGTTCAGCTGAGGATTGTGAAGTTCACTCCGGGAAAACAAGAACAACTTATACGCTTCTATACACATTTTCTACATAAAATAGATTTTTTAAATGTTTTATGATTTTAAAAAGTTGTCTGATGTTACTCTCCTGATCAGATATAATTCCTTATGCCGTGCAGTACTCCACACTGATTTTTTTTTTTTTTTTTGTCCTCTCAATTTGAAGGTAAGAGAAATAATTTTCCTCAGATATTTCTAAAAGAAAAAACACCCTCAGATCCCAAGTAAGACTGCAAATTACACTCAGTTACCACAAATTACATTTGTGTTATATTTAGTAGTGTCTATTGCATTCATACCAATTGGGTTTGATTAAATAATATAAATACATCTGAATAAATTGCAATACATTTCCACCAATTCCACCAATCTCCGTAATTATCATAAAGTTGAGTCAACGGCGCTCATACAGTTTAAACAAAGACTGAGCGACAAATAACCTTCATGAAGGTAGGATTTTTTGCAGAAACCGTTGCTTTCGACTGCATCATTTTTAGTGAAGTGTATCTAATAAAACTGGCAACAGTCTTGGTCACAGTGACAACTTATAATTCTGTGGAAAACCAGGTACATTTTGTGATTGAAACGCACATTAAACGAAGCATAGACGCATCACTTTGTCATCCAACTGGGAGATGGATCCCATCCTCACATGTGATCATTTGTACCTACTTCCTTATGAAAACGTAACTCCTGTGAAAGCAGCGAGCAGAGCAGTTGAGAGGACTAGTGCCAGAAGAAGCTTTTTGTTCATTGACATGCTTTCCTCCCATCAGTCCCTGGTGAAGTGCTGGACTCCACTGATATTTGGGAACTGGTAGCTGGGGAGATATAGGTTTAATTCTCATGTCCCCCCCAACCTGCCAAGTACAGGCATTGGGTGCCAGCTGGAAGGCTTTCATATGTTGGTGTATGAGGGTGGAGGGGAGGGGAATTAGCAAGGGCAGAAGAGAGGAGGGCAAGTATACAGTACATACACAAGTGTCTCTAGACCTTGAAGGTGCGACAGAAGTGCTTTCCACATCTAGACACCCCAGGCACTTAGCGTTTAGTCAGGATGCAGGTCCATTACCTTTAAGTACAAGTGCTTATGTGTGGTCGCCTGTTTTTACAGCCCTTCTAGCTTGAACGGAATCTACCCGGGGTGACCCAGCTCTATTTATTGATGCCTCCTGAGTTTCCACTGGCTGGTAATAGACTGGAAAACACAGATAATGTGTTTGATCGATCAACGTGAACAAATTTCATTTGTTGGGATCAATAACAGTTTACAGTTGACAGAGCCCAAAGAAGTACATTTATTTGAGCTTTTTGATTGAAGCTGTCCTGGCCAGCCGGCAATGTGAGGTACTCCAGACCGGGCCTATGTGGCAGGCATGGACTCCTCTCTTTTGTTATTGCCAGCAATCTGTATTTAAAACTAATATCACTGTGTGCTGCATGGCTCGGGGCAAAAGGCACCAAACCAATCTGATATACAGCATGTGTTTCTTTTCGGTTCCTTGTGATGTGAATTAGAATGTGAAAAATAACAATTCCCTAACATTTTTCACTGGTATCCATTTTTTTCATTTGAGGGCGTAATGATTAGATTTTCTTTTTTTTTCTCCAGCAGCATGATTTGTATTATGTTTTCACTGTGTTCAAAACATAATAGAAAAGTGATGTGGAACCAAAGGGAAAAAGAGGAAATTAACTGACGTGCAGAAGAAAGACGTTTCCATGGCTCAACCTTTTGCAGTTTTCTTCATGTTTCTGCTTTTCATGATCATGCTCTGTGGAACGCCCTGAAGACATGAGAGCCCTGGCTCTGTGTCACACAGTTCCAGCCCAGGCTGCTACCTTCTGCACACACAGACAAAACAGCATGAGATGGGAAGTCCACATGGATAAGCATTTACTACGGTAGGTGTTGCTTCAGGCAAGCGCTATTCAGGGGGAATTTACTGAGTATACACCGGTGTTACGGCAATAACCTTCTTATAGAGGGGTTTTTGCAAGGCTTTTTACTCCCGTGTAGTAAACTGGCTCATGCTACAGCATGAAGGGACAGTGCATTATGGATATTTGTCCTATTTGACCAAATTTTAAGGAATAGTGTAGTAATATGTTTTATATTGTCGATACCAAACTAAACAAAAAAGACCAACTCCAACATTGAATTGATCTTAGAAATATTGTTTGTGCAATACATCTTAATACTCTGTACCATAGACCAGCTTTATTCTCCAAAAACTAGTAAGACCACATCAGTGAGCCACATGTGCACTCGGGGACATGTTCTTTCATTGTGATCAACATGTAGTTTATGTTTCATAGGATTTGTTGACAGTACAATAAATAAGGAATAACATCAGCCTCATCCTTTAACTGAGATTAAGATTAATTATTTTTTAAACCATACAGTAACTGATTTTTTTGGCTACTTGGGGGCACCAGAAGGAAGCTGTAAAAACACCACTGACATAACACATTTTTAGTTAATGTGGAAAACTAGTTAACACCTAAACCTAAAATGCTCCAAAAATGAGTCCTAAAACCCAGAATGTTGTACTTTCGGTTCCTTCATTATAAAGTCAATGGTTGTTTGGTTGGATGCCATGAAGTAAGGTCTAAGGTTACACACATTTAAACGTTTTTGTTCAATGATATACATTTTTTCTGTCCTAAACAAGTGGAAGCTAACGAGTGGCTAAATGAGACCATAAAAAACATCATCATGCTGACTAGTCCGCCTTCACAGCTTTGTTGAGTTTACTCGCCCTCATGTGACTGTGGTGTATTTTGTTTAGTCATAACTTTACTTCATCCCTGCAGCTTTCTATTTACGCATCCAGCAGACACTAATCATGTATTTAAATAGATATTTATTGTAGCTTCTTTAAGGATTTACATATTAGATCATTACATGAGAGCAACATCAACATGAGAAATGGTCACAAAGAAAATATGAATCCTTCTTTTCTTCTTATTTTTTTTGCAGTACACACACCTTTAATTGTTCTCACCCTGAACATTTTCCTTCCCTGTATGACCCCAGTCCATGTTGTGACCCTGTAGACAAGAACAATAATGCCCAGTGTTAGTGTAGATGCTGGTGACGATGGCGCCTCTTTGCAGTCCGCTCTTACTGCAGGCTCTGTGTGTGATTGCTGTGGCTATATTCACAGGGAAGGGCATGGACTTAGATTGGAGGACAATGCTTTAAGACTGCTGGTCCCTGTGCCTTAGATTTGGCACAGGTTAGGCAGAGGCATGAGATGCATATTGTTTGTGTTCATTTGAATAAGGACAAATGTCAGATTTCCATGGCTCCGGGCAGCCTGCATGTTAGATGATCAACTCTTTTGGGCCCCTGGATGTGGGGTCATCAGTAGCGCTTCCAGGTCACTGTCACTGCATGCCGGTTTGGGGCCATAATTGACCTTTTGACAGAGCGCAGGGAGACAGCCTTTCTCTAAGGGCAGGAATAATCACTTTAGATTTACTCGTGGCTGAGCTCCTGTTAGCTAATTAAAATGTTTGTTCTATTAGACATTAAATTTGTGATTTCAGAAAATATTTATAAAATACTTGCTTGTTTGATATTTTGTCAACTGTGGTTTAGAAAATATGAATACTTTTAAAACACCCTTTGATAAAATGACAAACGATATACTGTATATCAATTATATATATATATATTATTGGCAGGTAATTGATCTTTTTTTTTGCATATGAATATACATTAATTGCCTCACATCTCTATGGCTAAAATCATGGCTGCAGTGCATCAGCCATTTCTGAGGTTTTATGTGACTTGACAGTCAGTCATTTACTGTTATATGTTTAGTTAACATGTTTGTTAGTGTGAACAAATGAGTCAGTACTTCTCATGGCATACTGTAAAAGTGCCATAATTTCCTGTTGTTGTGGTGTGTGTGGCTGCAGAGAAAGGTTGAATACAGCCTGTACCCCACAAGCCCTTGAGCTCCCTCAGGCTTCTTTCCGGTCCAGGATCTCCAAAGAAGCGTGCGTTTACCCTTCACTGTGCATGTTATTCCTCACAACATAGCACCCACGGCCATGTCTCTGTCTTCATAGCCCTTAACATTAACTTTCATTCACACCATGTACTATGTGTACATTGGACGTTTTCTCAACCCAGTACATTTTTCTAATGTACTGGGTGTAATTTGTCTTCTCCTTCCCCATCCTTCTCTAGTATTAGTGATTATTTTTCTTTGACTAATCTTTTCCAGAATTAATGGCATGTGCCACAGTGTACTTTGTTCCTAAGCTTTCACATAATGCGAAATTATCTTCACTCACATAGTGCTTCAAAATGCAACAGTGCTAGTTTTCAAGCTTTATTTATCAAATCCAGTTGCATGAGTGTGTAGAAAAAGGCTCCCAGCACCTTTGCTGGGATCTTGAGAGTATTTACAAAAAAGCAGCAAGAATGCCAGGGGTCAAGGCTTTGAGACCAGGGTATTACATTATTAATTAAAATACAAGTTGCCTTGTTGCCCATGGGTATACAATGTAACACACTTGATTGAATCAGGTGGTGGCAGCCCAGGCCTTTTGTATTTTGCGCTTGAAGGGACGAGAGAAATTTTAGCTCGGCTGTATTACTCTACACACAAAAACATGTTTTGAGAAACGGTTGTGAGCTGTCATTGAAAGCTATGGCAGATTTAAAATGCAGTTAGATTCCCATGCAGTAGCCAGACTTCATCCATCAAGCAACTTTATACTCTTGTTGTAGAGTTTAAATAGCTGTTCCACAAGCTTTCTGTTATACCAGTTTTATTGAGTGCTTTTCTTGGATTCATTGTCAGCCTGCATCTGTTCCATGACACAATGAACCCATATGCAAATATACAATCATCTATCTATCTATCTATCTATCTATCTATCTATCTATCTATCTATCTATCTATCTATCTATCTATCTATCTATCTATCTATCTATCTATCTATCTATCTATCTATCTATCTATCTATCTATCTATCTATCTATCTATCTGTTTGTATTTGACAGTTTTGCACCATTTTTATTTTGAGGTAAGCACATTAGATGACCAACATCAGACTTTTTGCCTGTGGGAATATTAGTCGGTGGGATATGTGCTTGTTTTTGCTGTAGAGTGACACAAGGTATATTTTCTTAAACAAGTATGAAAAGTCACTGACAAAAGCAACATTTTGCATTGTTGATTTGACATCTGGTAGAATTTCTGATGGTTTTGATTCAGTGTGAACACTGATTTTTGCCCCTTCCTCCCATCACTGAAGCTCAGGAGAGCAGCTGCCTTTGTGAACACAAATCATCTCATAATGTTGACTTAAGAAAGTGTTTTTATTACAAAAATGAGGACAGGCTGCACCCAATAATGATTTGTACTAGTGCAGTGCCTGTTGAAAACACGCCTGTTTAGAATGAGCAGACTGCTTGGCCTCTAGTGGTTGTTGTATAACTGGCAGTCTCCTGGAGACCAGCTCATGCAAACACTTTTACACTCACCACTGCACTTCTGTTGATCCTTTGCGATACACCTGCCATGACATAGTTGCGTCACACACACAAGTCACGGTTAGAAACACCAGTGAAATAGGCCACCAATCTGGTTCACAGAAGAAGAAAAAACAGACTGTACTGTTAGGCAAAAAAAGTGCCCCATGAAAAATATTTAATTATGTTGCTATTCAAAATCATTATACCCTGAAATAACTTACTAAAAGCACTTAAAAAATATGCAACAGCCGTATAGACTTCTATTTACCATGTATCCTATGAAAAATGGTACTGGTTACATTGCAGATTTTGATTTGACCCACAATATATAACAATTCAAATATGATGCATTGTTAATCATTACGCTATCCAGCATCATAGAACCAAAAGCTCCACCTTGAGCAGATGTTAACCCTTCCCTTCAGGCAACGTTTGTAGTAGTTTTTGGACGGCATGCTGGACTGCAGAGCCTTGACTTGACTAATCAAAATAGTTTCTGATTAATATGAATAACCAACCAATTCATCGACTTATTGTTCACGCTCTACACTAAAGCTTAAGCATTAATCAAGCTTGTTCTTTTCTTGAAATCTACTTACATTCACAGTTACACAATTTAGTGTTACTTTGTAGCTTCAGCAGCAAATAGTGATTATCTTAACTGATTTGATTTTAATTACAAACACTGCCTCTTTCATGTAAACCAGTTACATTGTTAAACCCTGGGTGGTCGGAGTCAGTCGTGCTGGGAAGTTTTAAACCATTTGTAGATTTTTTTTGTGTGCGTACTCAATAACGTTTTAGACATTTTATTCTTAATTTTTTACTCTATTCTTGTCCCTAATCAAGCATTTTCTCCACGTAGGCGACTGCAGCACAGGGCCCGCTAATAGTTTTAATAATGTGACACCTGGATAATTAGAGGACACCCTTCATTTGCAAGTCTATTGACACTGTCTGTAACGGCACACAACTTTAGAAATGCATGCCAGCCAAGACAAAGACAGTCTTCTTATTCTGTATGTATGCTTTATACTAGACTTAATATTTAATATTTCTCATTTGTTAATGCCATTCTCCAACAATACATTGATTCTTGAGTTGGTACGCCCAAACTATAGGGCAGCTTTTTTAATTAATCTACACCTTATTGCACTTGTTTGTCAAAGTGATGACAAGCCTCCCTTCATCCTCATTAAGAGTCACAGAAGTGTGAATATGTAAACTTTTAATAAGCACCCTGACAGAATAAAGTTGGTCCCAGTTCTTTTAGTGCTGGAGTGGGAGTGGTAATGGCACCAAATACTAGACAAAAGGTAACTATAATGAGCATGGGTGGGTGTGAATTAAATAGGGAGGGAGAGGAAAACTCTGTGTAGTGGACAGTGTGTGCCCCTAATCTTAATCTCTCCTCTCCTCCTCTCCCTTGATTCCTACTGACCTCCAGTCTAGGTCTGTTAGATGTAGTCCAGGTCATAGCAGACAAACGAAAGATGGAAATATCAAAGCCAGCCTAAGGCCTTTACATTCGGTTTTCTGCTCCAGGTAGTCACAGCTGAGGCCTTGTCTTCTCCTTCGCCATGTCTTTTATTCCTCTGTCCTCTTTCATGGGGCTGAATTTACCGGCTCCATTTTTGCTGTCATAAGCAAATCGCAAGGTTAATTATGTCTTAATACAGTGTGGCTTCTTATATCCAAAATGGCAAATTCTAATGAGATTTACATTAATTGGATTAGTGCCATCTAACTGATAATGTATATTCAGTTCCTATTCTTCATAAAGAATAAAGAGCTAAAAGGAAGTCAGAGGGCTGTGGAGTGATGGTACCCGTCTGTCCATTAGACATAGACCCGGATCCATCTGGAAACAAAGTGCTTGTCAGTTAAGCAGCCCAATTGTGTGAGATCATAGCTGGCTGTTCAGCATGCGAGGTTCTGAAGTGTATCGAGAGGCACAGCTGAGTGAGTCGAATAGTCTGTGGTCTATTGATAACTCGCGCCTGTTTTAAAATCCTGGCACAACAATGCAACTAGGGCCTTGTGTGCTCCGCTGAGCAACAATACCTTCTCTCACTGGCAGCTTCAGTGTAATGATGACAAACAACAATAAAGGGGGTCTTTTTTTTTCATGGGCCTCTCCTTCCTGGAACCTTTTGATAAGAATAGTTTTTTTAAGTTTATCAGGAGATACACTCTGGTTATTTACAGAACATATTTGTTCATAATATACATTATATAAGTGGGTGTTATTAAGATGAAAAATGCACTTTGTCAAGAACGATCAATAGAAAGCGGTTAAAGGGAAGCTACAGAGACTCGCTATGCAGAGACCCATCTTTATTTCTATCTCCTTCTCGTTTGGTCCTTGACCACACACACACGCACACGCACACGCACACGCACACACAGTCTTCATTTCTCCAGCCTTGTTCCTCTCCCTGTCTGTCTCCATGTGTACATAGAGCTGGTCGGCTGGGCCAGTAGCTGGGAGGTATGGTGGAGTGTAAGCAGTGTTGATGTGGATGGCCCCTGGTCAGAGGCCAGGGCCTGGCTGTTAAAACGCAGCCTCTTTTGTGCGTCAGAGCCAGCATTGCCAGTCCTATTCCACCCCTGTCGCTAGGGGTGGGGAGGCATTTACCCACCACATGCATTCATTCCACTGGCAGTGCTTGATGCAGGGCTAAATGGCATTGTTACAACGCGCCTCTGAGAAGTGTTGACAGGTCCATATGCTAATTTTAATGAATACAAGGGAGCTGGTTTTATTCACCTCAACTCAGCTGCAGAATCCTATCTGCGCCTTGACTAGCAAATATAATTGCGGCAAACTCAAATGAGCTCATTAGGAAATGTATTGAATTTACACATTATTTCCAGTAGTTAAGCTGAGTTATTTTCCCTAAGGACTCAATTACACACTCATTTGTGACTCAGGTAAATGGCTTTCCGTGTGTGACTTTTTCAACTGCAAAATTGTAGTCACTGAATAATTTGTAAGAAAGCTGTTGTACAAGCACATCTATTGACATTCATTTGTGAGGATTTAAAATGGAGGAAAAAAAAACTGCAGACAAGATAACTACTCGCTTTTGTTCCTTGTATTCACTTAATTTGATTAACTCATCACATTTCATTCACTCGTGAGTTATTTGAACGTGTGCTCATTTGTCTTCAGTGGGTTTCCTCATAATGTTTTTGTTCACAACAGCCTTGTTGTCTTTCTGACACATGCAATTTCATCAGGGAGCGTGTGGATGAACTTTATCGAGTCAAAAGTGCAAGTGCAAGTCCTTTTTCACAAAGGAAGACGGACATAACGCTCCATCTAAAAAAGACCTGGTGAGTCAGGGTTCAGTATCAGGGATTATGCCAGCCTACTGCACTCTGAAATGAAAGTGAACATTCATCGAGTGACTCACTTCTTGAACCATGTCCTCCTTGAGCGACAATGAGGAGATTGTTGAAGGAACGGACATGGTGTGGAAACTATGTGACAAAGAGGAGTGCCCAAAATCTGAAATTCCTTGTCAAATTGCTGTTTGTTCTGTGTGGAAATGGCCTGGTTTGCTGGAAAACAACAAAGAATTTTGAATGGGTAAGCATAAGGGTTTCCACAGAGCTCTGTATAGGCTTGTGCTGGATGAACTAAAGTGACTCTGGCGGTTGGCAGAGTTCCCAGGAGCACATTGAAGACAGTTTCAGGCAGTTTTAGTGGACTTCAGTGATCAAAATGTGCTACTGATGTCTGGTATGCATGATATAATGTTCCACAATTTAGCTGTGATCTCTTTGTGATTGGGAGAGTGGTGCACTGCATGGAAACAGCTGGGCCATCCGTACAGTGGCTCTTTTTTACTTTATTGCATAGTACATTTTGGAGGGTGACAGAGGAGATTTTGGAGAGGATGACTTGTCATAAAGGTCATTCTCCAGATTCAGACTCACAGTATCATGAGCACATGGCTTACTCCTTGCTCCGCTGAGCCAGCAAGCTGTCCAGCTGAAGTAAAATGTAGTTTTGTCTTATTCTCTGCACCTCTGTATTGTGATTGTATGGTATTGTGGTCGGTGTTGGCAGTCCTCACCCATGTGGCCATAAGGGAAGTGGGACTGGGTCTAGTGCTGCCCTGGCCCTGCAAGCCTCGGTCGAAACGCATCCTCCGCACTCATCTGTAAATATCACCAACAGCTGGTGGCACACAAGTTAGTCGTGCTTAACAAATTACTGGCCTACATGTGGAGGGGTAGGGAGCTTCACTTGTCTCCTTGCCAATAAAGTGGCCATGCAATAACAATCTGCAACAAACTGGTTTATAGTAAATCAATTATGTCTTTTCTGTGTAAAATGATGATGAAAATGATTTTATTTAGTATAAATCTATAGCGCTATAACAGGGCAGTGTTGTACAGCATGGTAGATAAACCACATAGAAGTGAACTGAGTTTTAAGTTCCATTTAAAAACAACAAAAGGTCAAACTTTTTGGAAACACAAACCTGTTTGATCCCACGCGTCTCGGCTCCTACTCCTCATAGACACAGAGCTCTGTTTAGAGAGATAGGAATTATCAAATGCACCTTTTGAGCTCAGTAGCCCGTCTAGTGCTCATGGTATCAAACATAATGACATTCAGTGTAGCCAAGATCACATTTATGATAGCATATTTGATACAGCTGTACACCGGCAAAGAATAACGCAGCCTAAAAGAATAAACCCCCCCTTTTCAGTTTAAACACAATCCATTTTCCAGTGTAAATCACTTGTCACTCTATTGCAAATGTAACTGCTCTGATATGAAAGAGAGAGGTGGAGAGAGAGAAAGAGAGGGAGTAAAGATTATCTTTTGGGCCATTTCACCGGCACCGTTGCGTGACAGAGACTGACAGCTCTTTCAGATGACTGACAGGTGTCCTTTGAAATGCCGGTGAAGCAGCTTCTGTTCAGACTGTTGAAATGCATATTTGGAGCTCTTATCATAAAGGCATGGATGGCCCAGATAGGTGCCGTTAACATTGCAAATGGCTCCAGAATTATTCATTGTCAGTGCTGCGGGAAAGAATGGGGGGGGGGGGTGAAGTTTGATTATTCTGCTCACACAATGGCAGGGTGCTTAATGATTCCTCTCCACCTTGGCAGCGGCATGTGCCGACTTCAGGCGCTAGCGGCGGGTGACACAGGTCTGGCCAAGTGTTAGAGCAAGATCATACGTCCGGGCCCCATTTTAATTTCTAATACATTAATCTTTTCCTCACAGATCCTCCATGAATATTCCAGGGCTCCTTGTTTGTCGGGAAGGCTGTCTCGCTTTCATCTATTCAGGTGGTTTCATTCACTGTGAAAGCCAGCTAAATGGACCCGATCAGTCAATGACAACCGGGATACAATAGAGCCCGGTAACACGTCCCTTTTCTCCTTTCAGGCTTCTGATAGACAACCCTGACACCTGCTCCCCGGGGAGACCCTCCGCCAAGTCACTGCACTGTTCCTTGAGAGACTTCCCTTACTTTATCAGCCCATAAAGGATTGTCACAGGTGACTATATCAGCTGAGGTATGGAGCGGCTCCCTCTGACCTGCCCCACCGCTGCGAGGTCGAGGCACCATGCGCCGCATCACAAGCGGATTAAGGTGGCTTAAACGCTGTCATACAAGCAGACTCAGTGCTTCACACTTTCTAAAAATGTTAAGCCTTTGTTCTCTTCCATTAATTAGCATTGTCTTAAGTTCATTAGACCACTGCTCATGTTGTTACTAATGAGGCAACGTAGAGCACCTACATCAGCCGTAGCTTTGTAGTGCCTGACCTGACAATGGCTCCTGCGCTTTCCTATCCATGGTGTAATGACACACAAGGAGAGGGATGCAGGAGCACGGATGCAGTCCAGAGTCAGACTCGCACTCATTAATGGTTAAATTTGTAAATTTAATGATCATTAGTATAAACAAATTAAATGATATGCATAGATGTGTTTAAGAGGATAACACAAAATGTCCCCTTGTATTAAAATGTTAATGTGGATTCATAATGGTGACCAGTTTCCCCCCTCTGTTAATAGCTGAGGTTGCCTGTGTGAGATTAAGAGAATTGTAGTGGCTTCAGGAGTAATGTAAAAGTTAGTTCTCTACTTTTCTAAAAGATATTTCCGGCCTTGCACTTGCGCTTAATCCAAATGAACCTCCCTTCTCCACAGCTAAATGAGACTCACAGGGGCCTGTATTCTAGAGCGGCGCCACATAGCACTATAACTCAACATGGAGAACACCTTCACAGTGGAAACTTAAATGTGCATTGACATATATGTATATTAAAAATGTCAAGTCCAGTGATGTAGATTTGGTGCCATTCATAATTATGATATCTGATTTCGGCTCAGAAGGGACGCTGTAGAGGGAAAGCGGGGGGAGAACACCAATATTTTAATGGAGAGGAGACAGCCTTCTCCCTCAAGGAACATCTTCACTGACACTGCTGCTGGAAAATTGGGATTTATACTTCCTGTTTTCTATTAATATGGAGATGAATACAGGTGTTCCTGTGTCGTAAAATTAGTTTAGCTCTTGCAAATTGCAATTACACGTGTTGGAGGAAGAGAAGTGATGTCTTTGCGTTTTCACAGGCAAGAGGAAATGTGAGAAAATTAGGAAAAATATCTAGATTTAAAATGAACATAATAACGTGTAATTCTATCCTCTCCAGCCCCCTCAGCCCTGTCTGGCAGCTACCTATTTGTTCTGGTGGTGGCTTAAGAGACTAGTACACTTTTCCTCGCTGCCCATGCAAGGAAAATAAGCTGCGAAACGTTTCCCTCTTCAAGGGTGAGGACTTGGAAAGGGCTTTTAAAGCCGGATGTCATCCAAAATTCCCTGCTGTCCTCCTTAGGGGCTTGTGGAGGGCATTGTTAAGCAGAGGGCACTGGTGAATACCAGCAAGGTGAGATGGGGCTCAACCACAGAAAACCAGCGAGCTAGCAGCAGTGTGTGGCTCATGGCTGGTGAACACTGACACGGAAAGCCACTGAGGGTAGAGATAGTACTTCTTTGAACCAAATAATCAATCACGTAGAGAAGCTAATCATGCTCTCTGTAATCTCAAGTAAATGTATGTTCGATAGGATACCCCTCGTCCGACGCTATCCCAGGGTTAGCTTAGCTTAGCACAAAAACTGGAAACTGCGCTTTGGCTAAACCAGCATGTAAAAATCACACGCGGTGTTAAGAGGTGTTAGGTGCCGCCGGACTGTTTAGTATTTAGTATTTGTTTTGTATTAGTAATGCACAGTTTCTGCTGGTTTCCAGGTAACCTCACAGTGACACTGCTTTTTGCGTGGATTAAATAAAACGCTGTAGAGGTGCTAGGTGGAATTTGTTACCTTTGGACAGAGGCAGGCTAGTTCTTCCTGTTTCCAGCCTTTGTGCTAAGCTAAGCTAACATGCTGCTGGCTATCACTTTATATTTATCAGAAAGATATGAAAGATCATCATCTTGCTCTACGCAAGAAAGCATATAACAATATTCCCCAAAATGTCAAACTTTTTCTTTAACCACAATATGAAAAAACAATAAAGAAAGAAATGGTTAAAAAAAAGATTAATCCAATTACAACAATAAAACGTATCTACTATCAGTTGCTGCTTGTTCACTCACAGTGGATGTCACTAGTGGTTATTATAGCCCTGTGACATAATCAGTATCAATGTGTTTTCAGTTCCACAGTATTAGAAAACAAATGTGCTACTAATTTATAACAAGACATGCACGTAGCAGCATTTACCTGGCATTGGGCTAACTTTCTCTCCACAGCCA
This sequence comes from Myoxocephalus aenaeus, assembly GCA_038501785.1. Lineage (NCBI taxonomy): Eukaryota > Metazoa > Chordata > Actinopteri > Perciformes > Cottidae > Myoxocephalus > Myoxocephalus aenaeus. The sequence continues at coordinate 775,406 of JBAMJR010000187.1, forward strand.
ATAGAGAGGCTCTGGTATTGAGGCAAGACATTAATTCATTGTGTCAACCTGTCCCCCTGGAATATTTATGATGCTAAATACATTTAATTAGGCACTGGCGCTCTGATGGGAGAGAAAATGCACTGTCAGTAAAAAAGAAGAAAAGATGTTGTTACCTCTAATACTGATAGGCTGGTACTGCTGCTTACTCATTCTCAATGACAGGAGGACCAAACACAAAGCAGAGGGACTTTGAATCACTCAAAATCATTTGTGGCACGTTCATTATAATATCATCGTAGCACCTGAAGAGGATAGTACAGACACTTATTGAGAGAGGGAATATTTTCCTGAGCAGGTTTTGGCAGGCCTAAGCAGGTATTATTAATTGCCCTTCAGTGAGACTTTTCTACAGAACACAAATTAATTATCAAGTTAAAGTGACTGACAAGTAGATGAGGATGATTTGCTTCAGTGTCTTTCTTGCAAAGCTACAACTGATGTTTTATTCATTAAAAAGTTCAGGTAGATGTATTCAACTTAAATCGTGCAGTGTTTGATTTTTGTCAATCAGCACTCTTATTTTGCTTCCTTACAGTTATTTTTTATAAAAAATAAAATAAAATAGAAACAAAATGAATGTATACTTTGTACTGCTGTTCTTCAAATATCACAAAACAAGGTTTTGATTCATTGGCTGACAGCTTGGAGTAAAGTGAGACATCATGTCTGTCTGTGATTTAAAAAAAAAAAAAAAAAAGCAACAGTAAATAATAACCAGTTTCCATCTTGACATCTGTCATCTTAGTGGAAATGGATGGGGAAATGACCAGCGCTCTATCGGCCGAGCTCTGGCACTGTCACTGGCTGAATGATGCAAATAGAAGATAATATCAATGCTATACTGAATGGAATTACTCCAAATCTAATGTCATTAAAAGGGTGGGTATTAGCTCTGCTGTCTGGAGGTGGTGGTGGTTTGGGCTGCTCCGGCTTGACTGACACACAGATTAAGTGCAGTGACAGGGAGCACAATAAAGTCATCAGAGAATGTGACATGTCAGTTAGGGGGGATGAAGGGATGAATTGTCACTCTCTGTCAGAGCCCATCCTCTCGCTTATCCATGATGTCCCATACACCACCGTGGGAAAACAGGACAGCATGGGCGCTTCAGACAAATATTTATTCAGGTAGAGGACAAGTATACCCACTCAAGCTTTCCTGTTCACCACATGTTTGCCAATTTGCTCCCAGCAGAAGAGTAGATGATGGATTAAAAGCAAAAATATGTCCACTTCTTTTTTACAAGCCATCATATTAAATTTGGGTAATGCGATACTAAAAACATGGCGTTGAAATAGCACAGGACACAATGTCCAGTTACATTGAGGAAGTAGACTTTTGTTGTTTGCGGGCTCCAGACTGCCGCATTTTAAATCATGATCGTGATATATACTGTAGGTTGTGTTGCTTTGAAAGAGAAAATATAATCTATAAAGGATGTCAGTCAATATTCTTGTAGTTTTCACAGAATATAATGAATTAGTATTTACAAACGTATAAGGCTGTTTTATTTATCGTGTTATCAGCCAAAAGATAATTCCTCCTCTCTCGATGTAAAGAATAAATCCATTACGGACCTTTGTGTCAAGCTGCCTTAGGACCTCAATATGGGTTTGGAGATGGAGTATCCCTCGGATTTTACAGAGTATACAGTCTGGCCAAAAGATGGCAATGTTGCAGTGCTGAATTCCAAATGAGTTTTCATCTGGTTGGCCCCCCATCGCAGACTGGCCACTACCTTCCCCTGCAGCACTCTGCCTTCCAAACTAGCCCAGAAATTTGTCATCCTCACAACTGTACTGAAGTGTAAGAATAACGTCCGAGTCGACCACTAAAGTTCCACCAGAAAAGTTGATTACACAGAGGTCGACTGGAAAGACAAAGTTTGGTGCGATAGTTTGAGGGAATTGGGCCACATGGCATTGAATGCACTTCTCCTGTCATACAGTGTGTGCTGCTTGGTGTCCAATTAGTGCTTTGTTTCTCAGCGCAATATTCACTTTATTGTTTCAGGTATGAATTCATCAGAATTAAAAATATTTTTTTTTAATGTTTTTTCCTCAACCTGCAAAGTACTGTGTTCTGTCACACAGAGCAATTTCTGTAATCACGGATTTTGTCCTTTACAACTGCAGCTTTTAAATACATTTCCCATCACCTCCTGTACCATGTCCATACATTATGAAATTAAGTTTAGCTAGTTTAAGTGCTATTTGCGCCCAGACGATTTTCTTTTGAGTGTTTCTGAGTAGTAGCAGCGAGTAGAAAAGCATTCCAATGCATTTGGTGCAGTAGATAGACGCCCAGCAGGTGAGCAATTGGACAGCTATTATAGCACTAAAACACTTTACTGAAAGGGTTAACAGCACAGGTTTACTGAAAATATATTTGTCAATTTGCCACTCTCAACAAATCATGTCTTTCTTAGATGCTTGCATAAGGAGATTGATTTATATATATATATATATTAAAACAAATGGAAGACACACCAGTTTTAATAAAAGAATTACAGGAAGTTGCAAAAAAAAGAAAGGGGGGAAAAAAAGACATCACGATAACTTTGTACACCTGGTTGCAGCCTCTTGAGTGACACTTGTTTGCTCTGTTGTTTTGAAGCTAGCAGGAAGAGAACCCTCTCCCATGGCCACTTTGCTGGTCTTTATTATTGGCTTATTGCCTTTAAGCTGTCACCACTCAGAGCATTTCTTCTCTCGGGGGATTGTCTTCTGGGACTCGAGCGAAAGCTCGGCTGGCTGGGACTACTCGGCTCTGTTGCACAGCACACTGCTTCTGTGTCATGTTGCAATGCAATGCACTCTCATATTGCTTATTGTCCACTGATTTACACTCGCTCTCTGACATTAAAAATATCATCTTTTTTTTCAAAAAAAATAATTTACTAAATCAGTTAATTAAGCCTTTTTTTAGATATATTTACAACAACATGTCTACAGTTGGTTTATGTTTTCTGTGACAGTATATACTGGCTATACCTGTTTAGAACTGCTTTGTTCCTGAAGCATATAAATTGCATTGAACAATAGGCTGTGGATGTTTTACTGCATAAGGTCAATACATATGATGAACACAAGAGCTGAATGCCAGTCGAGCCTCAGCCAGGTAGCCTCTTTGCCTTGGGCAACTGTTGTTTATTGGCTATTGTATTAAAGAGAAAGTGTGCCAGTTAGATGTTTAAATAAAAGCCCAGAGATGGAGAAAAAGCATAAATATTTGTTATTCTGAAGAAAAAATCTCACTGATGCCAGTAAATCTTATTTTATGGATCCACAATTTAATGAAATTCCTTTTTGTTTTGGAAATGTGACAAGCAGTGAGGCCCGATGAGAAATAGTTGATTTGAAGTGTATAGAAATCCCAAGATTTAGCAAGAGGGTGTGATTTTCTGCTCCCGAGCCTAATCCCACCATTCCTCCACCTCTCCGCTCTTATGCCAGTCACATTTTCTAATTAGCTTTCCCTGTGGAGGAAGAAGATGGATTATATTTTAATATCTGGGGCCTAAAATTAGTTTATATTTTAGCAAGTTAGCACTTCTCAGAAGTTGATTTACTCTTGAAGCTGTAAAACCCTGTGAGCTCGCAATTAATCATTCTCTTTGGTCTTGTTCTCAAGGAAAAAGAGGCTGCAGTGTCACAGGCTGGATCACAATAGGTAAACACCTAATTTACACTATTTAGAAATCACCTCTCTAGTATTGTACAACACATGACACTCGCTCCCTCAATTGTTCTGTCCTGCTCCAGTTATTAATTACAGCCCACTTTTAACAAAGCGACATTGTCTATGACTAATCATCGACACAGAATGATTAAAGATGTTCCTCGCTTTTTTGAATTACTTGCTTCCCCTTCGTCCGTGTTCATTCATGAGCTACATGTCACTGCCGTCTGTCGGCTTTTTTTTTTTTTCCTTCTTCTTGGTCAAGAATTTGGTTTGCTGTTATCCGATTACCAGCGTCCTGAGAGGCTTTCACAGGCCCATCCATCAAGACTAAGGGGTTGAGGGAGAGCCTCGACAATGCTGCTGCAATGATGTAAAGCACAGAAGGATTCATGGTTATTAAAAGGTAAGCATGGTTTTATATTGCCACGCAAAATAACATTATATGATGCTCTCTGATGAAACTTTATAAAGGGGACAATGTATTTTTTTTCCCCCCAAATGTGAGAAAGGTTGTCTGTTTCTGCAAAACTTCAAAGGGTTATTATTCCTTTCAGATAAAATTCACCTTTTTTAAAACGCACAACTTGAAATGATGAAATGACACCTACCGAGCACTGCAGGAGAGTTGTCATGCTGGTAAACCCCCCACAATATGGTTGAGTAAAATGTGCTTGACAGAAGAGCAGGAGTATGGATGCTGTTCTTTACCACACAGCCCTCCCTCACAGCCCCACAGTATGAGGAGAGTATCTCCTAAGCCTGGACCTGGCATTGCTTTGGAGTGCTGTTTGGTGACTGGAGGTATTGAGCGGTGTCGGGAGGATCATCACTGGCTCTCTCCCAGGGAGATGAGCAGCATAGGCCAATTTCATATGCGGGGCTTGGCCCCTGGGTCTGAGTGGAGGTGGGCTGGGTCCACCCAGTATCCTGGCTTCATTAATCATCCCGCCAAGGCTTACCGGCAAACCCCCTCTCCGCCCTCTCCTAGACAACCCCTCGGATTACACATAGCCGGCGAAATGTCAGCCCAAATCTGAGTCTTGATGCAGATAATCATTTCAATAATATTTCTCCATTCGTGCCCCTGATGCCAGGGGAATAAAGCTTTTCCACTGTCAGGTAGCATAAGACTACAGTTGGTGGGAATACTTGACTCTGAGCCAGATGGCTTAGCCATGCTCGCAGCATATGTTCAACAAGCAGTCCTGTGCCAAGCACGCATTAGGTTTTTATTAATTTGAAGCAGGCAGCAATGCATACGTATATAGCTACGTGATCCCACCACTCCTCGCCAACCCTCAACCCCAGCGCTCCCTTTAGAAGTTGACTAAACTCTACTGGTGTCTGCAGCGAGAAAAAACCCATCATATTAATAAGTAATAAGATGGTTATAGTTGCCACATTTCTAAAATTACCAGAATGTGTATTAGCTAGATATTATTTTTGGAGAAAATTAATTACAATCAATATATTTTCTTTCCTCCTTTTTTCTTAAATGTATTTTTTAGAAATGAGAATAAAGTTGTTACTAATCAAAGGCAATTATAAACTATATTTATGGCTCTCATTTCTGCCATTGTGGCATGGGTTAATATTAAATTACCATTTAGATGCATGAATATGCTTGGGTCCAAGACAAAAGAAACAGTACTGCATGGGAGGGCAAATTTATTCATTACCACTAAGTTGAACTTCCCTTTAACAGCCCTGTGCTCTGCAATCCTGGGAGTTCTTCTCTCAGTGACTTATGGTAGTGCAGGGGGAGGGGGGACGGCGCGCCGAAAATGTCAATAGAAATAGTAAGTGTGAGAGGGAAGGCTTGCCTAATTAGTGCCCATTTAGATTTTATGACGGCTCTGAGATCTGCTCTTCCTGACAGAGAGCACTATAGTTGCATATTGTCCTAGCCTGAGGGAACCATAGGAAAATCCAGATTTATTGTACCTATCATACCAGCATATTTCATTTGCCATTATGAGATGCCATCTTGCAATGATGTGAGATTATTTATTACAGATTAAATTGTGGGACCTGGGTGGTTGAGGAACATTTCAAAGTACCATTCTTCTTATTAACTTCTTCATTATCTGCCCCACTGTGATCTAAAAGCTCCCTCCTTCCTACCTGCGTTAACAAATACATTACTGATTGAACAATGCCTAACTGTTTTTCTACTCTCTGCATTTGATTCCTAACATTAGTGTTGGTGCACAACACAACTCATCTGTTTCCTCCACTTAGAGCAGACTGTGATTTCATTAAGCCTAATTTAGCATAGAGATGCTCTGTTTCTTTTGTTCAGGTAGATGTTACCAGCTCTACAAAGGCAATTCTCAGTTTTATGCTCGGTATCGTATCCTGCGTGTGAATCACAAACATACTGTGCAGTATCTTGGGTTTTAATTATATTGAAGATTATATTTATGTCATTTTGTAACCTCATGTTTTAGTGTATGGTGAAGGTATAGACACTGAATGTTGCACTCTCCTCCCGTTCATTACTGTCTTGCTCTGCAGTTTCCAGACGCCTGAGTGGTTTTATATATTTTTTTGTATTAGGTGATGTTTATTTACTATGTCCCTTAAACCCCAGGATGTTGGCATTTATCCTATTTACACATCAATATTATATCTCCATGAAGGCCTTGAGAGTTGCATTTAAGTCATTGTGCAGGGTGGTATTAAAATGTACTCCATACTGTGAGGGGAGCTCGTCAGGGAATAGCTGGGCCCTGGACTCCCATTACCCAGCATAAAAGTGTCAGCCACTTTAATTACATTCATGCCTTCCCCAGTCCATTTTACTGCAGCCGCAATCAGATTTCATGCACAGACCTCATGCCTCTGTCTCAACCATTTGGACATTACTGGCGCTGAGAAGAGGACCTAACATGATTTTTAGATTTCGTTTTCTGTCCGTCTATCTGAACTCATGATAAATGACTCAGTGGTGTTTCAAGGTTAGATTTTACAGGTGTTTCCAGCTGGTCATGGATCTGCAGTCACAGGCTGAATGCTGTGTCTGCTGCTCTGTCCCTCAATGTGAATTTGAGTATCCGTCCCTGGATTTGTTGATTTTAAATTGGCATACCAAGGCACTAAATATCAGTGCACCCCACTGAGAGGGGAAGAATCGGTTTTACACAGCGCAGGACACCCTCACAGAGAAGGGTGATGGAGGAGGGGGAGAAGGGTGGGCAAGGGAGGGTCAAGTTCCACCGGTCAGACTGTTAGCGAGTGCAGAAGAGGCAGTGTCACTTACTGTTTCACGGCGAAGCTTCCTGACCTTCTAGGAGTGAAAGCGAGATCCTCTCTTGTTTATACTCAGCCATGGATCAGTGCGTGGAATATGTCTACATCCTCTCAGCCAATTTCACACAGAGGAGGCGCAGTGTGGGCGGCCGACACAAGCCGTTTCCCCTGGACGATGAGGTCCATCCCTCACGCCCGTCCTCTGTCTGTGACTGGAACTGTAGAGACAGACACAGACAGAGGCACTCTACTGCTCCACTGGGCCACAGAACCATCACCTCCCCTGGGACCGTCATGTTGGGACCAGCCTGACTCCGGGTCCTTATTTAAGAGATGAGGAGCTCTCTCGGCCAAACAGTGCTGAAATAATTAAGAGATTTATTGCTTTGGTAGCACTTCCAGGATAATTGTTTGTTTCTTTTTATGTTTTATTTCCCGACAGTTAGAGTGCATTTACATTTTTATTCAAAGTATCATTTTTTTTTATACAAATCGGTGCACCGAGGATCATGAATGTATCTTGTAATACTGAACAGTGAAATGGTTAAAAAAAAAAGAAAAAAGCCTCAGCTAAAAAGCTCTGTTTTGAAATGACAAGGGAACAAGTCCATCTAAAGGTAATTTATAGGCCGAATAAGTGGACATAAAGCACTCAGGTGAATTATCAGAGAAGCCGTTAATTACCTCTAATGATTTGAACGTGACAAGCACATTTGCTATAAAAAGTATTTATGATGCCCATTAAGGTCACGTTTTTCTTTAAACTAAGATCTTCTTGTGTATCAGTCATTGAAAAATAAGCACAAAACAATCCTCCAAACTCTTAATTAAAATAGAAGGGATTTAGACCGTTGTGGCCCATTCCAATTTTGCATTAACAATCAAAAGGTAATCAAACCTCAGTCAGTGATCCCACTTCAAAACCACACACTGCTCTTGGATGAAGCCTCTTCACTTCATGCCCAATTGATCTAATTACATAAAGGGAATTCTCTCTCTCTCTGTGTCTCTCTGATATAGTGGTCCCTGTTAGATCCGGCTGTTCAGTTAATTAAGTCTTCATTCTTTATCACAGTGGTAGACCTGAGAAGACCGTCCAGTCTTTCAACGCTTTGTCTTGTTTTCAGTACCGCTCGAGGTGAAGCACAGCTCCAACTACTGTCTTATGTTCCTCTATGCTTCTTGCCTTGTAATCAGCGACCCCTGTTTCTCAATTATGGGGTGTGAATTTGGGCTCTTTGGTGACCTTCTCCCAGTGATCCTACTACTGACCCTTCAATAAGAGCGCAGCCTTCCCACCACTGTTTTGTGTGTTGCATTGCATTTTTTTTTTTCATTTGTGGGATCTTTATGAAGAGGGAAATGAAAGGAAGCGGGTCACTCGTGTTGTGTTCTCACATCTACCCACTTCAGAGGCTCTGAACAGGGGCTTGGTGTTTACTTTGATTCTATGGAAGGTACACCTTAAGTTCAGGGGTTGGAGGGCAGGAAGCATCACTCTCTTGTAGGTAATCATATCCAGCTTTGTGCTCCTTGTACCCCGACACTGAGGGTGGCAGCTTAAAGGCTGTCTGGAGCCTTGTTCCACCGCCGGACCACCCTCGATATCCGCAGCAGCGGCACGCTTCCCACACCGGTCTGTGTGATCCTGGAGGATTCGGCTCAGCTCTGTGTTGACGTACAACTCGTCTCTGTAGCCGACCACTTTTTTTTTGAATGTAGCGTACCTCATTTCCTGCACTCCACGGTTTTAAGATGACATATTAGCCAGCTCTGGGGTGGTTAAAGGTGATGCAAAGATTACAGCTATTTACTGAATTATCTGTCTGTGAGACTACCCTCATATCTCTGCATATATTACCTTGAGCTTGAGTTTAAAGAGCGATTGCTCAGAACAAGGAAGTTAAAGAGGCAATTACATAATGAAATGGGCCATCAATTCTGCTCGTGGCCTTTTTCTCTTTGAACAGAGATGGCCCAGATATCCCCGGTTTAGCTGACCCAGTAGAAGTACAACTGTTTGTATTACACTCTCCTTTATCAAGGGACTAAGAAGCTGCATGGGTCTGTCTGCCTTCTATCTCCGTTCCGTAATTCAGTTATTAATTACACATCCTCTCAGAGCGGCAGCGGCCATTGTATTTACAGTGTTTCCATGGTGACCCGAGCCCATTTATAAGGTTTGTGTCTGTATTAAGACAAGACCTGTATTCAAATGGCCTCCATCTAAATATAGCAGTGCCTCATAACGTGAGGTTATTACAGTGAAATTAACACTGCTCCATTGCAGGTTGGATTATATTACAGACCGGTAATATTCAGCATTGCTGGAGAGAAATGTAGGAAAGAAGCTTTTTAGGTCATATTGAACAGTTTGTATTCAGATATTACCGGTGTCAAATATTAAGATTCCTTTATTTTAGAGCACAATAATTACATAGTATTCATAAAGTAATTACAAGTATAGCTCATTTAAAATTTGGAATTATGTGATAAGTTTAGTAATCGACCGATGTTTACTTGTAAATTTAACAACATTGTAAGGCATAACAGTAAATATATCAAAACATTACAATACCAAATATCATATCAAATACCAAACATTTACTTTGAAAGTATGCATTAATTAGTGGTAGAAAAATAAATCGCCTGAAATTACGTAAAATGTTAGATAAAAAATCGTGCCTAAGTATTTATTAGATAATAATATTGTAAAAAAGAATGTCCTTACTTGAAGTGAGTAATGTCCTATTGTTTACTACACCTTCACGTAAACAAGGTCAGTTCCTACGATATATTACATTTTCTTTGTATTCGTAACATATTTTTGTACCAACCATACCATCATAATCACGATTTAAAATGTTAACTATTGTGCTGTCCTATGTTGTGCATACGACAAACTTTACATACACTTCTAACTTTCTGTCCAGGAAGGCTTCCACATAGTATCAGTAGATGTAGGTACTAGCACTCTCAGCCCCCCGTTTCTCCTCTGTTCAGCTCAGTATTACGGCTTCAGTTTGTCCTTCTGGTGTGGAGAGTTAAAGAGTACGAGTCCGTGGATCTTATTCGGGCCCGAACAGGACCCACACCTTCTGTCACAGCCTCCAGCCCTGGGCCGACGGCAACCTGCTGCCAGGCCTATGCGCGCTGCCAGTTGTAGTTTTTAATTGGCCATCTGGGGAAAGCTGGATCTAGTGGCTGGATATTAATCAGTAAATTAACCCAGCCATAATACAGCTCCCTCCCAGTGGAAGCCCGGCAGCTGTGGGCAGAGAAAAAGAGAGCGAGAGTGCGAAAGAGAGATGAACCATAGGCTGAAGAGGCTGAAAAGGGAGGCTCCCGAATGGGCTGGCCTGTGATTGAACATTTCCTGCATGTCCCTTGCCACGTTCCCCTGTCTGCAGCGCTGCTGACCCCCAATTTGTGCGACAATCACATGGAGGATTATCTCCAGCATGTCAGTGCAGATGTCACAGGTACTTCCTCTCAGTAAGGACAAAGCTGCAAATTCAGAGCGAAAGCATGCGTTTCTGGCCAAAACTGACAGTTGTATTGAAAGCAGGAGTGATTGGAGGGAGAGTGCTCTACAAAAGTTCAGGGGTAGGTGACTTCTGCAAGGTCTTTGTGTGTGTGTGTGTGTGTGTGTGTGTGTGTGTGTGTGTGTGTGTGTGTGTGTGTGTGTGTGTGTGTGTGTGTGTGTGTGTCATTAGTGTATTTGACTGACTGGAATTGCTGGTAGTCCCCAGAGTTAACCAATTAAAAGGCTAATGAATATACAACAGCTAATTATTATAAGCTAAATTATCATATTATCCTGTGCTTACAGTTTCATCAGAGTTTGGACATTCTGAGAATAGCAACTGAGTTAGCACACATTGCTAATGAAATGAACGACGTATGCCATTCACTGTAAAACGAAAGAAAAAATGGTTGTGCTATTATGCTTATCGAAATAAACAGGTGATACTTTTTTGACATTTTCAAACACTTTGGGGTGGGGAATATGATTTCATAAAATGTGCTGATCTATTGAATTAAATACCCAACAAATTAAGTCAATTTGTCACGTTAGAAAGAAATCTTAACTCTAACATTGTCATGAAGTCCCTCTCATTCATTTGCAACATTATAGCCCAATGCAACCAAAGATATGAAAGAGTTTCCTCTGGGGAAACAATAATGCAACATCTCTTCCAGTTGTTTTCTAGTAGATATCGTCATATCACCCAACCAAAAAGTTTATTATGAGAAAATCTCAGTGACTCTTTTTATGAACCTCGGAAAGACATTTTGAGGGTTTTTTTCTTACGCAAACCTCCTTGTGAAAAAGGACCTTTCATGTTATTTCTCCTGAGGAACATGCTGGTTTAGGATCTCCAACTTGTATCATTCTGAGCCACAGTAGTTCACGTGGTCCGACAGTCTTGGCATTAAAAAAAAAAACAGCATAGCAGCAGATGTCACAATACATCACAGGAAAGCAATGTCAACCACTGACCCACTCTACATCTAATATATTCATGCATAGCAAACACAAAGACTCAAACCCGTGCGGCGGCGCATGCCATCTGACCCTGCGAAGAGTTTTTATGGTGTGATGTCATCACGCCCCATTGTCATAAACGAACCACCTCACTTCTCTGCCTGCCTGTCAATAAATTTTCAAGGGGCCTCGGTCATACGTCCCCACTCCACTGTGCTCTAGATGGACATGAAATAATTGCCATGCAAAGAGTTTCACGTTTCCCTTTCTAATTTTAAGGGTCAACAGCATTTTAATACAATTTTAAACACACACACAGTGTTTTTTATGATGCATGTACAAGCGGCTTTTGATAGCTTAACCAGCCAAGCATGGTTAAAGAGAGAAACCATTGCAGCTGCTTCCAAGACCCACTTAATTTAGTCCCCTGACCCCGGTTCACCTGAGTCTGCATGGAAATCATAATGCAATTCAAGTGTGAAGAAAAATGATATAGTGTGTATTTACCCCAAATATTTATGCAGGGCCTAACAGTCATGCTTACTCCTAATAAAGGGAAAGTGATGCCTTGTAACATTGGCGGTGCTGGGTTGCTGCTACATTGCCTCGGGCCATTGTTTCCTCCATTATCATTTTCATTGGATTCTATACCGGGCAGTGTTTCCAGTGTTTAGAATGCCTGCCTCATATACTGTAGGCCTTAGGTGTTTTACACAGCTGTTCGGGATATTGAGAGATTTCTTTTAAACATTTTGACTTTATTGTAAATAAAAAAAATATTTGTATTAATTTATCTGAGGGACACATGATGCATATTCCGAAGAACATTTACAGACACCTTTTTATAGAGAATATATCTGCAAAAAAATATCTGCTATCCACCCGCAATAGGAGCAATAACATCCCCGGTGGTACCAAACTGAGGAAATAGTGATTTGTTATGAGTGTGTATGATTACTAGTTTTTTTTCTTCTGTCCGCTCACTGTTGCTGTTCACTCAAACTGACAGCTGCTGCGGGGGTCCAACAATGTGTCTATTGCACAACATCCCCACTATCTGCTGACCTGATGATACCATGCACTACCTGAGGGATGAAAAGCCAAGTTGAAAAACACAATAGCATCAAAGAGGGAATCCTCAGTACAGTTACACCTCTGAATTGGCTTGTTATTCAGCAGTTCAGTTCCTTAAGAAGTGTGTCAATAGCTATTAGCTCCCTAACAAGGGGATCAGGTGAGCCCTGTACCAGCGAGGCAAAGCTCCCCAAGGCACAATCATGTTCTATATTTCCAGAGAGGAGGTCTGCACTGTACTCTGGGCAGCAATCTTCCAGACGCCTATTAGACTACTGTAGCTGTATAAAGAGTCAAGCAGCGAGGGTGTCTCATCAGTGCTGATAACAGGGTATCTGGTCAAGTCATTAGCTCTCCTCTTATTGAATTCCTCCAGCCAAATAGACCAAATGAAGCTAAATAAAGCTATGAGGAGCCTGCAGCCCATTAATATGCTGCCACCTCGCTCTCCTCCTCCCAGAGCTGCAGACATGCACTGCCTTTCTCCCGTTCTTTCTCACTTTCTCTCCCTCACATTCCCCCTTTTTCTCCCCCACTACCCATCTCTTTCCTCTTCTGTCATTCTCAGCTCGTCTCTGCCTCTCTCCTCTTCCTCCATCACCTCCTTCCTTCTCTCCTCCCTCACTTTCTCCTTGTCTGGGGGCCCTAATGGCGAGCATGTACAGCAGCACTGACACCGTCACATCTGCTGGCAGAGAGGGTCTCTCCCTCACCACACAGCCTGCTAATGAGATCTTCCCCCATTTAATTAATACCATAAGAATTTTAATTCTGACTGAATCAATTTAATGTGATGTGATTTTGTCAGCTCTATTCCCCAAGTAAGGAAAAAAACAGAGCGGGCCCTGATGCTTATTACATACATCATTTCACGGGCCCTGCATTCCCTGCTGACTTAAACAAATTCTAATTAAGACTAATTAAAGCATCATTTATGAAAACGCTTGTGATAGTTATGCAAACATTCTGGGTGGGTATGCTCTGCATGATAATTACCCCCCGGTTTAAATTAAGACCTGCTCCCTGGCAATTATGCTAGCCACACACCAGCACCTCATGGAAAACGTTCTTTATTCAATTCCTGCAATTAAATATGAGACCTGGCTCCTGAACTTTCTGCTTAGAATGCATTTTATAAGAAGAAAAGGATGATTATGCATTGTTGTTTTCCCTTCTCTCAGGTGGAGTAAATGAAGCCAATCTAGTGTTCTGTATCAGAGTTACATTGGGGTTAAAGTGATGATCATAAAGCAGCCAGCAGTGACTGATATGCAAGGTGACACCCGCTGCCTTTGGATGAGGTGATTAGCCTGTGTTTTCTAGGTGAGTTTTTGTCACATTAGTGCTGGTTTGGCAGATGTGAGCAGATGCACTGTCTTAGATCTCCACCTCCGCTCACCAGTCACTTTCACTGAATCACTTCAAATGCACTGCACGCCTGTACACTATGTTTTTGTGATGTGCCTTAATTTGGCTTTTTTCTCAGACCAGAGTTAACACCTTTTATAAAAATAAAAAAAATAAAAAAAAGTCTGTGATCTTAAAAGAAAAGATAGTGGTTCTGTGCTAGTGGATAACACCCGGACTCAAAACTGTGCATTCTTGATGTAAAGATTCCAAGCAACCCTGTCGCTGAAAAAATTACATTCTCATACAACTGAAATGCACTCTCAATTACATTTTGGGTTATGGTCATAGTTTAAAATATGTAGTTTAAATGGTGAATTGAAGCAAAACGGAACAAAAAATGCTACAAAACTACAAAAACTACTTCAATAGGTTTAATAAAAAACATCATGGTTTGGCTTACAATGACAATACATTGAATTAAACATTTCTAGGAGACAGTTGTTGTTCCAAGTGAATACTCTTTTTTTCTTCTTTCTTTCACTCATGTATATGTGTGTATATGTATATATGTGTAGTCAGATGTTGGCCTCATGCTTCTCCGTACAAGGCTGAGAAATGCTGACAGTATATTATTATTATTATGAGAACAGAATTTCCCCACTTTAAATCAATTCGCTGATCCAGTTGCTTATGTCCGTTGGCTGTTAATAGACATCCTGCAGAACGCTGCCTCTTTATCAGGCTTTTAGCAGGAGTTTACAGTGTGACGTAATTACACCTATCAGATCTGTTGATATTGCAGCACACTCCCAGCAGTACATTGTTTCTCAGAGCTGAGGACCAGGCTATTCTTACTTTATTGGCACTATTTAACATGCTCCAGACATATTAATGACCCTGAAAGTGTAACAGTGCTCTATCAATAGGTAAAATAACATCTTTATCTGAGTGATAGACCCATCGGTCTTTTGCAGGTGTTTTGGATTTTATTCAAGCAGCTTGTCCCATGTACAAGTACAACTGCTCAAGTACTTCTACTCCACTGCATTTCAGATGGAAATATAAAATTACTAGTTACGTTTTAAGATATAACTTAAAACAAATACAATCAGTTTATACAATCTGATGCATTGTTATTGTATAAGAAGTATTTAAATTGGTTCCACTTTGTACAACATTAAATTACCTTTTACATGTTAATCTATTAATAATAATAATAATCCAGTATTACAATAATATAATGTTGAGAGGGACTAGTCTACAAAATGTTTTACATAACATTTTCCTTACTTTTGATAATTTCTGTATATTTTGTTGCTAATACTTCTTGAATGTAGGACTTTTATGGATTATAGTTTTAGTGTGACTACTTCTTCCACCACTACCCATGTAGGCTTTTCACGCTTCCCCATATATGTTCAGCTGTCCACTTATTACACATCTCTCATGTCCTAAAGGTACAAGATATTTTTGATCCCTTATGTGAAGCCTTGCAAATGAAACGATGAACAGATGTGAAGCTCTGTATTTAGCACGGTAATTCTTCATCGTTTTAAATGCTTTTAATAAAGTTATGGCTTCACTGCGCTCAGATGGCTCAATGCGGTGGTGTTGTTTATATGTTTGCACAACACTTATCACTTCT
Organism: Myoxocephalus aenaeus; assembly: GCA_038501785.1. Taxonomy (NCBI): domain Eukaryota; kingdom Metazoa; phylum Chordata; class Actinopteri; order Perciformes; family Cottidae; genus Myoxocephalus; species Myoxocephalus aenaeus. Next base: position 790,943 of record JBAMJR010000187.1, read on the forward strand.
GTCATGTTTGTTTACTTTTCTCGGTGTGTTCGATTTTGGCAACGGCGCAGCATTATTGCGTTTTACTTCCTGAGAGGCAGCTGGTTCAATAAAATGAGGGGAAGAAAAAAAACGCCCCTATTCCCAAATCAGTTGCTGGTGAGGTTGAGGGAACTGGAGCAGCAGGGAGCAGACCCCGGTTCCACCCACGTCCTGTTTCACGTGCGCTGCCTCTCCCTGTACATGCAGATGGCACAGCGCTCCCAGATTTCATTTGAGGTAATCTAATCCCTCCACTGCTCCCTCTAGAAAGGAGGAGTATTAGCAGCCATATGTCAACCAGATTTGTCAGATTATTCATTACAATTAATTGCTGTTCCACTTAAGGCCTTTAAGGCTGTGAATTGCTCCAAAATCTATTGCAAACACAAAAATTATGAGTAAAAGACTTTGGCCCTGTCATTCAAATTTCAGGCTGACCTTTAGCGGAGCTTGGCTTTTCTGAGGGAGTGCAGGAGAGAGAGCCTTTCTAATTGGTGTTACTTCAGCCCTTTTTTTATTTTCCATCTACAGGTAGAGCGTCTGTCTCTATTGACAAGGAATACAGGGAAGACCGTATCTGCCAGTCAAGAGTGATTACACCCACTGTCCACTGAAGTCTACTGTTTACTTTTTGTTGCAGCTCCCGCTCCACTAAATATACTTACATGTTGGTTATATTCACATGTGCAATTTGTTTTGCTTATTGTTGGGATGCAGTAACACCGTAGTTGGCTTTCTGCACACTGTACACTGTCAACTGAATTTCAATGTGGACCTTTTTCGAAGGTTGGCTGCAAGGCAGCCTAATAGCCACCTGAATTAATGTGCTGTCCAACGATATGAGCCATAATACTTTGGTGATTAATGTTTCACTGGTGCTCTGCTTCCATAGTTAGGGCTCAGACCCCAGAGATAAACTATTCACTACATACTCAAATCACATTCAACCAGCACACAGAATCACATTGAATTCTAAATCAGATTTCTTATTTGCGTAGTTTGATTTACTTATTTAAAAAAAGAAAGAAAAACTGACTAAAAAATATTGATTTTTAAATCCTATTAGCCCAAATCATACCAAGTAGTCCTTGAGGTAAAAGTCACAGCAAATTACAACATTATGATTGACTATGATTATGATTGAAACCCATGGGGCTGATTCATTGCTGATGATGTATTTTGGTTAATTATGGAGTTAAGGCACTAGAGGTGTGACTTTAAGCCTGTCTGATTGGCCCACTTAATTGTGCTTTATGAGATAGGGCTTACCGAGCAGGGTTTAGAGACTCAGTGTTAGGGCTGAAGTAGGAGGAGAACATCTCTCCCAGGTCATATTACTCAGGCCAGAGTTAATGAGAAGGTGGGGGTAAGAGAATCCATCACCATATCAATCTGCACCACTTCTCCTGTCACCTGCACTCCGACTGTTTTTGATCGTTTCCACATTAATCACAATTAGTATGATACAACATTGTCATATTCCTACTTACATTAGATCTATGTCGTTTATGTTGTTTAACTGAGAAAAGTAATAAATACAAGATTTTTCAATAAGCTTTTTTTTAAACAGTGCACAGTTTGTTTTATATAATTGCCAGCATTGTGTATGAATCAGGGACAACCGGCCGATCTATTGCTCATCATTAATCACAGGCAGGAAGGTCCATATGCCTGTCTGGTTTCTTATTGTACTCGGCGGCTCAGGCGGCCTCAAGTGCCTCAGAGCAGCTCGATGAGATCTCGTATCCACCTGTATATTGGGAGAAGGAGGCGTTGAAATATTTCAGATTCCCCTCTATACTCATGGTGTCTGGCGGATCGATGCTCTAAACGCCGGTTGCCTGGCCTCATCTCATCACTGTACTCCTGCCGACTGACACATCCTCATTATATTACAATACTGTTGCCACTAAAGGTCATTCTCCCTGAACATAATCACACAATCAAACCCACAAACTTCATATATCAAGGAGACAGTAAATAGCCTCAGGGTTTATTTTCTACTGCCACAGAAATGCTTTCGGTCTTTTCATAAACTGAAGTTGGGGTGACTTGAACCTAGATCTGATGGCACATAAACAAAAACTATATAATTTTAGAGATGAGCCAACTCACTTTTTGTTTATACTGACTTATTCAGACGTCATAAATAATTCTAGATATTCCTACTACTGCCTGTACTTATCTCTTTGTAGCAGCAGCAACACATCTTGTATTTTAATCTGATATTCCATCTGAGATCGCAAAGTCTCTTATTTAGTGAAGATTTTAGCCACCATTTACCAGATTATAGTCATTGAAGAAGATGGCTGTTGAGTCCAATATCCTAATCTTTTCCTTCCTCTTCCATCAGGAGTAGGTTGTCATGAAAAGAAGTGTCAAAGAAAAGAAGAAAAAAAAAAACAGAAGAGCGGAAACACACCCCTCTCCTCCATATTACCATAATGAGGAAAACACACTTAGTGGGCCATGACCTGATGTCATCTGATTATACCCATGATTAATGATATCCTTTTACCAAAACATGCCACTACTGTAACTGTCTGGGACTAAAAGCAGCAGATGTTAATGTATTCATGCTTTCAGTATCTGTTCTTATATCTGGTGAGAACCAATGTGTACATGTTTAATACTATGCTTTTGTTTTTAATGGAATCTTCTCCAGGAGACACTTTATTTTTTTACTCTGGTCCATATAGGGTTTTTATGAGCCCGATGTGTGTCTGTGCTTGTTATGAACACCTTTTTGCGAGCTATAAATGGCCTAAACAGCCCGCACCATCTGTTGTAGATTTAGACCAATTCCGTTTTCATATTAGGTCCAACTGTGGATAGATGTGCACACTGATATAAAGCTTCTTTTTTTGTCAATACAGAAAAACACTTTGACGTACAGACCTGTGCGGTCCATAATTGGTCAACAGTGTACAGTGAAATAACAAACTGGGGTTGACACTTTCTGCTCCTTCTGGTGTGAAGATGATCTTAATAATGGTACAGTATCCCAGAGAGAGAGCATTGCTTGCACAGCTTTAAAGAGTTTTTTTTGTTTCTTTTTGCACTCAGACTCCAGTCTCCAGATACCAATGTCCAGTCGATGACTCAGTTGAAAATATTTTCCTCTGCTTTTTTCCTCTGTCCAGACGCCATGTCAACAAAGCTCCCAGTGTTGCGCCGATGTAGGAGCTACAATGTCAGTCTGTCCACTTAATTGCGAGTGGGATGAATGTTAATTTACTCAGTCAAGAACCCTCTTTGTAGCACTTTTATAGCCCAGAGGTGTAGATTTACATCTTAGGGATACAATGAGTTTTAGCTTGTGGAAAAAGGGGGGTGTTAGGGCCCACATTCCTCCACCTCCCACTGCATATTGTTCTATTGTATATGAACACCTCTCAGTGCAGGGTAGGTGTTGAAGATGATGGGGAGGGGGGGTCATCCTGACCTACAGCTGAACTTTGGCAAAAATGCAACACTCTCTACTTGCTCAGTCTGCACGGTCGGATACACTGAACAGAAGTGATGTAATTGCACAACACACCTGTCACCACAGCACTGTTTTGTCTGTAATGCACTGGCTAGTGTCTGAGTGCGCCATGTGCATTTCTGGCTCTTCGAGTTTTTGTTTTTAATCACTGAAATGGATCTGCAATTGTTATACTGTAATATACAAATTGAATTCTCGTTTGAACAGTTCAGACGTTTTGTGCGACTCTCAGGGAGATCTACTTCGCTAGTACAAAGTGTAGTACTGTGTAATTATAAGAGAGGTGGTCCTGGCCTCGGGGGATTGCTGCTAGATTTCACCAGAAAGGTTCCTGTGCACTACATGAATATGCTCAAGAAATCCGCCCCGCATTTGTGTATTGGGCTGTCAAAAAATTAAATGAAAAGTCATTCTAATAGGCGACCCCTGGCCTATTTCAGATTTCCTGTCAATTATGAAAGTATGAAGTCATGCATAGTTATGAGGCATGGGCGGGCCTATTAAAATTCATAAATGATTTGTGTTTATACCAGGTTACTCTAAACCACTTAATTCCACGTGGTCATGTAGAACTAATGCTGCTCCCCACTGTATACCTTAAGAAGAGGCAGGTGCATTGTGTTTCTCCCAAGTTTGTGAAAAAATGAACAAAACGGCTTTGTTCTTGCTGTAATATCGACAGCATATGGCAACTTTTTCATGATCAGTTGTTTGTTTAAAGCCAGAAGCTGCATTGGAAGAGCTCTCCTGCCAACTGCCACTACAATGGGCTAATTGTTTTCTGTAAATTATGCCTTCTTCACCAGTAAACGTTTTGCGGACCTCTTGGGCTCTTGTGTAACTCAGGTGTGTGTAATTACAATTCTTAAGGTCAGCCTTTCACCAGGATGAATTAGTGAAATTACATAGGTGACCACTTCAGGGCATGGATTCAAACGCAATTATCTTTGTTAATAGATCTGCTCTTCAGTGGACGAAGAAGATTCAGAAAGCAACTGATTGACACAAAACGTGACGCATTTTAAAGTCGTCTCACATTGTCTTCATTTTTTCCCCCATGTGCAAAACATGACGTATAATTTCCAAACAGTCCTTTCATTACTCCAAATGAAGGACACGTGTTTGGGTATTTAATCCTGAGTGCCAGTGCAAATACTGGCTTGTAATACACAAACACTTGATTTGTTTTCTCTCACCATGTGGGGCCTGGTGCGAGATATTGATCAGGGCATATCCTGGTCAATCAGGCTAAATGATTGCTCCCTCTCCTGCTGGCTGGAAGGCATGAGGGGGATCCGGAGTAAACCGAATTATAGCAGCCCAGATATGAGCTACCTGGCCACTGATGGTTCTCAGCAGCCTCATGGAACTGAGCAATGCAAATGTACAATAAACAGGGCCTAAGCTGGTGGAGGCCTTTCAATCACACAGGGGCAATAGTTCAACCCCCGCCATGCATAATCCCAGCCTTGAAACCCCTGGGACTCCAGCCTCGAACCTGCTCAATGGCACAAAGATATTAGATAGCCATATGTAGATTCACTAGGTAAACAGACTCTTGTGATAACACAATACGCTCTCTTTTCTACCAGGAATATATTTTAAGTTAAATTCTGCTTTCTTCTGAGGGAAGGCTGAAATTGAAGGCTTAGCTTTGCGCCATCAGAATTCGATGCAGCTGTTTGCTTTGTTTAACATCCTTGATATATCTCTTGCTGAGAAGAAATTGGTATCTTTTCTTTTTGAATTAAGTTGCCTGGGTGTTTGCATTATAGACCGGGCTAGACTGTAGTGGCCGATAGAGGGCCTGTTGGGGGGGTTGATATGTGTTTCGATGAATCTGAAAACGATATATTTTTTTAAACATGCTGAAGCTGAGAAAATACAATGTGAATGGTAGAAGAGTAGTTCAATTTGGATGCTGGTTTTAGCATCAAAAGTAATTCTATTACAACTTAAATGGTATTATTCTCACAAGATAATGACTTAATTGACTTAATCTGTCTGAAGTTTATCCTGTGTTTGATTATTTGTGTACAGCATTTGACATTCATTGTTTGTGTCTCCCCTCGATGTTTCAGCTCATGAGGTTAATCCTTTCCTGGGACATGTTTATTCACTCCGTCATTCACTTACACACACGTATACAGCCCACACTAAAAATCATTCATACAAAGACCTGTAAAAAGACACGCACACATGCACAGTCTCTCCCTTTCTCTGACACACGCATTCACCAGAGAAGCCCATATGGAGATAAATGACAAGTGCACACACACGTATACACGCGCATACAGCAGGAAGAGTGTCTGTCTATATGTGGGGGAGGGTAAGTAGGGACAGAGGATAGGAGCGAAGGATGGGGTGGAGGGTGATGGGGGAGGTTGGGGGTCTGTTGACAATGTTCTCCAGGTCTGTGCAACCCCTCCTCCCTCCCTCGCCAGCGGCTTGGCAGTCCCAGCAGGAGCCACTCCAGCCTGGGGAGATGGTCCTTCCGGCCAGCGGGGGCTCCAGATAGAGGGGACGGGGGGCACCGAGCGAGGCACGACACGGGCCACTTTAGGCTTGCATCACATGATCCATGTAAAGGAGCCGACTGATGAGGAGCTGACACCGATCATCCGTTCTGCTCGTCCATTATGTCAGATAGTGCGAAGTGACAGGAAGACGACGTCTTCAAAATCCAGCAGATCAACCTCTTTTTGTTTGCAACAAATGTAGCAGAAATTGCCACAGGAGTCCCAAATAGGATATGGCTAAGTTGTTCTGAAATAGCTCTCCTCCACTGTGATTGCCAGTTTTCTCACTTCTAATTGCTTTTAGAGTTGACTCTTTGAATTTCAAACCTATACCACTGATTTGTCCGAGCAGTATATCTGTGTATTTGCTGCTAATGATGCCTCTGAGGTGCATTTTATTTTGTCACAGATACAGTGCTGTAATTAAGTGCCTCTCAGTCCTGTTCCTCAGTACCCAGAGTGCCGCTTGTTTTCAGTACTACTAGATACTTAATTTCATTCAGCTGGTGTTCCAGGTCTAAATCAGTACCTGATTACATGACAAAAATGAAAACCAGCAGGGCTCTGTATCCGAAAGGACCAGGAATGAGAGCAAACTCTCTTCACAGTAGAAAGCAAAATGCAAATCGGATCATTTAAAAAGTAACCAAGTTTGTTAATTTTTCAAACTTGTCTGTACTTGCTGAGGGCATGAGAGAGAAGCTGGAGGCTGTTCCGTGTGGCGCTTAACACATGTGAGGCTGTTCAGAAATGTAAGCACTTGTGAGTAAGAGATGATAATGATGGGATAATAGGAATCTATTAGTCCTTCAGTTTTTGTATGCCTAATAATTAGATTAATTGAATGACACTCATTTAGAGAAAATGAGAGACCCAGTGGTGTTAATTCAACCTGTGTTTCCAGATGCTCGTTTCTAAACAGCTACGTGAACTACCTAATCATAATCCCACCATCTGGGAATTCCCCTCCAAGGCAGCAATAGGAGATCGTGCCATAATATGTTTTAGATATCGACTGATGGTTTCCTGCCACTAAACGTATTGAAGCTGCCGTTCAGCCTCTCCAGCTAACAAATAGGGGGTAAAAGTGAGCGCCTTGATTATTAACTCTTCGTTTATTTAGGGCACCTAATGCAAATTTCTATCTTTTCATATAAAGGTAAATATGATCATTATGTGTTAATGATTAGCATATCTCACAGGTGTAATTCTCTGGGAGTATTGCTCCCAGGCTTCTTTCCTTCAGTAAAAATCACTCGACGCCATACCAACAAAGATGAGACTGACTAATTTATCCCAAAATTTGCACCATGTACAAAAAAATCATGCAAATGAACTGGGTTCTCATTTGGAAGACACAGCATTTGGGTGACATTAATCAAAGAAAAATATGCAGACAAAGGTGACAGTAATCCCAATACTCAAGCATAAGTGGCACAGCTGTGATTTTGCTCACTGTATAGTTGTACAGTACCTGCATGCACCAGAGAGAAAAAAAATGGAAATTCTATACATTATAAAACCACCTCCTCTCATTATTTTTATTTTAGCTCACAGTGATCAAGTGGGTATGCACTTAAAAAAAAAAAATTCACACTGAAGTTCTCATGCCTTCCAATTACAATGAAGTAATTGCATCTATCTGTTGGTTTTTCCATTATCACTTAAAGTTGGCAAAAGATTCCAGCTTGTCAAGAGAGAGAAAATCGTATTACCTGTTTGAAGATGAACATGTAGTTTTGTAGCGGATGAAAAATATAAGGTGCTTGATGAAAAGTTGAGGGAATTCAAATAAATTGACAGTTAAATGCAGGAGATATCTTGTCAAGATTAATAGAGTGGGTTCATATGTTTTTCAATCTGGTTAATGATGATTGATATAGACATGTGATAATTGTAATTATCTCCACTGCCTCTTGCTCTGTACACATGTGTGTCTTCATTAGCTTAGTCAGCCTATAGATAGAGTATGGCCATGTACAATTCCTTGGAGTGTGAAATTTCCCAGCAGTCGTCTCCTCGGTGTGTGTGAGAGCAGTGCCACAGCCACAGCTCACCTAAGCTCTCCACTGAGTTGTAGTGCAACGTAGCCTAATCCCCCAACAGAGCCGTCAAGCCAGCCTGCAAACAGAGCTCTCTGCTGGCTCTCTCTGCGTGGAGGGAGCAAACCAACATCATAACAAAGGGTGTTTATGGAAAAATAGATGCTGGCGCAGCCGACCAGAAAGGGCTTAGCAGTGAACAGTCCCCGCTCCCACCTTTATCCTTCACCGTTCACATTGAAATGCAAATATCAAGGCAGGGTTTCCACCCGCGTGCCACTCACAAATTGAAAAGCAGTTTTTATCTATGCAAATGCAAGCATGGTAATTGAAGTTAATCAATCAATGCTAGCTTTCACTAAAACCTTGAACATGATTGAATAAAGTAATTATCATTCAGGAGAAAATGATGAAGTTGTAGACAGCATGAACCTTATTAAAGGAGGATTTTGAGTCACAATGGCTTAATTTAGCCAGCAGCACCCTCTGTGTCTTCTTCCTCTTCTCCCCTCTACATCCTTCCTTTCTTGGCTCTGTGACTCAATCTTGTGTGAAGCAGAATAGTTCACTGCTAAGGATATTTTTCATTTTTTAAGGGGTGTGAAATATCCCCAAATCAGACCAATTATGGTACATGGTATAAGGTAACTCCTGATGAAAGTATTTATTTGAGATTCACAACTGTATTTCTTTTTTCCCCACCATTGTCCATTGGAGTAACACATTGTGTGGTCTTTTTGAGACATGATAATCATGCACCCCTGCAGCACCAGTTTGCATCTCTCACATATTAACATTAAAATCACAGAGTTAAGCATCCAATTTTACCAAAAATAATTACCAGCTGAGGTTTGAACAACCTAGAAGTTAATTTAAAAACTGTTTTTAAGATGTGAACGTAATAAAAAATACAGGTCACCGCAGTTTTTGGAAAAATAAAGCAAAAATGATATATTGGTAAGACCATGACAGATTATGCAATGTATTTTCTTATACAAATTGAGCAATGAGATTGTCATCTTTGTTTGGGTTATAAAAAACTTATTAGAAACTTTTTTTTTCAAACCTGCTATTTAATGTAATAATTTTTCCGAAAATCTGTTACTTTGCTCAGTGATTTGCATTAAATAGTAAAACATGAGAGGCACAAACTAGGTTTAGCATCCACGATGCTTCTAAAATACAGTATTTACCTCAGTAGGTATGTTGCAGATTAAAAAAAACTCACAATTGCCATTGGAGACATGATAAATGTAGACCTTGAAGAAAAGTACCGTCCCCTCAGAGCTTATCAACGCTGACCGAACCCGAACCTTCTCTAATTCACACTTGATATATCTGTACTTTGAGGGTAAAATGACACTTGTACGTAATTGTTGAGGTTGGGGATGAAAAAAAGAAAGAGACGTCAGTGTCAACCGTTTTCGAATGAAGGCTTCTCCCCACCCAGCCTCCACCTGTCAGCCAAGACGCTGGTAATTGAGACTTCCAGTGTGCTGTGGCTGGCTACCTTACTGTGGCTCTCCTGGCTGCTCTCCTCATGGCAGGGCTAGTTAAAGGCCTCTTCGGTTTGTCACAGAGTTTAATATGCACCCTACATAATTATGCAGGATTCACAGTGCTATCAAACTGCAATTCAAATTAGTTCAGGATTAAAGGCACAGAACAGTACTGGTTCCTTAATTGCATTGTACTGTGCTGATCACATTCAAATACCCATTACTCATTCCCTCTGCGGAGCAATAAGTCAGAGGGATTAATACTGAGGCAGGTGACAGGGCCAAGCCATTAAAAGGCAGTTATGCAGAAAGCATGGCTGGTTTTATTCACGTTAATGAAATCAGCGAAATGAAACTGTAATAGATTTATCAAAGCTCAGATGGATTTGCAGTAAATCAGTTTGATTCAGGCAATCAAACTGGACAATGGAGATAGTTTTCAGCTACAGCAGTGGATATCAGGCAGCAGCATGTGAGAAGTGCTGATATTCTTCTTGTGAGGATTTGGTGAACACCCGGTGCCTAGGCCCTATTCCCAGAGCTGGGCCTGCTCATTTTTGTCAGCTAAATGGTGCCAGTGACTGATAAAACATACTGCCTTCCAGTTAAACACCATATTCTTCTACCCCCTTCTCTCATCCCAGACTCTGTCTCTCTCCCCCTCACTCTCCTCTTCAATTTATGGACCGTGTGTTGCTGATTCTGGCTTGCTATACAGTGCACAAGCACATGAATTAGAACCTAAATTCACTTACATCAAACGGATTAGTGTTGAAATCCATCTGTCTGAGCTCGTCTCATGGCACAGGGCTTCAAGTAGCCATCCAACACAGGATGCTAGCTGGACAAAACATTAGAGAGAATATATTCAGCAATTTAAAAGAAAATTCTCAGATTAAACATTATTTGTCAACAACCCCTATTTAGCATCTATGAGCAGTATAAAAATAATTAATACATGTTTTATAACACACTATAAATTAGTTATAAGTATAAGCATTATAACTTTTCCTATGTTGACATACTTTATTACAATTGTGTTTTACTATATTGTCATTGAATAACAGTTTGTATAGCGGCCTGCAGTGATTAGTACAACTACATTCATAGACACTTATGTCTACTTACAACTACATTATGATGGGTTTATAAGCCATTCATTAATTGTGTATTTACTGCGTATAATACAATACTGAATAAGAGGACTTTAAGTAAATTTGTCATAGTTCAGCATGTTATCTAAAATGAATCCAATTGTTTTTCAATCAGAAATTGAACCAGTTGACAAATCAGGAAGTGACATTTTGCAGGCAATGGTAAAAACAGCCTGTATAGGAGCTGCAATGAGAGGATTTCACCAGCTATGCCAGTCCCTCCCGCCCCCCAGTCCTGCCTTACACTTTTTCAATGTACAAATGGTTAAATGACCTGAGCTCAAATGACATTATTTTTAAATGTGTTCTTAATGAGTCGTCCACTGTACAGTATAAATTCCAATTACATCCAATTAACCCCAATCAGAAGCACCTCATCTCTCGTCTCTTTTTTTATTTAATGGTTGGCTGCTGCTTCAACCATTGATTAGGCTGAATGAGCAGCACTACTAAATGACCACCTTGCAGGAGACGAGCTGTTAGCCTTAATAGAGACCGCCTGGTCATTACACCTCTGTGTGCACAGTCCCCTTCTTTTAACAGGCTAGATCAACTTTTATATTGGGGTCCGACGGCCTCTATCCAGGTTGATTTTGACTTTCGCCCATTTGCTTCAAGGGAAAATGTTAAGTAGAAACCTCCCATCCATGAACACTAGCCCATTATTTTCTAATTACAATGCATTTGGGTCCGGCAGTAGCTATGCATGATTATACACAACGCTTTTTGAATGTGTACACAGTGGAGGTGTTATGAAGCCAAATGTTATTGTGTGAATAACCTTGTGTCTCACTCAGTATTTAGAAATACACTCACAAAATTAAAAGAGAGAACAATTAGATTTGGGTGATATGCAAAACCAAAAATGTGCTTTTAATAACAATAACAATATGAATATAAATTACTCCAAAGACAGTTTGAGGATTTTGTCTGTGATCACAGCAGCTTACTTTATTTCTCATTGCTTTGGTCAGGATCAAGACAAGACTCGGCCCAACTGCAAGAGAGACACAGTGAAGATTAGAAATAAAAGCATAAATCCATTCAACATGAAGCATCCTCGAGTGATAAAACTGGCAGCAGACGCTCGGATAAGCCCTCCCACATACTCAGTCTTGAGAATTTCCCTGTTTGTGTTCTTTTGAGGAGTTTGCATTGCATAATACCCACGTGGATAGCAACAACAATCTGTAGATTAAGCCCAACAAAAGTATGCATTAGAACTCCCAGGGTGAAACTGTTTCATAAGTGCATTCAAAATACAATTCCCTCATAATTTGAGCTTTGTAAAAACAAAAAACGCCGCTCGTTTCTTAATGAAAGCACCCATAGTCGACATTAGAAGTGGATTAAGCAGAAGAGAAATAGAGATGCACAATAGGTCTTTGAAACAGCCTTCATATACAATTGTCACAGCAAAGCCAAACATATGAATCCCTCACTTTGACAGTGTGCAAAATAAAATAATTGCTTTATTTATAGATGGTGTGAAATTAAGCACACTTAAAAGCCTGGGACAGTATGGTTTAATCAACCCCCTTGATTCATGCTCACAATTCACACAGCAACTGAAAGCGGGGGTGTATTAAATACATTCCCTTATTACTCTATAAATGCAAGTGGCCAAGCAGACAAAACCCAAGTAATAAATTAATAGTAATAAAAACACCAACTGCCAGGACAGATACAGAAATCAACACGCCATTCAGCTTAATAAAATGCAAGACAATAACATTGCTTGGAACCAATCACATGCACCTACTGTAGCATATTTAAACACATTTAGTCTTGATTTGTATTTCATCTGGCATTGACTGAATTAATCTAATAAATATCAAGAATTTAGAATCCTTTTGGGGAGGATGATGTATAGATCACGTCTTACAGTACAATTGCATCGTGAAGTCCAATTGCATTAAAGGGCCAGTTCACTCAAATATCAAGACACATTCTAACACGCCCCGAGTGGTTCTTAGTCGTACAGACAGTTTTGGTTTTGAAACATTTTGTACTACGGCATACATCACTACCCCATCACTGTGATGGTGAAACACATTGTGTTCATCCTGTTTAAAGAATAAAAAAAATAAAAATATTACGTAATTAAATGTATTGTGTTGGCAGCAGAAAGCTTTAAGTCATATATAAAACCTCGGCAAATAAATACAACTATTGGCTCGATACTACAAGGGTTAAATGAGAAAATATGTGAATTTGGATGAACTCTTTAAATTAAACATAGCAAAAATATACAGCCGTTAACACTCAAACACAAATTTTCTAATTTAACTCATTATTCAGTATGTCATTGTGTTCCAGCAGAACATTTCAGTTTGAGAGCAAGTTTTTTATTTTTTTTACAAAGTAGCAAGTAGCATATCCGTCCTTCAGCACCATTTTCAGATAAGACGGTAGCTGTAGGTGTAATTTTCTTTTTTTGTTGCTATTGACATAACACAACATGTATTATTAGGTGAATCTTATCCATGTTTGCAACAATTTGGGTTCCTATCTTTTATAGATGTAGCTATTTTTTTTGGCTTTAGTACAGGAAGATGATTGCCCAGTCGCTTTCTACAGCCAGGCTAAGAACATTTTGTTTTCAGCATCTAATTATTTTGTATTGAATTGCACAACAGTACAAAAATATTTATAAAACTTCAACAAAGGAAAACAAGTCTAACTGAAGCAAAGACTTAAATGCAACATTAAAATAACTCTGTCTTGTTAAGACATGGTAGCTCATGCATTACTAAAAGCACAGTGGAAGAATATATTTTGAGTATGACACACGTCTGCCACAGGAAGTGTACAGTGTAATGTGTTTTGACAGAGCTTCTCATTTAGAGCTGCCTAGCTCACACATTTAAAAGCTTTATGTTGAAAGGCTCACAAATAAATACAAATACTTCCCCCGAATACAGTGAGTTCACATTGTCTAGTGCAATGGACCCCTGAGGGAGAACAGGGGGTCCCCAGAAAAAAATGGGCAATAGATTATCTCCTCAACTGTAGCTGACAACTATATTATTCTGGTCTTAATCAGATCTAACAACCAAACATCTTCTCAGATGGAAGTCTCTAAAAACAAACTCTTGTTTGTCAAAATACGTGAAGATTATGACCCAATGTGTATCAAAAATCTAGGGGTCCTTAACACAAAAAGGTTGAGAACCATTGGTCTAGAAGTCCAAGATTATTGTAATATAAAAAAAATGGAATATAAACTTAAATTCTCTGATGGGTTGGCCTTAAATACATCCCTTTCACAATGCGCTAAACCACCTTCACTTCCAGTTATACATCATCAGCACGATACTTTCTTATACTGACGGATATTCATTTTGAACTTCTGGTTCATCAATGAAAGCCAGAATTGCAAAATCAAAAAGTCCCCTAATTGCTTAGATTCTACCAGAATGTGTCATCAAAATGTGTCAACACTTCTCCCGCCATGGCTTTAGACATCTCATATAAGTAGAATCCACTTCTACCTATGGCTGATGAAGCTCTACACAGGAAGACACAGGGTGTATTCTCATATTAATTACACTCTGTAAGGGATATAAAAAGCATAGATCATCATATAAAAGTGTGGCCATTTGGACAGTGAGTGGAGGATATTTTTTAGTCCATTTCAGGATTGAGGATGTCTTGAGATTCCCATGACCTCCTGCTTCAATAGCAAGGGCCTTATCTCCGGAGGGTCAATTACCATTCGCTTTTTGCTTGATCTTGTTTGTTTAACTTGACACAGTGAAGAAAGGCCTGACATTGACCAGAATCCGCTGCATTAATGTGTTTCATGTTCTGCATTCATCATTGTCACCGAGCTGGAGAAGACTGCCGGTGTCACAGGAGGACAGGAAAGAGGGTGTGTTTTTGTGTGTGTGCAGTAAAGAGAGGCAGCAGGAGAGGAAGATATGTGTGGAGGTGAAGGGAGAATGCTTAATTTCTTCACTCACGTCTTTTTTCGCCTTTTAAAAGTGAATCGCACTTTTCATTTTCATGCACTGTATTTTCTGAATACGTCTGAACACTGACGCTGTGGTAGAGATACAAGAAACCTAAGATGAGTCACACATTTATGACAAAAAAAAATCCACTTGAATAAATAAATATCGGGTCAGCATCTTTGTAATCCACTTCCGGTCTTGAAATGATAATACGGTTTCCTCCTGACATTATTTTCAACCCACACTGCTTTGTAGGGTCAATCTAAATATTCCAAAATGCTATTATGTCAATCATGTTGTACTTGTATGTATCTATTCATATTTAAATGTTAATTTTCCAGGCTTAGCCGAGATTGACAAATTATCCATTTTATAAATGGACTTTGTTCTAAAAGAGCATTTATGCTCCGCCAACAGTATAAAGTAAAATAAATAAGAATAAGTTTCAAATATTGCAGGGATCAGGCATATTTTTTTGTTTATTTGTTTGTTCTTGTTTTTTAATAAACCTGCACATATTTTTGGCCACTAGAAAAAACAAGGTGGAACACAACACTGACTTTGAAGTTGATATGGCAAAAATGTTAGGAAACAGATGCTAATTTATACATCCAGTATGAACATTAATTTGGACATGAGTTTCTGGCTCATTCACACCTGGTATTAACATGTGGTCTGAATCTGGATACGTTATTGACATTAGATGGGTCTTTGTATTTACAGCTGCTGCTAACATTGTTTCTAACATCTTTTAAATGTTCTGAACACACTTACACCTTGTATTAACATGCATTTGAAAAAAATCTAGATAATTTATATAAATACAGATATAATTGTAGTGTAACTGGGTTATGTGAATCCAATATTTACTCTTCCTTTAGCTCCGTTTTGCTCTCCAACAACTCCCAAGGAAAATATCTGACTCTTTAACTGCTTAATGCTCCACAATGTTCCCCAGGTAGTCGCTAACTGTGTCTCTCTCTGCCGAGAGTTTCTGAAAACGATGCCGATGAGAGCGGAAAGAGTGAACTGAACCAGCTGTGGGCTAGAGAAAAAGAACAATAAGCGTAAAGACACTAAGATGCACAATTAGAGGCTAATTCTCTGAATGTTAGGCACTAAGGGTGATGACTTTCACAAACACACTCCGTAACATTATTCATTGTCAAATATGGAATATGGCAGCATTAGGTATGTACTGAGGAACAGCCTCTAATAGACGGTCAGGTTGGGTTTAAATGATGTAAACGGTCTCAGGACGGCTCCACACTAAATGGGACATTCTAACTGTAACTGAAAAAATGTTTGATGTGTATTTAAGAGTTTGACTTCTCTCTTCTTCATGTAGTTTAAATAAGGTCAGTGAAGGGAAGGTAACGCTGATGTATTCTGTGCTATCACATGGCCAGTTTGGGCTAGTCTTCATTAAAGCCTGTAATTACCATGAACTTTGTTTGGCTCTCATTTACTACCTCGCCATCCTCACTGCAGGGCCTTAAGGTATTTACAAGTACTGCCGACTGTTGTTCCACATAAACCCCAGAAGCACCACTTATCGATTGTTGTCTGACAAGCTCAAATGATCTAACTAACTCAATAGTTGAAAACTCCAGAGACAACAACTGGAAAAGTGAAAGTGAGACGAGAGACTGGGTGAAGCACATCTGGAAAAAGTCCCCCAAAAATCTCAGAGCAGGTTACGCGCAGAACAAAATAGGCATTTCATATCAGAAATGATGAAAAATTCACATGAATGTCTCTTCCGTATTTGCTGTTGCAGAAATTAGTGTTTCATTTAGAAATTGTGTTGACAGAGCCTCCCACACAAGCTCTTACAGCAAACCCACAGCTCAATTAGTAGTGCAGCAGGGTTCACTTGGAGAGACCTGTCACTAGACGAATTGCAGTTTACAGGTAATCCATACTCTTCCCATCAAACTGAGGCGAACTGGCTTTAACTAACGACAGGACCAAAATGTAGTTCTGTTTGTTACACCCTAGTGGCTTGGGAACACCACTGATTGAATGTGTACACAGAAAGTTGTTTAAGCACACTCTTACTACAATACCACAGAGCAGGGCTCGGACATTTTAATGAGTTTTTCACAACATACAGTGTAAATTTCATGAACAATTTTTGTCAGCGTCAAAATAGATTTTTATTCCCTGTGTTTGACTGTATTGCGCTCGGTCCATCTAAACTCGGCGTTGGTGGAAACATTACGGTGTCTTCGTGACATTTCTATACTACGTATCGCAGTAGGCGCTGAATAATTTCCATAACTTTCTCAGGTTTGATCATAATCACAGCGTTCAGTGGAGAGACCAAACATGTCATTAGGGGTACAATCACAGAAGAAAACAACATAGATGTGCTGTTCTCGTTACCATCTGGAGTGCCGTTACTGATCCTGCATATCAAACTGGGAGAGTCTGAGTGTCATGGTTACTGAGCTAAAAGAGGATCAACGACACAGGGCTTCTATGAAAGGAAAGAAATCTAAAACCTCTCCACTTCTCATAAAGGCACATCAGAGAAACAACGCCCACTGGTAATAATCAAATATGAGCGTGTTTGTTCACACATACACACACACACTGATCTCTACCTTTAATCTCTTTTTAACATCCATGGTTGATCAAACCTTTGATTCCTTTACAGAAATGTATGGAATCTCTTCATGTACTAGTCAGAAGAGAACCGAGGAACAGCATGTAAATGGCCATAAGGGACCGTTTAAGATTATGCTCCATCCATGTTAAAGATTCCCATATTTACAACTTGTGATTTTGACTGGACAATTTAAGACGGTTGTATGATAGCAGAGTTGACTGTAAGGGTTAAAGTACTGTACATGGTGAATACAGTACTATATCAGAAAAATAAGTTTACAATTATCTTGAATCACAGACTTTGGCTTAGTGAGGCGTCCATATTTGCTTATTATTAAAGCTAGTTGAGGTAGCATTGGAGTAAGATGATTTACATTACATTACATTACATTACATTTCATTTAGCTGACGCTTTTATCCAAAGCGACTTACATTTACAAAAGTTATTCAACGAAAAAAACAGCACAGTGGTGTCAACGCTTTTCCAATGGATGTAGCAACACTGGCTGCAAAAGTCGCTAAAACTAGCAAGACAGTCGCCCAGTCTGCAACACTGACGCCCCTCCCTTCAGGCTTCCCCAAAGCCACTCCCTCAAAATTAAAAAGGACATGTCTTTTGTTAGTACTCACATCTGCTAAACTAGCAGATTGTGAAAAGACACCAGAGATGTTCAATAAATGCACAGATAGAATACGCACAACGGGTAGGCATACACGCAGGTTGTCCGATCGTTTCTTTTGGCTCTAATGAAATGATTATAAGAGCTCATTATGGTCCTGCAACTGACATGGATATCAGATGTTTTATTTTTTATTTAGCATTTGATTTATTAATTGCTGTCGGGATGTAAAGAGAAGTTTCTAAAATACATAATGCACCCTATAGCTTAAGCACTTTGTTGGCTATATTAAAGCACAGCGGACATAAACAGAAATAACACAGCTAAGAACCCATGTACTATACTTTCCAATGTTTGCATGATCCAAATAATAATAATAATAAACAGGATTTGGGTTGCAGCTAAGGATTATTTTCAATATCCATTAATGATTTTGCTGATTCATTTTGTAATAAAAATATTGTTATTATTGATAGTATGGTCTCAAAGACACCAGGGAAAAAAAGTGGAAAAAAGGCCCTGTAGAATTTCCAATGTGATGATTCAACTGTGTAAATCCCAAAGATATCAAATGTACTACAATGTAAGGCCAACCTTGACCATAACATTGGAATTTACTCAAATATTTGGAATACAAGTGACGAAACATTTGTTTGATAAAAATTAACTATCAAAATAGTTGCCTATTATAAATATATATATATATATATATATATATATATATATATATATATATATATACATATATATATATATATATATATATATTTTATTTTTCTCAATTTTCATAGAGCCTCACCAGCTGACAGGAGGTGAATGCACATGTGTCAGTTAGCTGTTCAGAGACGTCTTGTGGTGCTGCTGCATGGACACTCACAGAAGAGGAAAGGACATTCTGATCACTCAGTCTGACGTGCATTCATGTGAGAAGAGGATGACTTTAGTACTGTGAGGGCATTTGTAGCACGGGTGAGTTCTGTGGGAACTAAGACCTTAATCTGAGCAATGCTGGTACTAAGGCACACATATAGGGCCCATTATTTTAGGTTTTCATTTCTAACAATCTCTGAATTTATCAACATTTATTTTGAATAAATTGCACACAAATTCATTTAATTTAATAATTTACAAATCTGATGAAAAAAATGGCAGAGAAAAATGAGCGAGACACTGATCTTAGAAACTTCACTTGCAATGCATTCTAGAAAGTCCTTAAACAAAGAGTAGTTTCCTTCTCGTAAAGGCGCTGTGAGGAATGTCAGGACAGCAATCAGATCCAGGCCACGGCTGCACGTCAGACGACTTATTAGGGAGAGAATGACAGGAAGGGCAAGGTTTCAAGTACGCTCAGTAGAATCAAACTGTATCAAAAGTACTGCTCGGTAGAGTGCTAATAATAGACCAATACAAACAAAACTCCCGACAGGAATAGAAAGATCAAAACAATGCCTATTTAGTGCTCATGCAGGCAGTGTGAATGGCTTTTGTGTGGTGCTTATTATTGCAATCTCAGTGTAGCAACGGTACAGAGCAAATCTCAGTAATTAACCTATGGTAATGACAAAAGCCAATTTATGGCTCTTAAAGATCAAATGTATCTGGGTTAATGTGAGGTCAATCTAATGCATGTGCGGGAATAACGGCGCTGGAATTGAAGTAGCTGGTTGTACTGGGATTACTGCCAGTGTGAATGGGCCTGTCAAAAATATCCATTCTAAATAGACAGTAATGCACAAGCTGGTGTCAGGCTTAATTTGACATAAAACCTGTGCGCATTGTAAAACACATTTGTAAGCTAAAGCACTGGTCTTTATTAAGTACGGTGAGCTAAACAGAAGACAGACAAACAGCTTTTTTGTGTCATTCTTAGACAGCTTGTTTGCACTATTGAATGTGTTTGTTTTGAATATGAAACGTGACTCTTCTGCTCTCTTTCAGTCACATGCCTCACCATGAGCTTCACAATTCAAGGAAGAGCCTCCTCTGCTGCCTGCAGGCTTAGGAAGCCCCGCGGTGTCTCACAATGGCTGTGAATACTGTACAGACTCGTTTGCAGCGTAATGTACTTCCAATGCATTGTAACCTGGAGATTCCCATGACTTGAACTTTTTGGTACAAGGCTCTGTCCCCCGTTTCCACTGTGTTTTACGAACTAAAAGGTTTCAGACATACTTCATTCGAGGGCGAGCACAGCTGTGGGACAGAGGTGGTGTTCATACTGATTTTCAATTAGCTTTAATTGTCACTATCATTAAATTAATTGAAGAGTGTATGATTGTGACGTCGCTCCCTAAAGTTCCAGGAACTTAACCTAACACCTAACGCAGACAGAAGACAGTGGAAACTAAAACAGCACACAGGTTACTCAGTTCCTGCAGTAGAAACGGGGCTAGAAGACCCCAGAGCAGCTACGGTTAGTCAGACGGTACAAAGATCACTCATATTATCAATACATAATCTGATCCCGCTGTCAATATGCCACCTTGCTCTTTGAAAGGGAGTTTCAATCTAAGCCGTGTCAGCTGCAGGCCACCGTTACTGCCTTTGCAAGACATCCCTGGATTGCCATAAGTGATCCTGAATTCTTCTTTGGTAAAGCTTTTGACCACTGATCTTAATTATTTACACTAGCTTCCCACCAAGATCAAAATCTAATTGGAGATTCCCGTGAGGTCTTCTATGTTCAGGCCCCCTCCTACGTTAGAGAGCTACAGTACCGTCTGCCACCCTACATCAGGAGGCATTTGAGGGCTTTTGAGGTTGCGGCTTCTGAAGTTTAGAACTCTCTCTCTCTTTGGAAACATTTTGCGGTCATGTTTGTTGCTTCTTTTTTAAATTGTGAATCACGTTGTGACATCTGCTTGAGAACGCTGCTGTGAAATGAACTCACTTACTTTTCTCAGGTTGTATGAGCTCTCCTGACCACTTCGTAGGCCTCAGCCTCGGTGGGCAGAGGCCAGATGTTGGGCCACCTGGACACAGCGACAGACAAAACAGACATTAGTTATTCAGCCAGACTCCAAACAGAGCCTACTGACAGATCATGGCTCCTGGGGAGTTATGCTGCATTTAAATAGCACCTTTTGATATTAGATCAATACGACGGATTAACAGTCAAGTCACTCATGGGCAGATGCGGCGGGGAGACAGCATGCTTTGACTGTGATACATTATGTGCCAGAACTAAACAAAGAAGTTATTTCAATTCCAATGGTTTTGTTACTTTTTTCACAAAAGGTCAAGCGCTGTCAAAAATATCAGCATATTGACCTTTTTAAACATTCCAGAAACATCGGGATCATAGATTATGCTTTCTTCCCCTCTTTCTGGCTAACAAAGGGTTAAAACTCATTCACACCAAAGTCGCAGGGGGCTGCAACTCTCTGTGCTTGTCATTTGCAGGTCGTTGGACAGTCTAACATGGCATGTACTGTCCTGGTGATATGTGTGTATTACCAGGAGGACAGAGATACTGTACAGCTTGACAGCAGGCCCTGTTACTTCTTTCAGGCTTAATTTCATTTTTTTTTTATCCTGGACCCTAATTTCCCATGTTTTTGTGTCTAAGTGACTAATGGGACAACAATTTCTGAAATTGGTTCAGTATTGAGCGAGAGCGCAGCAGACACACTGGTTGCTAATCCACTCACTGTCCAACACCTACACGGGTTAGGTTAATAGTCCTTAGTTTACTGTGCATTTAGGATACGACTGTCAGTATTACGTATTTATCTTGTTGTCAACTGTTTCTATATTTGGCTTTCTCTCCATTGTTGTGATTAAGAACACATAAATGAGTTACGCGGTTGCACTGTGACATGCTCCTTCATTAGTATAAATATGGGCACTGTAGGTTTGTCAATCCCACAAAAAGCTTCCAGCTAGTCTAAATATTCACTAGCACATCAATTGTGTGTTTATCTGCGCCTGAACATATCAACATATGCACTATTTCTTCCTGTTTGAGCATTAGATCATAGAAAATACAGTATTTTAGGAAATCACCTCTTTAAAAAAATTAAAGTAGATATTTGGGAATTGTTGAAAATTAGAAAACTATGTGATATGTTATGTTGACCATAGTAGGGATAGATAGGAACATCCAAAACTGCTGCTTTGAGTCAAGAACAACACTTTCCTTGATATACTGTAAGTACACCTCAGTGTTGTCGGTGTGGTTGTTAACATACTAACATACAAATTGTGTCAATGCACTGAAAGTTGACCTAGAGTCTCTGCAGCCGGCGAAGGGAAAAAAAGCCCCTTACTCAGCCAATACTGGGTGTGTATTAAAATAATTGAAATTCACAGCATTCACACAATGGAATTACTCAATATGACTAATTAGATCAATATATAAGAATTATATTATATCTAATTAAAATCTTGTTGATCATGTGTTACCACACATAGTGGGACTGACACTTGCCGGTCATCAGTTCTAATGTCGACATTGTTGTTCTTGCAAAAGTGTCCTTGACGTTAGGCTTTATGACTGGAGGACAAAACCACTCTAGGATCCAACTCTCCTGTCTTAAACAAAGACAGCAGGGACATGTGAGTCCACGAGTATAAACATGAGGACACCTACAGTACAAAGACACACACATCCTGCAGGATATGTGCAACATGAGTGTGTCTGCATGTGTCTGCGTGCACACACTCATTCCTGAAGTCAGTCGTCTAGTCTCCCTATTTCACCGCCACAGAAGGAAAGTAATCGAGCTCCAGCTGCTGCCTCTCAATAATCAATTTTATTTATATGGTAGTGACATATAAAGAATTAAATATTAATACGCTATTGTGTATCGATTGAAAAAATACCTGCCACCATAATGGGCTCGTTGATATTTCCGAATAAAACAATGACAGACTCGTTACCAAAGGGCATTTTTTAAACATTTATGACAACAGAGTAGCTGTGGAGCAGAAGGCCTCACATGGGCAATAAAAAGCATGCAGATGAAGACAATACCCATTTATAGTTGTTCAAAATGAAAGTTATACATGATGAACAATGTCCCTCGAGCTGTATTAACCTTAGAAGACCTGCCACAATGGATTCAAAAGTCCAATTGATTATTTTGATGGGTGAAGAGGTTCAACTAACACTTGTCCCAAATGCTTACAAGTCAGTAGTGTACAGATCCTATTGAATGAAGACAATAAAACACCTCATGGAGAATGTTAATGTAAATGATCACAGCAAACGAAGGGAAGATGTTCCTTTGGACGTGGGGGCTAAAAGATTGGACTGGAAAGTGTTTCATTCTTTAATTCCAGAGGCAGAGTGAGCGACACTGATGCCTCCTTTGTTTCGGCTGACTCATGGTTTGGGAATGGAACTGTTGTGTGCTGTGGAAAGATTTCAACACAAAAACAGAAATGAGAGTCCACTTCAGGCTGCAGGAACGGAACAAAGAGAGTCTTTAAACATGCCAGTCTAGTTAGTGGAGAGCAGAGTCTGACTGAGTACAGTGGAGTGGAGATGTGCTGCTGGACATGCAGAGACTGGTGTGACTGTGAGAAGCCATGGAGACCCATTTCCCTTCAGGGAAAGACTGGGGGAGACATGGGCTGTCCACTATAGAGGCCAGTAGGTCTTTGGAGGTGTCACCTCCACACAATGTGGCAAACCCCTCTGGTATGACCCTTCTTCACACTCCCCCATCCCCTTCCTTCCATATTCTTAGACAAATGAGTGAAGACCCCGGCCCGGGCACTACCACAGGCAAGGACGGAGACCGTGTGGACTCCGCCAGTCACGGCTTCTCGCTCCATCACTTCACACTTATATCCCCCATGCTCTCCTCTGTCCCCTTCCTTTCCCTTTCTATTTCTCAGGCTTCAGGCTCTCACTGCTCATTTTGTGACTACAGGACTTTTACCAGGGTCTCGCCCAGACATACGCCACATGTCAGCCTGCCATCCGTGGCCACACTGCCTGAAGCCAGATGCAGTCTGAGGCTTGAAGTGGAGAACTACTGTGACACATCCCCAACAACCCTTTCTCTGTCGTATTCTCCATCTCTTACGGTGATGGAAGAAGCACTTGGATCCTTCACACAAGTAAAAGAACCAACACAACAATGTAAAAAATAGTCCTGCATTCAGAATTCTACTGCACATGTCATATTAAGAGTATATATCTGATCTCTTTCCACCTTTCTCTAATGTGTATCAATATGTGTATAACTGTCTCACAATCTCTCCCCTGTACCTCGCCATCCTTTTCTCTTCTTTTTTTTCTTTAGCATATAGAAGGCAGAGCTAATATTGAGGAATGCAAAAAAGAAAAATCCTCATGGACTAATCTTGTGCTGAGTACAGCCATGATAATGATGATGGATTAGAAATACAGCAGTGTATTGGGATTACATTGCTA
Source organism: Myoxocephalus aenaeus (assembly GCA_038501785.1). Classification (NCBI taxonomy): domain Eukaryota; kingdom Metazoa; phylum Chordata; class Actinopteri; order Perciformes; family Cottidae; genus Myoxocephalus; species Myoxocephalus aenaeus. Next base: position 815,239 of record JBAMJR010000187.1, read on the forward strand.
TTAACTGGCCAGGGGAGGAGGACGAGGAGGCAGACCAGTATCAAGCTAATCAATCAAATAATCGGGACAAGCCCTTGTCTACTAGAAACAATTAGACCACTTCTCCAAAAATCAATAGCCCTGCATTCTGTTTAGATACCCACTGGTCACTCATTCAATAAAGCCTCCATGGGTTTTGATAAGCCTGCCAGTCGGCTAGGGCCATTTGAGGCTCCAAGTGGGAACAAAATACATCAAACAGGCTCCAGGAAGGCCTCATAAAAATTGCAAATCGAAAACAATATAATTTCATGTGGCAAAGGTTATTTTTCCACTTGTTCATTATCAAATGTCTCATGTGAAAGCATTGCTATAAAGGGGAAAACAAATCTATTTTGTCTTGAGTGTTTGGGGAAAACAACAGCGACATGTATTATGTCTAAAGGAAAACAAAATAACGATGGAATCAAAGGGGTTCATAAAGTTGCTCTGAGAAATAGTCCTGGTAGTAGAGGTGTCTCCTGTTTCCAGCACAGCTCCCATACATAATTAAAGCAGGAATTTGTATCTGTCTGCACTCTGTGGCCTCCTGATGAATTAATATCTGGTGGAAGTCCTACACAGCCATCAGATTAGCTCATTTATTTCTGTCAGCTGCTTGCTCTATCAGCTATTTGTAAATTATTGAGGGGGGGGGGGGGGTGTAGGGAGGTGTGTGTGTGTGTGTGTGTGGGTGTGCGTGTGTGTGTGTTTGTTTGTGTGTGTGTGTGTGTGTGTGGGGGGGGGGTAGATTGTTGGACATATATTTATTACTGACTGTTATGAATTAGGTCTGATTCAAACGTCCAGGCTGTAGTGCCACAAGTGTAAGTGTACAGTGATCCCCCCCCAATGTTATATTGACATTGTTGTGATAGTTATACCGTAGTGTCACAGCAGCATAACATGCCGACACAGCAGAGACATTCATATGCCAACCTCTGCAGATTCCATGAAGATCTGCCAAAATAAACACACCTGCTGGACAACATGGAGGTCACGATCAGTTAAGTTTGTGTGTGAACATCAGTTTGTTGAGGAGTTGTTGACTTCAGTCAGGATGAAGGTGATGTCCTCCTCCACTGGATGGCTTACTGCGTGTGGGTGTGTTTGGGCATCCTTTCCCAGGAAGAAGATGACGTGACGGGATGTTGTCAGGACTGAGGTAGTGTGTGTTATGTGCATGGGAGGGAGCTGGGGTAGGGAGGGGAACAAACAAGAAGACTGCATTAACCTTTGGTCTGCTGGGGAGGGGAGGGCACCAGCGGGCCCTGCTGGTTGAAGGGACACCCCATAATCAGGCTCCTGTCAGTGCTGTTTCCAGGAGATTAATTCAGCTGGTTTCAATTCCAGCCGCTGCTCCCCTAGCCTCAACCCGGGGTGCACATATTGTCCTGTTTAAAACACATGCACGTGGCACTGACTCAATTTAACACCGGCATAGCTGAGGCGGAAGGCTGGGTCGCAGGAGTAGCCTTCCTCTCTTGCAAACACAAATAACATGCATCAACAAGAAATCCCAGCTCTGGCCAGGCAGAAAGGAATCAAGAATGGAGTTACAACCTCCACAAGAGGAAATTATGTTTGATCAGACTGGGCCACTAAATTACACACAGGAGATGTAAATCTTCTCTTACAGTTAACAAAATGATTACATGATGCCATGACACTCTCCTCCGCTGCGGTGCTCATTTCTGCTAAGCACCTGCTCCGAGCCATCCATACCAACAGAGCTGCCAGACAGTGCCTGGTTGTTGTGGCCAGAGGCTGAGGAGACTACTGGCGCTAGCTAATGAACTGATGAGATGGCAGCGCTAAGGAGCAGGTGATACAGGGGGACAGTGACAGAGATGTAGGGGCCCTCCGTTACTTACCTGTAAAAGCCTGGGATGACGATGTGCACCCCAGCACTGAGCTGACAGATGTCGGGGCTCTTCTGATCATCCATTTTCCGCAGCGCGTCTGTAAAAGGTCCCGTGGCATTGATAACACATTTGGCTCTGACATCAAATTCCTGCCCTATGAAAGAAAACAGCATCAATCACCAGGGGCTATTCATCTGTGGCTGGTGACAAGCCGGATTATTAATTTATCAGCGAACGCCCCCCTCTCTCCGTAATAGAGTGGCTCGAGTGTGTCCATGGGAGACTTCCCAGGATTGTAATTAATAGGAAACAGACATACCTAATTTCCCTCTTGCCTCTTTGTGTCACAGAGTAGCTCAGTGGCAGTGACTGAGGGAGCCTTTTGAAATTGTGGAAGGGAAATGTTTGTTAATGTGATGCTTGATGTTGACGGGCTACTGTACATAATGGGACGCATATCAAAAGATACCATGAGGATAGCAAATGATCTGTTTTGACAACAAGATGAATGACGGACTACCCTTTGTGATTTGACATGTGATGCTGCCACTGCTAAGAGAGAAGAAGAGGAGAAATGCCTCAAATTCACATGTTTTCAAAGAAGAAGAAAAAAGACAGAGAAAAAAGAACTGATGACAAAACGGTACCTATTATTCTTTCACTCTAAGCCGTCCCCATGTGAGGCCCCCTTCTCACATTATTAAAGTGAGACATCTCCTCCAAGAGAACACTTCCATCTTTTAAAACATCAGGGGGTGGTCATGTGTTGAGATCCTCAAATCTTGGTTATTCATGAAATGTTTCAGAATACCATCTTTTACCCTTAACTGCTTTATTCTTCCAAAGCCAGCCCTATGCATGACATTTAAAAGGTAAGTAAGGCCATTTGGAGTACGCTAATTCCGTCTTATGTTCCTCCCTACCAGATCTGAAGCAGCCCTCCGCGCCATAAAACGCTTATAAAATATTAAAAGCCTCAGCATTAGATGTGCAATGACTATGTGCAAACTAGCACCGAGCAAGAAGTGCTGGGAGGGCCCCTGGTGTGAGGGCTATAGAGAGAGTGGGAATAGAGTGAGGCAGGAAGGAAGGAAGCGGCTTTTGTTGGATTTACCTGTGATCCCATCCCTGCAGTGCGCTCCGCAGACCCTCTCCTTCCCCGTCTGAGGGTCTGCCCTCTTCAGTAGGTGCACCACTTCAGTGTAATTGGCTATGGCAGCCCCATACCTGGCAGCAGTGAGGGCGATGGCGAGGTTCATTCGAGCATCGTTGTGTTGTCCTGCAGCGGGGGGACAGGACCAGAGCAGGGGGATGTGAGTCACCCCGAGCTTGTGACTGGTGGTATGGAAGTGTGTCGGAACCGATATGTCACATCTGTCCCTGTCACTTTGCATCAGCGCGATGGCTGCTCTGGCCACACAAGGAGCACACTTAAAGCCACAGTGGCCCTTTGGCCTGAGTGCGGGCCCCCCGACCACCCCTCCCCTCTCCTGCACTGGGAAGGGGAACTGCTCCTTGGGAAAAGGCAGGAAATACAGGGATAAGGAATAGACGCATCAAAGCCTGAAACATACCAGTGCAGAGGTAGGAGCTGACAAACCTGTCGTTTAACAGTGTGTTTTTGCCCGTGTGTGACATGTGAGTTATTCCTATCATTAGAGGATTCTCTGTTCATATTCATTTATTTCATCACATTTCTTTTTATTTAGGCTCCCACCTACATGTTCAAATAAATACACATTCTACATATTTAAATAGAAATAAAACCAAGACATCCTACATTTCAAAAAGAAAACCACATCCCTTCCACTGCTAATAATCACATTATTCAATATGTCAATAGGACGATAAACAGCTCCTGACAGCGGCTGATCTGCTTTTCCAGCTGAAGATGCCGTGGCAGAATTCTTTTAATGAACAGAGAAATCTAATATCAAGATTTATGGATTAATTCCTCTTCAGCTCTAAAATACCAGAGATCTATATTCCAAGTCACAAGGTCACAAGTTTTGTAATTTAAATGAAAGGGTCTAAAAGGTGACAAATGAACAAAGCCCAGTTTCATTAGGAAGTGATTCTTATGTACATCTTTGAAGATTTATTGCCGGACAATCCCTTGGTTCAAAAGTAAAGAGAGAATAGAGATGATTAATCACTTTTAATGTTGGTGTCTCGGGTGACTTTCTTTCTATTTGTTATTGCCAGGGAAGTTCAAGTCCTCATTGTTGGCCGGGGAAAATGTTGCTAGTTTGCAGGAATGAGCAGGGTCCTTTGTGCCCTGATTTATTTTACGTTTGAGCGACTTGAGGCTAGCTAGCTGGTGGGCTCTGCTTAATGCTACGGCACGCTGGAAGCCATTCCCCCAGTACAGGAAATAAATAAATAAATTGAAAACAGAAAGTAAAAAAAACAAAAAAACAACAGATTTAAAGGCCACATTTTAGAATGAATTACATACAAGAGTATGCACCCTGCCATGATGTATTAGGAAGACCATGAAATCCACTTCTTCATCTCTGTAGGGTGAATGTGACCATTAGGTGGTTAGCAAACTTATGCCACCGGTGGTGTGTGCACACATGCATACACAAGTGCACACACACGCACACAGCCCAGACTTGAGAGCGGCTCGGCCCCAGTAGGCAGTGTCTGATCCTTGGTGATTGCTGAGCCTCCTAATGACCTTTGACCCAGTGATTCACAGCTCTCTGTTGTGAGCCCGTCACAGATTGGCACCGGGCAAAGAACAGGAGCATTAATACTACATTAAATGTCAGGAATTCAAGGATTAATCAGATCGCGGTGCCAGGATTTATGAATGAACAGCATACGACGGCTATAATAACCTGACACGCTGAGGAAGATAACCATAATGATGAGGATAATTATCATCAGCAATTAAAAGCCAGGATGGCCAAATGACAGAGCAGAGCTAAATGAGCATCAAAGCTCTCTGGAAGAACAGGAGCGGCCCCCCTTCTCCTCCTCCCTTCCGCTCCCCTCCCTCCCACCCCACCCCTACCTCCGCTAGGCTCACAACACCACGACTCATTCCACCCTCCTGGAGGTACAAAACTCAGTGGAGTGAGAGGAACTCTGTGGCTGGACAAAAAGCTGCAAAATGACAGAGACAATAATGACAATGAATGTCATGTCTCGCAGTCATAGAACCAGGGATGCTTGGATGGGCTGACTTGTCCAATTAAATTGTTACAGGTACAGTGGGAAATTAAGTTATTATCCCAGATGCTTTTGTCAATTACTCCTCTAGCACAAAGACGAAGGGAATGATGTATAAACACACAACAAGATATATTATATTTCCTTAAATGTATCAAAGTTTAAATACGGCCCCAAATTGTTGCTTTATAACATTACCAAAAAAATGTAGATGGTTGATTAATATGTCTGTGTAATTTCTTACTAAACTCTATGTTTGTAAAGACTACGTTTTCTAAGGCTAAAAGATGTCGGCATGTTGAAACTATCTGATCATGATGGCTTGAAAAATCCTGAGGAGATGAACCCGAGCAGTCAAAGCCCGATCCCCAGTAAAGAAGGTCAGGACAGAGAATGTCACTGCCATAATGTACCCAGTTGCATATGGGAAAAGGGGTGGAAAAGACAGCTTGAGGAAAAATTAAATACATGTTAGTGGTCTAAGTTTTGTATTTATTATTTGCTTCTGCACTTTTATAGGATTTTAAAATTGTATTGCAAAACCGTGGATTGATTTTCATATTTCCTATCCAGATTTTGCTGCTTTCTAGAAGTACAAAAGAAAACTGCTATAAAACAAATATAAATAGCTCATGTAAAATACCCCCCCTCTCCTACTTACTTCTGCTAAATGAATAAGGTTGACAGATCACTGCTCAGATAGTGGCCGTATTCCCTGAGAAGTATGTTGCCTTTTTGCAGTACATGGGAATCCACATATCCTTAAATGCTAAATGAAGTCTGACAGATAGCCTAGAGAAACAAAGTTGGGAGTTTGCAGCTACAAGGGAGACCTTGAGTGAACAGGACATGCTATGTACACCCTGGCTAACAATCAACATATGCTTTGTTTTTCTGATGCCAACACAAGGCACATATAGCCTGGAGAAAGATGGATCCTGGGACTGGTTGGAACGCAATGCCTACTGGCTATTTTCTACTTTAAAAAACATGGTGTTTCTAATTTGTTTACGCTCACAGACAGCAATTACAGGGCAGTGTGAGACAGAGGATTTTTTTACTGAGAAAGTATGATCTAAAATTTAAGATTACTGACAAATAATAATTAAAAAACTGTATTTTGAATTAGCACACAGACTGTGATCTAAACATCTGTTCTGTACTGATCTCATTTTAATAATATCTCAATTAAAGGGTTGATGTTTGGGTTATAACTGTTAATGACAACAAATATGCCTTTTAAATGTGCATTCAGCTCCATAAATGGCTTACATTTGGTGAGATATTCTGATAAATTTTTCATCACGGCAAACCATACGTCTGTTGTCCTAAAAGTCAAACCACTAAACTTGTATTCCTCACACTTGTAAGTCAGGAAGAAAATACAAGTTTCGCAATCACACGAAAGAGATAACAAGACACATTTAGATTTTCATCATTTGCAGTCAGATTGCTGCAACGACCGTCTCCAGCTGTGATAAGTGCAATAATTTTTTAACATTGCAGTGATTCATACACTTTCATAGTGCGTGGTGTTGTGCACAGCATATTACACACTGAGGAACGATGTCATGATTTGAGGCTCTGAGCTTCTTGATAAACAATGGCATGGAGAGCAGGAGAACCAGCACCTTGCAATACCAGGAAAAGTTTGACATTGCAGGGTTGGTCTGTGTATGTGCTGTGGATCACATGTTACAGAGTCACACTCTTTTATTCCCCACTGTCTGCAGATTCCGTCTCCTGAACAGTGTTTGCAGCACTAAAAAGGACTTAATTTTATGATAGGCTTGAACTCTGGTTTGACTGATGATAGTTAGGTCAGATCTGGCTTTGTGCGAGTGAAGGAGGGGTTCTGGGATGGTGACAGGCAGCATGATGAGTTAAGACGCTGCCACGGCCCAGCAATGAGAGAGAAATCAGAAAGTCTCCTATCCCCCTCTCAGTAATGAGCCACACCTGTACACTGCTTTAAATACCAGAGAGAAGCTTTAAATGTCAGGTGCAATTAAAGCTTATGATTCAAGACTGCACAAATCAAATCAAGGCCCCTGAGTTCAACCAAGTCTGAGAGAGCAAAGGCGAGATGGTGCAGAGATGCCATGGAGCACTCTTCCTTTACCTTACACTTCAATGGGCCTCTCAGCCCAAAGGTGATTGTAAAGTTTACTACCATTCGGCTGAACTTCTCCATCTTCCCAACTTCATACCTTTATCAAGGGAAAGGTTTACTGCTCGTTCTGGTATATGGGGTGAAAAATGATCAGAGAATTGTTGAGGTGTGGTCTTACTTAAACACCTGAAGCGCTTTGGATAAGGGCGCTGACAGATAGGTGTGAAGGTGTGTTCATACCAAACGCAAAGTGGATTTTGGCCTTGCGTTACTCGTTTGAATATCGCTGCTGGAGTGTTTGTGAATATTCACCCTAGAACAGCCTTTTTGAGCACTTCTTTCAAAGAGGAAGAGGAGCTTACCTCCATTGATACCACATCCCTTCGCAACGTTTATTTCCAAAATAATCACTATTGCTACCTTGTACCTGTTGTGGAAATCAAAGAGATCAAAGAAACACTTTCAGGTTTGGATTCATAACATCATACTGAGGCACACACAGCTCAGTAAATTGCACTGCCTTGTCCAGAAACTGCTTCTGGATGACATCACAGCAATGATGGGCTTTCACGACACAGCGTCACAAAACTTTTTGCTCGAGTTGAAATATTCAAAGTTGTGCGGATGCACCCTTGCATTGACTCACGTCTGGTCTGAACACACCTTGATAGTCAACCGACTGGACTTTACATGGTGTGGTCATACAGAGTCAAAATGGACCATTTGTCAGATATTAAGTATATTGTAATTAGGGCTAAACTAATGACTGTTATTATAATTCAATATCTCAATATCGTTTTCTTGATCAATCAATCAATCGTTTCATGACTGTCAAAAATCTCATGAAAGTTTCCCTACGAATGCCTTTTTGGTCCAAGCAATAATACAAATCTAAACCTATTATATTTATTATCAGAGAAGATAAACAAAATCCACCAATATCACATCTGGAAAGCTGGAACAAGATAGTTTTTGTCATTTTTGCCTTTAAAAAGGACTTATTACTTGTTTCAATTTTCATTTAAATGACAGCAATGACCTATTACAGTTTACCTTGTCCTGCTGGTAACCGCACATTTTATTTCTCTAATAAAGAAACCAAATTTAATTCCTGCCGTTTAGTTAGTTATTAGTTAATTTTGAAACCAGAATAAGGCTAGATGTTAAGGCTAAATATTATGGCGACTGGAAGTCTTAAATTCCCAGTACAAAAAACAGTTGCTTTAATTTGCCCTCTGTTTCATCCAAGACATGTAGCACAGCCTACATTTTACTGTCGAGCTGCTGACTAGGCAGTTGCGTTTCTCGCAATCACACTAATTGGTCTCCTCTGCTGCTCACCTCCAGGACCCTCGTATGTTCATACAGATAGCAAAATAAGGCTCCTAAAGAAAACACACGCTGAGAATAATGAGATTTTGCATATACTGTGAAATGTAACAGAAAATGGTGACATTTCAGTTTGAACCTAGGTGACTCTTCTTAAACAATTCACAGACAAAGGAGGACACATAGGCTTCATTGTACCTATTACTGAGAGATCATTTTATGAATTAAGTCACAATATAAAAACAACAGAAGTCTGCTTAGTTGTAAAAATTCTTTAAAACAACTTCAAAAAATTCCAGGCAGGCAAGTCATTCAAGGAAAACATGTCACTGCTTCCCGTGAATGAAAAATGAACACGGGAGGGTAAATAAAGCAATATGACCAGAGGGACCAGGAATTCTGCGGATAAGTGTCAGCTGCGGAGAAAAAATGAAGCATTTACCTGTTTGTAATCCAATTTCATGATGGCTTTCTGTAGATATCGGACTCCTCCGTGAATGAGCTTGGTGCTCCGGCTGCTGGTGCCTGATGAGAAATCGTCTCCCTGCACAGGGGCAGTTTTGAGATTTGACAATGGGAGCCAAGGAAACACATCAACATTTGGATACTTATTGTCCCAAATCTTTAGAATGGATCAAGATGCTATTCACATATGCACAACTTTCCACTGTAATATTCATGACGAGAACAATATTGTGAGGCCATACATATTCCATTGGTTAAAAACAACAATCATTTCCACCAGTATGACAGCATGCATCTCGAAAAGGATCTGCATGTTCTGAGAACAGAACAGGTTTTAGAAACCAAACATAGAAAAAATAATTCTAGAAAACAATGTATCTCTTCTGAAAAAAATATATAAATGTATTTGCGGAAAATCTTAGGACTTCCATAACATTTTTAACACAGACATCGCTCTTAACTTTGCCTATTAGAAGCTTCTTTGCTGTCCCAGATGGTCTGCAAATCCCAGTTTTGAAAAGAAGAAAGGAAGAATAACTGAGGATTAGAAGGAAGTGTTTGAAACCCCCCTCTACACCACCATTAGACAACCCAACTAAATGAAGGGGCAAAACACATTTAAGAAGCCTTCTACCAGCGGCATGGATAATTGATTTGGTATGTAATGGTAACCACAAGTGGATACTTCTCTCATTGGAAGAGAACAAAGGAGATACCATTCATTTTTTGGGTGATTGGACTAAAGCCCGTAAAGGGGAGAAATCCTCCCAGTCTAAACACGCTGCTGCTCTAGACTTCATAGCAGACATGCGAAGCGTCTTACAGATCAAACCCCAGAGAGAGACGGCTTGGAAGCAACTCCATCACAATGGCAGGGAGGTTATGCAACATCAGGATGGAGAATGCCCATTTGTGGTTGCAAACGGGGGCTGAACAAGAGTCTGCCTTGAAAGATGCTCTCAAAAAGCTCTTCCCAAAAAACGATGGCAGTGGTGCTGTCGGAAAAAAGTGGCCTTTATCAGTTTATTTGCTGTTTGAAACCCAACACATTCCTTGAAAACCAGATGACTCTTTACAGTCAAAATCAACAATGTGTACTTTCAGCTGTAATTAGTGCATTTGTTGGAGAAACAGGTTTGCTTCAATTCACTATCTTTATACAAACTGTCTAAATCTGCACTGTAAATCAAAAAAGGTCAAACAGTGAAGGCCCCAGAAACTACTGGTGTACTCACACTAAATAGCTACTTGGAAGAGCAGTAACTCTCACTCTTCATTTTCAAACCAGAGTACAAACTCAACTATCACTCCCAGTGAGGGCATCTAACTGGATTCTGTGGCTCATACTCCACCGATAACACAATCAAAGTCCCGTGAGACCTTCATATGGCCGCTCTGAACTCTGAGCTCATCCACGTAGACGGTTTTTACCTGTTCAGCCGCCTCCATGTGTGATACATGGGCCAACAGCATCCATGCAAAAGAAAACCAGTCATTAATTTCATTGTCATGTGACTCCAGGGGACAGTACACATTAATAAATGTGTTTCATTATTATGCATATGTCTTTATATTCCTTATGATTGATTCAGGAAAAAAGAAGCCATGCATTTTCTGTGACAAAGCTGACAGACATCATCAAGCAATAAAAAACAATACATCACATGCTTATTTATATTCCACTCCCAATAACATTTCAAAATATTGTCTTTCTAGATTAATCACAAAATCTGCATGTGGCACGCAGATGGACAGCACTGAGACATGTTAACAAGGCAACTTGACTAATTGCAACACATGTACTTTGTAAATAAGATTATGGCTCAGGATTATCTAAAATAAGCAAAACAGAAAAAGACAAATGACAGCCATTCAGACTCTTTACAGAGGCAATAAAACAATCTACCATCTGTTAGAAAGAAGAGTGAACAGGATGCATAAAAAACTAAACTTAGTCCCTGCTCCTTAGTATTTATCCCATTTATGATCTGTAATACATACAATGTAATTCTGTTACAAGCATCATCTAATACGAGGCCAATTTACGATGTGTTATTCAACAAACATAGTCTGAAACCTCCCAATTATATTAATATGACTTTGTTAACAACACAACCCACTAGTACGGCTATAAAATGCAAGGCTCCTCCAGCACTGACAGCAGTTCCCATTACTGCCTTGTGGAAGGCCATGCCTCCTCCTGCAATGCACAGATACAGCTCAGTTGGTGATCAACAAGAAAAAGAGGAAAAAGAACAGCAAAATATCACTGTGTAGGTATTTCATGTGGCTGTTAGGCTGCATTCAGAATGTATCTGATCTTTTCTCAATGTGCAGGACTTTATTGAGGAAACATGCAGTGGTGGAAAGTAACTACGTACATTTACTCAAGTATTTGAGGTTCTGTGTAATGTTTATAGTTATACTGCAAAACTCACAGGGAAACGTTGTATTTCTTTACAATACATTTCACACCAATAGTATACTTTTCAGATTAAGGTTTGACATAAAACAACAAATGAGAAAATGAGAAAATGCAATGCATTGTTGAAGATTAAACCAGTGGTTCCCAACCTGTTGACAAAAAAGCAATGTCTGGTTGGTGCACCTTTCAATGTTTTCAGATGTGTGCTGTAAATAATGTAGCTAAAAGTACCTCCTGCTACAAAAATAAAGTGCTACATACGCACGATGCATTAGCAATCTAATGCATCGTGCATTTCGCTGGTGATGTTTGTGTACTTTTTCTTAGTTGCAATGGCGTTTTTATACATTATTGTATTGGCGCGTTTACTTTAGTAAAGGATGTGAATACCTCTTCTACCAATGGAAACATGGCTAGTGGCCGTGCCTATGAAGTTTACTTTATCCTAAACAATGTTACCATCTCAATACGGATCCTTCTACTGCTCTAGAACCAGGTCTGCCTCCTTACACCACAGTCTGAATGGTGCACTGCACTAAACTGAAGCCACGAGGACAGAAATCCTCCCATACAGCTGCTCAGAGGCAAAAGCCTTGCAGATTAGGCAAAGCTTTATCCAATTCCCTCATCATCCATTCTAGGACACTTTAGTGGGGCCGAAATGGAGTCGCAGCAAATTCCAGTACAAAAAGAAATCTGCCACAGCGAGCCCAGTATCAGCGTGTAACCTCGATGAGCAGGCTCATGTCTGTGCAAGCTGCTAAATCTACTCGCACCTCAACTTGGATAAGACGTAAACTGCTCATTCCTCATGTAACCAGAATAATTCAATAATTCTGGTGTTATTTTTTAGGCCAAAGTCATCAACACATTTTTTTTACCAGTGATCTTGTTAAAGCCCAATAGCCAGTGGCAATGACATGGTACATTTCCTGAAGCCCTGCATTCATAACTATTACAAAGAGATTCACTTTACACTATTAAGAGTCCTCTCAACCTTTTATAATTCAGATATATTATTAATCAAAGAGATTGACAAAGAAACTAATGGTTTGTCTGATTTTCACTGGGGCACAATCCAGCCAGCAATTGATTGTGGCACCAGGGACACCTGCAGCTTCAGAATACATTTTCACTTTCAGGAGGAGAGAAAAAAACATCACCACGAGGAAATATTGCCCCACCACATGAATATGCAGGGACTTGATACCAGCAGTGTCATTACTAATGTTGCTGCCAATTACAGAGCATGTCATGACACTGTGATTCATGAATATTCATCGTTGACTGATATAGACAGCAGCAGTATGCAGAGGCCTCTATTCCCATTTTACTGTCTCATTGTGAATGGTGAACAGGTACCTCCATCATACCATGGAGGCACCTTCCAGCTGCAAGACAAGCTGTTCCATAAGGCATTGCTAGTTAACAGTGTGTTATATAAAGGTGTATAAAAGTGATGAAGTGCTCCCTGGCTCTAAAGAGCAGGCATTAAAGCATATTAAGTAGACATTTAAGCTTGTAAAGTGGGAATCTAGAAATGGAAAGAAGACACTGAGCAAAGGGATGCCTTCGGGGTCGGGCTGTTCAATTCTCAGAAAGTTTGATACCTGCTGGTGCTTAGAAATTAAATGAGGTTTGTGCGAGGGACCAGCAGATTTTACAAACCTACTGGGCTTCAATTTAAGTGTGTGTAAGTGAGTGGATCAATTCCCTCCTCATTTCTATCCAGTTGCAGGGCTAACTAATGTTAAGTAGGAAGTGGATCAATCAGTGATTATGAAATTAGAAGAAGTGGAAAGCTCATTAGTAAAACCCATTTTCTCAGTTTTTTCAATTATGTTCATACCTTTGTTCAGTGATGTGCTTAAATGCCATTTTGAGGAAGTGGTGCTTCACAGAATATTTCCCTGTTCTACAACTATACATCTGCTCCTCTACACCTAAAAAACACTTAGAAAATACAGTTCTTACTCTACACGCTACTTCACAGGTAAGATATGCCATGCAACACATGAGATGGGCTGACTTAAAGGTGCTACATTCGATATTCAGAGAGAGAGAGAGAGAGAGAGAGAGAGAGAGAGAGAGAGAGAGAGAGAGAGAGAGAGAGAGAGAGAGAGAGAGCGCACATCCAAGGCCTGAATCGATCCCTGGTCGTTGTGGTTCAACCTTTTCTCACTCCCAATGCGCCAAACCGCAGCTTGGTCCTAGTTCCTCTGCTTCGGCTTTGCACAGAGGCACTCTTTATGCAAAGCACCCGACTTGCAATTAACTCCAATGTAAACACACCTGCATCATTATTACACAATCAGAGCAACTGAGGAAGAATAAAGTGCGAGATAGTCAACACGGTAAGCAGGGGTGTGTGTGTGTGTGTGTGTGTGTGTGTGTGTGTGTGTGTGTGTGTGTGTGTGTGTGTGTGTGTGTGTGTGTGTGTGTGTGTGCGTGGGGGTACTTGGCAGATTAAGGTGAGAATGTGTTTCGTGGTTATATGTCATACGCTGTAACCGATCAGCTACCAGATGTCGCCATGTTGAGAGCCGAATGGAGGCAATCTCTCGATCAATTTGGAATTATGCATCTTTGAGTCAAAGTAGCATTAACACAATGAATACATATGCCATTTAGTAAAAGTACAGAACTATAAGCAAGCAAATTGTACTTAAAAAATCAAACAAGTACTCATTATCTTAATCAGAAAAGTAACTACAGCACAATATTGGACTCTGAAAATGTAGTGGAGTGGAAGTGTAATGTAGGACATTGAAATACTCAAGTAGAGTAAAAGTGCCAAATAATTTAACTTACAGTACTTGAATTAATATACTTTTGTTACATTCCACCTCTTTGCATTAATGCCTCAATCATTGAACACTCTGAAAGATATAAGTATATGCTGTCCATACCTTTAATAAGTACTGATTTAGAAGATAATTTGTCAATATGGAAGTAACACTTCTAGTCAAGTATCTGAATACTTAATAACTGGAAATGACCACATCCAGTCTTCCTCCACTACATTAACTCATCAAAACAGTTGAGACTGTATTGTACCTTTCAAGCTGAAATGCAATCATGTTGCCACAGCTGTGCCACATCTGTAAAGACTGACTCTCCTGGCAAAGCACATGATTTGTGCGAGTGTAAAGGATCTAAGGATTCATCATTGTCAGATAACTGTGTCCATTGGAATGGATCCTTCCACGCAAGTGATGCTGATGGTGGCCCGTGACGTGAGGACCACTTGCAAAGTGACGTAAGCGCTGACGTATACAGGCTGGAGCCGCGCTGCGTTGCAGTGACGAAAAACCGTCCGGACTCAAAATTACTTTTGCGTTAAAAACTATATGGAAAACTGCCATCTGGAGCCAAATTAGAAAGTAGTTGGTTCATGATGAACGCGATGTTCATGTTCAGCGAGTCAAGTGTGATCACTGCTCACTTCCCAGTTCTCACCCTGAGGCGACCTTTCAGCCGCTGGTCTGACTGTAACTGAGATCCATAAGCATCCTGCGACATTGCCATGAAGACAGCGTCTATATGTTTTACTAATAAAGCGCATTTTTTGAGATTTTCGTGTTGTGCCTGTGGAGACAGACACAAGTGTGTGTGTGTCGGTCTGTAAGCCTATGAAAAAATATGTATATATCTCTCTCGCTCGCGCGCACACACACACGCACGCAAACGCGCGCCCACTCACTAAAATTGGTAATGTCAGTAGACATTTCCTCAAACAAAGTTACAAATATAATCTCAGGAAATGACTTCTGTGTGATTAAAACTAACTACTCACTTTCAAATGGCTGTCAATTAATTGCGCATATAAATGGGAAGTTAATTATTCTTCACTAAAACGGCCAATTAAACGGCTAATTGTGTTTTCATTCCAAATGGTAAATGACTGACAGAAATACAGTGTGACCACGTCCTGTAGTGTTTTTACTCACAAACTATAGTTTACATTGGTTATGCACAAACTGTATGCATATGTGTGGTCAGTAGATTTCAGCACACACGTTTTTGTGTTGACAAACTGGAAGCCTCCTGTAAAAAAACGCAAGTGAAAGGTGGTCTAATTAGCACCATGAGGCAAGGAGGAGGCAAAAAAAAAAAACTTTTACTACGTTATTTAGCTCCTGAATATTCACAGTGTGGAGAATTTGTAATGTACAAACCCTGCCACCAAGCCCACCTGAAAACGAATGGGCGTGAACAGCCTTAATGGGGTTAGGTTAATTAAAAGGTTAATTGTAAGAAACAGACGCTGCTTGATGTATTGCTGGTGAACAATAGTGTCCTCTAGAGGTGAGTGTAACCATGATATACAGTTTCCCTTTTCACCCTCCTTGCACACTCTGTCCTTGTGTGCACTGAGTACAAGGCGCGCGTGCGCGCGCGCGCACACACACGCACGCACGCACGCACGCACACAGCTCAGACTGATGGTTGTCCTGTGACTCCTAAGCGCCAATCCACTAGAACTAGTACACGCCGCAGCTCGCGCTGTGGTGCTGGCTGCTGTAGCGTGCATGTGGCCATACCTCTCCACGCATCTTGTTGCACCCTAAATGCGCGCTCCCTCCTCACCTTGGCTTGATGCCCAGGCCAATATGAATGTTTAAAAATGTAGGCCAACTCCATTGGCTACAAGGTGCTGGTGTAAGATTACACCGAGATCAGTTATGCCATCGCTGCAGAACAATAAAGCCAAAAGATTATTTTGGCGACTGCGTCAACTTGAGCGTTTTTCTGCGTCACTCTCCATTCTGCCCGCTCCTATCACGTTTCCCTCTCTGGGGACCAAATTGGTTCCCTCGTGACAACTGGCTTCAGGCCCGCTAATTATCCCCCCCTTCCTCCTCCAGCAGCTCTATAGCAGCTCTTTGAATAGGCAGCACACCCCGCAGACCCCACCCCATCTGAGGTCTAAATTTGGAACACAATTGAAATACAGAAATCCTGTCAGAAGATAACGAAGAATAATATTGACCCTCGCTTCATTAGGCCTATTTCATACAAGTGTAGTGAGTCTGGCGTATTAGCCACATTGTGACATAACTGTGCCAATGTGTTCTCCTCTCAATGTTACACCGCAATAACAACCATCAGGTATTAAATAAGCTCACTACTCGTCTGTAGATGTTTATGCATGTGAGCTGTGCGTTTTAATACCGTATTATAAAAATGCTCCTTTACAAGTTGGTTCCTGCAAAGTTTACATTTATTTTATGTTGAATTAACTGAATTCTCGGTACAAGCAATACATGTGTTGTAATGTGGAGAAGAAGAAAAAGTGATTACACACATCAATATTTAAAAATAAATAAAGTTTGCACCCGAGTGATAAATACAATAAAATCGCAGCACAGATTAATATCATCCCAAAACAAGCCTGGCCCAAGTATACTGTGCACACACAATGTCTGAAGTGAGCCCGGAAGCGTTTAGCCTCCACTACATCTCTGCTAATGTCCATGTGGGAAGCAACATAGAACACATACCACAAGACAAACATATTCGCCAGAAAAATTGGGGCTTGAGAAAGTTCCCACGCGGATTGGTCCATGTCGGCGTCGACGCCGATGACGTCGCGCTGTGAAACACGTGGGCCACGGCATCCAGAGCTCACATAAACAAAGCCACATTGGCCAGACTGGGTAGTCGAAGCTGGTGTCGCTGTCAGTGCGCGGAGTCACACGGTTTGTCTGCCTGGCTTTGTTGGGTGCCGCCGCTCACGATTTGGAGCTTTTACAGAAATTGATGAATACCCCCTGCATGCCTATCGCATGGATTGAAAGTCACGATCCTGATGTGAAAAAGGTAAGATTCACTCATCTCTTTGCAACACAATGCGCGTTACAGGCATCGCCTTCTCTGGAGCTTTTTTAATTGTCTTTTCCTCTGTTTTCGCTGTTAAACTGAATTCCACAACTGAGTCTGACACAGACTGCATGTGCAGATGTGCTGCTGGTGTTTCACCAGAATTTAAGTTCTCACTATAATGTCAAGTGCGCGAAGTTGGTCTGTTTATCACTCTCAACCGCACACTTTTTAATAAGAAAAGAAAAAAGACCGTTTAATTCCTACATGCACGTATTTTGTATGTACCCATTTTTTTGTAATGACATTTTAAACGCTGTGCATAATTCTAAATTGTTTGCAGTTTGTGCGCATTTGTGTTGTGGAAATCTGTGGTGGTCATTTTGAGATATTTGTTGTATTTGATAATCAAAGTGATGTGTTTTATCAGGGAAAGATCCAGAACAGAGCCGCTTTCTTGAATCCTGACAACCATACGACTCCCGATAATACCCATTTCAAGTGTCACTGGAAAACTGTCAGAAGACTTGAGGTAGGATATGGAGAATTATTTACCAATAAAAATACAGACGTGTTATTGTTTCATCTTCTTTTATTGTGAATTCACTTGTACACACAACGCTCTTTTAATCGTGTTTATTCATTTTTGTTTTATTATTATTTAGAGTAAAAGTAGATTGAACACTAAACCGTAAAACTCTTTTCACAGTTTGAACATTTATTTGAGGAATTCTGATGTGTTTCTCCCGGTTTGGGTTTCAGCCATGCCCTGCGTTCAGGCTCAGTATGGATCATCACCACAAGGAGCTAGTCCTGCGTCCCAGAGCTACAGCTACCACCCCGCCGGAGAATACAGCTGCGACTTCTTAACACCTGAGTTTGTGAAGTTTAGCATGGACTTGACCAACACTGAAATCACAGCCACTACTTCTCTCCCGAGTTTCAGTACATTCATGGACAACTATAACACCGGTTACGACGTCAAACCGCCCTGTCTGTATCAGATGCCCCACTCTGAGCAGTCCTCTATCAAGGTGGAGGACGTCCAGATGCACAACTACCATCAGCAGAACCACCTGCCATCTCAGTCGGAAGACATGATGGCTCACTCTGGGCCTATGTACTTCAAACCCTCCTCGCCTCACGCCCCGAGCACACCAAACTTCCAGGTTCAGCCAAATCACATGTGGGAGGACCCTGGTTCCCTCCACAGTTTCCACCAGAACTATGTTGCGGCCACGTCTCACATGATGGACCAGCGCAAGAACCCAGTGTCGAGGCTCTCGCTCTTCTCCTTCAAGCAGTCCCCGCCCGGCACTCCCGTCTCCAGCTGTCAGATGCGGTTCGACGGGCCGCTGCACGTCTCCATGAACCACGACAACTCGGGCGTGCACCGCGGCCTTGACGGCCAGGGCTTTGGGGTGCCCATCCGGAAGCAGGCGGGTCTGGCCTTTCCTCACTCCCTGCAGCTCGGCCACGGGCACCAGCTGGTGGACAGCCAAGTGCCATCGCCCCCGTCCCGAGGATCTCCGTCAAACGAGGGTCTGTGTGCGGTCTGCGGGGACAACGCAGCCTGCCAGCATTATGGAGTGAGGACCTGCGAGGGCTGCAAAGGATTTTTCAAGGTGGGCTGACATGACAGCAACCGTGAATCAGTGTCACTGTTATTACATGAAAGATAAGCTGTGTGTTCCCTATTAGTCACGGCGCCCGGGAGTTATATAGCATGCACCAATTCCCCCCCCCCCCAAAATCAGAAACACAAGCTGAACGTCGGATAGGATTGCAGTTACAATGTGGGCCCCGTTAAATATTACAGACCTAAAAGTGTCTGCCTAAAATAACTTTGTATAACAAGCATATCTGTCCATACATAGTTGATCTCAAAGGAATAAGTGAAATATGAAAGACCACGAGTGTGTATTTGCTGCGCGCTCTATTCCCTGTTGTTGGCTCCCAAACAGGAGATGAGACAGATATTATATCGTTTTTATCTTTTCATTTTTTTTTTTTTTATGTTGTATCACTTGTGCAGCAAACCGCAGTCCGTGTTCTACATGTTTTATCGCTTTGGAAATAAGCCTGCAGAGTGACATTATGTTTTTCTTGCTTTCCAGCGCACCGTTCAGAAAAATGCAAAATACGTGTGTTTAGCGAATAAAAACTGTCCTGTTGACAAACGCCGAAGAAACCGTTGCCAGTTCTGCCGTTTCCAGAAGTGCATGGTCGTCGGAATGGTGAGAGAAGGTATGTTTAGACCATGCATTACATTTTATACCAGTAGTTTGTATCCACCTACATGTGCGTAATAGTTTGTTGGATTGTTATTTTTTTTTTTACCACATTTAAGTATTTACGCACAACAACAGGAAGGCTATTAGTGACTCATATGTCATGCATTTCTTCCAATGGAGTTGTCCGAACTGATAATCTGAAAGGTCGGAGAGGACGCCTACCATCCAAACCCAAAAGTCCACAGGATCCCTCCCCACCCTCGCCGCCGGTGAGCCTCATAAGCGCACTTGTTCGGACCCATGTGGACTCCAACCCCTCCATGTCTGCTTTGGACTACTCCAGAGTAAGTAAAGTGCCATGATTCCCGAAATAAAACACACACAGCACTTAAAAAGAAAAAAAGGTTGACAGCTACTACTCCGGGAGAAAACAGAAAGAACAAGATTGACGGTCTTTTTAATTTAGTCCTGCTTTTAGGTAACAATGCATTACCTCGCAAGTTGTGTGTAATACATCTCCTAACTTTGTCAGGCTTTTAATGTGGCATATTTTCTCCTAAGTAAATTGCGTTGAAATAGAGAACTTAATAAAAAAAAGACATGAATTTAATCGTGAAAAGGCACCCTCTCCCTCTTGGAAATGGGCATTGGCAATTTCACGGATTATATATTTTAAAAGGACCTCATTAACGCGCTGTTTAAATTAAATTCCAGTTCCAGGCTAACCCTGACTACCAAATGACTGGAGACACCACTCAGCACATCCAGCAGTTCTACGATCTCCTGACGGGCTCCATGGAGATCATCCGGGGCTGGGCGGAGAAGATCCCCGGCTTTGCTGATCTACCGAAGCAAGATCAAGATCTCCTCTTTGAATCCGCCTTCCTTGAACTTTTTGTCTTGCGGCTGGCGTACAGGTAAGCCGCGTAATTATTAAACAAAACAATCTTGGCTTTAGATAATCATCAGCTCCTCCTTCACGCTTCATTGCTTTGGGTTTTATTAGCTGCCCAATAATAAGAAGGTTGTTAAATTCCCATTTATTGGCAAGCGTAATTAACGGCATTCTCTTGTTAATTGCAGGTCCAACCCAGTCGAAGGCAAACTTATTTTTTGTAATGGAGTGGTGCTACACAGGCTACAGTGCGTCCGTGGATTTGGAGAGTGGGTGGACTCTATCGTGGACTTTTCTTCCAACTTGCAGAGCATGAACATCGACATCTCAGCTTTCTCCTGCATTGCAGCTCTCGCCATGGTAACAGGTGCGTAAAGGCGGCTGCTGCTTTGGAAACGGTGCCTGCGCTCCAATGCATGCAAAGGAGAGAAAGTTAATTAATGCATCGGAAATAACTTCTCTTTTCCTCTCTTTTTTTTCAGAGCGACACGGGCTAAAGGAACCCAAACGAGTCGAGGATCTCCAAAACAAGATAGTCAACTGTCTCAAAGATCAAGTGACTTTCAATGGCGGTGGATTGAACCGTCCCAACTACTTGTCAAAACTCTTGGGAAAGCTCCCTGAACTGCGCACACTGTGTACCCAAGGTCTGCAGCGTATCTTTTACCTAAAACTAGAAGATCTAGTCCCTCCGCCAGCAATAATTGACAAACTTTTCCTCGACACCTTACCTTTCTGAGTCTGACTCGATGGCAAGACCTCAAAGAACTTCCAAAAGACTGTTTAAGAGTCAGACTCGACAGGTTTTTAACGTTATTATTTCGGAATATTTGCAAGCTCCGTATAGGCTAATTGAACAAACAGTACGCATTATGAGTAAGTATTCATGAAACAAAAAAAAAAAAAAAAAAAAAAGAATAACAGAAGGAAGACTGTGTAGGCCTTTTTTTTCATTTGATTGCCAAACAAGTGAATCGGAATTTCTCTCCGGTGGACAAATTGTCAACAAAGTAAATCCGGTTTTACAATCATACTGTTTATTTAACATCGGCTCTACTGATTCAGCATCAGATGTAGTATACTCCATTTATATATATGACCACTCACGCGCACACACATGCACACACGCACATCCACTGTATATTATTATAGATTATGTGATGCCTCCAATGCATCGGTTTATAACATGTGTACAAAGTTTGTTATAATGAACATTTTCTTTTCTTTTCTTTTCTGACTCGTGCCTATGTGTTTCTGACAGGATCCCCAAAAGTATCCAGAAAAGACAACGCATGTTCTAGTTTGATTTTGTTTTCCTTTTCCTTTTCTTTTATAGGCACTTGCTGAGGTGATGTCTATATATAATATATACCGGACACTATGTAGTCTGCTAGATTTGATACAGATTCGTAGTTATGGCACTCCTTTTATGTATGACGCATATGTGGAAAAATATCTCATCTGTATAGAAAATGAGGGACCCATGGTGTTTGTAAAACTGTCAGACATTCCTTGTTTGTATGTGCTGTAAGTATTGTTGCTGTTGAATATAAACGTTTCTATATATTTATTATTTCTATTGCCAAGAGCTACACTAAGCATGGTGCAATTTAAACGATTTCAAACCATCCAAGTCATGCTGAGCACGTTGTCTATGTTTTATGTCTTATAAACGTCTAGGTAGTTATGATTTAACACGTTTTGGAAATGGAAAACTCCCATCTTATATCAAGAGGTTCATGAGTGTGTGATATAGGCCCACATCTTTGACATCATGATGTACTTATAACTTCTGTAACGCATTTGGTGCCGGATTAAAAAAAAAAAAACTTTAGAGAGAAATAAATATTTAATGTTTACAAATAAAACTTTAAAATCAATTCTTTGCTAAATTTATTCTTTAAATTAAGACATCTCTGGTCGGAAGGAGCTACTTTAGCACGAGAGAGAAAATATAATTTTGGAAATCAAACTTATTCAAATTTTCTTAAGTATTGTGATCGGCTCTTACAGACATATTAAATCAAACATGTTTTAATAAATTCTTTATTTTAATATCTTACCAAAATTAAATGTCAAATTTTGTAGACCTAGTTAGTTGAAAAAGTAAATTGGCGCATTTAAAGACTAAGAATATTTCACAGGCCTACTCATGTTTCATGTTGGTTTTAAATGATATGCTTCTACAAAAATATGTTGCACATATTTTATCATTCTAATCGTTTTATTTAAACCGAAACTGAGCGAATATTTCAGTCATCAAAATTACACAGATTCGAAGAAACACCTTAAAGCTTTCTCCTCTATATTTCACATACACGAATTGTGAAGAAGAAAAACAGATTGGGCTCCAGGCTGTTTAGACATCGTTTCATTCTCTAATGTCTATTTGTATTCGACAAAGGAAAAATACACCACGGATTAAATATGCGTCTTCATTATTCGCTGATTCGGGAATAAAAACTAATGGACAACCGAACAATTAAAAGAAAAAACATCGGATTTTATATTTCAGTCTGTTCCTCTGGATGCTCTTTGTTGGCCCGAAAGTTGATGGGAATGAAAGTTTGAGGTTGTCTTTTTGAACAGACTTTCAGGATACAAAAATCTAACGGCCACCTTTATATTATTTTAATTTGTATAGGAGATCAGTTGCGCTTTATTCGCCTTCACCTTTATCACGCAGACTGTGCACCTGTTTTACTCTGCTGAGTCAGACCAGCCAGCACCTAAACCTACAAAGCTCCCATAATAAAAGGGCCGACTACCTAAAAGCTGCGATTACAAAGCGAAATAAAGTGCAGCTGAAAAGAACACATTTATTGTGAAATTAAATCCTGTGGAGCACAGCTTCACCCTGTGCGTCACAGCGCAACACTTTGCGGCGTAATTTGCAATTATGAGTGAACAAGAAAGATACGATAGCAGGAGCAATTTTCTCTTACTTACGGATTTAAAGTTTTTTTCTTCTTTTTTTTCCAGCGCCTAAAAAGTGACCTCGTTGTGTATTGTAGTGTAATAGCAGGTATAAGCCCGTTATAGCATCAACCTCCCACAAACCCCCCGGGGACTCCGGGGTCCGCGCGCCTCTGATTTCGGTCGGCAAAAAAAAAAAAAGAGTCCAGCTCCTTTAACCGCATTTAATGATCGCCCTCATATACCACTACAAGTCAAGCCACTTTTTTGAGATGCTGCTGCGCATCAAATCAGCGGAGAAGAAAGTCATTAAGAACTGTTTATAACACGGCAGTGATTGGCCTGCACGAAGTGCGGCAGCGGAGCTGTCACAACGCCTCTCCTTTAGTCTGCCAGAAGAGGTAGTGACGCCAGGCTCTGAGGCATGTCTGGGACTTATCCTCCCTGATTCCACATTTATCACATGATCAAGATGAAGGGAACAGCTTATTTTGAGAGATATTAGCAGCAGGCAATAAATTGTCTAAATAATTAGATCGTCAGTGTAAAGTGCTAATTCCAAGGCAAACTGGGATTACATTCAGAACCAGTTTGCTGACATTTAGCAGATCTGTTGAAAGGGTGCATTACAGTGTCACAAGTCCTCTCTATTGACTCATAGTACAGTTAGGCTTTAAACATGTCTTTCTCAGCACAATAAAACATGACACAAGCAGCTAATACATCTGTCAGTGTGTGTGCATGATTATATATGCTCGAGGACTTTGAGTCTAAATTAATTAAAGAGCCTATGACTTCATTTCCTCCCTGCACTTGACATCAGCGGAAGGGTAGACATGGTGGTGTCAGCGCAAGTGGGGCTAGAAGGGGGAAAAGAAAGAAAGTTGCCCGTCTTCAGCTCTGGCACAGAGAACAACAAACCAGTGGCAGCAGGTGAAGGTGGCCATCTTCCAAATAAAAGAGCCAGTGCATCTGCTGCTAAGTGCTTGTACACAAAGTGAGAATCAAATTATCAGACTGAGTCCCAGCTTCTGAGAACGGTGCTTCCAATTCACAATACCACGAATAGATGCCACACACACACACACACACACACACACACACACACACACACACACACACACACACACACATGGCCCACACACATGGCCCACACTCGTGGATGATATGTTGCACCCACAGCTGCACTTTTGTCTAATTCTGTGATTTTAAGTGTAGCTCCGCTGCAGGAGTTTTCATTGACGTCAGGAGCCGGTACCCCAACAACAAAACTGAGAAGGGGTATACGTTGTTTTGACTCCAATTTGAAATGTTGTAATTCTTTGCAAAACGGTTCACATGTTGACGGTGTGGGCTGTGACGTAGCTTCGGTCGAGAGGTCTAATGTGTGAATTATCATGTTGGGAGGTCAAGATAAGACGGACCGTTTGCCTCATCCGATCCCCGTGGAGGGAGAGCACTTGACCTTTCACCTTGGCTACATGAGAACTTGTTGGACAGACCTCTGATGAGGAAAACTCTGTTGCTCAAACTGCTCGTGGAATTACATCTTGAGCAGTCAGTGAAAGATACTAGAATGAAGAATTATAAAGATGCACAAATATGCATGCTACATTTCATCTGACTAGAATTAAGCGTGGAGGAAATGACAGTATTGTCTTTCTCTACATTTCATGTGAGTGAGTGATACGTTTATTAGAAGGCTTGTGAGCGAGACCTGAAATAGAGCCACATGAATCGCTTCATGACTAAAACATGCTCTTTATTACTTGACTTTCTTTCAAACGAAAGTGATTCAAACAACTCGTCTGACTTTCCAGTACGTCAGCGCACTCTGGATGTTATGTCGCTATCACCCATAGAGGTTGCATTCCGCCTGTCTCTGCTGCAGTCCTTGTTTATGTTCCTCTTTTCAATAGTTCTGCTACTCTTCATTCATTCTGCGCATTCGGTCGACTCCCAGAATCACTTCCTCTCATGTTACCTTTCCCTCTGTTCAGGCAGGCTGCTGTTCGAGCCCGCAGTAAAACATGTTGATTACACAACTTATGAATCTCATGAGTCCTTCTGACTATAGCTCTAAACAAAATGAATGAATAATGAGTTGAATGATGGCGCTTTGGATACGACTGCCTATAGTTATATTGCTGTGACTATTTGATTTACCATATTGAAATGCTGATGATTGTCCAATAAATAATGCAAAAAAATGATTTCCAAGTGGCGAGGCAGGGAAAGAAATCCACCTTGCATATAGATGGAAGTGAGCCGTGTCTGTCCCTCTCAGCCTGTGGCCCAGAGCAGCTTTATCATTCATAGGACTAAACAGACAATCAATTCAGCAGCCATGTATGAAGGATGAAGGGATGCGACAAGCTGTGAATGATGAGGAGCCAAAAATCAAAGGCCTCACTCCTTCTTAGCTCTAATGGCCATTACCAGCCCAGACAGCACCAGTAAAATGAGGTTAATCATTTGCACAGATCCTTTCAAAGAAGATTGACTGGACTTGACGCCTAGTTAGATCACTCGTAAATATTTACTTCATATTAAACAGCTGTGTATGCTCTGTTATTGCACATTGATTTCTGACGGATGCTATCAAATTATTGTTTCAAGTGTGGTCCAGTTAAAACCACTAATGCAATGCTTGTAACGGGACTCAATTATGCTAAACACAATATATTATTAATGCAATGAAATTGACCGGACATTGTGTGAGAGAGGGAATGCTTCAGGTTTCTGTGGGAAACTGAGGATTTGGTGGGAAAAAAGTAGAGTGAGTTTTACAAACTATCATATGATCACCAGAAACCACCAGTTTGAATCTTACATTCAGTGTTGATATAGGTAGTACACGCCGAGTAAAATAGGCCTGCATGTATCAGTATTGAACACACAGGCTCGGTCCTTTGACCTTATTGACAAAATGAAATCGGAAATTTCCTTTATAGAAAGACTAAATGTTTCCTCGGGCAGACATGTTTCCGATTCAATTAGTTTTAATGAAGCCGGTGCTCAGTGGTCACTGAAGTAGAAAAAACATGCATAAATGCCTGATGGTAATAGAGGACATATTAAGGAGGAAGGCATCGGACACACAGTGCGTGTTTCTAAGTGGCGCAAAAAAGGCTCTATCAGGCCGGTAGGAGCCAGTGGCTTGGGAAGCAGTGAATTATATGAGCCTCAAATGATGCATTAGGATCTCTGGGGCGAGGCTTGAGGAGACTGAGGAGCAAACTGTAAAAAAACACACTGGAAAATAATCTGGTTTTGATGACGCACGTGGGGGTATCGCCAAGCAGACGGTAAAGTCATGCCCTTCACAAAAAAAAAAAAAAAAAACATTTACATAATGGTATCATAGTCTTCGATTGATCTTATTTTAGTTATTTTATGACGTCTTAAAAACGCCGCTCATTACCTGCTTTTTGTATTCACCCCCATTTACACCTGCCACTGTGACAATGTGACTAGATGTGGGGCTGCAAACTATCCTCCTCCCCCCCGTCTGATGGCAGTGTGTAAAATGTCAACATGGTCAGATGCACTGGCTCAGTTCCCACAAGAATATGCCCTCATCCAGTGTTATGGTTTGTGCCGCTGCTCCATGTGAAGTGAAACATATTAAACACACCCATGCACATGTAATGTGTTCATGTCTTTGAGTCAAATTGTGTGTGTGTGTGTGTGTGTGTGTGTGTGTGTGTGTGTGTGTGTGTGTGTGTGTGTGTCTGGTCTTCTATCATCTAAGAGCTCCTTCCAGTCTTTCGCAGCCCTCTTCATATGCATTTAGTCTTGTTGAATTAAAGCAATCCAGATAAAAGGCAGGTACTTGCGTAGGGGTCTAAGGTGCTGACTATGTAGTTACGACGTCCCTGGTTTGATTCCAGAGGGAGAAATTTGTTGCATGTCATTCACCCAATTCTCTCTTGCCTGATTTCCTGTATGTTTCTACTGTCTGTTCCAAAATAGGTTTAAAATGTCATCAACATAAATAATTTAGAAGAATACAGGTGTAGCAAAAGGTACGTTTCCTTTGGACAAATGTAGAGCTACACAAACATTATATCTATCGAGGGATTTATTTAAGGTTCAACCCGAAAATTAGTTATTTCGAGCACCAAGACCCCAGTTGTGTTGACCCTTGATTAAACAAACAGTGTGTAAAAGGGTTGCTCAGGTGTTGCAGCTATAAAGTCCTAAATCCCAGTAGAGGTCAAATTCCCTCAGAATTGTCTGCATCCGGGCGTCTCAGGCCTCTTCACTGGTTTGCTGCTAGTGCATGAATTTATTTGTGCATGAACACATACACTATTGGCAAGTACCCGCGGAGTGACAACACAAATAGATGTGCGTATTGTCGTGATAGTTTTATAAAGCTCTCATAGCACATGTAAGTACACATTTACAGTGAGAAGGTGCCAATAGATATTAGAGTGGCGGGTCTTGAGGGGTCAAGAGGGGAACAGTGTGTGTGTGTGTGTGCGTGTGCGTGTGCGTGTGTGTGTGTGTGTGTATTGGACAAAAGAGAAGGGGAGAGGGGGTGGGGTGTGTCACAACAGACAGAAAAGATCCCGCCCAGGCTCCCACACAGCTTTGTCATATCACGAGGAGATTAGGAACACACACATGTCAAGCTAGGCACAGCCTGCTGCAATAATGCACCTGCCAGCTCTCAAGATCCACTCAACCCCTGTTCAACCTCTTGTTCCTGCAAGCTAACACAAAAGCACACACCCACACACACACACACACACAACATTTCTAAATATTGATCCCCTTCCTAAATGCGCACATGAAAACAGAAGGACATAATATGGAATCAGTGGGAAATTAATGAATTGATAGACAGCATGAAGCATATCAATACATCAAATGCAATGTGATAATTAAAGTTGAAGGAAAATGTAGTTCAACACACAAAGCAATGAAAAACACAAAATATTGAAGACATGAAAAGGTTGGGATCTGGGGAAAGTGGATATTTTACATGAAAAACCTGACGGGAGAAGGTCGTTGTCCCTCTTCATGACAGAGTTCCCCAAGAAAAGGGGAGAGTGGAGAGGCTAAAAAAGATTCATCTCCACCTAGATTCAAGGTCATCCAACCTAGTCATCCTAGAAGCACTTGAAAAATATGGAGTGAAGACTGGAGATATTCTTCTCCCCAAAAAGGAGTACGGAGGGAAGACCGACTGAAGAGAATCACTGACCTTCAAACAAGCTCTCTATCCATATAGAGTAGGGGAAGACATGCACAATCCATCAAAAATGCACATGAACTTTCCCTCTTCAAATAGTTCCCGCTTGAATAGCAGTCAATGGATCAACTATGAATATTGCATGTACTGAATTGCAGGAGGTTCAGATTGAATTTGCTGCGAAAACCCCCCCAAAAAAACCCAAATATGTGATATTAGAATATCAAATTTTTAGCTTGAGTCTCAAAGATTACGTTTTGAGTATACAAACAGATTACGAAACAGTGAGTGAGCGAGTCTCTGTTCATGTTTAAATAAATGTGTAAAGTAAAGTAAGTGAGTAAACAGTTAAATCATCTAAAATGTAAAGAGAAGAAAAGACGTGCAAGATGTTATTGAAAAGTGTAAAAAATAATTCAGAATCCACACTATGGTCATGAAATTGCCTTTTGCCACAGTCCCTTTTCAAGAATGGAAAGATCAGTGTTAATTTTCAGCCGTTCTTTGATTGGATGAACCTGCCTCCCTCTTGCACGACATGGCTACCACAGGTCAGTGGCTGGTGCAGTGTAGCATGAAACAAACAAATAGAAAAAGGCACCTTGTGGCACTTGACTCTCGCCAGAATGCAACTGACGGCAAGCCTGCCAGCGTCCTGTAATAACGGCCGGTGCCTCCTAACCAAAGGATTGAGAGAGAGAGAGAGAGAGAGAGAGAGAGAGAGAGAGAGAGAGAGAAGAGGAGGGGTGGCGGGGAGAGGGGGAAGAGAGCTGGGAAAGGGGGAAAACATGGATCTAGAGCTGGAGATAAGGATGATGGAGAGAGAGGTGGAGGAAATGATGGGGAAAGAGGCTAGCATGTTAGTGTTCTGAAATCCAGGAAGGGCTAAAACCAGAATAGAACCAGCTGCACTGAACATAGATTAAATATTGAACAGCATAAGTATTCAATCGTTTGATTGAGAAACACAAATGATGAATTGTGACAGAGCGGTGAGAACCAGTGGAGCACGCTCACATGCATCAACAGCACACCTGGCTATGTCAACAAAGCAAGGAGAAGCTCAGATAACAACAGTAGAAAAACAAATACATAAGATACACATGCTGCTAATCATATAGGAAATCCACAGATTTTACACATCAAGTTTAGTTTACAGAGCTTGAAGAGTACTACTGCATATATGCAAAGCTGTATAAGGGGCTGCTCACATGTTGCATCTAAAAATAAGTGCAAAACGCCAGCCGTGCGTCTTTCATCCTTTTATCCTACTGCTGTTACTATGCAACCAAAACATGTACGTTTTGATGACAATGAGGTTGCGGTAATTTTAAACAAAGTCCAAACGTAGATGCATGGATTTCCAGCACCTTAAATCCCTCACCGTAGCTTCACTGCTCCCTTTGTCTGTGTCAGTTTGACCTTTCAACCGGATGTGTATTGGATGGAAAGGCTGAAGCAAGTAAAATAGTCCATAGGACAGATAGTAAAGCTGCAGGTAGCCCTGGACTAATTTATTAACTTCTCTCTAAATTCCTTGACTGATATTTACGGAAGGGAGACAGTATATCTCCCAGCTGTATTTGGTTGTTTCTTGTCTCATGTTCCAAACGTTGAACTATTTTCATCTTTTGCACCCTGAAAATTAGACGCTCTGGAACCCTCGCTTTTGAGCACTATAAGACTACAAGTTTAAACATTAAAAAAATGTGGTGATAGGAAGAAGAGAGCTTACCAGAAAGCTGTTGTCTGCTCCTCATCTCTGCTCGAGGCCAGAAGCTCGAGGCTACATTAGCTGTTACTAACGCAACCATATCCCTGAACGAATTGTTGACGTTGCATTGTGGGTAATATAGGCACCAGGTTTCCACAAGGAAGACGAGTGTGTGGAATTAAAAAGGTGTTGTCTGCTGAATTGATTTTTTATCTCTTTTTACTTTTTTTAATGTTCCACCATCCGGCTATTGCAATTCGTATTTAGATCAAATACCGGACTGACTTTTTACTGTACTCAAATCTATAAATAATCTAAACACTATTGTGTTTTAAGACAGCTCTCCAACAGTCCATGCTACATTGAGAATATATATAAGATGGCAAAGAGGAGGAGAAGGGACAAGACAGGGGAGAGGGGGATGGAGGACAGGAGAGCCAGGCCGATCATCCTGTGATAAGACGAGGAAAATAAGTCTGATTATCAGAGAGGCCGGCAGCATTAGACAGACAGTTGGAAGTCATCTCAAAACTCAAGAGGGAAGAGACAAGACAAGAGGTCACAATTATGCCCCGCTAGCTGCACTCCCCTCCTCCTCATGAAGTCCTCTAATATATTCGGTTAGTTCCTGTATGGCGCGGAGGGGAAATTCTAATTAAAGGGTGGGGGGAATTTTGACACATGTGAGGCAGAGATCAATATTTAGCACCATAATCAGCCATTCCTGATGGCTTGACGTTGTCACTGCGAGCAGACTGCAGCTCTCCATTAGAGGGCTTGGGAAGGAGCAGACGAGCAGGCGGACAGGAAGTCAGCCAAGCAGGCAGTGCAGAGAGACGCCAAACTCACAGCCATCATGAATCAAAGCAAGTGATGCCTCTCCTGCTTCATTTTGCTCTGCTTTTTATCTTCATTCATCCTCTTAAGGGAGAAAAGTGAACTCTGTCAGACTGGTTTGTGACAGGGGGGCCAAGAGAAGTGGAAAAGAAAGGAAGAAAAATACCATAGAGGGGAAACGGTAGATCAGAAGGAAATGCACCTGTCAGGACTTTGGACTGTGAGATGATTGTAAGGTACACAGATGGTCCTGTCTATTGTGCAATTTTCTCTTTTCGTTTGATACATATTTCATTTTAATTTCAAATGGTGGTGGAAGAAGTATTTTAATCTTTTACTAAAGTAACAGTCACAATAACACCCTGTGAAAATATTACATTACAAGTAAAAGTCTTGTATTGAAAATTGTATTTCCTCAGCAAAAGTGCAAAAGATTTACTAGTAAAATGCAACTAAAGTATATAATGTAAAAGTACTCATAAAGCCCAAATATGGCCCCTGTGAGTGTGAAATGATTGGTTGGTTGTAGCTGGTGGAGGTGGAGCTCAGAAGAGACATGAACCTATAACAGCATATCTGACACATTCATATGTCTTGTGTGTATAATCTTCATCTGTAAAGTGACTATAAACTAGTAGAATATTTCCTTATAAACTGAGTAGAAGTATAAAGTAATATGAACTGGAGACATAATAAAGTGCAGAACTTGAGTCTAGGTACTTTTTTTTTTTTTTTTTTAAATGCCATATTCCATCGTCGTAACCACAATTACCGTATTCATTTTCCAAACCGGCACGCGCACACACACTCTCACGCGCACACACAACATTTGTGGCGTGTGAACAAGGCTGCTCAGCTGACATGGATAGGGACTACTGACTCAGTATCAGGAACATGGTGTTGTTTCCTGAAGGCAAGGAGAGAGGGCGAGGGGCAACGGAGGGGGCATGTGGAGGTGTGTGTGTGTGTGTGTGTGTGTGTGTGTGTGTGTGTGTGTGTAGGTGGGGGGGCAGTCCAGCCCAGGGTGTCCCCTGTCTCCATGTGTCAGCCCATCTCCTTGTTCTTGCATGTCAGTGACACACACGTGGGTACTTACCAACCCAAGTTGCTCCAATTAATGGCTGTCCCACTGCGCTGTCCGTTGTGCGCTATGCTAGCCTGGGTGACAAGATATGGTCTGGGATCTGTCTCTCCAGTGACATAAGGAAGGAATTTTAAGAGGGAAAAGTGATGCAAACACACACCACCTCATGCTGCGCCAAGATAGGTAGATAACAAAGACTCTTGTAAATGAGTGGCAGCGAGGAAGGCATTGAGGATTCTCTAATTACTTGCTGCAATCTATCTAAGTCACTGGCCTTCTAATTTGATTTATCAGAATGCATGAATTCCCTTGGAATAATGCCCTTATTAGAAGGACAGAATTGACGGGGGTACAAGAGGTCTGCCGAGAGGAGGAGGAGAGCAGAGATTTAAGCATCAATTACAGTCAAAAGGAGAATTAATAGTTATTAATCCACAAACATAGCCATCGTTCTCTCTGCTGCCTCTCTGCCACTTGGAGACAATCCTCTTCACACTTGCCCCGCTACATGCACACACACACACACACACACACACACACGGTCACACACACTTCCACGGCGTGCACAGACACAAATAACAGCATACAGAATACATACACAGGCATGTAAACAAGCACATGCACGCCTACAAACACACAGACACAAACCAACATGCACAACACCCACACCCATATATTCAAGAATCAAAATACAGAAAGAGACTGCAGAACTGAGGGGAAATGAGGAACCAAAAAAAAAGAAAAGGAATCACGTATATAAAAAAAAGACAACAGTAACAAAGCTAAGATACCATAAATATCTCTTACTGTGGACAGTTGGTATCATTTGGACCGCCGGTAGATCAAAGGTCTTTAACTCTTTAACGAAATTCTTGACTGACAAATTCAATTGCTTTCAGTCTTCCAGGGCCCTCAATGTAATATGTGCCTTTTGATTCAATTTACCCTGCAAATACATACATATACATATTGTTTATTTGGTTATGGGCCCACAAAAATCAATACTTATATCTGTGCTTTGTCATTCCTAAGTGCATCATGAAATAGCAAGATATCCCTCTAATTGAATCGTACAAAACCACATAGATTGTTAATTTTGGGCTATTAAGCTAAACAACATTTACAATGTCTTCTTTTTTGCCTGTTGATGACTCTTGCTTGTCCCCTTGTATGGGAAAAGAACATTTTATATATATAAAAATTGAATTTAGAAAGGTCAATCTCTAAACAAATAACAATGAATCAAAGATGAAGCTAATTTGAATCATTTCTAAGGAGAGGAATTCAAAGTACACAGGAACAGTTTTCAGAAGCTCTTGTCATTAGAAACAGAAAAATGCCGTAATGCCATGTGGAGGATATACATTCTGTAATTGTGCATTATCAGGATTATTTAGATCATCCTAATTAATTCATATTCTACAACAGTACTTAACAAAAAAAAAAACACATGGTCAGATCACATTCACAAGAATAACAACAAAGGGACAGCTTGTCATGTTAAATAATTTAAAGATCAGTGAAGGCAGCAGTGCTGCATTACAGTAGTTGACACTCTGGTCTGAGTTTTATGTTAAATCCTGTGGTTTTTGTTAAAGGGTTGCTGAGTGGCTGAAAGGAGAATGCCAGTGTGCTGTTGCCTTGCTGTCAGTCACACAGAGGCAGTATTTAGACAGGGAGCTGAGAGGGCTGCTCCGCTGCCAGCTCCTGCCTTTTAAACAGCCCTTTCCTCAGAGAGACAGCTTAGCACTGAGTGCCAGTCAACCTCACACACGCACACGCACGTGCACGCACGTGCACACACACACACACACACACACACACACACACACCCACACACACACACACACACACACACACACACACACACACACACACACACACACACACACACACTTTGATAGCCTCTTTGCTAAAGAACAATTTGGCAGAAGGGGAGAAATGATCATGTATGGTCCGATCCAAAAGGTACATTGTAATGGGTCTATCCCCCTGCTTCAACAAAGTGGAGCGAACGGCTTCTGGACAGCAGATTCATCAGCATTACTTGAATGGAGGAACAAGCTCATACAGCATTACGTGGCTGACAGGGGAAGATGAATCTAGGCAACTCAGCGCATCGGGGATCCTCATAGACCTTCAGTCATGGCCCGTGGTAAAGACTGAAGGATGGGAGAGAGGTTGTGGAGATAACACATCACGCCCTGTCTACGTCCCATATTATGATGCTGTCCTGTAGTGTCTGGGACAATACTGTGTTAGCTGCCAGAGTGCCGTTGACATCATTGACAAACCTCTATGGTGTCAGGCAGTCACTCACACTTCAACTGGGTGTCTGTCATCATGCTCAAACGGTCAGGCACTGACACCTTTTCACGTGAATGAAGATTCTCCAGTGACTGACAAAAAATAGTGGATGGCCTTTAAAGAGTGGGAAAAGACACAGCAAGAATAGCACCTCATCTCAAAAGGAGAGATTTATAATTTGCAATAATGGCACACCAGTAGCTCTCAAAGAGAAAATTACAGGAAAAAGGCAATCTGAAATATCCTTTTAGCTGGCAGAAACACATCCATTGTAGACAGAAGTCTTGTTTACTTGGTAAAATGGCATCAATTAGGAGCGGATGGCAAAATTAGCATATTCTCTTAATGGACTGGCCTTTCTTGTGCTGCGCTCTCACACTGATTGTATGGAAGGGACATGTTAGGGGAGACTGAGAAAAGGTCAGGTGTCTGCACCATTCAGGTGATCATATTTTTCACCAAACAGTTGTGCATTCTCCATGGCTATTGTCATGTTATACTGCAACATTCCAGGATGCAGGGAAATTTGCTTTTAAATCGTTGCGGAAAACAAGTCACTCATCCTGACACTTTCAAGATTCTGGATGCAGAGCCCTTGAACATATATGCTGGGATAAATATTGCATATGCCTATGTTCTATGCCAAAAATAGTCTTATAGTAGTTAGCTTATAATAAAAATAAAATAAAAAAGACATCCCAACAATATATATATATATATATATATATATATATATATATATATATATATATATATATATATATATATATAATGCATGTAGCCAAGCAAACATAAGTGAATTTAAACAATGAGAGCTGTGTGTTTTCTTTCCTGACTGATTAACATATGCACACTGTTGGGAATTAAGCACACTCTTTCAAATCAGAGATTGTTTTTTGGAGAAATCTGAGAAATTACCAGACAATTTAAAGCAGTGTAATATCCCATTCCTAGCATTGAGCTAATCAATTTGAACGATTTGCCAGTTAATTGCCATTATTAACAGCCCCCCATCACTTTGGAGGCTAATTAATTTGAAAAATGATATTTCACCATCAATGCTGCAGTACGTATCTCAAGAAGCACTCAGCTCCTCCCAGCCAGACCAAAGCAGCAGACTGCAAATTCTCTTCCCTCGTCTTCCCCTCCCTCATCCCTTGTGTCTCTGCTCCCACCACCCCAAATTGACTGGTCTTGCACAGTTGCAGCTGAACAAGAAAGGAATTGCTAGTGTCAAGACACAGTTTACAAATATGACATCTCCTCTGCCATGGCTGGAAATATGAAATATTGATTTATGTGCAGTAAAAGGTCTTATAAAAATGATCACATACACATGAGGGATTAATGCGCAGAAGATCAATAGAAATTTCATTCTTGACACTAGACTGTCACCTATGGTGAAATGCTAAAATAAAGAAATCAATATTATCTATGAAATGTCAAATTTATTATAATTATGTGGATGAAAGCTGGCCAAGTGGCTCCCAGGGGGTTGAGAGGGATAGGGTACCGCTCTCAAGCATCCCTCATGTCCCTCTTTCTCATGCTGCCAATTTTGAGAGCAATATTGGTGTAAAGGGTTTCCACCCGTTATGTATGGCCTTGTTGTAACAAATTCCTCCTGGAATATTTAACTGTGGAAAGACTGACAATGGACAGAGCTGCAGTTCATAGCCTGCAGGTTGCGTAGTTAACAGCTGTTAGCTTTGGCACATATTGTATGACTCTGCCCTCTCGATTGAAACCTATTTGGCAGCTGCTGCTGACACGGACAAGTCGCAGGCCACTAAAGTACAACATCTCTGCATGCGTCCTGGTTCAAAGATGACAGATTAAGTCAGGCTGTGTATTGATCTTAAGGCTTGTATGTAGTGAGTAATCATGTAGATTTGTTTTGCTTTAGACATTGACTATTTAATAAGAAAAGGAGTCACACAAAGCCATAAAACAATCATATTAATGGAGAAAAAATATGCCAGTTTAAAAATGATTTTAACTAGCTTTTCAATCCACAAAAGGGAAAGTTTGTGAACAAGCTCCCCTATTTTCAAATTGTATCAAGAGATTTCAACTCTCTATGTGTCATTGGGGGTTTCTAAAATGCCCCCTCAATGTTTTATTTGCATTTAGACTAAGAGCTATTTGTGTTCATTCACTCGTTTTCCATGTCTAATTAATATCCTTTGAATGTGTGGGGATCAATTTATTTAATCAATGTTGGGTGGTGCCTCTGGCCTTCTAAAGGTCACTTAGATATGGAATGGGAAATCATCAGAGTCAGATAATGTGGCAGGCAAACTTTGCATGTATGATCACAGATTTCTGAAAAACTAGAGAAAATGATTTTCCTCTCTGTCTTCCCATTTCAGGCAATAGTCTTTTTTCCACCAGAGGCCCACTGTACACACTGGAGTGTAGCAGCTGTGTAATCCCTTTAACAACCGACGGGGCTATTAAATGAACCCACGGTGCAGCTGCAAATAGCCAATAAAGCCAGCACAATATCATCCCTATTAAACAGTAATCTCGACAGGCTTAAGAAGTTGAAAAATGGGAGGAAAACCATAACAAAATGTAATCAAGCAAAACATGGGGATTTTCCTCAACAAAATAAGCCAAACAATTTTCACAGTGGCTTACATGAAAGGTGTTGAGCAAAAGCACTCGAGCCTCAGAGAACTTCGCAGACCCTTCAGGTGACCACGTTTTGCCGCCTTATCACAAATACAGAAGCACACAACAAATAAAATGAGCCCGTCAATCGAAGCAATTTATCGCCACAGATATTAACAGAGAAAGGGAAACAGGGGAAAATAACAAATTGTGCAGTTACATTTTAAAAGTGACCAAATCGAATTCATAAGATCACAATTTGAGAGATAGAACCCAGTTTATTTTTCCTCCCTTTCACCGGCTTATGTGCTCTGTCAGATGAAAGCGGAGCAGAGAGCCGGCGTTGATGGAGCCTTTGAGCCTGGGAGAGGAGGCAACCTGCCTCTTGAAGGGATGCCGGGGACAGCGATAACCAGGGAGGCCGCGGGAGCTCCCTCCGCTGCCGGGGGAAGGTGTTCCAACTTATCAGAGTCTGCACGCGGGGAATGATTACCCCTCTGCCGGGCCGATTACTGCTGGCTCTCCGGGTCAAAAGCAGGCCAGGATGAAAGAGAGAACTGAAGCTTCCTATCCTGCCTCCAATCATCCATTAGCACTCAGAGCGAGGAGCTTGTCTACCCCTCCACCCTCCGTCCGACATTGGCTTGTCAATCTGGTGCATAAGTAGAAGAGGGACGTAATCACAGGCGTGACTCTCACTCACACCGATGTCATGGAGGACAGCGTGGGGCCTGCAGAGGTAATTTATGGATCCGAGTATAAGCACTTCCATGACATATTATTTATTCATTTGAGTTTGTTTAAGAACAATCCTCGTCATCTGCGGGCCGAGCCAAAGTGTGTTTACACTATTGATGTATGGTATATATGCTGATCCACTCACATGAATAAGAATGTGAAACAGGCCGGTAAGCACAAAACAACCGACACATCAAACAACAATAACTGACTGCAATACACACACCATTCCAGAATCTTTCTCCTTTTTGTTTGCTGTATTCTAATAACGTAGGAAAAGCCATGAGGAATGCACTACGCTGGATGCTTGTGCAATTCTGCTCCGTCTATTTTTTACACCACTTTCACGCCTCTCCATTGAAAACAAATGGGACAATGCATTCTCCGTGAAATATCACGAAGAACTTGAACAAACCACATCAACCTGAAGCGCTTCCCCAGTGTGAGTGAGACAGTACGCTTAAGAGTATCTACATTTAATGCGTCACTCTGTATGCATTCCCCAGCCGCCATCATGTTATGGATGGACAATGGGCTGGTGGAGTACAGCTGACCAGACTCACCTCTGCCTATAACGGCACACCCCTTCAGATTAAGGTCAGTGCTTCAGTCCGCTACCTCTCGCTCTCCTCTTTTTAATACCAGAAAAGGGACAGGAAAATACTCCAAGCCAATTGCTAGTGGCATCTCTGATGAACAGAGTGTAAACATTTGTGTTCCTCTGCTTCCATGCACAGGTCAGTGCGGAGGTCTTTACAATATAACGGAGTAACACCTTGCTCGGAAAGCTCAATCGTGTAATTTCAGTGACCAATCTATTTGGCGATAGAGAGAGCTGGGTCTCGGGGGAGTGGGTCCAGCTGTGAGGATTTGGGACAGATTTGTGTGAAAAGCTGTGCCGTCTCGCCCACAGGTAGGCCAAGAAAGACAGCAGGGCTGATTTTCTGTATCTTTCCTTTCACTATGAATATTCATTTTGCTCCTGGGATCATTTACGTATCAAATTTGTCCTGCGGAGTTCCCGTGACTTCGACTACTTATTGGAGGATAAAAAGAAAAAAAGGAAGCACCAGGCATCAGATATGACGCACCAACATAATATGGCACATTTCCTGACTTGGAATCAATCAGATAAACCCTTAATATGACTGATAAACTCTACTAATGACTTTCAGAGTAACCATCCTCATCCCATGATGCATATCTTTATTGAATGAAATGATATTTCAGGCTGAACCTATTGGCTGCCATCTATTGTATAGCAAGGCGATAATGTTACCTCCAGGTCACGGACTTCTGTGCAACAAGATGTGATCGGTGTTCTGCATTAAGGAAACACGGAAACAGTGTCTGAGCGAGTGTTTCCGATGCTGTAATATAAAAGGTATGCCAAATGATGACTCAAAACCAGAGTAGTCTTCACATAAGTGGAGATAAGAGCTGACCGTGGACTTGTAGATGACACAGAGCATTTAATAATAAGTAACCCGCTCTACTGCAGTGATGCTATTCCTGAGTAAAATTGTAATGCTATTGTTTCTAAGTTGACCATCGCCTGTGCAATGAAAGTATTTGTTCTATTCAAATATCCTTTCAAATCAATCAAATCAGAAAACGAAATAAGCATAAGAATAAAACTGAAACGAAGCACATTCATCATTGTGCATCATTCAAATGAGAGTGCAAGTTCAAAGAGGAAACATATCTCTGAGGCCTGCACAGACAAAGAGAGAGATCTCGCCACATGGACAGACCTGTGGAAATGCTGTTTCCAATGATCCAAAGCATCTTGTCTTGTCCTTTTCACATGCTTCCAATGAATTATGTATCTGCAGTGATTTATGGTGCGCCATGCTCAACCCTCTTTCTTTCCCTCAACATGGAATCCTACATGGATTTTTCACAGAGAGCCAACTGGGAAAACCAAAATTGCTCAATTTAAGGAAGTAATTAAAACTGTCCGCAATCAATATTTATCTTTAGACGAACCCCGGTGGGGGCTTAGTGGCTCACCATCCCCCCACCCTGCCCCGTGTCTAGCCCTATGTCCCCCTGCTCTTCTCATTGACAGCTGTTCAGCTCCTTCAAATAAACCCGAAACAGGAGCAAGCTGTTCCCACTCTGGACTAAAATGACATGTCATGAATAATCAAATGACCATTACACGTGAGCCAGCACAAAACATGTTGAGGAAGTTCAGTTGACCAGGATACAGATAGTGGTTATCTATAGAGGGACAACATGTCCTTCATTGAGTATTTAGTGCAAAAATTACCTGAAACTTACCTGTAATTCTAAATTACAATTCATAGTTTTCTCACAAACTACAAATATTTAGATATTATGAAACTTTTAAAAACTCACGTATAATGAAAAGCTGAGCACTCTATTTTGACACAGTGCAGTCAGATAATTAGTTTGACATTATCTTTTCACCTGTGCACAAGTGGAAGAAGTAGAGCAACAGAGATTTCTAGAAAGCTATTTAGATATTTATAAAAAATAAAGAAATCTACATTTACACAAAATAGAAAACACATATTCTGGATACAAATAGTTTTAAATTGGTGGAATGAATTTTATGTCTACTCCTATCCTTAACCTGCCTATTTGGCATGTATATGTAAAGCAGTATATTACTTGTTTCACTAACAAATAGTGTTATGGCAAGTCGATACAAAAATTGTTTTAGGTGTTTCCTTTCCCCTGTGAAGCAGCTGTAAATGGCATAAGAGTTATTGAATGATGTATAACATAGTGTATCAAAAAATAACTGAGCTGGATAGTTTTTACAATGGAAATAGTGATTAGACAAAAACCAAAACAAACATTTTAGCTCAAGATCCACTTACTACTTTATTTGGAGTTAGTTATTATTTATAATTATTTATTATTTGGAGTTTATTTATTTGGAGCTTTCAGTCACATTTTGTGTCCCTCAACAGCAGGAGTTTACACAGTTGACATGGTTCAAAATTATTTACAAATAATGGATATAAATATAATTAGTACGTTATTATGAATTCTAATACATATATAAGCAAATATAACAGATATATACTTAATATGACAATAATATTTTGTAAATAATGTATAATGTATTTATACACCAGTTATAGGGTTAATAGTTAATTATTGAAATACATAAATAAACATTTATCATTATATTTAAACCCTTTCAAGAAAAGTCTTGATCAGTTGCCAACATATACTGTAGACACTGTGCTCCTCTCTTTACTGATGAGCTCTTTAAAATAGATGCTAAAATCCACACTAGTCCAATAGAAATTCCTCACATTAAGCTTAACATGATGAAGGGTCACGACAGGACAACTTCTAACAAAAGTCCCCCGACTGATACATCACACTTTAATTCCATAGAGAGTATTTACTTGCGATCAATTTAGTAAGGTGAAACATACATGTACAATAGAAAAGCGGTGGCATGCCAGTTTGGTTAGACTGTCTTCAGAGACCTCTTGCTGCAGGCAGAAATCATGTCTCTGTCATTCTATATCATCAATTTTAATTATCCTCACAAGTGCTCATTCAGCTTCAGGCAGCCGAGGGAAAGGCAGGATCTGGGAAAAAAAATCTTTTAATCTATTTGGGACGTGAAGTGTGAGGTGAGACCTCTGTCTGTCACAACCCCCCTGTTCCAACGCCACACCACTTCGCCCCAAAACCACACACACGCACACACATGCACACACACACTCACATTCTCTTCATGGGCTTGTGCTCAGATGCAGACATGTACAGTGAAATAATCAAATGTATGCATACATCCCACACAAATACACTTATACTAAGTGTGTAAATAAGTCAATATATCAAGTTAATCTTTAGTTACACTGAAAAAAAAGGTTTCTTGGCTATTTCCCTTGTTTTCCTCTTTAAGGTTGTTTCTTGCGTTGTTGCAGCACCCCACTAGGAGTCAACCAGTAGGTCAATATAGCAAAGGTCATGCACCTCCTTTCCAATCTCCTGCTGTAACTGAACACCACACATTTAGTGGTCATTATGACACCCCCAGCTCCTTCTGTCCTCAATAACTTGGCAGGGGTCTCACTGGCCACTGCCCTCCCCGCTGTGTTAGCA
Organism: Myoxocephalus aenaeus; assembly: GCA_038501785.1. NCBI lineage: Eukaryota > Metazoa > Chordata > Actinopteri > Perciformes > Cottidae > Myoxocephalus > Myoxocephalus aenaeus. The sequence goes on from JBAMJR010000187.1 coordinate 857,102, forward strand.
CACCTTCTATTTACCAACAGATCATACAGATGGCCCAGTCACTGTTTGTGGGGTTTTCTGATTGGGTGGGTTGGATTATTGGTTTGATGAGGATGCAGTGACATAGAGCTCTGGTTTGGTTGGGAGGGTTTGCTATTTATTGTTGGAGTTGAGATTATTGGGGTTGATCCTGAAGATTGAAGATTATTTAGGTTTTTCAGTGACCTGGAATATTACATAACACTCAAGTTAACTGTCAATCGTGAATAGTCACACCATTAGGATAAAGAGGAAATGAATAGGATTTGTTAGGTCTATCCCAAGATTTTAGGCCAAAAGAAAACCAGAAACACTTTGGATACAGCAGACACATCCTTTCACGAGAAAAAAAAAAACATAAATATTGAATGATTATATTTCCATCCAACACCTTTGAAATGCTCTGTCTACAATATCTGTGAAGCGCTAAACTCTATGGTTAAGTTTGTGAAAAGATTATATTTATGATTAAAGGTTCGGGCTAGCTGACTAAAACTCTTGGGTAAAGTAAGGGATAAATTGTGGTTAGAGTTAATAGAAAGGCAAATGTTAACTACAGGGTTAGGCAACGCAAAACTCCACTCCCTTAACTTCCACCTTGTGTGGAGTCGTCCAATATGGACATATTTCTTAGGGTACTTGGCTCAGAAGATAAGAGGGCTGGTGTGTGCGTTCTTCACATATGTTATGTAAAAAAGTGAGCCTTAACATTAAGGGTAAATATATGGTCTTCAGAGATTTATATGACCCACAGATATTAACTGTAGCTTGACACTAAGCCACACTAAGCATGAGACACTTGCAGCAACAGGGCAAAAGAGTTTGCTGAAGTTCAACATTAAGAATAAAAGCCCTTCTGTTACGTACAGCTTCAGCTTTATGACACTTCAACCATTATGAAACAGCAGTGGTATTTTGTAGATGCCATTATTTACCATACAATGACTGACGCTCAATCAGGCCTTCAGTGATTGGAAATCTGTAGCACCTAAGTATACAATATGGTTCAACCCAATTGAGGGAAATTGCATGCATTTTTAGGGATCATTAAGTTATTAGCATCACTAGAGGGGGCAGAACAACACCTGAAAAAAATCTCTCTGCTAATTGCAATCAATTTCTCCATTCAGAGAAACCTCTGATGCCTTCCGGTATTCTGCTCTTCATGGATTTTACGTGGGGCTTCGTGGGATCTCGTCCTAACAACAGTAACAACGTTGCTGGCCACCGAGAACGGGTCTGTTGAAACATGTCTGAGAATATAAGGGGAAATATTGTAGTTTACTACGAGCGCTATTAAGGATACTGCTCTGCATATAGCCTGAGCCATAAAGTGCAGGCAGGAATGACACATAAAAAGACATAATTAATAGGAAATGGGTCGCCTGTGATTGGCAACAGCTGAAACGTGAAGCAGGCAGACCGAGGAGCTGATAATGAGTTCTGGTATTGGTGAAAAATCCCCCCTTCCCCAGGGTGAAGAAGGAAGGTAGCCCTCCATAAAAACAAAGGATAAAAGAAATAAGTTGGAGAAAATCACTGGTTTCACTCCGTCAGCTGAGTGTTAGGGATTTGCTGTCATAAAGATAGTGGAAGCTCAAGAGCTGGTGCTTACCAAGAATTAATCAGTTTAAGTTTTGGTCCTGAACATAAAATGTCAGACATTGCCTCTCAACTCTTGTAGGTGATTTCTTTGAGCCGAACAACACAATAATCCCACTCTCACTTCTATTGAAGGTCAAAGTTGGTCAGTGAGCCAAGAAATACCATATCAGAGCTTCCTTCCTCCTCAATTGCCGCGAGTATAAATTATGGAATTAGTGTATTGATTGCCGACTATGGCTTCAAGCAATCACTTTTACAGCCATGACAAGATTATTTTATCCTACTTTTCCTGTATTATTATATGTTGTGTTTGAGTTATTCTTCCAGCATGGGAAGTGACAGCTTGAATTTATTCAATAAAGCGGGGCAGTGAGGCAAAAAAACCAAGACATGGCATGAAGAAGAGAGACAGCGCTTCTGCCTGCGAGCCTGCCATCCTAAATAAAGAAAGATATCTGCCCAAATGGAGCGCTGATCAATACATTCATACAAACACAAGCACATCATTTGTTAACTCTTGGGCGATAACCTCACAGTGTTGCACATGGGATACTGCAGGAGTGAGAAGAAGAAAAAAGAGACATCATAAATTACAGATAATAGAGTTCATGATGATTTGTAATATGGCACATAAATGGGATGTGCACTGTTGTGTTTGATTTCATATTTGTTAGCAACATACAGTGCGTCATAATAGACAACAAGTGATATCATTTCACAAATTATTCAACTGTGTCATCACACTGGTACAAAGGATTTTTACATGCATCAGATTAAAGATGAAGGTGACCTGTGGAGTTTTTGACTACAAATGGTTTTGGAGAGCGATGTGTAGCTGAACGGGTCCTCATATTGTTTGTATCGTGTTCTCACAGCCGGCACACAAGGACTCGCATGCACACGCTTGGAAGTGATGTTCGTGCTGCCTGCAAACGGCTGTAAATTAGCCGTTGTAGTGAGAGACATTGACTGTAAATACAATTGTGTTTTTCATACAATAATTACAGGACACCTTTAAATTAATTAAAGTGTGTCCAAGAATAGGTTGCAAAAAAAAAGATATTGTATAGTTTTGACCACAGCATCTATGGGTTATAAAATTGTTGCACTCTCCCGAGCTAATCGCCCAGAGGAAAGTGAGGAAAGTGGTGACATTGCTACGTCCAATTCAGCAGACACCTAATTTGAAGTGCACCCCATTTGTCTGTACTAATCCCTCAACTAAAGATTGTGCAAGATGTCAAAGTTGAACCAGTAAATCTGTCTGCAAACTGTGATGGATGTTTACAATTGTTGGGTAATAATTATACCGTTCAACTTGTTTTGTCGTCCCAATAAAGTTGACTAATCTAGTGGTTTGTTTAAAACCTGTATGATCATCTCACTGCTCATGTGTTAAGGCACATTTTCAGTGAACTTGGTGTGTAAATTGTTATTGTACAGGTTAGGTAAAAAAGATGTGAATGAGATGAGAATGACATTGAAATGATTCTTCAAGGGAAGGCAAGTAATGATACAATGATAATGTGGAAGATGCTGAATCATGCTTATAGTGTTACTCATGCATGTGCACACAAGCACATAGACACACCTACAGTGTCTGTATGTGTCCACATAAAAATGTATCAAAGAAATACAAAATAAATACACAATTTAACATGTAATAAAAAAAAGATTTTGGTCTCCCATAAAAACAATAATTTGACTAACTGAAGATGCATGCTCTTTTGTGTTGCAGCAGCTGGAAGAGTAAAAAAGCAATAATACATGTGTGGTGTGATTGATGTACCTTCCCATTCATAATCTAATTTGTATTGGCTTTCACTTATTCCCAAAGCGCTTGAAAATGATAAAAGGTAAAGTATGACAATGAGACATACCGTATGAACAAGGACAAACTACAGACATTAAACAAAGATATACCTATTTTATACACTATGCAAGTGTCATTCCTATAGATTTAAAATATGAAGTGCAATCCTTTACATACAAGAGTGTTGGGACTTAATAACATGGTTAAAAGAAAAGATCATTTTTAGAGTCAGTAATCAGAGGAGTGAAGAGATTCAGTTTCCTCAGTGACCAATAAGAGAAAAGCATGACTTTACAGTTGACTATCAACAGTTGTTCTCTTCAATTAGGTTGTTAAGACAAAAATAGGAATCAATCTGTGAAAGTAGCATTAAAGGCTGAGACGATGTCTCCGTCTTGCACATGACAGACAAGCGTCCTCGACCTGTATTGCATCAAAATGACAGGGCCCAACACAAGTAATCTGACACATCTTGATCACAGCACAGTCCTGATCTTTCTGTCACACTGGGGATTAAAACAGAAACACAGGGCTAACAAGGGTCAGATATGAAATTTCAAGGAAGTGACACATGACAGGACAAACAATTAAGTGTCAGTACGCTGACCTTGGGGCAACAGTTTTACACCATGACCCTCTGCATTAGTCATTTCACCCGCAGCAGGAAGGGAGGACAAATGGAGAGCCTCACTGCTCTTGTTCATCCAATGCCACAAGCCCAGTGTTGTTCATTGTTTAGTCGTTATGATTAAAAGATGTACAGCACTATGGAAATTCAAGAGCTTGTGATTTGTCTTTGTCCGGTCAGCCTCCTACAGTATTCAGTGCGAGTTGCAGAGGTGCAGCTCAAGGTAGTTGTGGTCTTTACAGCACAAATAAGCATGGATCACACAATATATCAACACAAACACCCGTCATTATATTTTTCAGAAGTTAAGAAATAATACAAATGTGATTCCCTCCATACTAGTTTTGGTGGTATGGTTCACTATTCAAAGAGTGTATTCTCAGTATTTGGCTATTTACACCTCTTTGCAGGAGGAGCCTCTATCAATCTTTGGATTTTTGTACTGTGGAGGCTACAACTGCACCTCAGAAATCAAGGCTGTAATTACTCATGCAGAAAGCACAACGTGAAGGAGAAAAAGCCTTGTTCTGCTGAGTATTGCTTTTGGAGGAGGCAACCAAACAAGCAATGGTGGCGCTGTAATCAGTCAAACCCGACTCCTAATTCTTCAGGTGGTGAAGACCGCAGCATTATTACCTCAGTATCAGTGTCCTTTTTTATTTTTACACAAACTAGAGTAAGATAACTTCCCTTTCATATGGCTCACTGTTATCTATGACCCAGAAGTTATATGACAACTTCACTGCTACACATTTGAATGATTCTGATAATGCTTATACGTAAAGTAATGGGTGTGTTCATAAAAAAAGGGAAAACACTAATTAGTGCAACAGCTACTGCAAAGTTAGTAGATGTGGTGAACTTCTTCCTTCGTATAAATGCAAATGTGCTTAAACTAATGTATGTTCCAGCTTTTCCTTCCACCTGTTGAATACATTTTAACAGCATTAAAAGTGTCATCAAAAACATTACTACTTCTTATTAACTACCTTATTCAAAATAACTTGTTAAACATCTTAATAATGACCAGGAATACTACCGCTTTGCACACAAACAAATATCAGCTAATTCATTATTAATTTCTAAATGTGTTTTTTAAATCATCATAGACGTTGGCCAGCATGGTCTCATTTCTCTGTGACAGCTGGTGATGCTTTCCGGTGATTCACAGTAATCCACTTTTTATTATGAAGAAAGTACTGGTATTTTTTTATGCAGTGGGGAATGAATATAATATTGTTCGTAGTAGGGACATATGGCCTAAACAGAACAGAAATGACAAGCCAAATTTCAGAGACAAATTTCTGCACTTACTACCTACTATTGTAGGCTACGATCTTTGAATGATTAAACTGTTTTGGTTTGATTAACTTAAGGACACAGAAGATACATTACAAATTGTAGGAATGTTTAATTAAAGCAGTCTAAATATGTCATAGTATGTAATAAGAAGATAATATTGTGTTGGAAATTAAAATGTCTAGAGTCCTTTCTTTCAATAAACAAGGTGTGATATGTAATTATTTTGTATTTGAGTATTTCTGGTGGCAGATTTGAAAATGCAACAAAATCCCATCCAGACTAATAAATGCATTACAACTTTGGACATCTCACAAAAATAACTGGGCACAGTCTGTCTGGATACATCAACCAAGGCCAACTGCCACAGTTGAGTTTCACATTGTGTAATATCCTGTTGGCAGGAACGCAGCAGACAATATTTAATGGAATCGCTACAATCCCAGACACATATATTAACTTGTTATGTAATAAGTTAACACACCAATGATTAAGTGTAAGCACTTTGCCTCATGCTGTAGTTTACCTGCTTTGATAATGCATACCATTATGTAAATGAACATGACATGACCCAAATCTGCTCTGTGTAAATTAATGTATTTTACCTTTAAGATAAGATGTGGCACATCCACCAAGCCATTTGTTTTGTTTAAATTACAATAAGACAAAGCTGCTGAACAATTCTCCACTAAATGATTTCCATAAAAGGCATTCATATTATTCTATTAGTAATAATAGTATTTTCAAGGTGCAAAACAAAAGTCATTACTCATCTGTGGACTCTATGGTGAAGCTGGCTGCACCATAACCGTAACTTTAATTTTGGAGCAGTCCGACCTGAATAGAGTTATCTTAGATCAGGTACAAACCCACAATGCACCAGAGGGGATGTTTATATTTTCTATTCACAATATTATATTTTGTATCATCTGTGGCAAAAACATGTTTCAATGTAAATTGTCTTAAGTGATATAAACCCTTATGTTGCACAGGCAGAATGCATTATGATAAACAGACTAATTCTGACATGAATATCTACTTCTTCAGCATAATCTGGAGGGCAAAACATACAAAGACCAAATAAAGAAAGACAATAGAGGGAAATCCTGACAAATGTAAACCTGAATCAAAACCCTACAAAGAAAGGATAGCAGGCTTTGCAAATGAAAACAAACAAACAAACACACACACACAGACACACGCACACGCACACACATACACACACACACACACACACACAGGTTTAAGAAGCAGATAAGTGGGGTTACGACCGCTACAACATGAAGCGGGGAGGTTGACTGGATGGAAACAGGGGACTGGGGACACCTTTTTTAAAACTACTTCTCCAGCAAACAGCATTATCTTGATTAAAGTTTAATTAAGGATCACATTTGGCTGTGCCTTTCAGAGCGATCTACATGAGCAGATTTCCGAGGGCTTAACTCTATCGCTGGGAAAATCCTCCTTTATTACTTTCAACCTGTTGTAAAAGCTGTTGGCACGGAGGGACCGCTGCCTCATTCACTGGCCTTGTTTGCTGCTGGAAAAATCCAGAGTCTCAGGAGATCTCCCCACTGTGGTTCAATTTAATATCTGTCCTATCACTACAAGGCTCGGGCTCATTATTAATGATACTATTCATTAATTTCTTGTTGGGCTGATGTTATTTATTAAAATATTAAAGAAAGCTCCTGAGACACTCTCACGTAATGAGGGATGTGTCCTCCTTCCACAAAACCCCTCCTGCCTTCCTCCCACCCCCCTCTGCTGGATGGATGGTGGGTGGAATTACCCCACTCGGACGCTGCTAGCCTGCGCACCCTCATTAGTCGTTCTCCAGGGCTGAGTGACACCATAAATCCATTCTACACGTCCACCACCGGCAGCCATATACAAACGCACACCACTTGCCTCGCCCCGTTAATGAGCCATTCCCATGCACAGGGAATTGACTCGTGTCCATCCTCCATAACCGGACAGTATTTTTTTGGAAGAGCTAAATTGCAGCCTTGGTATAGATTTAGGGCGTCGGAAAACAGTTTCCCTTCTCATTAATAAACTATCATGTTTTAAACTTGAAATTGAACTGATTGGCCATGTCTGCAGTAAATAGAGAGGTGCTGATTGTTAAAGCAGCATTACTGAGATGCCTGTCGACATGATACGTGAAAACGCTCCTTTTTTTTGCTGATTTCACGGCAGGAAACTGAAATTGCAAAAAAACAAATGAAGTGAGTTAAAGTCACTAAAGAGCTTTTTATTATTTATAAATTACATGCAGTAATTAGTCAAATATTAGGGAAAACAATAACTACTCTGAAATATTGAAGTACCACCATGTTAACAAATCTATCATGCAATATAAAAGACACAGACTGATAAAGTCTGATGAAAATGTTGTTGGGCATTACATCATATATTACTCTGGCACCTTAAATTTGTGTATGTTGCCGGTTTCAAAGCCCTAATATTAATGGTTGCTCACGGAAACCCAAGAATCCATTAATCATAATAATTAATCTGATCCAATTATATTGCAAAGAATATAACAAATTGCAGGGAAAAATAATGATCTATCACTGCCATGTCATAGGGATATGGGACTAAAGCAGTAATTAGACAGAGGGATTTTAAACAGTACACACCGAGCAAGCAGCTGATGGCTCTACTATTTGAATCTGATTATGTAATTAGAGACGAAGTTGAACACAGTGTTTTTGCTGGTTCAACTAATGAAGGTCTAGCTAGAGGTTTAGCCAGCTTTTCAGAAGCAAGATGTACGAGTAATTAATGTTTTGTGTTACTGTGTGTGCAACAATGTAAATGTGTTGTAGGCTAAGATTGTTCGAGTAGTGTGCTTTTTACGTCATGTATAGGATTCCTGCAAAGTAAACTTATAAACTTTTAGGTTGAATGATTATAAAATACTAAACATGGTTTTTACGCTGAATATTGTGCTCATTTGCATGTACTAACAGATTGCTGAGAGCCCATAGTCTGTACATATGTGTGGTGTGTGATAGCAATGCAACAAGAGGCTTCAGACTATGATGACTTTGATCTCAGTGTTGCAACGAGTACAAAGACGTCAGGCGCTTATCACAGCGGCTCAAGAGCGTCTGAACAACAAGACCTCAGCGAGGCTCTGAAAACATGTAAAGATGTAATAATTTCCACAGAGCAGGTAAATCCCAAGACGTAAAGCACATCCAATGTACAGTAAATCCGCTGTTTGTTACCAGATAATGATGTGCAACCCATTTCAGAACATACAGCACTGTACTCTGCACAACATTATCATCTCATCACAAAGTAATACGGGACAATCAAATTGAAAATGGAAATAAAACAGCCAAGAAAGTAAAGCGACCGTACTCTACTAAATAAAGCCCTTTAGAAATCCTCCTCTGTTCCTTGTTGTGGAATTGTTAACTTGTCGTGAGTACAGAATTAATCACCCCTGCTTTCCCGGTCTCTGTGCTAGGGCCCGAGGACAGAGGTAATAAGACAAGCCCTACAGGGACGCACAGCCGAGTGTAAATATCAGCTGCTGTGCATATGTAAATCACTCACAGATTTATTTATTTTTTAATTTCTTCTTAAAGGCTCAAGTGTGCTAATATCAAATAGCAAGCTTTTAGGGAGTGTTTAATGGCTGCTGGTGGGCGGTAGGGGAGCGCCGGACTCTGGAGCGTGCGGCAGTTCATGAGTAATTAAGAGGTGTTTTGCAGAGCATAAATAATGCTGTTTGTATTGGCCCTATGCACGAGTGGAGCGCGGAGAGGAGAGAGGAGGTGGGCTTGGGTGGGGGCGGAGGTGAGGTGGGTGGTGGGGGTTGGTGTTGGACAGACAGGAGCGGCAGGGGTTAACCCCTCAACACACACCTCTCCTCACCACTCTGCAGCTCTTAACGCAACACGCGGGCATGGAGAGGCTCATTTGTTAGCTCTATACTGCTCAGCATTACTTAAAGAAAATTATTGTTCATGAGGATCACTCTGACGTGGGGAGAATTACTGTGTTTCTTTTCACTAACCTCCGTAATCGTTCTTTGATTAAATAAACGTCATAACTGGAATGCATACACAGCAATGAGTGCTGGAACACTAAAGGCAGCTAGTTTTTGTTCTAATCTATGAATGTAGCCACGTGTAATATACCCAATATTTATAGTACAAATATAAAAATGAAGAAAAAAGAGATCTTATAGGTAATTTACTTTATGGTAATATTTTTTCCTCAAGACAAACACACCTACTTGTAACCCCCTACGCACGTGTTTCTTCTTCATTTGATCGTGGAGTTTTAGGTTTTTCTGGAGGTGATTGTGTCGTTGCCTTTAAACCCCCAAGGCTTTAGAACCGCCACCCTGAGGAGATCAGACGAGCCAGATCTGTTTCATATTCCAAACCTAGAATTTGCTTCTCTTCCTTTTGTGTTCTTTGTTGTTATCTGTGTTCTCTTTGCTACTGTTTTCCATATATCACTTTGTAACAGTGCTTTATGTATAATAGTCCATGATTATTTGCATCCTTGAATGTTACTTTTTCTGTGGGTATTGACTTCATGCACATATTACACTATGCTAACTATTCACCATAAAAAAAGGTATTCTGAACAGTGTGTACTGTAAGTCATGTCAGAGCAGGTGATTTTCACAGGGGTAGGAAATAGAGTTATTTCTTCACACATTAGCAGAGGAGTTGACAGGCCATAGAATGTACTGCACCTGAGCGCACTAATGGTCAGTGAGTAACCCCTCCTCCCCGACACCACCACGGCAGACACCAAAGGAGTAGGAGCCATTTATAGACCCTCGTCTTCTCTCGCCAACATGTTCACCTGCACTTCCTGAGATATGTGCGGCTCTACCTGCCAAAGATATCACTCCCGTTGGTGAGATTTCCCCACAGAAAGAATGTATAACCTTGTGATTTAGATTTATATCAGAGCTAGTTATGTTTTTCTTATAATCACAGCAAGAGGGTTTTTATTTTCCACAACATTTATCATGCACATGAAATGTGTTTCTTGTTAGCATTAATAAGATCGTAACACAGAAAGTGCAGTAAACTTGCCATGAGAGAAAACAAAGCTCTAGAGGAAATAAGTGATTCTAAACGGTGCTCTACTTTATGAAACTGTGATCCAATATAGCCTCGAACAAAGAGGGAATACATGCCCTCCTCCGCCTCCTCCTCCTCCCAGTTTTAGGTGCCACAAAGGACTATGCTCGTGAAGAGAAACAGACTCACAATATAGGCTTACAAGTTCCTCTGGGTACAATTATACCATATCTCTCTAGTAACAAGTGGCTTAGGTAAGGGGGACAAGAGGACAACCTCTTCAGTGAAACAATTTAGCTGTCATGACTGTGTGGCAGGACCCAGTCCTGTTTGGGAAGCAGGCTGATCCCCAGAGTCAGAGGATAATCTTGTCCAGCCTGAAGAACCAATAAATCAATCTGGTTTAACAACCACATTTCATAGACCTCTGTTTAGCTCTATGAAAAACAAAAAGAAACACTGGAATGCGCTTTAAAAACATTTTTCACCATGTGACATACATAAACACCAATTCAAAACAACAGTAAATCATCTAATCTGATTACTCTGAACATTTCTGTGTCTTTAAGCTCATTCAAAATAGTAAATGTGTCGTTGCTGATCAGGCCAAAGAACTATAATTGCTGCTTGATAAAAATGACCAAAGACAGCCAATAGGATATTATTACTAAGTGTATTCCACTATCACCTCCCTGATCACACACACAAAAGACGTGTTTATTCATTAGACTTTTAATAAGCTGAGGTATCAGAGCAGACACATGCTGGGGTTGTTTGTGACTCACTGGGAGGTACTGTACAGCTAACAGGGGCTGGCAGCACCTGTGCCCCCACGTTCCAGCTGCCAGCGCTGTGCTGCGGGGCCCAGGAGAGGCACATTAGCCGGGGCTGCGACTGGAGCTCCACTAGCCTGGTCATGCTGGGGAAATGTCAGCCGCGAAACCAGCCAGGTCCACTGAGCCCTGAGCCTGGCTCTGGCGCCCAGCATGACTCTGACATGATCATGGACGGCGGTTGTGACACATGTAAGCAATGACTCCACACAGCTATCTGATCAGCATTACGCCACTGTCAGAAGGCTCTGACTACAGGAGCGTGATGAGAGCTGTGATAGGGCCCCCTCTCTTAAATGGGTCAGGGAGGTGGCCGGTCCACCTCCCTGAAAGTCTGCAGTACTTAACACTACCGTCTGAGTTTCAACAGCATTCGATGTGCTTGAAGACACTCAAGGAGTCAGAAAGAAATATCTCGTCATAATCAAATTCATTAATTTATTTCCCATTAATCTATCTATCTATCTATTTCTCACTTGATGTATTTATTTTTAATGAACACACAAGTAGGATTTAAAATACACCAGGAGCAAAACAAGCATTATTTGTCATAAGCCTGTGTGTGCATCAACCATCAATCATTGCCATCAGAATTGCCACAGTCTGCTGTCAGGGCCTATTACTGCTGAATTCATTTCCCTCAATTAATTCAAAATCTAACCCCTTGGCAGCCACCAATGTATGTTTTTTTGATATCCTTCCACCCACCTATTTGTCAAAATGGACTCAGTGACAGTACAGTCATGCATTCATTATAAAAATGAGAAACAATAGTGCACACATATCATTAATTAACATTAATAGCATTTAGAAAAGACAAATATACAGCAACAGCATTTCTGCATTGACTGTGGTCTGGAATCTAGTCAACATCTCAAACTATACGTACTTGGATATTGCCAGAAAAAATCCATTGTTAAATATTTTTCCCAAAACAATCTAGATGACAAAGGAAAATTGTGTCCGCTGATCCACTCATCTTTGATTTTACTATTTTTCTGATGACAATGAGCATATAAAGCCAAAGCCCACACATGAGATCCCATCAGTTAAGTAAGAAAAGACAAAGAAATGTCATCAGCAGATTAATATTGTCTGATCATTTATCTTATCTAGTGCCCCACCCCCTTCATACACACATAGACATGAAGATATATAACAAAAACATTAAAAGTACATAATTAATAAAGAGAACAAAGCGCAACTATCCTTATCACCGAGGCTACTGTATCCGTTTTGTCTTGACTTTCATGCCTAAAATGTAGTGTTTAAATTAATTAAGCATGAACAAGATTTAACTTCAGGATATCATTTGAAAGTATAATTGCCCAGGGGGATTCAAATGGACTCGGTGGGGTCTGGTGTCACCCCACTGAGCTCCCCGTGTTGGGAAATGTCCAGTTTTAAAGATTAATTTGCATCTTTGAGGAGAAAGTCTTCCTCTCAATCTTTCTCAAACGTTAAAAGATAAAAAAGAAAAATGATTCGCAATCAGATGCCACTTGACTAAAATGTTCACCATGCAGAATCCACGATTATTATTTTTTTCCTGTGCATGATTCCAATCCCTTTAGTGGCTGTGCAGGGAGCATTTCACCGTGTATATTAATTACACAGGGACTTTGTCATGCGAGGGTCACAGCAGCCATGCTAGCTAAGCTGGGTCATTTAAACTGGGAGTGCAGCTTTGTGAGCCTGCTGTGCACATCACGGCCTCAGTCAGATGGCAAAGAGCTGCAGAGATAGGTTGCTGGTGTGATTACCAGTTCCGTAATAAATACCAATTTTTCAACGGCACCAGCAGAACGCCTGTGTCTAAGCAGCTCACAATAGGATTAAAACACGCCTATTAGACTGTGTTTATTACATATTAGAAAGTTAGGACAGCCAATTATTCTGACCACTTGTGGCATACATTAATCATTTCTTTATTTAGGGGGGAAAAGGCAAGGGAATGGGAATTTTTATGAATCATGTTTATACAACCTGCACAAGAGTTAACTATTTTCTAAATATGAAACATGTTTAATTAACAAATAGATTACCGTGTTGTGTCAACCAAACTATTACATTTTCTTCTCGTGCAGTGCCTTTGCCACAAGTGTTGGTTGACATGAGCTCATGTGACATTTGGGAGGAGGGACAGGATTCGTCGTGGATGGTTAGGCTTACAGCTATGACTCAGCTTGTTGACGTGTGGGACATTTCTCACATCTCTTTAGGCAAACACACCAAACAGCTCCAAATTGCTCCTAACAACTCCAGACCAGAAGAAAAGGAATGCTCTCCTGTTATTCCAAGGCACACATTTAGTATATTTTATTTCATGCGTTTCATACATTGTTTGGAAACATAATGTGCATATTTCAAAGAAGAAAAACAATGCAAAAATAAATAAAAAAATAAGATTAAATAAAAAAAGAAATACAGATCTTTGATAATCCCAAATATGTTGGTGTTGCAGTGAAAGTAAAATGTAAAACATTAATTTCATTATTCAGCATAGCGCTGCAACTTAAAACCAATGAGACCGCCTGAATAAATAAGATTAAATATAAAATAAGACCTTTCATTTTGTATTCAGGAATGAAATCTCATGACCACACGTAATATTGGTCATATCATGCAATATACACGTGTCAATACTTGCGTGTCTAAATGTAAAGAAGAAAGGACTGTTCATGAGATTTCATACTACTGTATGAAGAACAATAACAAGGCTAGAAAAACAGCACAAATACTATTTTCTGTGATATTTGCATCAGAAAGACACACCTGCAGCAACTCTATTTCCTTGAAATAATTACAGTTGTACCGTGATGGGGTCATCACTCATCCTCCTCGTCCTGAACTTTCCTGTGTGGAAGAAAAATCTCAACACACTGATGCTAATGTCCATGAAGCATTTTGTTGTTCAGTGGAAACCATGAATTAGGCCCCACTCAGTATGTAGAAGTGATATCCAAATCATGTGATGTGTCCTTTTGAGGCACACCTAACAAGTTTCATTTCTGATTAGCTCAGCAGAAACTGTGATAGTTTACCTTGATAAATTAGAGGAGGCAAGATTTAATGAACGGAACATGGGGGTCACCTTTGTTTCTTGGGGTGATACAATAAGAAAAAAACAAACAGATTTTTCTTACTGCCACATGCCTCTCCTTAATAATCAGATTTCTCATCCTCCTTGTAATAGAGGGTGCACAGAATCTCATTACCTCCTCTAGCTGAGGGGAGAGAGGCAACACTTCTTCTTTGACTTCCTCTGTAAACCCGGGGAGGGTGGGAGGGAGAGGACGGGGTGGCGGTAAAGAAAGCATGGGACACACGGAGTTCTGCTTATTTGCACATACATCGACATCCCCTTACAGATATGTAAATGATTCAGGCAAAACCCAAATGCTAAAGTCGACACCATTAGTTTTCCACTTCATAATCTCCACATGGGGCCGTTAGAGGGATAATGTACCATACAATACATGGTTTACTTTTAATTAATAGGGAAAACGTACTTTGAAACGAATATTAAATCTAGATTAATGTGAAAAAACTCCCAGCTCTCTGTGAATGCAAGTCTCTGCTCCTTTCAAAGAAAGAGAGAACACAGCAAAAACAGTCCACTTGACGAAAAAACTAATGTAAATTCAGGAGCCATGAAATTGTTTAATGGAACAATGGGAGATCACAAGTTTATTTTTCTTGATAAATAAAGGGATAGGGTGGTGATGCTGTCACCAGAGAAAAGACAAAGTCATGCTGGAATGCTGGAAGAAAAAACGGTTCAAATTGGTACTGTAAATAATGTTCTTATTTGTTAAACAATTAATAGATTTGTTGATCAACACATTTTCAACAGTTTTAATAATGGAGTAATTGTTTTAGTAATTTATCAAGGAGCAATAGTTTCCAAGGAGCAAGAGTCTACAGCCAACTGATCTTTCTACTTATAGGCACAGCAGCGTTATTATGAATCCAAATGTTTTTACTCAAGCGGTCAGACTGGCCAGGCATCTGTGCTCGCCGACACACTGGTAACCCGATTTGTTCAAGTCCTTTGCCCTTATGTGCTATTCTGACCTATGCTACTCAAACTCAATGCATAACCTTAACCAATCATCTCTGCTTCACGCAGCTATACGCACGGCGGGTCTTGCCAAGAGAAGCAGGGGGATGCATTGTCAGGCGGCGAAGCGATGCTTTGAGCTGAATGCTAACGTTGACATGCTAACATGCTCACAATGACAAAGTTAACATGCGAATAATAACAGTTATAATGGTTAATGGTTGTAATGATTAGCACAACATGATAAGTATAGCTGATGGAAATTCAAACTTGGCCAGATGATGGCGCTAGAGGAAAAAAGGTCAGTATGATTCATCCTCTGGAAAACATGAATGTCTGCATTAAAAATGTCTTCGCAATTCATTGAAGTTGTAGTTGAGATACAGTCTAAAGCAAAATGGTGGACCGTCTGACATCCCAATCCCTAGAGCCACACAAGCATGGTTTACAGTAAAGTGTTTGCACTTCTCTCTTGTAAATTATATATTGTTCTGCTTTCGACTGTTACTTGCACAATTTGACAATGTTACTTTGAGCTCTCGTAAGATGTGTGTGATCATCAGTTATTAGTAGACTAAACAATACATACATTTATTGAAAAACTACTACGACGTATTAATGGATAATGAAAATAATCACAATTTACAGCCGTAGTCGGTTTAATATCCCACCTTTTAATTTCAACTAAAAACGAGGATTCATAGACGGTGAAATGCCCTTAAAGCACATAACTTCCGTTCTAAACTCCCACTGACAAAGGCCCTGTAGTTATATAGGTTTGATACATCAGAATTCTTCTGAGGTTTTAAAAACCATGTTTGATCTCCTTTGATCATTCTTCCATCTGACAGAGCACAAAGTAAAAGCAAAAAGAACAGCTCCTCCACCAGCCAAAGTGGCACCGTGCAGGATAACCCTCTGCATGCGCTGCTCTCTCCAAATGCCAGACTTTATTGCCAGGTTGAGCCCTGGTTAGACCAATCTGCACTTCTTATATCCGCTGTCCCCACTTCCTTTGTCGTAAATCCATCTTTCCAACATCACAAACTCCCTTGATCAATACACTGCTCCATTCCTCCTTTAACTCACAAGCATACATGTCAGCCAAGCCTTGCAGCTGAAGGGGTGTTTGTTCTGTCACCAATGGTGCTTCATGAACACTGTACAAGTGGCTCTTCTCTTCTCTTCTGAGCACATGGGGTGTTCCCACTCCCCTAAGCAGGAGGTGACAAAGCATTTAGCAGCTCCTCTACAGTACGTGACACATTTGGCTTCAGTTTGCATTAAGCACAACAATTAATGCATGTTAATTCTTAATTATGCTAATTCCCTTTGAAATGGGCTGTGAGGTTCTGGGAGGGTGGCTGGGTGAGAGAGGATGCTTTGGCGACATGGAGTTGTTGTTTTCTCTGGTAATGCTCCTAGCACATTCACATGTCCTCTGGTGTTAGGGACCCTTAATGAGGATGGAAGTTCAAACATGACATGCTCTCGGCTCATAAAAATAATTGGGCGTTTTTTTTTTTTTATCTGCCAAAAAAGAAAAATAATCGGAAAACAATGTAATTTATTTGCACGAATCCCTACCAAAATTTACAAGGGCACTTTAAAACACCATGACTATTATTTTAACACAAACCAGTGGTGCAAACAGGATAAACTGCTCCGTGTGCGTTGTAGTTTTAAGTAAGGGAAACAAACGACAATATAACTCAAGAACTTGAGATATCATTGTAGGAATATGCTGAAATGATTCTACCTTGACATTATATTTATGGGGTTTAATGTCTTGATGGCGCACAGCTTATGGAAAACAACAAAGGGGTTTCGTGGATCAAATTACACTTTTGGTAAAATGTACTCTGCCTTCAGGATTTTGGTTCATGGCCAATCTATTTCCATCTATCTAAAACGTACTGTACCACATGCAAACCAAAACAGAACACCAAAATGTCATGTTGAACAAAGAGCAGGTTAAAATGTCTCTGCCTCCACTGTTACTGATAAATCTCATAGACATCGTGCTTATTTTGGCTCTGAAATGTCGTATTTTGGGGTTCGACCTCGTGCCTGGTCATAGCTTCACTCTCAACATCATAATTCCCCTGAGGAACACAACAAAGATATATGTCTTGTGGGTAATGTACTGTATACATGTACTGTAATGAGATACAATGAAATCAAACCAAATTGTGTGAACAAATGAGTGTATCTAATTTTCTAATCTTTTTTTCTGTAAGCAGTATTAAAGCAAATTCTATCGGATCTTTGTATCAGAATAAATGTGTCTGTGTCCCTTAAAAGCGTGCCATCTTATTAGGGTAATTCCCCAACCAGAAACCTGCAAAATGTGCACTTTTGATTTTACAGTTCCATAAAATGTCTCTTTATTCTCTTGTGTTTAGGGTATTCAAGGTAAATGAACAAGACATGGTTCGCACTGTTAAAGACTGTGGCAGTCGGAATATTTTACCTGACACGGGCTGTGCAAGTCGCCTGGCACAACCAACCACAACTGGGCCATTAAATATATGTAAATGAAGAGAAACACAAGAGAGCCGGGTATAATAGCACGCACAAGGGAGAAATGGATCCTGGGTAGTGATTAATTTATTTGATGATGCCTCTAGTGAGGAATTTTAGGTCACAAATGAAGTGACAGGATGACAAATTACCATTTTAAGGAATTTACTGGGAATCATTAATGAACAATTGTCAAGTAGTTTACAGCAGGCAGAGAAGATGGAATAAATGTAGATCTCTTTCCTTATAGAGGATCTCATTCTTTTTAGCACTTGTATTATATAAAATGCAGCAAGCTATTCTAACTGAACAGCACATTTATTTAGAATTAAAAGAAGGCACAATTAAATAGCCATTTGGTGTGAGGTAAAACATTAAGTTTGAAGTATACAAGGAGCAGTCGTCACCTTCTTAATATGGATAAACCCTCTGATTGCACATGGAAGTTTCTTATCTACAATGGCACTCAGAACCATGCTCTTATCAACACAAAACTTTGTAATTTGACTTTTAGTCTTCTATTATTACCGCTCATCACTTCAAGGAATGTAGCCATCAAGCCACATAGAGTAAACGCAGTGGTTTAGCATGCCTTTTGTATCATAATCATATCATTCAGTTTCTAACTAGTTGGAAAATAATTCTGATTCCACTGTGGATCAACACCTACAATGATGCTTTATATTTTCAAGCACATGTCCAATTAAGAAAAGGATTATGCAGAGTGATGTAAGGCCTGGCATATTCCGTAAAGGCAGAAATATATAGATTGCTTCTGGCATTTTAAAAACAGTTTAGCTTTGTCACTGACAGAATAAATCAATTCATTAATTAAAATTAAGCTCATGTGTAAAATATGGTATCATAGTTTATTTAAGTGTTAAAGGAGACAGATGCTCTTTCAAGAGTCATTGTCAAGCTTGTCTGTCCCGTTCACTTTGCTGCGTTTAAATGGCTTTTAAAAGCCAGTGGTAAAAGAGAGCTGAGATGACAGGAGGAATCTTCACTGCATGTATTAATTCGACAGATTCCTTGATTCCCCTCCTGGGCACCTCTGGAGGACCCAATGCTTCAGCGACTCGATGGTGCATTACAGTAGGTGTGACAAATATCTTTGGTGCTAGTGGTATGTTGGTTCACAGATGACATTTCACTGGGATGTCTAAAAACACCCATAATTGTACTTTCCAAAAGGGAAGCAGTGTCATGATGTGGTCCGCACTGATGTGTCCCTGAGAGGAGGCCACTCTGTGTCTGATATCGTTATATTTGTGTTATGTGGGGCATTATACTAGAGGAGCATATTTCACTTCGATTAGATAAATTCAAATAAAGCATTGCTTTTGAAATGACAGTGATTTAGTAACACAAAAAGCTGCTGAAAATGTTAAATGTGTGCAAATACCATTACGTGCAATTTCGCTATACAACATCTACATTCACACAACAATGTGGAGCATAACTCACCATTCCTCAATAGTTAAAGTCAAACTGAATTTTAATTTTTCTGTATTTTTGGCCTTGTTAGTTTTAACTTGTGTACTTATTTGGTCGATATGGTAATTACCAAAAAGAAGAAAAAGAAGTTGATAGAGTTGAAGTTGTGATAGTGCTCCCTTGTATTCTCAGGGGGTGACAACACTGAGTGTGTGGGAGCTGTCCGTCAGCAGGTGCTGAATTAAAATGAACAAGTAACGTCTAGTCAGAATCAGTGCTAACTAGCTACATGATACATACAAACTTAACTGTACAAACCGTCCTTCAAGATGTTCAATGTTGTAAATGGACAGACATCAGTACCTTAAAAAACACTTAGTGGGTTGGTTGAAACATTTTCTATCAACACTTGTAAGATATACAGAACGTCATTGGCGTACCATGGAAATTGACGGCATGTCTCCTACTGTACCAGGTCATCGAATGTCCCTCACTCTGACAGTAACACAATGAAAATATGTAATCATGAGCTCAAGTTCTTTGTTCACTCACAGACTCTTAGTGCACACATTACAGAAAGAAAAATACAGTCTCTTTTTTTACACTAAAACACAAACTTATAATGACTAGAAGATACATTATTGTAATCTCATTTACAGGTCATAATGCCTTCTCTAGTATCTATTTGATATTCCTGTGAACACATCTCCCATGTATTGAAGTATTGAAGTGTATTGCCAAAAGCTACATTTTACAAGATTATATTTGAGCACATCACGATAACGTTATAATTTACCATTGCTTTTTAGTTTTGCTGAATCAAGCTTCAACGCATCATAATGTACCTCAATAAAAACTCATTACCTGCTCACTGATTATGCCAAGGTAGACTGTGCTGCTCATGGGCTGCGAACAGCTAAGACGAATGTTCAGGAATCTGTGACTAGAAAGCATTAATGCCCTCATTTGAACTTCACAAATCAATCGTTACTCATCTATTGCGTGGTGTTCGATGCGAGAATAAGAATAAACAGAAACAGGGTGTCCGACAAAGGGTCCGTTGCGCTGTACAGCGCTGCGTCGCTATTGGCCAGTTAGGACACACCAATAAGAAGCAATGCAATCCAACTGATTTTGTCACTGAGGCTTGCTTGCTGGACACGGACACGGACGCCATAATCTAGAGACACAGCCTCATTCTCAAGAGACCTGATACAACTTGGTGGTCTTTTTTTGTTGATCCCAGGCCATCAGGCCACAGTTAATGCCAAACAGTTTTCACAAAATAAGTCCAAAAAACAGATCTATCTTCTTTTGAAAAAATGTAAATCATGCACAATGGGTGCAGTATCATTATAGTTTAGATTTGATTACCCAAAAGTGACAACAACTTTTATTTACATTCTTATGTATTGCCTATTCAAGCCTTGTTGCCCATTATATTGTATTAACCAGATGGTTTGTTACACAGAACTACCGGAGAAGCCGTCATTGGAAACTGTTTGGAAAAGGGCAGGGACATTCAAAAAAATACTTGGATGAACCACCTGCCGAAAAATTCTTGCCAAAGCAAGAAACATCTTTTGCATCGAGAAAAGCCGGCAGTGCTTTTCTTTGCTATTTCTCAATGATGAAATACAGTCCAGTTCTGATATAACTGATGTTATTGCAGCATCTACGCAGACCTCTTCAAGAGCCGCCATTGCAGTTTTGACCAGCCGCCTTTCTGTATCGCCTTGCACACACCTAAACCACACCCATAGCGGACTCCTTACAGGATGCTGATTGGTCAATTCACTGGCTTGCCGGACACAAATGCTTGAAGCCTGACAAGATGTTGTTATGTGTGATAGGTGATCCATAGAATCTCATGTGATCTGGTGACATTGCGAGAGTCCAGCTGCCGTGCAAGGCTTTTGCCTGTGTTTGAATTTTCAGACCACTGCAAACCAGGCAGGGATACAAACAATGTATATGATACAACCATCATAGAACAATATCAATAGGTACAATTGCCTGGCAACTTTTTTATCCATAACATTTCCTGGATGTACAACTCTTGAATTATGTCACAGCACAAAGAAGCAGTGCACTCCCTTTCTCTGTCCCAGAATGCAATAAATCAAATATCACAGAGGACCGACTTAGTGTTTCTACCATAGATCTGGGTTATTTTGCGCATACGTTTCCTCTAGATTAATTACATGAATGATTACTTTGCTCAGAAAAGCAACACTCCTACTGAACATAAGTCTGGCAATAACACAACAGCCTATCACAATTCACTGGTGCAGACACAGCCTATTTTTGCTCACTACGCAAGTATTGCATTAGAGGGAAACGTGGAAATTGGATGCTGAAATTGAAAAGTCTTCTTTGAAGAGCTAGCTCCGCAGAAGAATGAACC
This sequence comes from Myoxocephalus aenaeus, assembly GCA_038501785.1. Lineage (NCBI taxonomy): Eukaryota > Metazoa > Chordata > Actinopteri > Perciformes > Cottidae > Myoxocephalus > Myoxocephalus aenaeus. Next base: position 878,794 of record JBAMJR010000187.1, read on the forward strand.
ATTTCTCTTGTTCTCTTTTAACAGACCCAAAACTAAAAACTGATTTATTGATTATCTTATGGGGTGGTTAATCATTTGTCAAGAAGTTTGTAGAAACTCAGAAGAAAACAACGTGGTGTTTAATTTGAATAATTCCGTTCTAAGAGCAAGCCTGAATGCTTTGAGCTACGAGGTCATCAATTTAGAGTTGTACTTGACTGCAGTTATTAAGCTGACAAAGGAATTACAATAAAACTAAACAGTTTTAACCATTTTAACTTCAGGCACATGTCATGTTTTATAGACAGATACAGTAGACAGAGAAATATGACAAATAGGCAGAAAGAGGGACAGTGACATACATGCATACAGTAGATATGTAATCCATATCTCCACCGCAACACCTCGTTTTATATTTTGTTTTTAACCAGTGAGACATGGGATACTCTACCTCTGCATAACCTCTGACCAAACCTCTTTGGTGTCACAACTGAATGCATGAGTGATCAGGGTAATGTTCACACTCGGCATTGGATACACATTGCATGTACCATGAAAGTGACTATGGGCTTCTTTCCAGATTGTGCCCAATTTCATGGTGCTATACACACACAGCATCAGTTGATCAGTTGTGGATAGTAACGGCAGCAATATAATGGAGCATTTTGCATTTTAAGTTATGCAGTGAGTTTCGTAAGTAGGACTTATGGCACCAATATATTTAAATAAAGACAGGAAAGCATTGCAGATATATTTGATGTTTTAAAGAAGAGACGTTCTATGTACACATCTAATGGGAACCTGAGAACCTACTGACATCATCTCTCCCTGTGATGCAGGAAAAAATGGATATTCTCTCCCTCTTCCCTCCTCTCCCACTCTTGGCCTTTATGGCGAGCATAATAAACTGAATGCAAGTAATGTGTGTGGTTGTGGTTTGATTAACCTCTGGTCCAAGCTGTTGCTCCACACAACATCATTGCCTATTGACCCGCAGGTGCTCAGAGGTAGGGCTGGTGTAAAGGTCTGGAGATGTGGGACTAGCAGTGGTAACAGGGCCCGGCCTAATTGTCTATTCGTTGTAAGCTGAAGTTATTGGCAGCTGCCACTGTCTCAACCGTCTTAGCGCTAGCAAAACGAAGCAGGCCCTGCTAATTGCAATGGCCTTTTCATCATCTCAAATCAAACACTTTCATACAAGCCAGGAGAGGCAGCATCCTCTCAGACCATTAGTGAAGTACTGTAAGTGTAGCACCAAGCTGGACAGGCGCATCACCTACACCACTCCCAGGATGTTACGCACTTCCCCTCACTGGCTATGGGAGTATTTAGCACACAGACCCATTGACCTCCTCTCTCTCTCTCCTCACCTGAAAGCCATAACCCGATTTTATTAGTCATTTAAAAAGGGTGGTTGGCAGGAGGGCGGATAGCAGCTCGGATGGCGAGTGTAAGTGGGGGGTGTGATGGCGGTGTTCAGCGGTGCTGGATCGTAAGGGAGGGCAACTGGTCCTCCTGACAAGAGATCAATACTGTCCTCAGAGTGGCTGGAGTCAAGCTGCTGGGTCTGACAGGGGGCCGTGCGGCGTAATTGGATCAGGGGGCGCAGCAAGTCGCCGGCCCAACCCCCTTCAGTACTGTCACAGCTGTCACATGTCATCCCCCTGCACTGCTGTCACCCCAGGAGGCTAGAGGTTCTCTCCATCTCCCCTTCCCCACGCACCCATGCAAATGTCCACTTAGCAGATGAATGCCGCCAATATTAGGCACATTCTTCATGCTTTTATGCAAAAGTAAAATCTATGTCATTTGAGAATTTCATGGAAATAAAGTAACCATTTATTCAGAGCCGAAAGGGTGAAACCGCCTGTAAAAAGTGAAAATGGCTTGGTTCAGCTTATTAAAAATGGAAAGAAAATAAGGCTTTGTAAAAACAAACAATGAGGGAGTAGAGGATTAGAGGAAATATAAAGAAAAGCGAAAGATAAAAACTTTATAGACAACATACAGTAATGAAAAATCCCTCACCTCTAAATTACCTCATATAACTCACCAGTAACACTTAATCCAAAACTATTGATTGATGTGTAAACCCGCCGAATGTCTGTAAATTGAACCCTGCATTGTGAGGTGTTGGTTATTTTCCAATAAATATTGTAGCACCATTGTCAGATATGACTTAAGTCGATAGATCCTCAAGCAGAAATGTACAAAAGAAAAATGTCCAGTATCTTAATTATCTCTATTTAAAACAATGAACTGCATGATCACTTTAATCTGTCATTTTTCAGCACGGCACAAGGGAGATGATCGATTTCAATAGGGAAGACTGTGTGCTGTAAAAAGACAATAATGGAGATAATGATTGTCTGCTGTTAATCTAGCCACTGTGGATTTCCAAAGTCCTTTAAAAGCAGTGCTCTATTAAATTCCTGAAGGATACTGAGAATGTTTTGTCCACCATGACTAAAACGGTTCCTAAATCTGTTTGAATGCTTCAGTAATTGTTACCATTTCATCAAAAGCAGCCTGAGCGTATTTGGGATAATCACACATCATGTGACAGACGCTGATATTTCCGACTGCAGACATCACAGAGCTAGGTGGATTAAAGACTAGTTAAACATTAAACAGGAATCCATATGTAAATTTACAGCGCTAATTAGGAGATGCTGTCTGTGATGTTATCCTCCAAGAGACTCTCTGCCCTCAATTTTCACACACTTAATCAAATTAAAAGCTTAGGAGCAGCATGATTATCGGATTATCACTGATACATGACAATTCCTTTTAGTTTGGGCAAATAATGGGAGGATTCTCATACAATCTATCCGGTGGCTTAACTCCCTGTTTGTTTTAGATGTCTATGGTTTGTGTCATACTGAATTCATCCCCTTTTACATCTTATTTTCAAGAAAACAAATCAAGCTATTCTTTTTTCTTTTCAAACACAGTGGCTTAATTTTGACAACAGATGCTCTAAATGTGCAGTTAATTCTCATTTATTACATGTATGTCCCGCATGAGGGGATAGCCCTGCTTTGATCATGAGGCCTGAAGACTTCTGGACCCAAAGGCTGGAGAGGCTTTTCACACAGGCAGAACACGTTTCACACACGCACACGCACACGCTGTGAGGTTAATACACTAAAAGAACATGCACAAGTGAACTCACATAAACACACGGGTGAAGCTGAATCACTGTTTCACTGATCTATGACAGCAAAGCCTCCTTCTGGGACTGCACGTTCACCTTGGCAGTCTCAACGGTTCAGTGGGCCCAAGGATGTGGTTAACAAATAGGGAGAAAGATTTCCAACTTCAGGGCGGTCGCAGACTTGTGCTAAGTGATCTGTATTCCCTGAGAATCTGCTGTTCCTTAACCCTGTGAAATTAAGAACACTTCCTCAAACTCGCCCCCAGACCTCGCACATAATACAAAATTCAAAAAGCACTATGCATCAGTGTCCTTGTGTAATGTAATATGGAAAAAATGGCCAGAGCAGAGCCAGGAATTTTCTTACCAAACACTGTTGGAAAATTCTTCTGAATATCGACATTATATATCCAGTAACTCCCTCTTACTGTGCCACAATATGCCAAATAAGATGGACATTTAATGTATGTTTTTTTTTTCTTCTGTCTCTCAATTTTGGAGGCTTTTTTCCACAGTAGGAATTCCACAAGGCTATTCCGAAGTTTTGTCGAAGTGTTTTGTAGATATAATTTACCAGATACCACCTGCTGTAAGACAGTTAACAGTAAAAAGAACAAGGCTCTCAGAGTATCCAGGAAAGTAAAGATTGGCAGGTGAAAGTGAGGCTTACAGGCTGACCTACACACAAGACCTCTTCATCCGTGACTCATAATCACTACTCTGGGGGAGTCACATGGTCTGCTAAAAGGCAGCCAAAGCCATTATGGGGGTGCTTAAAACTCCACTTAAAGATCACTTTATAGCCTATTACGTTAACTGTAGTTAGGTATTTACATGACACCTCCAGCAGCTTTTTGGTTTGGTAATACATTTGCTTGTGGGTAGAGCATCTTATGTGATTGTCTGCTGTGACAGGAGGAGTCAACATTCAGGCAACAGCTATATAAAGGTGTATTGTATTTCTGATCGTCGGCTGAAGATCCCGATGTTGTATTAAAGGATAAGAAGATAAAAGGCCAAAGATTCACAGATGTGTAGGACAAATATATTTTAATTGAATTTCATATATTGTTGGAAACGAAAATACATTGGCTTATTTATTTGTTATAGAGCACTATCACAAAGCCTGAAATGCTCTAGATTTCTTAATTTCTTGGAGGACGTTTGTATGGTGGCATGAAATGCTGCTGCTGTTACACTGTGTATTACATGACCTGGGCCTGGTCCCCCAGCAGGGTAAGCTTGGATCAGTGGAGACAGCCCCTACCCTGGGGTCAGCTGCGACCGCACGACTACACCACTCCAACGTGACGTGGAGCCGGGGCGATGGTGTGTAAATAAAGGGAGAGAATTGCGAATCATGGCTGCAGCGAGCGGAGCAGCTCAAGCAAAGATGGTTGCCCGCAAACCTGACTGGGAGGTGGTTTGTATGTCTGTGTGGAGGTGGCTGGCTTTCCGGATGGGGAGGAGAATGACTACCATCACCACGTCCCTCTCACAGCTTCCCTCCGGCCTGACAGCTCAGGCTGCTCACTGCTGACATATGGCTTAATCAAACACATGTGCTCTAATGAATGGCCATACGAAAACAATTACAGCTATCAGACTGGCCATGGCAGGTATTCAGCTGTTAACAATTCAAGTTTTTACTCAGCTGTTTAAACATACCTGAGAAAGTATGATTTCATACACTTACAGTACTTGACTCTGTATACTCTGACAACTTCCAATGACAACTTTCATTTCCGCCTGCCACTTTAAATGTATGGCAGATAATCACGCTAATTAGAAGACCATTATAAGCCATTTTCTGACAATTAAGCTACAGATGGATCAAAATTATTATTTTACTTCAATATTTCAATGTCCTGCTCTGTGTGAACCCCATGCATTGTGCAAATGTCTCCTCAACAAAGGATTACAATCAATTAAACATTTATGGAAATGGCATCGCTTCCTGTAATGCCGGGCTATTTCCTTTGACATTTTGCACCTATTATATTTTCAGACATTTGATGATGTTCCTGACTCATACTTGGACTTTTTGATAAACACTGACAAGTACAAGACTGAGACAAGGTAACCGACTGGATGTCTCAATTTGAGACAATATCTTGGTTTCTCCACAGTCGGAGGATTTCAATGAGACAGTCAGAATCTGTGAGAGATGTCATTAATTAACAAATCATGGGCTACTCAGAGAATAATTACAATCATTACCTATTTAAGTTTATTTAGAAGGGTGAGCATTGTTTAATACGTTGAAGCTAGTTGTGTGTCAAAAGGGAAATGGAAGCAAAGATAAATACTATCTACTACTACTATATTTTGCTGTAAAATGCTGAGGTAAGATTATTAGTGTTTTTTTTTTATTACATTTCCATTATTTTCTGAGGCATTCTTTCAACCTGCAGCTTGAAATATGCAAACAGAGTAAACAAGAAATTTGAATTTGTGTAGGGAAAGAGCCCATGGGTTGAACTGGCAAACACCTTTACGACTGAAAAGATTCATATCCTCTGTTTACCATTCATATCTGTGTTTATGCATAATACTGCTTCACATTATATGACTCAGTTTAATCAACAGGACTTATGTGAAGCAGACTCCTTTTCTGACAGAGTTTGTCTAATATGAGTGAGGCCATGGGGAGAGGTTGTCAATGTTTGCCAGTGGGTTTGCTCATGGATGAGCCTGTGATGAACATCTCACCGCTCTCTCTATATGCAGCTGTTTTAATTCCTAGTAAAAACCAGCTCACTTGCCACTCACAACTTTTACATTTTTCACAAAAAGTAGTTTTTGACGCATTTAACATACAATGTTAGTAAGCTTTTAAACTCTAAATTTGAATATCATATAATCTTTTGCTTGTGCTCCAGCAGTGATCGTATCTTAATGATCAAACAGTACTCTGAATAATTCCTTCTACATCTCCCGTAAGTAATGCATTATTTCAAGAGTACATCTTAAAGTCTTCCTTGCCTTTATGCATGTACATTGACAAAATGTTCATAATTCTGGTGTTACCCAGATAAAAGAAGAGTTTGGATAAACAGCATGGTTCGCTCCATCATAATTCTTTATTCAACTGGCATATCATGAGAATTTCAACAGTCATAGCAGATTAACCTTGTGTATGCTTTCTATGGGCCCCTCTTTGATACATTTACATGCATCCTGATCAGAATCCTATTTGGTGAATTATTTAATTTCCTTTTTTTTTCTCACCAGCTTGACCTTCCTCTTGCAAAGATAATCACAACTGTAATTTTGAAATATTTAGTCATAGTAATATATAAATAATGAATCCTCTGAGGTTGGAATATTGTCAGTGGACCATGTGCACAGAGCATGTCCTAGCCACCTCTCTAGTAACAGTACAGGCTTCATATCCAGAGTGTTTAGAAGAATCACAACTGGAAGGTCACATTAGGTAACATGAAATAAGAGAAATGGGTATTTTCTCCTCCCAATGTAATGGAACGTGAAATGTTTGTTGCAGTGGTGTAGCGAAAATATCACAACTTCAGTTCTGGTGAAGCTCACAAATCCACCTTAAAATAAAATGGATGTGTTTTACAGATTAATGAACTGGATTAAACATTTCAATGTTATGGGAACAAATAATAGTTATGACAATACACTGTAAGTCATATGTTATATTTTACAGCTCAGTCTATTCAGCCAATAAACTGAACAGCATACAGATGATTAATGTTTTCCATCCAAAGTTACAGGCACAATACCCACAAGCATAAAGCAAATTACAAGTTTAAAAGCTCAAATTGATATGGACAAAAAGAGTGGAGAAACTCTTTCAATAACATTTAGTATTTTCCAGAGGACTGTGAATCATGGGGCTCAAGAAGCGGATTCTGATAAAGCTGTTGATTCTATTATAAAAATCGCAGCAATAAATGTGCTTCACTGAAGTCTACCTTTTCTCAAAGGTTTCCGTATAATTAAGCGCTGAGGGTTGATGTATAGTTTACAACACATTATCTTGAATGCCATCTCCCATCATTCCATTGCTTGTTTTAGTGCTCATTTACACACATTCACGGAAACCATCATGAGCACAAAGGTACAATGTCAATACACTAACTCAAAGTGTCAACACTGACAACACTGAATAAAGTAGTGTTCGAGTGACATGTTTGAACAGTATATACTAATGCTGCAGTCCAAAATTAGAAAACAAGGACGCATCAATCCCAGAAGTCATTGGCCCTTCGATACCTTTCAAACTCTAAAGGATAACCACAAAAATGCATGGATGCCAACCTTGAAACAAAACTGTGACACACTGCTTTTGAATTGTTGTACACTCTGTGATAAATGCTTAAAAAAAAATTACCGAGCGACCTTCAATTTAAATGTAGATCCGGAAGTGGTTTTTTTTACCTTCAAGTAACTAAAGCTACACAGAGCAACCATGATGCAGTACATATTTATTGTATAAAAAGGTGCCATGCTTACCTTAAAAAGCAACCCCTCTGCTCAATGAGTTTTGAATACTGTTAAATATGCAGTTGGGCAATTTCTCTCTTGCGTCCTTTACGGAGAGCTGTGATGTCCTCTATGTCTCCCTGGCGGTAACAAGTACCACTTTACATGACGTGGTTTGTCCTCGAAAGGAAAGTTACTGACATAGCTGAGGGATAAGTGAACACACAACAGAGCAGCACTTGTGATACTGCTTCACATTGGACTCTATTCACACCACTTACAGAATGCGTAATGGTATCCCCAGGTGTAGTAGCGCACAATATACAACTGTGTGATTACAATATCCATATGCACTGTGGTAACCATGGTATGTAGAGGTAGATAGGAATCCTCCATACAAATATGAAAATCAACAGTGTTCCCCTATTCCATATATAATCAGTCAGCCCACTGCGGGAAAAGATATCAGCCGAGCTTTCCATTTGCTGATAGTGGCATGCAACGGCATTAAGAAATCACCCTGAATGTGCCGGGGTAGATAACTGAACATGTTGGGTGTCTACAGCAGATATACTTACACAAAACAGGGAGCAGACAGGGTAGATCTAATTGACTAGGTAGCAGTTTGCTAAGGTTGGTACGGCAGGTCTCAGAGTTGAGTGGATGAGGGGCTTACAGAGGGGCCGTCAGAGAGCAAAAGATTAGTGCTGACGTCTCTGCCACATCAATTACAACCCGCTGCTTGGCTGGGGAAAATCCCCACCACTGTCTCTGGCCACCAAGCACAAACTGGGTGTGTCAGAGGTCATCCGAGGGAGGAAGCGCAAGGCCTCGGCCCTCCCAGTGGGAGTCACTCCTGTGGGCTGGTGGTTCGGAGTCCCCTGTGGAGGCAGGTGCCACAGAGAGTTTCACAGCAAACAGCAGACCTGTCGTTCACCACAGCAACATGGTCCTGCACAGTAGGAGGGGAGTGGCAAGGATGAAGAATGTAGCTCGGGCACCGCTCTACTCATTCTGTTTTTATGGCGTTGCATAGACGTGTGACAATGTATATCATCATACTTTGCTTTTGCATTCACTTGCAGATAACCAATCATGATTATCTTTCAGCTAATTTAATAGTTCTAAGACATGTTGACTAATACTATTTGTTGTCAGTCCAAAATAGTAACTTCAGTTGTGCACCTATGAGGTTGATACAAATACAAAGATAATGAAAGTTCAGTTGCTCAATAGGCAAAATACTATTACATTCATGGGGCAGAGAAATAAGTTATGTAAAAAGCAGATGAGATATTTTAAAAGTTATTCCAAAACCACTTGCTACCCTTCTTAAAAACAATGCAAATATCACAGAAAGTCTTCTTTCATTGCTGGTCCACACAATTGCAGTAAAATGTTCAAGCTACACTGCCGTTAAACCCAAACCACCTCTAATTCCAAACACTGCTGACTCCAAAACATATCTGAGTTTCAGCTAACACGAACACGATGTGTTGGTGTGCTGGCCACCAGGCCAGAACTGCATGAGGCCATCACACAGCGTTAGCCTGCCTTCTCTGTCTGCCTTTTGTTGTTGTTGGACCAGTCAGAACCCCCACCCCAATGCATGTAGATCTGCTTCTCTGTCAGTGGGGGGCTGACACCAGGGATTAGCCAGCGGGGTCTCTGATAGCACCAACACTTCACCCTGGGCTTGAACCCCCACCACCAACCTCCACCAGAATGGGTGGCTAGAATCTTTACAGACCACTAAACTCTGTTTCTTGATATCAGCGTTGGTTTAGCTGTGGTGTCAAGAGAGGAGTATTCTTATTATAAATACATAAACTCTTAAAAATCAACATGCCATTTCTCTGATATTTACTACTGCGGTATTACATCAATTATATTTTCTGCTGTAACCAGTCGCAGAGTCAAGGGGATAATCTAATTATATTATATGTAAACCTACAAATACTGGCATTCAGTCAGTCATATATATATATATATATATGTATGTATAAATAATCATATAGGCAAGACACAATTATGAGGTACTAAGAAGAACAATCCTTTAGTTCCCTAAAACAACTATATAACAGGACTTCAGAGACTCATAGAATGGGATCATAATCCCATTAATTTTAATTAGATTTATGTGATGCTCACCTTTCTTCTGTGACAACAAATTAATGATAAGCCAAAGAGAATTAAAACAGTGGTAAGTGAAACCCTTTTCTTCCCCCCAAGGCTCTCTACTGGGTCCCAGCCTCACCTTAAAGCTCATGAGAATTTAGATCAAACCCCTCCTGCGTAGAGCTGAGTGAAACCAGCCATAAATTGCTAATAGACTAAATGAAACGAGGTAGGAGGCTCCTGCTCTTCAGCAATTGCCCCTTAGATGTAGTCATTCATATCCCTGCATGTCTCGTTTCATCAGCGCAGTGCTGGCATTTTGTGAGACTGTCTTTGTTGCACAGCTCTGGGTTGGTTGGAGGACTGACCATGGTACCGATATGCAGGGGAGCATTTGAAACAACAAAGTGCCGTTTGACTGGCTGGTCGCTCACAAGAATGGCACCTCTTCCTGCCTTTCATGTAGGATGGTATAATCAATTATTAATCAAAGTCAGGTTTTTGAAACTCAAACTCAAAGTCAACGTCTGCCATGTGTTTTTTATTTGCTTGAGCACCTTTTCATGTCTTTATTTATGAAGCTCTTACAGTATGTGTGTCTGATGAGCTGCTATTAAGGTGCATCTTCATGCAGTGTTGGGTTCATTTTTTAGGGGGCGGGGGGGGATTCATACTAGACAAAGGAAACATATTATGACCGTGAATTACTACAGTTTAAAACAATCAGATTATAGGATTTAAAATGAAGGGCTTTTCTTTTTATTAATGAATCTATGTCCGCAGTATACCATACAATGTTACATTTAGGTGTCACTTCAGTTTCTTTTTCAACTCTATGCTTGATGTACCATCATTGCAATTATAAATATACTTAAAACCCAACTACTCTATGAAATATATAATAAAACAAATTTAAGATATTTTAGATACAGCAACAAAATACTCAAATAAGTTTAAAGAATCAATAAATAATACACAATCTTAATGGTATCAATAAATTACAAAAGAAAAAAAGAAAACATCATCGGGCCCTCCTCCTCAGTTTCAAAATAGAGATTAGAGAGATTAGTGATCCATATGAAATTTCAATTATTATAATTTTTTTGCAAACGTAGGTGCTTCTCTCTACTGAAATGGATAATACTTATGGGAGTTTTTTTTACATTTCTCAGACAATATCCATGTAAAGTGCAATTTGAGCCACCACAACTAAATGAAGTAAGGGATATCATTGACAAAAACAAAAACACCTCTGCTGGCCATGCCGATCAGTTGTTTATTAGCAAAAGAGGTATTTATTCACATAATGGAACCGCTTATTCATATTGTAGGCTGATCTATGGAAACTGGTGTTGCTCCCAAGTATCCTAAAAGACATAAATTATACAATATTTAAAACTGCAGAGCCAAGTAACTTGGCATACTATCACCCTTTATCTTTTTTTTATCTTGCTTTTCTTAAAAATGTTAATTGACACCAGAATTGTATGCATTAAAATGAGAATAACACTGTATATGAGCATTAATATGGATTTAGAAAGGATAATTCTACCTATATGGAGCTTTTACAACTCGTTTTTTCTAAACTCGGGCCCAGCCAGCACATATGTATCAGTGATGCATTGGCAACTGTAGAGTTTTTAATAGTTTAGTTTGTCATAATTTGACTTGCACATGTAAAATAAAAGGAAATGTTTGTGTACATTACAATGCAGAAGAGATATGATAATTAATAAGGGATATTATTATGAAGAATGTGTAATTGTATGCATATGAAGGTCACTATGTTTTTATTACTGTATAATGAATGTTCAGGAGTGAATGAGTTTTTATGTTAGAAATGTAGAATTGTTGCCTTAAACAAATCCCTTCAGGAAGTAGTGCCTTCATTCTATTGGTCAGGAGAAGGAGTGAGACATTGGGACAATGAGAGTGGAAGTTTGGACTACGCGGACGGGGTTTCGCCAACCGGAACTTGTTTTGGTACGGCCGAAGAGCTCTGTCTCCTCGACCAAGCGGACAGCCAATGGAAGATTGGATTCAGGTGTGAAATAGAGGAGGTTCTAACCAATGAAGGGCCTTAAGCTCCGTGAATGACTGATATAATACTAACACGCGCGAGAGCACGGTCTCTTTTTTCCGGAGACGTGAACTGGACAGGACCTGTGGTCTGTGGAGTTCACTGAGGATTGAAGGACCCCGATCGGGACTGCATAAGCTGTTTTGTCATCATCTTTTATTACATTATTTTTTATTATAACTCATTTGGATTTAGGATTTTTCTCCTCGCACGACCACCCAGGATTTTGATCAGATTCTTCACAACTGATCAGACCAGAAAAACTGGTGTTAGTATCCTTGGGAAAGCAAGATATTTGGGACTGCAGAGTATCTCACCTGTAAATTTCTAAAGAAATATAAGTATATAACACCAAGTATTTGACACCATTAATCATGATATTGTGTTTGCAAAATAAAAACACTGTGGTTTCCAAGGTGTTATACTGTACTAAAGGGTTTGACTCGTTACAAAAGAGAGCAATATGTATATATGTGTGTGCTTCAAATACAGTCAATATGTCATGTAGTGTACCACAAGGATCTATTTTAGCACCCTAAATATTTATTATTCATATTAAGTATTTTTCATTAGTTTGTACATTATCTTTTTCCATTTTTGCTGATGATACCAACATGATTTTATACTGATTTACAGTATGAATAATACAAATGAGGAAATGGCGAAAACTCAATAAGCTCTCGTTAGATATTAAAAGTAAAGTCAAATTTCATATTTGCGGGAATGAAGTATCTCTTGTTTTTTAACTTTGTGTTATACCATGACGTATCTCTGACTTTTTACATCATTGTTTAACAACTTCTTCAAATATAATTCCCAAATTGAGCCTGTGGCTTCTTGACCAGTGCTGTCTCATTTTCATTTTTTTCATTATCTGTTTTTCTTTTTTAAGTATTATGTTGGTGCAAATAAAAATGCTCAAACTAAAAAGTTTGTAAAAATAGGATGTGATCTGCCACTACAGTATTCAAATGCAAGAGTGATCCATACCATTGTGGCATCCATACAATGTTTTAATAAAAAATGGTTTCGTGCTACTTTACAATTTCTAATTTGAAATGCCAACTTCAATGTTGCAAAAACAAATCATTGATCATATCTTTGATTGAGCATAGGTGCAAGAAAATTACACAATATAATAAGATTAAGGACTATGAAAAAAAAAGACTCAGCCAAGCAAAGACTAGAGTATCTGCGACATCAATTACATTGTATTAATGCAGAGCTGCCACCTCCGAGTGTGCACTGTACCTTGCTGGTCTTCACAAAGATTACAACAAGATTAACACAACTTTATTTATCTTTTATTGCCCCAAGTGTAAATATATACTAAGCACACCTTGTACAGTGATAATCAGGAGAAAAATCTGACATGTAAATCATGATTCATTGATATTGTTTACCCATAGCTAGCGCAGGATCAAGAATATCTAGCTCTTATAAACCTCTACACTTGTTGTATCGTTCACTTTTCAATAGAATATCTCTGAATAAAGACCTATGAATAAATATTGTGCCACTTGCAACTCAATTCAACCATTTGATAAAAAATTCATCCATTGTTTGGGGAACTCCAACTTTTTTGTCCACCTTTTATTGTCAGACAAATTGAAGTGTGCACTGGCAGGAAGACCAGCGGTAAACACAGAGAATCTATTTAGCCATCCCATTCCAGGGCCGAGAGGAGAGCTGGGCCCTTCAAAGGCGGAGGCAACAATGTGAGTGACATCAGGTCATCCTGCCTCCTCATAGTCACCTGGCTGATAGAATTGTTCTGGGGGAGATAGGATGGACCTGTGAAGCACAGCTTTTTTGTCATTGCCATATCTTGTGATTGATGGCTCCATGGCCACAGTGAATCTGCCCTTTTTAAATAATTTATGTTGCCCATCGCTATGGACAAGTAGCTTATAACCGGGTTATTTTTTCATTGACTGGAGAGATCAATACTTTAAAGACATGGCATAGCCACTAATGAACTACTTAAATGGCTCTCTGGAGTGCAAAACAATTGCAGTGTTGACTCAAAACAAAGAGTGAAAACAGTTTCATTAAGCTGCATTGTTCTACTTTAATGGATACAGTGAAAGCAAAAAGAAAGGTGCAGGCTAGAATTGAGGCCAATCTCTTTGAATTCAACATAGAAGTAGATACTGCAATTCAAATAAAAGCCCCTCCATTGTCACATTCTCAATAATTTTAAACAAAACATTATAATATAATAGTTAGTAACGAAGCGTGATAAGAACCCACATCTTTGTGGGACAAAACGGTATGATTAATTGCAAGGCATCTCTGGAAAATTGGATTAGATCGTTGTACCTAATAAACTGATAACTCAGTTCATAATCCAAGAATTAAGCAGTCTAATTCCCTAAAAAATAGTTCAGTAGAGTTATGTGTTGTAAATCAAGAGGCCCTTGTTCATTCTCCCTCTAACAAAGTGACAAATTAGCCGAACAATAGTGTTTGAATTCTTATTAAAGTTGATTAATTCATATCATTAGTTGATCACACAACAGCTCATAAAATATACTAAATTAATTTCTTTACTGTGATTAATACATGAAACACTTGAATTAACATCAATAAATCAATGTGTGAATCAATTACATTATCATGTTTAAATACAGAGCTAATAGTGTACATTAACTAGTGGTGTAGAAGTGATCATATATCATTTGGCATTCCAAAGACGAAGAGGAGAGGAGCATCCTTAAATGATCAACGATGAAAGAGATCCAACTCTGACCTTAATAGGTCCCAATACATTTTGCATGATGTTGTTACTGTAAAACCAGGGCAAGTTATCTCCCACCAGGATTCAATATAAACCGCGCTTCCTTTAATCCCATATTTATTATATAGGACTGGTTGCACGGTCGCAATTAGCTGCTGAATCATGAAAGTGATGAGAAAAATACTTATTTTAAATGCAAATACTGCAAGTATGGCAGGACTCCATTGGATGGATCAAAGCTCATTTCCTAATTTACACAAAACCAGTTTTCCTATGTACTATATTATACTGTAAGTTTAACTTTTTTTACATATATAGTAAGTGCACTGAAAGCAAAGTAGAGACCCTTCAGACAAGACTCGTCATCCAATTTAGCACATGGAAAGTGCCTTGTGTAAGTGACTGGCTGCTGCAATATGAACACGCCAGCTATGAAAAGCATGTCAAGGCCTCTTTGTGGTTACACTGCAGAGAGCTACAGCTACATTGCTGTTCCCTTACAGGGCTTCTGCAGATGTGAGAGGTCCTCTCAACCAGGTGTTGTGTGGATCAGTCAACAGAGTTAACGTGACACACTTTGTCGAGAATTACACCTCTACCACAGCGAGCTTTGGGCCTATATGGTCTTGCTAATAAACCTGGACCTTGTAATGGCTGTCTGATCACTCAAACGTAGGAGCAGCAGCAACGGGAGGACAAGGAAATGTCAGCCAACACGAATGGAAAATGTACCTCCACCTTTGTTTAAGGTTCATGTGGGCTGAGTTTGATTGCTCTCTGTGTTTGTGCCAGGGATTGGCTTGTTACACGTTATATGGGCACAGGACTATTTTTTGTAACCACTCAACCTGTTTCGGAACCTGGCTCTCCAATATTGAGTTTATGAAATAAGCTATACTACACCTTAAGAAGCAGCCCTGCACCTGAGCTTAGTGGAGGGATAGTGCATGGGGTTGTATAGATCTGATCATAATGGCTCAAAAGCAATAACTTGCAAGAACATTGCTCATTTGCAAAAAAAATGCAGACAAGGATGGATCAATAAGTTTAACCGAAAGGATAAGTCTGGCAATGTTTTATATGTTGGTTATTGTCAACAAATGTCACGAAAGACGAAGACCAATAGTGTGTTAGTCCATCTCCAGTGTCTCCCACACAAAGACTTTACTTAAGTAGGAAGCCCAGGTATTCGGCCAGCAAAGTATATTTGGTGGAACAATTTATTTGGTGGAACATTTTATACTGTATATATATATATATATATATATATATATATATATATATATATATATATATATATATATATATATATATATATATACAGTCCTCATGGTTAGTACATATGTATTGTGACATGATACCATGTGTGGCATGACATCAATCTTTGACATTGAGAGGCACCATGATGACATATGATCAATAAAGTAACAGTCTATTATTTGAATATTACTAAAATAAGTTCCCTGTGTCGATTCATTATAATTTTAAACATTGATGTGTCGAAATGTTCCTTTTTTAAGGCGGACTCTTAAGATCTTATAAAAAGCATCTTAAAATCTCCAGGGCCAATTTAAACGCCACTTGACAAAAGAACCGTCTTTGCTTCGGAAGTAACAGCCAGTGGTCTCTTCTAATCTTCTTCCATCGCTGCTCCCATTGACTCAACGGATGCAGTCTGTCTTTTGATATCATAAAACACATACTTACAAATGCATAACTGAATCCAAATGCTTACCAACTTGAAACAATCCATTATTATAAAGGGGATGACATTAATTATTTCTCTTGCTCTGAGAATTGCTTGATGCCTCTAGATAATTTGCCATGTAATTCTCTTCACCTACACAGATGCACTGACATACAGTACATGCTCTTTTTTTAAAACCCTGATAACGACCGTTAATTCATCAAGACTAAATAAAATGTTTAGTTGGGAAGGGACATTAATTATCACATTCATCTGCTTGCTGCTTCCAAACTGGGCTATAATGAAATGTGTTGTAATAGAGATTGCTCTTGGGGAGGCAGGCCGTTTATGAATCGCTAGAGGTGCAGCAGCTGCCTTCCCCCTTGAGAGATAGAAATTTATGCCGTACACCCCGCTGATTGTTGAGAAGGTAAAGAACCAATAGCAGCATGTTCAGAGGTTTAATTTAAAGTGTGTTTCTCACTAGGCTGCTCACAACACTTAATTAAACTCTGCTGTTTTGGCAATGACAAATGCTGTGGTGCAGCAGGAAGCTGGGCTGCTGTGACTGAGAGGCTTTTGTAATTTCTTTCATGTGCAGCGATGGCCAGATTCAGGTCAGAAACTGTAGAATTAAAGAACTAAACAAGATTTAGACATGGGGAATGGGAGGGCAAGGGGGTGGGCGGTTACAATCATTTCTTTCTCAGGAATCCATCTATTTTTTGCTCTCTTTTTTTGTCTCCTCTTACTCATTTTTGGAAAGTTTTGTCATAGATTTATGAGGGTTGAGCTTCTGCGCCTGGTATTTTGCACTTATTGCCTTTCACACTGATGTTTCCTAAGGCATGTGTCTGCCTGATGGAGACTTCAACATTTTACTGAAAGGTATGATGAATAAAATGAATAGTAGGGTCCTGCACAGCATATTGTTCCTTTTATTTCACAACAGTCTGATCTTTCTATTAAGTCTCTTGGCATGATTTTTTATTTGCCAAACCATATTTTCACCAAAGGAAGCATTGCGTTTAAAATAAGCGAGTGTGAAATTTAACTTCAGAGGTCTTGCACACACAAACATCAAACTGGAAGCAGTCAACAAACTGACAGGGAGTGACTAATAGCTTTCTTTCTGGGCAGAAATCCAATTCATGCCAAACAAAAACCTTATTTTGTTTCTGTAATGGTATGACTGTATTACTGTGCATTTCATGAGATCCATTTAAAAGGTGGAGCCAGTCTAGCACACAGCCACTGCAAAGCCCTGCGTGCTGCTGTGTTATATGAAGTCGAGGAACTCTGGCTACACCACCAGGAAAATAACCACCAAGATGCCTGCGAGGCACAAACAGGAGCTGGAGCATTTCATTCAATAATGTAATCCATACTTTTAAGTAAAAGACCTCACTTTTTATGTCCTTTTTTTATTACTTGAGCAAATGGTACCACACATTATTGTTTCTGTCACATGCCAATCTTTTTGCACACAGCTTTATCAGAACAGTATAAATAACTAGTGGTTTTACAGGTTGTGTAGCCGAGAAAATACAAAGTTGATATTATTCCGTTTGTATTCCCAACAACACAATCACTCACACCATTCAAACCTATCAGAAGGTTTACATTTTATGTTATATTATCTTGTGTCACATTTAAACATACAGTCTTGGTATAACCAAATTATAACATTTAACGTTCAAGCTACACATCATCAAATCTGTTTCTTATTAACAAATATACTCTCTATCATATGACTGTGCTATTTATAACTTCATTCAATAAATAAATTGAATTATTATTATTAATTGAAGGGTGCACAGTTGGTCATTTGCATTGTACTTAACTAAATTGTGAACACTTACTAGTTCAATACATTAATATACATGGACAGGCTAATATAACGGTCTTCATTATCATGCAAAAAAAATCATATTCATCAGTTCACTTTGAAATGTAGTAATTTCACCAAAGGTAAAAAATGTGTTGGCTAATCCATAGCATTAAATAATAAAAATAACACCATATGCATATAGAAAAAAAGCATTGCATTTACCATGTTTTATATAGGGGATGCAAACAGCTCCATATGTATTTTGGTGTTCTGTGAATGCCAGGGAGACACAGCAGCATCCGTTGGAGTTAACGGTGCAGCACTTTTGTGTTCAGTAGCACAAATCATTAATCATGAGGCCGGCCATATTCTTGTAGTGCCTGTGCTTTCATTACTGGGCCTAATTAAACAGTTCTGTGAACTGGAATCTCAGATTCCTCTGTTACAGATTATCATTAATTATGGTGAAAGTGCTCAGAGATGTTGGACTCAATTATATTCTGCTCAACCCTGGCAGCGGGGTGATTCATTGTTCTGAGCACTCCACAGCCGTACTGTCTCTGCTTATCACCAACCTCCACTTTTGTAAATTGGGCTCTGCTAGCCAACAAACTAAGAATTATGTGCTGCTTTTTTCATTACAAACATGTTGGAGGAGCACAGACCAATTAAGGGTGGGATATTTTGTGTGGAGTGATGAGGCAGGCATTGGTGCAGGGAGATGGGGGTTGGATGGGGTACTATGGGAATGAGCTCACCATGCTGAAGTTGTGGCTTTATTACCATGTGTGGTGCAGCCCTCCTCCAAGTCTATTGACTGATTATGCTCACCATACTGCCTCAATATTGCAAAGCTCTCACTACTGTAACGGTAAAATTAGAATTTGGACTGAATATTATATTTATATTTCTTTGCAAATGCTGTACACACAGCTTTCCATTGTCCTGTAGGAGGGTTTAAATCGAGATTTTGATTATACCGACAGATGAGTGCATATAGCTTGGAGGAGAGCGTTAACTTTTCATAATATCTGTGTATGACATGCAACTTTCTTTTGCAGCTGAACAATGTCAATATTACTTATATGGTCTTATGTAGGGTATGTGGGGTCTGTGTGTGAATGAGATTATTGGCCACCTCTTTTTAGGGTCAAAGAATTGAGAGGGAAATCTGAATCAAAGAGAAGCAGAAGTTCCAACGGTAAGCTTAGGCTTTAGCGGTTTGCACAATTTCATATGCCACAGTAGGTAGTGATTTTAATATATATGAAAATCAGCCAGAGCTGTGTGCATGTGTTTCTTATAAATCACCGGTGGGAGATGTTCACATGCCTTACAAAGCAGGACTGTATATTCCTTTCCCCTTACTACAGTGTAGTCTCAGTCTCACAATACAATATCACTCTCAGTTCCACTGCTTTCAAGAATTGAGGGAATAATGAAGCTTGCAGTAAAATGGATACATATAGAGGAAAACAAAGAAAAACAAAGAAAAATCTGATGTCAAAATAAAATTTAACAGTATCTTTGTTGAGTTCCTTAAACTATGGTTGGTCTAATCCCATAATTCCCCTGGCAGAGGAGCAAGGAATGGGATTGTTTCTTCTAGTGACATAGCGGCAGCTCATTGAAAATGTAATACACTACTTCCAAGTCACAGGTCAGCTGGCAATCTGAATTTTAAAAGGACTGTGAATAATATTCTATTTTATTTTGAAAATGAACTTTGTGGCCTCCATCATGAATCCAATATATGTCTTAATCTTCTGGGCTCTTGAAGCTTGAAGCTCTGGAAGAAGGCCTTTGACATCTGAACCTAATAAGGAAATCACTTGTTTTCTCATCCGTCTTCACATTTTTACAGCGGCTGACACGTAACAGTCCTTTATTTTAAAAGTAACTGATGAATCATAATATATGTTAAGTATTGAGGCTTTTCCTCACCTTTGCTACATACATTAAAAGATTGTGTTATGAAAGAGGCCCGAAAAACTAATACAACAGTAAAATACACAGAAATCATTATTATTATTATTATTATTATTTCTATGCAGTTGTACAGTACAGGTTAGTGTGCACAGTGTATCCTTAAGATGAAAAGATTAACATCCAAGCTTCTATTGTTATTCTGAACTGAACATGGCTGGCAGTGGCAGTGAATTTAAGCGTTAATTACACACTAACCTTTTCAGAATGGATATTTAGACACGCGGTGTCCTGCGACTCTGAATGTTCAGGAAATGAAAACATCCAACGACCAATCAGTATCTGCTCACATTAGCATAGCCTTTTAAAACTCCAATGCCCCAAAACATGCCACAGAAATCCTCTCCTATTTATCTTAAAATAGCCACTTAAACTTTGACTGACACTAATTCTTACTACATGGAACGGTAGAAACCCCTTCATTTCCCCCTTCTGTCTCTGTCAGAAAATTACAAAAGACAGAGTTTGTGATGTCCCCAGTGTGAAAATCTCTTTATTCTGTCAGATTACAGCATTTGATATGACGTAGTGTGGCATTCTGGCCTCACATGCCTGCCAGAGAGAAGGGACCTGTCAGCAGCAGAGGAGAGCAGTGCAGATCATCACTCTGACTGATCCAAAGGCCCAGAGACTGTCATCTCCTCCGACTGTACAAGTCAACACAAATAAAAGTGAGGAAGCAAAAGCCATAATGGCTGGGAGAGATCCAGGCTCATTGTGGCCATTACTTTTCCTCAAACCTTACAGATGACATGATGTGAAAAATGAGCCTGTGTCTAGTCGGGTGCCCATTAGTGAGTGAGCACATTATCTCCCCTTTTTCACATTGAATCTCCTCCCTGCATGCAGTGGCAGATGCTCCAGAGGAGTCACTCACTTTTATGGGATTTTGACTGCCGTACTCTTTTAAATACAGGGGCCTGCACCAGGCAGAGATGACGTATGGCTGTCAGCGCTCTTTACCTCACTGACATATGCCTTCAGTGGATCCCTCCTTAAACCTTCTGTCTAAAACTAAGGGGGACAGCTAACCTCTTCCCTCACAGAGCAGACACACATGCATCAAATTGATTATTACAGCAAAGGACCTGATTTCTAAAAATCTCTATTACCAGATAATTATAGTGCAATTTACTTAAGTACAGTCTAAAGGCAATAATGAAATAGAATTCCCCAAAGCCTTGAAGAGTTATACTACACAGGGACACTTAAAACTTCAGAAGTACTGAACTTATGAGAATTTTTGGGGGACAATAACTGTAGATTTGATAGAGTTGACAAATATACAGACTGCAGTATACGTTATATAAAAAGTGAAGTTTCGATTTGAACAAACATCAAGACCAAGGCTCTTTTTCCTCACAGTTCTAATAGTCGTTAAAACACCTCCTCCAACTGATGAAGGAAAATCAATTACTTTGTCAAGTCACTGTGTTCCTGTCACATTGTTGTGGCTGTAATTGACATGACGAACAAGTGCTTCATCTGTGCTTGGTCCATCTACACTCACATAAAAAAGTATCTCCTTGCAGAGATATTTTAACTAATATTTTAACACCCAGACGTAAGTCAATCTCTACTAAATGAAGCTAAACAAATTTACAACCACTTAGACTTAAGTTTGTCATCACAATCTCTGATAATTTTTGGGGACCATGGTTTAAAATCACCAAGCAGACTCATTTGGAGAAAAGGCTATATATATATATATATATATATATATATATATATATATCCAAATGGCCCGGGAATGCACCAGTGTGACACAGTTAACAAATATTCAACAGTGTGGAAACCCCCAAGGTTGAACCTATTTGAAAATAACTGCATTTTATTCTACAATGGGAAATAAATCTGGATGCAGTAATACAGAACAAAACTCGGAGGTTGTGGTCAGTGACAGGGAATCCTGGCTTCTCTCAGGCATGAGTATGAACCAGACCCGCTTGGTTCAATCTAATCTCTGACAAGAAACAACAAGCCTTTGGGACACCCCCGCGGTCCACCTCTATACCGCACAACATCATAAGCAGCTCAACGCAGGGGGTTAGATCTACTGTAGCTGTCAGGGGAGAAATATGTTTCCATTTTACAACTTCAGTGGCAGAGAAGACCATACAAATGCTCCTCTATTTCCCTCACTATTGCTCACTCGTTTGAATCTCTCTCCTCTCTCTTCTGCTCCTGTCAGTTTTCCCTCAGTACACACACTCAAGGGGTTCCCTGGTGACTGCGTCCCATTACTATCCTGAGAATGCTGCACAGCAGAGCTGCACCGCCAATGTCCCCGGTGAAACCACTCCAATTCCCACATTGCCAAGTCAAGCACTGTGCAGGGCAAACAGGATTGGTTAGCCAGCACAGTTTTAACTCAACCTCATCACTTCTGTCATATTAAACTTCAAGATGTAAAAGGGATATGTGTGCACCATAAGTGACTACTGGAAAGCATGGCTCTATTTCAGATCACAATTTAGACAACTTTCAGCAACCAGGTTCAACACTGGTCCAAGGCAAACATAATTCAAACTAATTCAATTAGAAATAATTCATTTAGAAATAATTTGTATGTTTTAATAATGCAACTTACTGGGGACAAAACATCCTCACCTTACAAGTTTAATATACTAAGTTAAATTATTTAATTCATACCTGAAAAACAGAGGCTTGTTTATATTTGACCAATGATAAAAAAAATTAGCTCATCACAGATAGTTGCCATGTTTGCCTAAAAAGATATTGCAGTACAATAATTAAACAAATTTATATTTGAGGTAATTCATGAACAGCATCCCCATTATATAGTGTGTCCACCATAGAGCAATGACATGTTTATTTTTAACTGTTACAAAGGCCACACATATCTTCCACATCCATATCTTGGTCACATTTCTTTAGCAAATCAAAGTTAATTATTTAATAGCACTACTGCTGATATCATTGGTTATGCACAGTTAAGTACTGTAAAAAGGTTTGAAGGAGTTTTAGGTACAGATACAGCAGAAGATCGTTTACATGGTTCCCACTATCGCTACAGTCGGTGTTTATTCAAGTTACTGTGATTCCACGAGGATCTCAGGCATGATTGTGCTAATCACCTGACACACCTGATTTCCCGATTCATTTTTCTACGTTCATCTTGAGCAAATGTAGCGACAGCTTGCAAACTGTTTGTTTTGAGTTGTCAAAAAGGAACCAAAGGCATGTATCAACACGGAATAAATGCTACTGCAAGATGTCACCAGCTGCACATGATATGATGAATTACAATCATATGTTAATCAGCCGGAGTAGCAGTAATGGGTTGTTTACACGGCGCTCCATCACAAACCTTCTTGGACTGTTTTCTCATATACAGATACGGATTCTTGAAGAGACAGGAGTACACTTCCGCTTTGCAATACTAATGTACAGATTTAAATTGTATTGTGTTTGTTTTCCAGCAGCATAGGAACAACTAAAAATGCATTTATGAAATAAAATGTCTTTAATTAAAAATTAACTGAGTTTGTTGATGCATTTCTAATTACTTTGTTTAAATCTGCCTGCCTGTTTTTGTTGTTGTTACCCAATATGTAAGACAACTGCTGCCAAGGCTGCCTGAAAATAATTTTGGGAGGGGGGGGGTGTCATCCTTCATCACACAGTATTTCTCTCTGACATGCATGCAAAGTCATATCATGTGTGTGTGTGTGTGTGTGTGTGTGTGTGTGTGTGTGTGTGTGTGTGTGTGTGTGTGTGTGTGTGTGTGTGTGTGTGCGTGTGTGTGCGTGTCTCTGTCTGTTGTGGAAGGTTGGCCACAGAACAAACAGCAGTAGGTCCAGCAACAAGGTCAATACTGGCATAAATACCTTTGTATTTCCCCAGCCACCAACAGTGTTAGATCCTGCAGTTTGTCCAGCAAACTTACTAATGACTGGAAGAGCCTCACTGCTATACTATTGTTTTCCTTAGTCGGGAGAATGAAGAGGATATAGCAGGTATATCAACAGTAATTCATTGATGTTGTTATTAAAATGCATATATGATTTGTAGCCTATTCCATAAGAAAATCATTATTTAGGTTTAAAGACTCTTAGAAACAGGGACATTTTCCTATTCCAGGCCTGGTCCGTTGCATAAAATCAATGGATTTTCTTTCTCCAAAAAAAACTTGGAAAGTGTTGCTACCTGACAGTATTTTATTTTGATATTATTGGAAAAACCTGACAGTTTGCATTTTATATGAGAAAATCTACAAATTAAAATAAACTTGAAGTGGCAATCTTGACGATTTTCATAGATTAATTATATCTATTGCCAAAGGAGGTAAAACAATGGTGATTGAGCATATGGTCCAATAATTAAAGTATTGCAATACTTTAAACTAGGTATCTGAGGCAACATTCACTGAAATAGAAACTCTAAATCAGGACTGAAATCTTACCACTTTAAATTATTTAAATACAAATCTTGACAGTCATTATTAATTATCAGCAAACATCTTCATGAACATACAATCACAAATGATTATTGCACTAATTATGGCAGGTAAAAAAACATCTGATCAATGTTAATATTAATAGATATTACAATTTGGCGACTTCTGTGTTTTTTGTTTGTTTTAGTTACAATTCTACAGTTTGTCTGAAGTCAGTCTGGACAACAGAATTTAGTAAAAGAGCACCAAGATATGATCATACCACCATGACATAATTCCAGTGACTATACAATCATAGGATGCAGTATAGAGCAATGACAAATGTCTTCGTAACCTAAACAAAAAAAGCATTGTTCATTCATGCATTATTCATATCACAGTTAGCAGTGAAGTGGATGGATTCAGAGTTGTCGACAAAAGAAATACCTCATCATCTGACACTTCTGGTGGTTCCATCTTCTTTGACTGGAACAACATCTCAAATATGAATTGTAATGCACATTAAAGTTGAATGGTAAAGGCACATGAAGTTTGAGCATCTCAGCTGACTTCAGGACTTGTAGGATTAATCATTGCTGCTGAAAGAAAATAGACATATTCTCCTCTGTATTTATGAAATAAGTGAAACTACAAACAAAGTCGTATTTTCATGAAATTAGAAAAGACAATATAACTAAAGGAATCATTGTAGTTTATGAAATATGTAGAGTGACGCTCATGCTACTGTGTGTAAATGAATGAGAATGAAGAGTAAATAGAAACATCACAAGCACAGACAACCTTATAAACTATACTACAACTAAATTGCTTCCACACTCCATGGACTCGATATGCGATTTAAAAGAGCCTGGCGGTGGCAATATTCCTCTGATATGGTGTTTAGTTTTAATAGGAACCCTCAGCTCAAATATGAGCTGACAAACATAGCAAGACAAACACAGTCTCTCTCCGGCAATGAAATATACACTATCAAATAGACCTGTACCTTTTTGAATCCACTGTGTGGGTGAAACTAAAGCGCAGAACAAACAGCATTCTGATATGGCTTTGAGGGTGATAACAGCGCCTGACAGGGCGGAGAGCGCAGGCTTTGGGCTCGGTGCGAAAACACAACCTGTGATTGACATGATTCCCTGGCCTTAGAGAAGTTTACCTTTTAATAAGAGCTCAGAGAGGCCCTCTCAACAACCTGGTCCAGGCGCTCACCGACAGCAGGCGACAGCTGGGGAGATGTACGTGCATGTATTTATGTGTGTGTGTGGGGGTTGATTTTGTGCGTGCGTGCACGTGTGTGTGTGTGTGTGTGTGTGTGTGTGTGTGTGTGTGTGTGTGTGTGTGTGTATTGACGCGCGTGTGTCTGTGCCCACTTGTAGCAGATTTCAATCAAGGGTTTCAGCCATGCCCAAATATCCCCTCTCTTTTGGGCCAAGTTGTTTGAAGAAAATGAGTGGATTCAGGATCAAGAGCCTTTCTGGAGGAATTTAAGTCTGTTTGAGGATTATGACTTCTTCATCCTGTACAAAGCCTGCAGAGAGCGCTATATGCTAGCCCTTGGAGGCCAGGCTTACCAATGCAGTCCAAACGGTGATATAGAAGTGATAAAACCCAGGATGGATATCATAGTTTTGTCCACAGATCTTCAAAATAAATAGGAGAGTTGAAAACTTTCCAGTAAGACTATATGCATGATGAAAACGTAACCCTTAAACATAATTGCAAGCCAGCGTACTGCCTTTGTGAAATGATGGGGACATTTCTCCGTACTAACTCTTAGTTTCTTGTTTTTCTGAATTTAACAAACTGCTGCAATGGCCACATCAAACTTATGAATTATAATTTGCAAACTGAGACATTCCTTGCAAGCCTTGATCATCATCTTCAGGTTCCAACCAGACTTTCTGAGGCATCGACAACAATGTCACCACTGACCTGAGCTGCAATGACGAGGATTGAGACTCTACAGAAGCTCCATTAGTTCTACAGCTGATGAGTGAAACACGGTATGTCGGCATCACAGCCAGCTCGGTGTGGCTCATCTCTGAAATCTGTCATTATTTACCCGGTTTACAGCGTAACCTCAAAGCAAAACAAGAAATCAATAGAAAATGGGGACAAATTACTGTAAGTGTCAATATTTAAGACAGCTGAGATAAAAGGGCTCTCAGCCTGTAATAGATTCTTTCCATTTACCTTAAGCTTATCGAGCAGAGGGTTCGTCAATTGCTGATAAGACCATTAGTTAGTTGTTGATAAAACAATTTAGTATCATTATAATGTTAAATATAACAAATGGAGGATGTTCAAAGGATGAAATCAACACCCAGCAATTACACTGCCTGTTGTTTTACAGTGTATTCATTTTCCCTTTGATTTAACATAAACTTAAGTACAATTTCTGTAGCCTCAGAAAGATTTAAGCATAGATATGTATGATATACAGCAAAGTCCACCATGTAATGTAAGTGGGTCTGAAGGTTTTTGCAATAATCAACCTTCAGACACAGAGTTACCTTTCTTGGCATAATAGACAAGGTGCTTTGAACCTTTTCTTAACTAGTTTGAAATCTGGTAGTCATAATTCCCTTTCACAGCCTTTTCAAGGCGGGACTGTTGCAGCGTTATTCCGTCTTGCTGTTTTGAAATGAACGGTACAGAAGAGGAATGTTGGGACAAAGTTGTTCCGTCTCTGAGCCAGCAACAGAGGTAGACAAAGAGCCGAGCCCACGTCTGTGTGAAAAGGGACAGCCCCAACCACCGGGATTTCATGGGGAAAAAGCAAAGCCGGCGTAACGAAGGATCTTCTTTACAACAGTACAGAATTTCTATTTGAAAGGGGCTATTGATATCACCAACAACTTTATGATATACAAAGTTTAAGTGACTAAATACAAATAAATATTCCGGGCTAAAGGGTTGTTATGCAACATGCTACACAACTCACTTAAAAAAAAAGTTGAAGACACACTCATCTCAGCGATCTCCCAACAGTACAAGTCTCAAGAGAGTCGGCTTTGTTGAGAAGGTTACAGGACTTTGCTTGACCCCAGAGCAGTGTGACTCTTGGAACTGTGGCTCCGCTGTACTTCACGCTTATATCTTTTGTTCTTGATCAAGTGCACCCACCCCCATACAAAATACAGCCAAACAGACCCGAGTGAGGTGATCATCCCGGGCAAAGGAAGCCATGAGCAGGCGGGAGAGAGGAAGTAGCATCTCCTACAGACAGTCGCAGCAGGGGATGGACTAACTATAGCCACATCAATGACTAACTCTCACAGCAAGGACACCTCCCTTCACTTTGAAAATAAAATAAATTAAACAACAAAGGGGGACACTGACATTCACTGCCTTTCAGTTTATTGCACCAAATAACTGCTCGTCGTACGTCCAGCACAGGATCATTGTCGAGTTCAGCTGCCAGTAAGACAACAGTAAAATGAAAAAAAAGCATTTCCTTCCCAGCAGGAATGATGATTTTTATATGGATTGTAGATGAGGCAGAAAAAGTTCCTTCATCTACTGGCCTAATATGGTCATTCCAACACAGGAGGAGACCCATCTTTGTACTTCTTCATGCATTACATACACAATCAATAATGGAAAAATATACACTGTGAAAGGCCTTAGTCGCACTGCCTACAAGCGGCATTGATAAATGATTTTGTGCCAGTTATGACAGCAAGGTGCATGCAGTGAAGAGAGTAGAAGGCCTTTTTAATAGTGCAAGGAGAGAATTAAATCAAACCCAGGAGGGCCTCCACTGGAAAGGAGAGATGCTGCATCTCTCTGCTCTAAATCACAGCTCTACTTAAGCTCAGCCCTCTCTTTCCCCATTTTTCTACATTATCAGAGGAAACCTGTCACTGCTGTCTATTGGAAAGTTTACAAATCATGATTTATCAGAGAGGATCTCTAAACACCTGTGTGAGAAAATAAGCATCCCATGCATTATTATTTATAGGCCAAAAAGTTTGTTTTGTCTTTCTTTAAGTTAAGAAAGTATCTTAGAAAATTGTAGATATATATTTTTACAATAGTTTACATTTGTATCTAGTAGGTAAAGATAGTGGAGTAATGTCTAACTGAGCAGAGAATGAAGTTATGCTCCCTCTTGGTGTGTTTTTATCCGAGCCTCTACTGTAAGTGATAATGCTGTCCCGACCGACAGCGCCATTGCAAAAGTGTAGCATCGACCCTCCGGTTCCCCGTCATGTAAAAACTGTTAGCTCTGTCAGCACTTGCGCTGTAATTTGCTGTTATCGCTGTTAGGTATGAGCCTTGCCATCTACAATGTTGAGAGCCGTTGTGAGGCAAAAATCTAAATGCTCCCAATCTCGGATCTTGCACCTTTAAATGTTTGATGAATACCTTCAAATAGAAAAATATTGAAAAAAAGCTGATGATATACAATATAATTGCCATTTTAACCATGGCCTCTGAGTACCTGTAATTTCATGTACAAACAATGTGCTCCTTTAAAGTCCTCAGTGTAAAACCCTGTAGATCACAGCTCCTTATTATCCCAGGATTGGAAAAATAAAAACGGGGGCTTAAGGAGTGAAAAGTTTCCAAAGGTCAAAAATTAATCAAACTCATTACCTGTGGAAGAGAAGGATCCCGGTAGCTGCTAACTCGTTTAGCAGATTTTTAACCTCTATTTTCTTTTCAACGGGGTGGAGATTCCCAAAGGAGCAGACGTCCATGGCTTCCCATTTACAACAGCATCATAATGATCCTCCAAGGCCTGTTTCTGGAGACACAAAGATGACAGTTTTTGAAAACCGAAGCAAAAAAACATGCATACAGCAAAGTCTATAAGACAAATGTCATTATACCATACCAGTACTCAGTTAAATACAGCATTATTTTTTTTAAACCTGAGACTTTATGCATCGAGAACCTAAACATCGCAGTTTTAAGCCACTTTGTGCAGTACAAACGGGCAAAGCTACACCAGCTGGGGAGAGAAAATCCTTCTTACTGGCCACTAAGGCCAGTTGCTACTGCAGAAGGAAATCACCGAGCACGAGCCGTTTAAGGGAAAGAAGTGAACCTCTGGTGCTGGGCACTCAGTCCACTGTCGGGTCTCTCTTCCTAATGCAGAACTTACTCTTCGCAGGGCTTCTTTTTGAGGAAACACACAGATGACAGACAGAGGCAGATGGTTATATACATAAGCCTGAATAAGCACTAAGCCTTTTTATGTGTCGGAAATATATTTAAAAAAATAGTACTGCAAATATCTAAAATATAATAGCTGGGGAACCGTGTGTAAATATATGTTGCTGAAACGGACGTTGAAAAATAATTAAAAAACAAGTATACAGTTAATATTACAAATGAACTGTAAAAATATACAACAGTAAGGAAAAAGAGAGAAAAGTGTATACTGTATGTGTACATTGACTATTACAATATTACATATTCACATAATTTGCAGGAAAATGCTCAATATATAATTGATATATATTATATTTTATAATTTTTTCCCTTAACATTTCCGTTTAACACTTTACAATTCTATTCAATTCAAAACTTATTTGAAAAAGGATTTTTTATTTAATCTATTCTAAAACCAAGATCATTGCAAATTGTTTTCTCACAGGGAAAATGATACGTGACCCCATTTAGAGTAATTTCTCACGCATAAATAGCTATGAGCCTAATTTGAGCTGATTTGGGTTGTTAGGTTTATGGGCTAAACATGCCGAATGTTTGACGGTAAAATTTTGACTGGCCACAGAAAAGTAAAGACACCATTCAGTTGATAAAAGCCCCCATATGGTAACACTGTGAACTCGTCTTTAAAACCTGATTAAACATAAACAATTAACCTCTTAGCACATTC
Organism: Myoxocephalus aenaeus; assembly: GCA_038501785.1. Lineage (NCBI taxonomy): Eukaryota > Metazoa > Chordata > Actinopteri > Perciformes > Cottidae > Myoxocephalus > Myoxocephalus aenaeus. The sequence goes on from JBAMJR010000187.1 coordinate 909,092, forward strand.
CATTACTATTTAGAAAAGGGAGTTTAATTTTAATATATTTATTTAACAATTAAAAACAACCTCTTCTGCAAAACAAGCACAGTAATCTGCTTTTTATGTGATGTCACGTTGACCTATAATTTGTATTAATTGTAGTAGTATTAAAAAATGTGTTTCTTATTTTCTCCACAAGAAAGAAAAAAAAATCATAAAAAACAAGAAAACCGTTAATGCTCTAAGGGAAGTCCAGGCTGTAAATGTGCACAATATTCCACATTATATACATGTCATTTCAGAGTGCACTCTAAGAGACGCAGTGTCAAATCTGTGTGACAGATTTAGGTGAACGCTGGTGAAAGGAGCCCTGCGTGGGGAGAGCGGCTTAGGGCTGACTCAAGCAGCCAGTACAAGATCTCCAGCAGGCAGAAAGGAGCCCTGCTTACCGCAGAGCCGCGGCCCGTCCAGCCCACCGCCACCGACAGCCGAGCAATATCCTGACACCATTGCCATCTTCTGACGACAGCCACACATAACTCTTTGTGTCAGCATCATACCCTTGAACTTTATACTAAGTTTGGAGGCATTGCATTTGCTAAAAGATTGACAAAAACACAAAGCAAAGGCATAATTTTAGCATGCAACAATGGCCATGGTCAATAAATACAAAAATATAAATCAGCAGAGCTAATTATCTGCAGACTGAGTTGGTCTATACACTAAATGGAGTACAGAACTTGTAGTGAGAATTGAGCCACTGTGTGAGACATATTCAGTATGTAAAGGTTTCGTTAGTGGCGCTCATGTTTTTCTTTATTTCTAGTGCAATGTCTCCCTCTTTTGGGGACTGCTGCAGAAAGAAAGCAGAAGACAGAAATTCCTGCAATTAATAATCATCTTCACCGAGAAAGGATGCAAAATAGGATGATCATAACGGCCATTTAATTGCATTTTATTGAAATCCGAGGATTTGAGCTTTTGTAACTCTGTGTTGTCGACTGTGTTTTTATAGGTGTAAGCAGTAAAAATTGAAAATGAAATATTGTTTTGCTCTCTAAAATCGCTGGGGTATGGGGCCTTTTTTAATTTATTTTTAATGTACGTGATGAGATGTCATAGTTTTCATTAGTTTGATCATAGTTGATTAAACTAGTTACAAATATGATGTCACTGAGCACTGGATGATGTAAATTCATTCTCAAATCTGGGAGCTCCCTGACATCTAGTGGACAAAATCTAGACATTCTCCGCTACAGCAAAGACCAATGCACCTCAAGTGCAAAGTTTTGAAAATGGCCATATATACGCGACATGTATGGCAAAAGAAATTCCTAACGACTGCTGGCATGGTCAGACACGAGTAGTAGTTGAATTCCAATATATAGTGCAATGACCTAAAGTATCCAAAACGTTACATTCATATTCCAGGATTATGGATTCATGAATTATCAACCAGCAGTCTTTAAAGACAGAAAACTGTGTGCCGTATATAAGGCATACATTAAGGCAGTGATTTTCAACCACCGTGCCGTGGCACACCAGTGTGCCGTGAAAGATAGTCAGGTGTGCCGTGGGAAAATGTCAAATTTCACTTAATCGGTCCCAAAAATTTTTATTTAGTTGCCGCAAAAAAAATTCCATTGTTGACACTCTGAGCCTACAATATAGTGGCTGGCCTAGTAATTAAATACTCTTCCATGCCAGTATGTAGCGCAATAATTACCTACCATATATGCTGTATTATGCTACAATGTGACATTTTGTAACTTTTTTGGTTGTTGGTGTGCCGCAGAATTTCTTTATTGTAGAAAAAGTGCCGTGGCTCAAAAAAGGTTGAAAAACACTGCATTAAGTTGTCATACTGTCATAGTATATTATTTTAAGAAAATGGTGTTGCTAACTTCTGCTAACTTTTCTGCTCAAAACTTTCACTTGCAAGCCTTTCACCTGCTCACGCGCAAGTAGTTTTTATTTTTGACAGCATGAGGACGGACCCAGTCACCATTGTATCACTAAATATAATTTGTTACAATCCTCGCCTTTGGATTGACCGGATATCACTCCTGACTAGGGCTGCAACAACGAATCGATAAAATCGATAAAAATCGATTATCAAAAGTGTTGGCAACGAATTTCATTATCGATTTGTTGTGTCGCGCGATTATTACGCTAGTCAATAAGTAGCGGAGAAGAAAAAAAAAAAGAGCGGAACAATTGACCGCCAGCGTTTCTGAGATTGGAGTGAGACACGAGAAAAGGCGAGGTCATCATCTTCGCAAAGATAGAACATCTTTGTTGTGTCGAGTCTTGGCCAATCAGCGTTAAGATGTCTCCAGCGTCTTCATTTCCCTCAAACTTGTTTTTAATGGAAGCTAGTCAGCTTGCTATCACGTTAGCTAACGTGTTTGGGTTGTGTATTGTCGTTAAAGTTACTTTATGTTCCGTTACAGTTCAGTCTTGCTTGTGAAAACCGTAACGTGATGAAACATGCCGTAACCCCACCGGTCTGGTTCAGTTCACAGTCACTCGTTAACGTTAAACCGGCACACCGTAGGATCTGGCTGCAGGTTTTTATTTTTTTACTCAAAGTAGAATGAATCAAATCACGTAGTTGGGCTTAGCCAACAACGTGATGTCGTGGTCATAAGAGGCCCAGAATGAAATAGTTTAAGGAAGAGGACGCTCTATATGTAGCATTACAGCTTCCCACTGTCCAGTGTTTCATACATATTGATAAAGCAGGATATGTAAATGCAGCCTCTGCTCCAAGGAGATCAATTACAGTGAAAAGGGCCCACATTTGGCAGATGTAAAGCATACATGTGTATGTTTTTAGTGTTAGTTCATTTTATTTTTTACAGCTCAGAGATGTTCAAGGAGCAACCTGTTTGTGCTTTCTGAAGATGTTTTGCACTGTCACTTCTGTTTGGGAATAAAGGGTTGGAAATGAATGCTTTTTAGATTATAATTTTTTATCCGATTCATCGAAAAAATTATCAACCGATTAATCAATTATTAAAATAATCATTAGTTGCAGCCCTACTCCTGACATAGATAGGTGGCAGTATAAAGGTGGTTTTCAGATTGCACTACATCTCAGAGGTAAATATTGTACTTTTCACTCTACTACATCTCAGAACATTAATGTACTGTACTGACACTATAAACATAGGATGATTTTATATAATTTGATGCATTGCTGTAGATTAAACTAACTAACAGTATGTAAATACATTAAAAGCATGCAGCATACAGGTTAATGCAGCAATGTATACAGTATATACTGAAACATCAGATATAATAGTAAAACACTGACAGGGAACATTTTACTGCACGGGTACTTTTACTTTCGGTACTTAAAAGTATATTTTGCTGATAATAACTTCCTCGGCTAAGGTTTTGAATGCAGGACTTTTGCTCGTAGTGGATTATTTCATCAGTATGGTAATAGTACTTTTACTGCAGTGACGGATCTAGTTTTTCATCCACTAATTACTTGTCAGTGATTTAAGTTTGGGAACTCACTTGGCAAACAGTTATTATAAAAACACTGGTTCCTAAACTTGGCTCCAGATTCTTGACCGGGTCCAAATTCTTTTGACTAATTGGATAATTGTATTTCAAAACACTCACTTTTAACATGCTCGGTATTTCATTAGCCTCTACATTTTGAAAAGTTAATAAAAGCTGTCAGACAAAAGTAGAATATTTACTACATAGTGGCAAATTGAAAACCACCTTTGTACTGCCACCTAGCAATAGTTATATTGTTGTTACATATGTTCACATAATTAGCTGATGTAATCACCTTAAGTAAAAGACTAATTTAGGACAGAGGCAGAAGGTTTTACTGTACTGTATTATTACTGTATTATTTTCTTATTGTGTCACGGACCACTTTTTACTTGATGCCATAAACATCATATGAAATAAAGTGCATTAAGTAAAGTTGTCTGTCACTATCTGGCTGAGTGCTTCCCATTTACTGCCTGCACAGCTTTTATGCTGTGGTGTGTATTAATAGGATTTCGACTATTGGTCAGACAAAAGAAGTAAATTGATTTTGCTCATTTTGAAGACAGCTGAAGCCTCACATTAAGTTCAGCTGAACTTCTAGGAATGTGGATTTTTCATCCTCATCTCTCCTAGCTTGACTTCAATTGATTAATGCTAATAAGGAACACCTTCAGGGGAAGTATGGGAAGGAGGAATTATTACAGTGACCAAAATATGTCTCAATATATATGCATATGAGTATTGTCTGGTTCCAGCTCTTCAAATTAGAAAATGTGGTCATAAAGGATTACTGTGTGCGAGTATCTTCATGGATGTGAACTGTTGATCGGACAACACCAGCAAACTGAAAGCATCTGTGGTCTTTAAGGCATTGCTTAATTATTGTGTCACTAAACATTTAGACAAAGTGAGAGCGTGCTGGAGAGTCTGGCATGGAAAACCAAAGAACAAACTGGCAAGATGTGTCTGGGAGGCAGGAGTCTATAGGCTTGATTAATGATTAGAGGCAGGTGGGTGAACAGGTGAAGGGAGTTAGACTGATGAGGAGGGAGTGACTGACAAGTAGAGTGAGGAAGGTGTGGAGCTGAACTGTGACAAGTACACTAATAGTTTGGATACACGAGGGGATAGACCTATAAATGTTCAAATGAGAAAAAAGCTACAGAGAAATCGATAATGGAAACAATTACACACTTTAAACAAGATTAAAATGTAAGTTAAGTATAGTTTGAACTCTCCATTTAAGTTAGTTTATTTCGCCAAAACATGTTATACCAAATCAGGAGTCAAACCAAGTCTTCTGTTATAAATTAGACGTTAATTATAAGCTATTGCATTGCTGTAATGATGGCTCACCCCAACACACAATATTATAACATTATAAAACAAGGCACACAACCACAAAACTTACATAGAAAACATTTAAAAGCTACTGACCTGAGGAAAACTAAAACAGCTTCCGTTACCACATTATCAGTAACATGTCAAAACCAGTTAAATACTATTTAGATAGATGGTAAGATCTAGAATGGGATAATTTGTTTTAACATTGTTGAGACTGAAATCACAAGTGGTAAAACGAATGTCTACATCTAATCAAAGTCGATTCAAATTGATCCAAAACGTTCCCAAAATATTTGCACATTTGTTAATAGCAGTGAATAAAGATAGTTTACCTTTAGCTTGCCTTTACCTGGCGTGGGTGTCATGGCGGCATCCACCGACTTCGTCTTCAAGCTAACACTAACATCACCTACTGAAGTTACCTAAATGTACTGCTTGTGGAGTTGCTAACTTTGAAAAACGCAATTTTGATCGTGAGTCATCAAATGCAAATGTGATTAAGGTCAATGTACATATTGTGGCAGGGCAAGTAATGTACGCTATGATATCGAGTTACTTTATTTAACAGCTCTCCAGGAAGCAGGTGTTCCAGAGTATGTGTCAAGGGCTTTTATTGTGAAGGATAAAACGGAAAACGGAGAAGAGAAGAAATGTTCTAGTGGTGTAAGGAGAAATAAAGTGGTTTCCGTCTCGTGCATAATACGAGCTCCGTATTCTTACGTATTACTAATATGAAGCATATAGGCGCACCATATCATCGGCTACAGTAATGTAAATGCGTCACATTGATGCTAAATTTGTTCTAACTTACTAATGACTAAACTATTTGACAATTAGTAGCCAATGTATATAATTATTACAGCAGTATGGATTTGGGACTAAACGTATTGAATAAAGTAAATATATATATATATATATATATATTCTACCGCCATGTAGAAATGTGTAAATGTGTACAAATGTTTACATTTAAAATGTGTACTGTTCCTACAGTTGTCATACCAGAACATACTATGCTCACACAATGTACAATATTTAAGTGATTGTTCATATTGCTGTTAAATGTTGTCTTTCAGAGCAACGGAAGAGTCATACAAACTGTCTCAATTAAAGTTCAAATTACAGTTCAACTAAAATGTATTATTTCTGAACTGCTTTCATATCAACTGACCCCTCAACTTCTTCCAACGCTTCCTTAACTGAACCCTGGAGAGCTTTTACAGCTTCATTCTTGTTCTTTTGTTTTTCCATTTGGCAACATAAGCAGTAAAGCATGGGTAGAGGTAGCATCGAATTGGTAATGTGACTTTATGAGTAGACTTGGATGGCAAACCAGTGCTAAATGCCAATAAATAGGTAGCAATAAAAAAGGTACCAAAGACATCCGCATATGTTTACTCATACTCTTTCATACAAATGCAAATGTCAGTCCATTGGTGGTGCTTTATAAAGGCCATCCTTTAGGAGCATGGTCTTGTTCAGAAAATAGCATGGCAATCTATTCTAGTCTGTGTGAAAATACTGGTATGTTGTTATATCTTCAGTGAGGGCATTTGTAGTATGAGGGTTCATCCTACAATGATTATCATGAGTATCCTTACAGCAATTTTATGGAAATGTGAATTGTTGGAAAAACAGAATTTGTGACCACATGGTGGCACTATAGGAAAAATCTGGGGTTTGAGATGTTTTTTCAATAGTTTGCATACTGCAATCCCCTCATGCTTCACAACATCTCACATGTAAAGTAAACTACCTCTGGAGTTTCTCTCTTTCCAGAGAGAGGTGACCAAAGGGACAGTTAATATATGGACCTTTTACCCAAACAAGGACAGGAGCGAGGAAAACAAATGAGCTGGAACCATAAAAATATCAGTCCAAAGTCAAACAAGATATATGAGGATGTGTCGGGGATGGTGATTGACAAGCACCACCTATTGAGTTGTAATTATGCTGTAACACGTGGTTGATGTGTGCTGTGGGAGGCTTCTTTATTTTAGTTCTTCAGGTAATACTTTCTTAAATATTCAACGAGATAAGAAGTTAAAGATGAATTATTACCCCTGTTGCCTGTGTCTCTTTATCCTCTCTTTTAGCTACAATTAAAAATGTCTGACTTTAAAAAAAGGTTGAAGCAAATGTAATGTCTATATCTGAAAAAAGTTCTGCGGTTCTCTACTTGAGAACCTGGCAACCTTTATTTGGACAGGAGAGTGCTTGCTGTCAGTCATCTGGTTTGATGGAGGCAGATATAGAACAGTGACACATGGTTTGAAGTAAACACATCCAGTAGACTCCACCAGCCTGCTTCCTCTTCAACATGAAAGTGGCTGGGGAGAGTGAGATTTGAAGAGATTCTCTGGAGAACTGCAGGGGACATTGGGCTGAGGCTACCAGCTGAGTGTCTCCAACTGAAATGGTAATCCTGCAGAGAGCCGGCATAGACACCACCTGCTTACTTTAACCCATCACTGCACCACTTTGCAGGCTTTTGTTGACAGACCAAGACAACACAAGAAGTGCTGCTGCCAGAAATGTTTCTATCATTAATGCTTCTAGGATCAAAGTAAAAAGAATAATGCAAATGTCAGTCCATTGGTGGTGCGCAATTCATTAATTTGAATTTGCGGACATGTTAACAGTTCTCCCTCTGCACATTAGATGGCACTGTTGTCCTTATTATATGATCGTTAAACCCACAATGAATGTCCTTAAATCAGCATTACTGAGATAAGCACTCAGCATATCTGATATCAACAAGTTAAAGATGGTTTCTATAATCATTCCATCTGCATTAGGTTTGTATGATTATTGTGGTATAAATAGTTACAGGTTTGGTGTCACTAATGCAAGTTTTAGTAGCGATGGATGATCATATAATGACTCGACTGCAGTGCAAAAGAGAAATGCTGTCAACACCATAATGAACCATTGAACGCAGCTGGTTTGTAACATGGTCACAGATTGTTGCAGCAAATTATCATATGGATATTTCAATAATTAAAACAGTGACACCTCCTGTTAGGATTATGAAACCAATATCAGTAGATTAGATTTTTCATGTTCATAATTTACTCAAATGCAAAAACAAATCAAGGCATGAAGCAACATACTGTATAGAATTTGACATCTTATACAGTACAGCTTATTTTCTTGTGATACCTCCTGATACTGGCTTGTTTCATGTACCTGCAGTTAATATTGCGTGTTGTCATTTCAAATGAAGATGCATGGTGCTAACAGGCTTACATCCTGCAGCCTCTTTGCCTTCATATGTTCTTGTCTCACTGAAGGATTATTTTGCACTCTCTTGCATTATCATACATGTTATACGCTCCCAGTGTTATTCAGAACAACAATTGTAAACATGCATAGTGCTTGATCGTGCTTATGAATTATTTGGTATTATCTGATCACAGAGGAATAGATTTTGAAAAAAAACGATCATGGTAATCCAATCTGCTTAGAAATATCCGTGAAAAGGTGATTAACAGTGTGTCATTACAAAATGAATCAAAAAGCAGAAGAAGTATTTTGGTACAGAGTGCCATAGCAATACGGTGTACAACACACACAAACACACACACACACACACACATATACATATATATATATATACATATATATATATATATATATATATATATATATATATATATATATATATATATATATAACCTTAAGGGTGCATATGCATCTCTTTGATTTGCCTAAAGATTACCACAAACTTCTAATATTTTATGTGAAGACTTTATTTGAATACAGACAGTTAGATGTACAATGCAGTTATTCAGACAATTGTAATCCTTTGATCAAGCACATAGAAACATTGACTACTGAGTTTTCCTCTGGCGTGGCTGCTTTTTAACATATATTTAGGCCCTCCTTCCTAGACTTTCATTTGCATTGAAAAAGGCTGAATGAAGTGTATGCCAGACACAGCATTCGGTGTATACAGCATGTCCAAGATGACAGAAACACATGTTGTTTATAAAAGCTGTATAATTGCAGGGCCTATTCTGCAAGGGTTTTTACTACAAGATGGATTTCCTCTTGGGCTAATGCAATCTCAATTATTTCTCCACAAATTTGATATCAGTCTAGGTGTACAGTTTGAACAGCATGGGGTATTGTGCAGCAGAGAGAGAAACGCTCTCTCACTACCTCTACGGAGCAAGGTGGACCGTGCTTCACATCAAAATGGAAAATCTTCTACACCTGACAGAACTCGTCTGACAGTAGAACTCATTATACTGTAGGCGACTCATTATCTGCTCTACCTGCTGTGTGTGTGTGTGTGTGTGTGTGTGTTTTCCTCTGCTTTAGCATGTGTGTGTACATCTGTGAAAAAATGACATTTTCCCTTTGAGTATACATGACAAGGCATTGCGAAGGCGTCATGTTTTATCCAAACACAATGCGACCATCGAAGGACAGGCACGTTTTATAAATTGCCCACAGTGACAACCGGGGGAATGGAGCTCAGTGTTTTACTAAATGTGACAATTCTCTGACCTTTACAGCGTATCCATTGTTGTAACTTACACACATCCTCACATTTTCTCTAAAATGTGACAACCTCTGTCTTTCTCTTGCCTTGAACTTTCCCCCTCTGTGTATGTTCACAGGCGTAACTCTCGCTGTGGCTCTGAAACCGGCTCCCAGTTCTCTGATTTAAATAGGTGCTCGCAAAATAACCCTGTTTTTCATTGGAGTGGCTGTAAGGATGATATTAATTAGCATAATTGCAATGACCATGTGGACTGGGATTATTGTGTGGCTGCTGGGCTGTCTGTTCTATTGTAGCCCCTCTTAAAGCCTGTGGATTGCTCATTGACTCACCCAGCAGTAGCGTTTCCTAGCAACGCCTCTTGAATGTACTGTACAGTACTTCCCCATCTCATGGGCGCCTTTAATAATCTGCTTTGCTATTTCCATGTAAGCTTTGTCAAAATATGTATGGAGCATTTGAAACTGGGATTGTATGATGCTGGTTGTTCAATGTATGGCAGTTTTACAGTTGTGTATTCATAGGATAAATGTAGTTTACAGCAGGGCTTTTTGTGTGCGTGCTTTTCTAGGACAAGAGAATTAAGATGATGCAAGAATGCAAGGTTCTGTACAATGAGGAGAAAAAATGCTGACCAGCATTTAACGCTTTAAATGAGTTGCGCCAGAATGATAGCAGTGTTTTGCTGAACAAGGGCTTTGACCTCGGCAATATCATTAACTGTACCGCACTCCTGATAGACAGAATTGTTACACAATTCAACTACGTGTTGGCCTCAATCAGGTAGAGAAATGCTGCATATTTCAACTAATGATTAAATGCAATAGTCCAGGATCGCAGAGTCACAATAGCAGTCAAAATAAAGCAGGAGTGCATCCAAACGCTGTGAGCTGAGGGCAGGAGGAATCCAGAAAGGTTATCTGTTTGCAAGTGATGAATCATGACATCGCATGTGTTGTTTTTGCCTGAGTCCGGCCATGAAATTGATGGCCCATATAAAGGCTCCTCGTCATGTGGCTGACAGACATTTTATATTCTTCAGGACAGGAGATCATGACTTCTGCAGCCTTGTGAAATTGCAACTGAGATCTCTCTGAATCACCATGCAAGGCGTCTGTCTGCATGTGGGTTGGTGTGGAGACCTCAAACAGTCGGTCTTGGCATGGAATTGCAATTTATTTACCCTTTTACAAACCCTCACCTAAATCATCTTACCATTATCGTGGATGATATGTTTGGGTTCCCACCTCAGTTACTCAAAATATCCTGGTATAGCCCTCCGTACACAGTCGGCAGGGTTTTCATCAGCTGCTACAATATCCAACTAATAAGACATGTATAAATATTAGGCTCTACAGCTTCTCAGCATGCAGCAGGAAGCCTCCCGGGAGTGCAACATGTTTCCCTGCAACGCATTCACCTTCCCGTTCTTCCACCTCTTCCACTGTTTTGTTTTATTCATGTCTCATATTTAACTTCCTCTGCCACCATCCAGAACTAACCAAGACCCATGATTGCTGCTTGACTGCAGAATCCAACATCTTTGTGTCGGACCCAGAGTAAGCTAATTCTGTTTAAATTCTTGTTTTCATTCTCTCTCTCTCTCTCTCTCTCTCTCTCTCTCTCTCTCTCTCTTATTCACCTGTTTCTGTCCAGTGCTTTTCCCTGAGGTGAAGAAGATGTTGTCTCCCATCTGGCTGACTTCACAGCAGACTGACAGTCTGTTGCAGTCCTCTTGTGACTCCCTGGTGCATAATGTTCAGCCCACTGCCAGAAGCCCCATTGAATTAATCCAGCCATATTTATTTTATTGCAACCACTGACAGACACCTTGTAGAATTTGAGGAAAAAAGCATTACTTTGTTGTATATGAAAAAAAAAGATCCACTTCTTTATCCTGGTATAGGTAACACAGCACAATGCTCGCTGACTGTACACGAATAGACCATTTATCAAGTGTTTGTCTGGGGTAACAAAATATGTTAACTGAGTGTGCAGTGCAGTTTTTTCCCTTTTGAATCGACAGTCATCTTGCATGCTTAATCGCTCTTTAACAGCAGGAAAGAAATGTGACACTGATACTACCCCACTGAGATAAGATTATTTTCAAATCTGTGCCTATATTTAATTTGATTGCCCCCCTTCAACATCACATTTGGAGCCACAGTTGTACAAGGGTTCCTAAAATCCTGTGACTAATGGCTGAGCATATGGTTTACAGCATTAGTAAATGTTTTCCTCATATATTCTCAAAACATATTTTCCTTTAATACACGTGTATGGACCTGGAACTCGATGGTGTGTGTTGTGTTGTTGCCATGCTCGGCTTGAGAGAATTGTAAAATGAGATACATTTAGTTTGAGTGTAGATTATGTCATATATCAACAATTTCAGGTCAAAATATTACCGTAGATGTGCTGGATAAATCTTTGCAGTGCAACCCTGCAGTATGTCTTAATCAAGCCATTAGGAGGAACATTTCATGGACGTAGATGCCTTGTGTTAATGAGCGCACCTCAGCTGTCCACGGTGGTTACTTTCAAGGCCATGTGGCTCTCTTTGGGTGAGGATAAAATGAAATGAGGAAGCATGAGTCAGCAGTGAGAATTCGCAGCGAGGCGATTAAAGGTAGTATTGAAGGCCCTTTCTGGGGGCAAAAGATTAAGACGATGCTACTCTCTCATCCTCCTCAAAGCCAGAGCCATTTGATGTGGCCCCTACAGGCTGCTAGTCCACTGCCAGCTTTTCTCGGCAGCAGATCACAAATGAAAATACACATATTCAAATATGTTTTGATGAGAGTGGCTATCATTAGACGATAAATTGAAAGATTGGCTTGGCACATCACAGAGTGCATTTTATATTCCTCTTGCTGAGGATCTGGCGACAGAGAAGATCGTATGTGTCCAGAGCCAACCATTTACAAATATATAAACTATAATAGTTGTTCCAACACTGGTGTATTAGCTATTAATATAATCAGTGCATTTATTATCCAATAACAGGTGAAGGGAGAAAACATATAACGATTAGTCGATGCATCAATCACTAGATAGACATACAATAACTTGGCAACAAGTTAGACGTTTTTGTGTTTTAAAGATTTCTTTATTAGGCATTTCTGGCCTTTTTTTGTTTTGCTCTATCCAAAGTTTGTCTGATGCTCAGAAAAAATATGATTACTCTATCCATAGGACATGGCAATTCTCTAACCATTTACATACATATAGCTGCTCATTGTTGAAAACCTGTACAAAGCAATGTTAAATTGCTAAAAACGTTGTTTTCATTGAACTTGTCTTCGAACTGACTAGTAATAACTAACTTGCATATTGACTGCAATTAGATGGAATGCTTCTGAACCACTCGGACAATGGGGCAACCTACTTTTTTGTTTTATATCATTGTAAATGGAATATCTTTGGGTTTTGAACTGTTAGTTGGTCAAGGTTTGGCTGTGGGAACTTTTTTTTTTTTTTATGAATTGAAAAAGTAACAATAAATTATGAAAATAATCATTACTTGTATGAGATGGCAAGTAAAGCTAAAATCATCCTGACTCCACAATCTTTGTTTTGGCACTTTATTTGGCTTTTCCCTCTTTGTCCTGGGCATATGTATGTATGTATGTGACAATTAAAATAAAGTTTAAAAGGTTTTTTTCTGGGGATACAGGCCTTTAGGACATTATGAATACGTCGGTTGAAAGCCTTTTCCTTATATGGTTATAATTTGAACCTTATCAGAGGAAGGTTGGAGCCTGTTAAGAGACTTACAAAAACTGCTTCTTGAGACAGCTTATTTTTTTTAATGCTGTTCACATTGTATGATCACACATCCAACATGTGTGATCATACAATGTGAACATGTACTTTGTGTTTACAGTACAGTATGTGCGTGGGTGGAGGTGTGTTGATGTGCATGGTTTGTATTGAATGAGTGTATTGAATGAAAGGCCTATTACATATTCCACTTTCATATGTCTCAGGGGGATAATCGTATTAGAGTGAGTCACACTTGACCTCCCTTGCAGATGATTTAAATATACCATAATACTGCGGCAGTGTGGTCAAACTACTGATATGTTGCTTACATATCACATGCATGTTTCATAATGTGCCATTTGGACGGCAAAGTGTTTGTAATGGCCTTTCATTTATGTAATATAATGTAGAAGGAAGATTATTCATGTTCATTATTAATATTTAACGCTATAGAGCAAAATAATTGTTCATATAAAAGGTTGTTTTGAAATCATCCATACAGCTGAGGTTGCTTTAACTGATTTCCTGATGTAGAGATGGCTATTGTACTGTACGTAGATGATGCCATTAGCACAGATACATTAAACATGACCCATGAGCCGGCACTGGAATAAAGTGAAACAGATGGTAAGCATATTTTAAGCTGAGCCAGAATGAATAATTCCCCCAACTGATGACACAGCAACACCAGCAACACCTTTGAAAACTCCCAACTTGTTGTGAGCAAAGTTTAGGTTGTTTACTCGAGTCATCTTTTTTTTGTCTCTAAGTCACAAACCTGGGAATGACACATCTTAATAGAAGTTTTTAGACAGATCCAAAAGGCAAAAACATGTAAAAGTGTGAATATTATAAAAATAAACACTGTGAAAAGAAAACACAACATCCACAAACTTGTCTTTAACTGTAATCCCTTTAGTCTGCACTCCCCTCCCTGTGATGATCTTTGGTTTACCTTTGTAAACAAGCTGTTACTGTGTGTGACATTCTGCTTTTACAGCAGCTTAGCTTTCCACGTTCAGATGCTGGATGTTTGTCCTTGAGGGGACAGCTGCCCTCAGACCTACCTGTCAGTTTAAATAAGAGGTGGCAGAGCATTTTTCGGTACATTTCCTGGAAGCACTCGGGGTATAATCCATTTCAAAAAGGTAATATACCTGAACAGAATCTTTTCTGCACTGTGACGTTATGTTTCCATCAAATTAACAGGTCAAAGCGTTTTTATTTTTAACTCGTGCTTTGACAAATTACTTTTTCACGGAGTCGGCAAAGAGTGACATGTCAAGTGTATTATTATATATCTGCTCCCATGTTCAGGAAAGTCCCCGTTTTTTACTGCACTGGTCACTGACAAATACGGTTGTGACATTGTACTGTCAACCAGTTGCTGTCAATTAATTACACTCAACATTAACTCCACCTAACAGCCTGTTCATGTCTTGTTTTGTTTACGACAAGCTCAATCTTTGCTGTTTTTTGTCTTTCCCAATGACGACATTTGCTTTGACATTTGGTGCCCGGCAACCACCAAACCACCATGGTCATTATTTCTTCAGTGTGGGAATATATTTTGCACTAAAGTTTTGTTTGACTGCATTATGCATTACAGTTGCTGAATGATTTATTCCGTCTGACAAGTAGCCCATAATTGAATGTAGCTTTCAAACGCAATGCTGTGAAAGCTATCACACTCACCCACGTTCGACTTCATTGCCTCCAGGAAGCCTACTGCCCATTCTACCCCAATTAAGATTGTTTCTCTGTGTTATTACTTCCAGCATAACTCTCTCATATTGGCATACGGGGAACACGAAGGTTCAAATGCAAATTTTAGCAAACCAATTAGGTGGTGTTTTTATACAGCAACACTTCTCATATGAGTGTTTTTAGCTATCTGGACTCAAACAGATGAAGTGTTTGTTTTAGTTCTGTGTGTATGGAGAGGCTCTACTCATTCTGACTGTGGAATATAATACATTATCCTATTCCTATAACTAATCTTCTATTTAATCAAGAAACTATTGACATGTTAAAGTAATACAAATTAAAACCCTTTGGTGAATTATCTGAGGCAAGTTTCCTTTTGATACACCTCACGCGTACAGGGACCTTGTGTCAAAAGTGACCTTACTTTCCTCCGCTTATCTCCATCTTCATTGTCCTTGTCCCTGTCACCTATTGATCTCACCAGTCCTTCAAAAATAACAGCAGAGGGAGGAAATTAAGCTCCTCTGTGCTTATGTGACCCCGACGAAAAAGTAAGACAAAGAGGGTAAGAAAACAGTGCTTCATTCTGCAACATTTAGTCCAATCAGCTCCCTGAGGCTGAACGCCGTCGGGAGGCTGGGCTCCTGTGGTGAAGGAAAGTGGAGACTGCAAGGCTGCTCTATTTTTCTATAGAATCAAAAATGCATGTGGGTGAAGTGCATTATGAATTACATACAGTGATAGGCCTAACAAATCCATATATCCTATAAGCACATGGCTGTTCAGCATCATAGGGTACTGACTAACAGGCATATTCATCATTATTCATATTCATCATTATTAAGCATCCAGCAATGGTCTGTTCAGAAATCCAACCAAGGAGACAGACAATTCTGACTTTAATTATTATTTACATGTTTACAATGTATGCACAAATACTATAGATTCTTTGATAGGGAATTTGTATTATTTGTGATTCTTTCATCTGAGATTCACATATTTTAGCATAATCAATACAAAAAATACGTAATTGTTGTAATACCTGATGTTAAAGAAATGGGTAAAGATGCCAAAATCATGTTGTAATTGCCTTCAGCCAAGTGTTTGTGAACAGTTAACAATGTCTTTTGGCAGCACGTAAACTCCTGACTTCTGTACCTGGGGAAGAGTCCAATACTGTTTACAACCGATGGAACAAATGGAACACAATGTAGGCTCCTGAAATATTCATCCCACTGCCACAGCAGGCACTCACATGGCAGTGAAAAGACGATGATGAAGTGAACGACCAACAGCGGGACAGAAGCTCTGCCCGGCCAAGTGAAACCACCTTTGAAAACTGTGGTTTTACTCCTGCTGCTCATAATATAGAGAGTAGTCATGAATCAGAAAAACCTCACTCCTATAGCAAACATACAGTGCGCAAAATAAATCGACATATAAATTAAAACATGTTAAGTCCCGGCATCATGCGGATGCAATGTCTTCTGGTTGCAGTTGCTAGGTAACAAGTGCTTCAGGGGGAAACCCTCATTATGAAGTATTTAAAATGCATCATTGATTGCTAATTTGCAGATAAAAGTATTTGAACACTTATCTTAAATACTAATACCCACATCAATAAAAGCCTGGGTGCGTTTAATTTGATTTCTTCACATAATTCTGATCTTTTTCTAAAGCAAAGTATTGCTCTGCAATTGCCTCTGAACATTTGATTTGTTTCTACATGTAGGAGGATGTGTACGAATTGTAGATCAAATGCTTGTGTGCTGTATGTCACGCTTGCAGAGGAACAGAGGCACACAGTTACGTACTATCTCTTTCTCATAGCTCCACTCTTATCAAACAGTTGCCTCCACAGCCAGAGCCCGGGATGCAGCCGAGAATCCGCCACCCTCGTCTGAACAGGCTTATTTTTAGCAGGCATGGATTGTGAGAGAGCACTTGTTTTATTTCAGTCCTACTGGCTCTGCCTGAAGCACCACAATTATTTGGTGCCCTTCGAGTATGCAGAGTCATTTTCCTGGTGGTAGGCTTTATGAAGGTTCACTGCAGCTCACAGAAACATTCCTCGTGGCCACAGACGTTCCTGGTTTTTGCTCATTCTTTAATGTCACATCAGTGACTTAATGATGGGGAAATGTGTCATAACTAGAGTTGAATTATGTCACAAATGTATGTACGTTAAAATATCTTTTTTTAAATGCACAAAGAAGCAATAGGTACAACATGATTACACACACACAAGAAACTAGATCAATCCAGAATGTGTTTGCTGATGACTCTCCATGGCTGGAAGAATACAAAGATCCTGTGTGTTGCCCATGCTCTCAAAGAAAGGGCGACAGTTGTTTACTGATCTTAATACAAACAATAAATGGAAGGGAGCAGATAAAGCGAGATCATCAGGCAAGCAGGCTCAGTATTCTGCAAAGAGAGTGGGCTCGGTGTGATGTGTCCTCCTCAGCTCCTTTTCCCAGCGCTGTTGGCGACTAAAGCAGAGATAGATTTTGACTCAGGTGCAAACTGAGCTGTTTTGCAGACGCCCACACCGGGCCGTTATCTTACAAATGCAATACACCAGAGACAAGGCATCTGTTGTGTGTGTGTCTGTGTGTGTGTGTGTGTGTGTGTGTGTGTGTGTGTGTGTGTGTGTGTGTGTGTGTGTGTGCGTGTAAGACAAACAGATGATGGATTTTTAGCATCCCTGTCTGTCCCCCGTCTAACAATACACTCTAAATAGTACATATATAATTATACATAACAGCAAAAACACTGCATGTGTGCTATCTTGATGGCAGTTGCGTTGGGCTGTTTCCACACTGAATTGTTTCACCTATTTGTAATGCCAGGATGTGAGCTATCGGATTAAGAAGGAAAGGTGCAAATGTAAAACAAGCCATGACAGAATGTGACAAGAGACAAGAGTTTCCTCTCTTCCCCGACGGTATTCTTTTTTACTCTCTCTCAGCCATTTCAATCTCCCCCTTAATACCATCCCTTCAGACTCATCTCTGATCACTGTCATTTTGCAAACTTACAGGATTGAGACAAATGCATTATTCATCTCACAAACCAATTTGGGTTTCCTCTGTCTGTAATGCACTTCTCTCATCTCCCTGTCACTTTTGTCTTTTGTCTTTTGCTCAGTTTGCTCTGTTGGAGGACGGCACTGATCTTTGGGGATCTGTAATGGACTGCAAAGCTTAAACCGAAGGAAACTGAAACCGAATCACTCTAGTTTAAAGAATATGAATAAATATTACAAGTATAATTCGTAATGTTATATTTAAATGGATCAGCTAGTTGATCTTACTAATAAATCATGAATTCATCAAATATATAATATATCACTATACTATTAGGACTTCTTCCTTTCATTCCCATAAATGATGCCCCTCTAGTTGTGTTTTCTTCAGTTTATGTCGAGCAACAAACAGCAATACCCTTGTATTTGTTTCATGGTGCAGATATTGTCTAACCACCATCATGATCGCCTTGAGCTGGAATGAGCGCTAAGCTTTCCAACCCAACCTTCACTTCAGTAAATCACACCCAGAGCTCATGAGTCGCAATAAAAATGAATTGGAAATCACTGCAGAGGCCTTGAAAAGTTGATTCACTCCCCAGTCAGATGGACTAAAGACTAATCTAAAGTACGTGGCAGTGACAAATTCTGACTGTCAGTCCAACAAGGTTACATGTTGTACCCAAACAGCAGGGTTCATACGGATGACTCAGTGATATAGCTCTTCTGGATTTCCAATATGTGCTAAAACATAAAGAATGACTGTTGCCTTTGAGGTTTCTGGTGTAACACAGCATGTAGTTCATATTGATAATGGAGGCAGATTTAACTCTTGAACTCTGTCATTTTTCAGACAAAGGGACCTTTATGTCAGACAGAGGTAGACAAAAGAAGACTTCTCATTTCGAGCCAGCAACTATCGATTTTGCTTGCAGAAATGTTGCCAGCAGATGAGGGTAGCTAGCTAAATAAGATTATATTAAGCTTTTTTATGTTGGCTATCCTGATTCTTTTTAAAACAAGAACCTTGTAACAGGGTGTTAAATATGCTCTTAATGGCTAATAACAAATATTATGCTGAGAATGAGGCTACAGGGGCAAGTATAGTGAAACAGAAGTGCTCCTGAACCTATACTAGAGTAATAGGGGAGACTGCAACCCACAATTGCTGTAACTGTCCAAACATGTCAATCCACAACACACACACACACACACACACACACACACACACACACACACACACACACACACACACACACACACACACACACACACACACACACACAAGTAAGGAATCAGAGGGCAGAGGTGAGAAAGTTTGATTCCCCCCCCCGTCTCTAGTATTTCTGTCACTTTTTACGTGTGAAACTATGTGCAATACAAATGCCTTCCAGGAAAAACTGTCCAAAAGTGTGAATGGTTATCCTCATATTTAAAGGATTATTGCATGCATCTCCCACAGCCATCTTTTTTCTACAAGTTAGACAGTTTGAAAAACACTTAGGCTTTCCAACATGTTTGACGTCATCCTAACCACGTCTTTTTGAGCATAAACCAACCGTACAGTACATACATAATACATACATACATACATACATACATACATACATACATACATACATACTGTACCAACCCACACAGACATACAGTACATTCTGTATATTGTCATTATATTCCAACATAAGCCTTGTTGGCTGGCTGTTTAGCTATTTGACAAGCAATAGAGATGACTAATGGATGCTTTGTTGTTTGTTTGTTTTAACAGGAAAAAAGCCTTCTAGGATGAGTTGTAAAGTGCTGAGTGTGAACTTCCAGGAGCTGCTCACGTTAGTTGGTTATAGAGAGGGATTAACAAAAATAAACACCATCAAAAGCTTATCAGGCTGATTAATTATGGGGAGGGGCTTAGCAAACTGTCAATTGGATGGCTGAAAACTAAAAAATCTTTAAATATACATGGCCTAATACAGTGTTTGCCTTGAATTGGATGGTTCATGCCACACCCTAACCATGGATTGCATTTTTCCTTTTTTTAAATGACATGATGACAGAAATGGTCAACCAGGCTACAAAGGAAATATAGCAAACCATGGTAACTATGGGAAGCAATTTGTCTTGTTTTGCAGTGTGTCGTGCAGTGCACAGTCCCCAACAGTTCAGTCTTATGTTGCACCATTCCTCATATGTGATGCGTCATAACCATCTGGACAATGACACATAGTGATGTGGTGAGAGAAGTGTTCAAACAGCCAGTCAACATACCATATGTAATTGTGAATGTTCAATGAAGTTTCTCTCCTATTGTCCTTTATAACAACAACAAAGATGTATATTTATGATGTTGTTCGTTCTTTACACATGACATCTAATGCACTTCTGTCCATCCTGATAGAGGGATCCTCCTCTGTTGCTCTCCCGAAGGATTCTTCTTTTTCTTCTTCCCCCGATAAAGGTTTCCTTCGGTGGAGTTTTTCCTTTACTGATGTGAGGTCGCGGGACAGAGGATGTTATATGTGTAAATTTGGGATTTTGGGCTATACAAAATTAATTGAACTGAATTGGAATTGAATTGAATTTGCAAATGTCTACCTTGGAACACTAATATTTGACACTAACCCTATCAAAACATCACTCAAAGAATTACATTTTTTTATGAAATTTGAACACGATTTTAAACTCCGAATAGCCCTTTTCTTGTCTCCTACTACAATCCTCCCACATCTTCCAAATACACTTGAGTCAATCATTTTTGTATTTAAATACTATTTCTGTGGAGAGGCATAAATGGCCCTGCCTGAGAGACATAACATGACATAAGACAAAAAAACAACAACAAAAAATAAACAAAGTGACATCTAGAGCAAAGAGCTCCTTGGTGGTAAGGGCAATTGTTTTCTGGCAGTGCAAGTGCTGATTTAAGGTGGCCTTAAAGGATTTGCACCCAATCTCCAAGGAGTCAGAGGAGTTTATTTGAGAGATTCAGAAGAAAAGGTTTTCCCAAGATAAAAACAGAATCAACCCATCTGCCTGTGATACCGACAGTCACACTGACTTATCTCCACAAGTCCTTTAAGGTATCTCCTGAAACACAGTTATTATGTACACAGCGTATTTCACGGCAACAACGAGTGTACTGTGAAATATGAACAGCAGCCGTGATTAAGCAGGGATCAAAACAATGAGAGCACAATAATAAAAGGCTTCTCAGTGACGCTCTGTTTCGATGTGGAATCCTGTATCTGGCACAGTTTTGGTCCAGATTTAGAAATAGATCACATCAATTTGCTGTCCTGCATGTGTTGTCAATAAGGCAAGGTAAACATACAAAAATAGCGAGAACAATCCATTGTGAATGTTGTATCTTTTGTGTTTTTGAAAAAAAGTCTGCAGACCACTGATTCTAAAAAGATACACTCGCCTGCATCTCTGCTCCTGAGATTTTTTGACAGGGTTTTGGTCCAGTTATCTACTCGAGCACATGTTCAGTATCAGTTGGCATAGAAAATCCTCATCCAAGTATGTCATTTTTACAGGGACTTTTTTGTCTCATCTTACTGAATGCATATAGTACATGCACATGTACTCGGAGACATTTACAAATAAATGATTACCTTAAAAAATAGCAGATGCTATTGAAATTATGTTGTGGATTGTTGCCTTGTTGCTTTCCAAGAAATGCATTCCAAATGGATGCATTTTTAAATTAGAAGGAGATTGATACCGCTCTCATATCTGTACAATAAAGCTGAAGCTACAGCAGCCGTTCAGATAAGCTCAGCATAACCACTAAACACAGGGGGAAACAGCTAGCTGGACTCCGTCCAAAGGTTAAAAAGATCTCCCTATCAGCATCTCTAAAGCTCACTGATTAGCATGGTACATCAAAAAAGGGGTTACGTGTAGTTTAAACACTTTAGTTTATGTGCAGATTAAAAGAAATGGATTAAACAAACTGAGTAAAAAGACATCTTAAACAAACAAGACATAACATGGTAAAAAGTCTGCTTTATAGTGAGTGGACAGAGCCACGCTAGCTGAGGTAGGTAGCTAGCTAGGTAAAGCTAACCTGCAGACCGTAGCTACATATATTTGATCTAATTCTGGGCAAGAAAGCACGCAAGTCAAAATTGTTTTGTGCACAATGATCTCAATATGCCCAGGTTTTGGAAAATTATACCATAGTGCCGGCTCTTTACAGTGAGATAAGCATGTTGTTGGTCTTTCATCATTTTGACCACCCTCTTTAATAAGTAATACATTTTATCTTTTCGAACAGGTAGAGCATGCTTTACATCTAGTCAAAGTAGCAAGATGCTAAACAGTTAGGTCAGATCTTTATTCCTGAAGAGAAGAGGTTGGGTATCATACAATGTCTGTGACGCATTTAGAGAAAACCAGATTTCATGGCATGGATTCAGTAAACAGAATGAATATGGGGCTGTGGTAGACCCTGTGGCTATATCAAGATTATAGTCATTATACTATTATTGCTTTCATCACAAAGGAGGCAGATTATGGGCCCTTAAGACAAAGGTTATGATTTCCTCACGGGCCCACCTCTAAATCTAACAAGTAACACCTAAGTTGAAATTCTAATTGAGTGTCTTGTATGAATGACCACACAGCCCTACCATATATTTAAGTTGATTTTGTTATATGATGGAACAATGAAATTGCACAGTACAGAACTACTGTCCTAAGCAGTTGATTTATGAGAAGAATGCCCATAAATACCGTCTAATATCACAGGGTATTATATAATGATGGCTTTGTGCTTATCAAGTAAAAGTATTGACTCTTTCAACTTAAGTGTTACTTTAATAAGCAAGTGAAAATTGTGTGGGATTGTGCCCACTTCAGACAGGTCATATGATGCCAATAATACATTTTCAAATGCAAAATGCATCATCTAGCAACATATTCTGTAGTTGATCAACTCATAAAGTCATAAAATCGCACATGGTAAAATAGTCTATATATGAAATACCAAAAATCCAGCTGTTAACAAACATGAAAATGGAAACAAGGTAATATATAAGGCTAAACATCTTTGTCTATTACCTTTGTATAGCTAAGTCAATAAGAGGAGCATGCAATCAACGTAACATTGCCACAATTTTACATTAAACAACAAAAGCAATCAACTCAAAACAAATGTATGTGCTGTTCGTCACCACAAATTAGAACCATGTTATGTAGGTTTTCCACCTTGTAAATGATATGGCTTTGTGCAATTTTTCACCATCTGTAAAATCACAGATGAAATTGATTTTGTAAAATAATATATCAATAAATGTCATGCCAAAAATTATTGAGATTCTGCTCTACATGCGCTGTTTCTTACATGCCAGATTGTGCTAATTGTACATCATCCTAAAAAAAATATCAGAGGTCTTTCATAGCATGTACACACATCCCGGGACACATGTGCTCAATTCCATCACCCTACTTTATATAAGGTATATGTGCACATTTTCTACATTTCTTTTCATATAAGAATATTGTCCATTAATAAATTAGGGATAGTACAAGGACTTCAGGGAGGGAAACAAAGGTGGATGGCATAAGTTAAAATATGTTGCCTGCTCTATGTAAAGCGATCTGAATTCATCTTTCTGAGTTTGGGCGGCAGGTGTCCGTCCATCCTGCCTCCTCCTCCACCAGCCAGTCGCTGCAGTTTGGGAGGTAAGTCCGCCACGGACTTACTCATGTGCTCCGTGTTGATCTTGGAGATCTTACCCATCAGCTTATCGTCAGAGACGCCTGGAACAGAGCTGATTCGCTGCAGCTTCATGGGCAGGTCTCCAAAGCTGTAAGTCATCTCTGAGGTGGTGGAGCTCATCCTTAGTAGCTTCTTGGGCAGGTTTTCCCGCCCTGTGATCTTCTGGAGCTTGGCGGACAGCTTGTTGGTGCTGTCATTGTCCTCCAGGGTCTCCAGGCAGTCCAGGGAGCTGTTCTTCTCCCCACTGTTGCACAGGGAAGGAGCCATGAGGGGTGAGGAGAGGAGCAGAGCCTCTTCCTGCTCTTTCACACTGTATGGAGTGGTGGGCACCTCGAATGTAGCGTGGAACTGAGAGTAGTCCACCTTGAAGAAGCCTTCCTCCAAGGAGATAACCGGGAAGAAGCGGTGTCCCCACAGAACCTCGTCCTCGGTGTAAGACGTCCTCGCTTGGCAGGTCATCCCTGTTAAAAAGAAGAAGTAAAACACATGTAAAAAGACCGACCATTGAGCGGATGAATTGTCAGATTTCTTGGCACGGACCCTGTAAGGACTGAAGATGAAGTGTTTCATGACTCAACAACAAAGCCCTGATTTAATTATATGATTGGCATCGTTCCATAATAATCAACAAAACACTATTTACCAGGATTCTTGCCATTTCACATCACAAAGCAAACAATATTGCACAAAAGTGCCTCAATGAATAAGTACTTAATTTATTATTAAACCAGCTGCCTAAATACAGCTTAATTGATGTTTCTTATTTTCCAAATGTGATGTTTATTAGTCATTTCCTGCCTAAATTGAAAGATAATTAAAAGTTATTTGTTGAATGTGTTTCATAAGAATGGCTATTTATTCATTTTATAAAAGATTTAATTCTGAAATTCCTGTTAATAAGCAACCGTCAATGCACTTTTTGATATGAATATTTAAGAATATATATTTAGTTTGTATTTAGTTTTTTTCTGTTTTGTTTCGCTGAGCTCATTCATTAGTGCATTTTTACTTTCTTACTAAAATAATAAATCATATATTAGCAATTTGTTAAAGAAATCTTCAGAATTAACAGGAATTATATTTATAGTGTAAACTTAATGCAGCAACAAATGGGTCAAGTTTGACTAATTATTGCAGCTCTAACATAACTTACATCAAAATGTAATTTAATTGAATAGATCGGTCCCGTCATCACCGATACCCGATCCAGCTATTTCAGTCGGCATCCGCCCGGCGATATCTTTAACTGACCGACCCACAAACACTCAGAACACAGGTCTTCTCCACATCACCTCTCGTGCTACTTAACAGTTCAGTCCACACCTTCAGCGTGGCTGGTACAGACACAAAAGATAAAGGGTTAAGATAATCAAATAGCTGGAACCCACAAGAGTTGCAGGTTGGCTGCTAGCTGCAGGCAAAGGCTTCAGGAGGTTGAGCTCACACTACATTTTCTTTTGAGCTTTCTGACACAAGAAAGGAAACCCAATTAGATCTAAAACACAAAAAAGCTACATGAAGTATCCGTTACATGCCATTGTTCAGCAGGACAAAAGCCCAAGTGAGTCTGACAATTTAGTTAAAAGCATTAAATTCTGTCATTTGCCGACTACAAATTAAAACGAGATATCCTATTTTCCATTTTCTGGGTTTGTGTGCCTACCCGTTAGATGTGCTCTGCAAATTTGGCACAAGATAGAAGAAGAAGAGAATGATACACTTAAAGAAAATGTTCCCTCAAAGGAGACTCTGAATTAAATCCCTTCTTTTAAAAACTCCCCTCACATCTTCGGAAACAAATCAAGGCAATTAGCAAAATCGTGAGCTTTAAAGAAATGATCGACAAAAAAAGTTATTGGATGCTTATTAGTGATAACTCATCACCACTATTGTGTAGCTGCTAGCTGCCTGTGCATTACATCATACTACATTGCTCACAGCAAAGCCCCATCCATCTTGGCATAGTTAATATTCTGATGAAAACACAACTTTAATTTCTTACTGAAAGTGAGCATGGCAAATCTCTAATTAGGTTCACATCTTAAACAAAACACTAAATTGGTTTTATCTGTCCCAAAAGCCCTTATTTTAGCATAGTGAAATGGCTGGGGGCACTCTTGTTAAGACTTGTTGAAATCCATTAGGAAATCAATGACGGCAGTAGCTTATTATCAAATGTTTTAATTACCAGCTTAATATTGTTCTGGCAGCGACAGTTGGGTCAAAACTAGGATGAAGCGCTCGCTCACAGTGAGACACGCTGCTGATTGTGAGGATGTCATCATCGAAACTGGAGGCATCTGTGATTCCACCCTATTCCCAAGGTCATAAAATAATTCACTGATAACAGCTCGGTACACAATCGCAGATGTGCAAGAGACTGCACATCAAGTGCGTTCTGGGTATTCACAAGATTACTTCTGCACCATTGCTTTGTAGTCCCGGAGCCTTTGGGCATATGGAAGTGTGTTGCAGTGAATAAAGCGAGCAAAACTAATGAGAACTTTAGGGCCAAAGCGATTGAGACTTAAGTGTGAATGGAAATGTTATTGCATTGTGAGCCTTTTAAACTGCCTCCAGCCAAAACAAAGTCACCATTTGATCATCAACAGGTTGCACTTAGTGATTCTGGTGTAAAGTGCTCTGTGTTTTGATTTGAAAACAGCTGCTTTACCACCACCAGAAGTCAGCCAGACCTGCTTTATTGCATAGCGCAGTCGATGCTGCAATGTTGACTGGACATCCATACAGTAAACACAGGGCTAGGACGTCAATAGCTACTTTTCTGGTGCATGATAAGGAAAAAGGTTGGAACACGTGAAGTGAAATTGTGCCTGAGGCAAAAGGTTCCTACAGTAATTCGCAAGATCCAAATAGCTTCATCTTACATGTATTAATAATGCTCTATTGTTCCTGCAGATGGTGTAGGAGTTACTGTAAGACCTCAGTCTTTGGAAAGACATGAACCCTGCTGGCCGGGCGCTCAATCCCTCATCAACCTGTTTCCCCTTCCAGTGCCACTCAACCCAACACAAAAAGAGGAAGAAATCTCACTGCTGGGGATGGTCTAATTAACTATACAAATTCTTCAAAAACTAACAATGGCACTCGACTAAATCATGGCCGTTAATGTGCATTTACTTCCTATACATAATCCATGAGCTGATGCCTGATCCGTTGCATCTAGGGCTGCATCTAGGGCTGCAACAACGAATCGATAAAATCGATAAAAATCGATTATCAAAAGTGTTGGCAACGAATTTCATTATCGATTCGTTGTGTCGAGCGATTATTACGCCGGGCAATAAGTCGCGGAGAATAAAAAAAAAAGAGCGGAGCAGAGCAACTGACCGGCCAGCGTTTCTGAGATTGGAGTGAGACGCTGAGAAACGCTTAGAAATAGAAGATCTTTGACGTCTCGAGTCTTGGCCAATCAGCGTTAAGATGTCTCCAGCGTCTCATTTCCCTCAAACTTGTTTTTAATGGAAGCTAGTCGGCTTGCTATCACGTTAGCTAGCGTGTTTGGGTTTACCCAGTGTAACACACAGCAACAATAGTGAACTGTGTGCCTCAACTTTCACTCAGCCAATGACAGTTAGAAACGTGATAGAAATGTTCTCATTACGTGGAGAAACATGTTAGTCAGAGACCTTGCGATCAAACAGAGAACAGTGTAACAACTAAAAATAGCAAAAACCATTAAAACCAGATTAATATATTTTCTCCACTCGCTGAATGTAATTCCTAAATATAAGAATCCAGTCAAATGAGAATACCCATATCGGTGTGTGTCTTGTATTACTGGCAAAAGCTTATGTAACTCAAAAACACACGCCTGCCCAGGACTCAGTGTTTCTATGGAAACAAAACTGTAGGAATGTGTGCATGTGACAGCCATAAACCTCTTCACTGCTGAGTTTGGTCAAAAGTAACAGTGACAACACAAAACAAAAGTCTCTCTCTCAGATCACGACATCCAAACTCAACTCAAAATTGATTTTTCCATTAAATCATTGCTGTGGCTCCAGAGTCGGACCAAAATGTGTTTACTGTCTCTGAAACGTGACCTTTTATGACACACAAGAGGTAAATCACACACTGACTTCTCATCAGTGAAGCACAGAATGATTTTCTCCCTTCTCTCCTATTGTTTTACATCTGTGTCATCTTCATGGCACCACATTCAATTCCATGTGATCATTGTGTCATAAGCACACATATAGCAAAGGAGAAACAACATTACTGTCTGATCTCTGCTGCTGTTTGCGGCTGGAAACATGTAACTGAAGGGCGTTACACCAGTGAGGTAGAAACACCCCAGATGTGTGGTGTGCAGTGTTTTCACAGCCAGTTAGAGGTGTTGGCATCATCAGTTAACATACAGTATGTCAAGAAAGTTAAATCAAAACAAGCACACACAGCTTCCGTTATTTTCTGGACACGCTTTTTATACTCTGTAGGTACACCTGGATATATCTTTTTTTTTGGATCTTTTGTAATGTTTTTGCCTTTCTCAAAAGGAGCGCTGCAGTATCAATGTCTCCGTCTTTAACCAATCGACCGTCACACCTGGCTATATCCACTATAATAGCAAATTATAACATTAATATGCTGGCCTGAAATTACATCATT
The DNA here is from genome assembly GCA_038501785.1 of Myoxocephalus aenaeus. Classification (NCBI taxonomy): domain Eukaryota; kingdom Metazoa; phylum Chordata; class Actinopteri; order Perciformes; family Cottidae; genus Myoxocephalus; species Myoxocephalus aenaeus. Next base: position 937,292 of record JBAMJR010000187.1, read on the forward strand.
TACTTACATTAACTTTTTATAAACATGAAAAACAAGATGCTTTTTTCGTCTTGCTGTTTTCCATCGTCTTTTGAGACAATTATCTGATTCTAATCCAGTGGCTGTATTGGCTTTAATCCCTTAGTTTATATGAAAGCTTAAAAATCACAAAGATAAAATGAATCAGCAATCATTTTGACAATCAGATCATCTATGATGTTGTAACCAAAATGCAAAACAAATGCCATTTTCAGCTGGATATACTGCTTCTCTTTTGTATTATACTATAGTAAGTTATACATTTGGGTATTGCTTGTTGGAGAAAAAACTATTTGAAGGATGTTTGTAGTGGGATATTTTTTTCTTTTTTTCTGATGATATTGTATACCCCCCCAACACATCAGTACATGGTGATCTGTTTCCCTCTATGACTCAGTATAAACCAATATAAATAAATCCCAAATCGATGGAGTGGCTCTTTATAATAAAACAATGGACAGTAAGAGTACCACCTTGAGCAATGTTCTAGTTCTGTTTTGCCATATCACGCATGTTACAGTATATGTTTCATGGTCAAATAAACACAGTGTTGTGTGTTAAAAAAAATCTGTGTGCAAATAATGATGCCTTAAATTACTAAATTACGACACTGTCTTTCCTACTATAAGTTGTATCAATATGGGAGGGTATTTGAAGGTTCAGTTAAAATTATTATATGTTATCAGTCCCTGTGTTACACAATAATCAATCAACATAAATAGTGGAAGAAGTCCCAAAAAAACAAGAAGATAATAATTACTGTCAGGTGAAAATACTGTATTAAAAAATGACTTAAAGCTGCACTAATCAATAATTTTACATTAAAAGTGAATAAAAATGTGTAATGTGAAAGGGTCACTTGTTGTAACCAACCACAGAAAAAGGCTTTCTCTGCAGTTCCCTGTAGCTCTGCAGAACATTTCTTTTTAATGTATCAGTAACGTAACTGTTATGATTCACTCTCATCTTTCGCATCAGTCATTTCCAGCAGCAGCAGGAGTGAAAACACTCTGACAAACCCACTGTACTGTACACTATTTGCACCAAACAGACACGGTTATACACTAGCTGGGGAACACAGGAGCATTTAGCAGCTAAAGAGCCATATATATATATATATTTGTTCTGTCTACTCAAGAGTTGCTGGAGACCTTTTGACCTTAACAAAGTTAAAAGAAAGTAAATAGTGGACTTCCATTCCCTAGGTGGCCAGAAACACAACTATGATAGATTGATAATGTTGCTCTAGGCCTGCTGGAGATATTTAGCCACCTTTTTGCTAACATATTTGCTATAACAACTTTGTATGGTTTAAATATGTCAATGTTGTGTCATAAATCAATACCGCCATAAGTAACAGAAACAAGTATGAGAGTAAAATGTACTTAAATATTAAACCATTTATGAAATCGATTGCTGCAACATCTGTTTTAGTCAACCTGTCACATTACTGCAGTTCTTCATTTTACAGTTCAGAATAAACTCGTATTGTTGCTGTTAAGATAATGTCTCTCCAATTTGGGGCTTTTCCAACTTTCAGATGGAATAGTGTTTCTCATCTCACCTGATCATGTATAATTAGTTTGTTACATCTATTACAAATTAATAAAACCTAAAAGGGGAAATAAGAATTACAATCAAATTATGAACAAATAACTTTTTCAATATATTGTCTAATGATGTGTTGTTTTCATAAACCCCAAGAAGCAAAAAAGAAAACCATACAAAACATCAACAAACTTGTTATTAAATTAGAAAGGATATGTAACGGCAACACAATTAGAACAATAAATACAGAAAATGAATATTGCAAAACTGCCATCTCCATCTATTTTTTTCATGAAAGTATACCTTCAGAATAAAGGTTCGGCTGAACGGATTGACTGGCCAATGCAAATCTTAATCCTACACAAGTGTAAAATCCCATCAAAAAGTCCCTCATCGCTGAAGTTCACCAGGCAGTTTACTGCTTTCATACTGTATGCAATAACCATGTGACAGCATGAGGGGCATTAGAATAATCCTCTGCTGAATCCACGAATTCAAGACAGATGTAAAAAAAAAAAGCATGTCATTGAAGGTAACTTCAGAGAGGAAATAACATAGAAAAGCATAAGAAACGTGTTCTGCCATCTCCGCAGCAATCGTGTTTTTAAATGAAATCTCCAGGCATAATCACAATATGAAAATCAAATGTTATTGTTTTTCTTCAGTGAATGAAGTGGACCTTGGGAATGACTACACAGCACTGAGATGGGATGTCTGTCTGGAGATTACAGGTGCTCTATCTGCACTGTACAGTGTTATGCAATATTTCACAGACTTTTATCTGATTCCATTATGGACTGAAAAAAAAAGTCAAAGAGGCAGAAAGTGTCACGAATAAACTTTGAAATTTAGATGCCCAAAAGCCATCTCAGCTTGAGACTCTAAATAAATGCACTTTCCTTTGATAACACAGAGCTGTTTGCTTCTCAGGTCCAACAAAGTGAAGCAGCCGTGCAGTCAGCAGAGTGACAGCGGAGATAAAATGGGTTCGTTGGGGGTTGGAAAAGAAAAGCACTGTAAACTCTGAGGCAGCCTGCTGCCAGTGTTTCTTGATAGTAGCTATTAAAAAAAAAAACTAGCCTAGGTGGTATTCACTGACTCTCCTCTAAAAGAAGCTCATCCAGTTGTAGAAGGATTATATCCGTTTGGTGCCTGGCTCAATCAAATTCTCAACTGCAGATCTGCACTTGACACAGTGAGGACAGAGAGAAGTCGAGGGCCAAGCCCGAGAGCAGAGATCTATTTATTGCTGCTCTGTCACACCATCTAGGCGGAGTCTCAAGCTAGATTTTCTTAAATTTGTGCTATTATATCAGAATCAGAACCATCTATTGCCACGTATGTTTTCACATACAAGGAATTTGTCTTGGCGGGTGGTGATATGATCGAACAACTGAAGGAACCAAGCAAGTGATATTCAAAATTGACGGGAAAAATTAAGGTTTAGTCAAAGGACTTGTCTAGATGAACTCTTAAAATGTGAATCACTGAAAGGGGAAGGTGGACATCAAAGAGTACTTTGCAACCTTGTATTTTGTGACATAATCACAAATATTCTCCGTCTGTCTCTCTTTCTGTCTGCCTCTTATTCTTTCACGAAGTCACTCGAATGGACACACACACACACGCGCGCGCGCAAGCACAGACACGCAGCATTGCAGTGCTGTCAGCAAAGTCCCCTGACAGTCTATCACACTGTGGAAACAGCTCAAGTGTTGTGTATGAGAATGCGTGCAAAAACATGTGAATCTGGATGCTGCACATACAGAGCACCGCCACGCAACACCATCCGAGATTCATCCTGCTCTCAATGTCGGGCACTCGCTGCGGCCAAGGATGTCCACAAAATGCCTTTGTTGCATTGCTGGATTGTGAGGAGCAGCAATTAATTCGAGACAATTATCCTTTTTTTCACATTGCAAAACAGGAATTCCCCTTTGTCTTGTTCTAGGATCGGTGTAACAACATTTTAAGCTGCTGCGGTACTGTAAAGCTGAAGGAGAGGAGAATATAAGGATGCTGGGGGGGTTAAGCTTACTGAAGAGAGGAACATCCAATTCACAGGTCTGAATAATGTGGTTCTGAGTAGTTTGACTTTTTACAACTGACTCGTTACTCTGTTCAATGTAATGTTAAAAAAGGACAGAACAATACTGACATATAATAGGGTAAAAACAATCAAATTGTCATACAGATACTGCTACTGTGGCCACAAGTCCTGTCTGATAATCTGTTTCTATGGTGACCACCATCAAGTGGTAAAGTGTAGAGAAATCCACAAGCATTCTCAGTGACCTGTTTTTCACAGTTTTACTTTTTCAAAGATGGAAATAAGTCCCCTCCCTCTGTTAAATACTGTTTTCCAATGAGATCCATTTGTGAAGGTGGCTTCGACTTGTTTGCAGCTCTGATGTTGATTCCACATACAGCACCGGCTGAGCAATGAGAGCAAGGAGCTGATGGAGGGAAAAGGCAGGGGAAGTGCACTGCTGTGGGGGAGGGGAGAGCCTGGATGCTGAGGCAATTGCTTGAGTGTGGAGGCTGTTGGAAAGGGAAGGGATTTGGAACAGTGGCTGCCAACCATCTCCACACAAGGTGGGATGTCAGGCAGGCCAGAGGAACATATGGCAGTAGGCCATTAGCTCAGCCAGGAGAGCACACATTACCAAGTGAAGGCAATCTCAATACTGCTGTAAAGGGAACCAGTTGAGCATAACAGCAATTGATGGATTTCCTTGAGGCCAAACGACCACTATTGGTCCTATAGGAAAACTCCCATGGCACACACACCAAATGGAGCTATGAATTACTTTCTCCTCATTTCGTATTGAATGCAGAAATGATCAAAAAAACATTTTCTCTCCATAAAACAGACCGAGTGAGTGAGAGCCCTAATCTCATATTGATCTCAAGTATTAAACCTACTTAAGTCGTGAAGGGGAGTTATAGCTGAAAGTGGCGACACAAAAGAGGGACTTCTAAGCCTGAAGAGATCTCAGACGTAGGTGCTGCTAATGAGGAGTAACTCGCTGGTAAGAAACATCCCTCTTGTTTTATCAAGTCTGTCACTTAAGTGTGAGAGCAGATTATTCCAGTAAATCCGAGCACGTCTGAGTGACAAAAACAGACAGAGAGTAGAGTCTCAGAGGAGGGTCTTGTTAGAAGACAGGTCTTAAGAACAGCATGTTCGTGTGGCTCTGTGTTTAGGCCGCAGGATTGATTCACCTGCACTTAAGAGACGGTCGCAGCCCAACCAATCAATGCCGCCAGTGACCGACACTGCAAGTGCATCACAACCTTCCTCATGGCCTCTTAGGCAAGTGGAGCCACACTTTTATCTCAATTATGGCCATGTAACCCTTTGCCCCGAGTGTCCATCCTCCAGCTAGACAGAGGTTAATATCGAGGTCTAACAGTTTGTGTTCTTAATTACCAAAAACAGCATGGGGCGCACGTCTTCTACGATGAAGACAGCCAGGACCAAGTCAATTATTTCTAACTCGTCTCAGCGTGACAAGAAGGCTGAGGCATTATTGGTGAATGCATTTCAGGTGATTTGGTCACAACAGTTCATCCCAGGTCTGCCACCACACCTCCTCTGCTGGTGATTTATTGCCATCCAGCACGGGCTTGACAAATCCCTAAAGACACAATTACCTTGCTGCCCCTAGGGAAGCCAGCACAGTTCATCTAAAAGGGATAATGAATCCAGGATGTCATAGCCGGTTCGCTGCAATGCCCATTATGTGGAGTTCATCCCCAGAGCAATTATTGTATGTACAGTAGACATAAGAGGGAAATCTCACAGATGTTCCTAGAATACCCGTTTGTTTATCTAAAATTAGTAAAGCTAATTTCAGCCTTATTCAAAGCAGCATGCAAGCTCCAGCAAACAGGGCGGCTCTTGTGCAGAGTGTAGTGAGTTGTTCAGCAGATGCCAATATCCAGGGGGTGGACAAAATAGCATGAACACTTTTATAATGTAATCAAATCCAACAGTCTTGCAACAAATCTTTTGTGAAGCTAAAGTTCAGTTAATTTGTAAGACTTTGTGAGGTGTTGACTCGTCTCTATGGTCATTTTGAGGGTGTATTTACTCTCATTGTTGTAATGAACTGAATTATGTTGTAAATATAACTCCAATATACATTAGCAGTATACTCTACTACAAGCAAGCCTCTGAAATCATTTCAAATGTAAAAAAATACAATCCTGACAAGGAAGATTCTTTACTCAACCAAAAGTACCATAATGTAAATACTCCATTGCAATTAAAAGTCACGTGCTTTACCAGAAAGATTACCAAGAAAGTGTCTTAGTATATCATTCTATTTAGGTCCATACTTGTGTGTATTTAAACCTCTTTGCGATACTCCTAACATTATCCATATTTGTCATGCTGAAATATTCAAGGCAGGTAGCTGAAACATGTTCAGTGCTGTTGATAAAGTCAAATGAACCAAACGCATGAAATACATTTTAACAAGTGAGCTGTAAGGTATCCAACACGGGGCTTACGGCTACAGGTGGAGCTCAGCTGGGACAGACACTTCTCTCCGGAGTTCTCACCCTGAGCACATTAGATTTAATTGGAAACTCCTGCTCTCACCTGACCTGCAGCCTTAGCTTCCCCAATGAACCCACTGTAACTCTTTGACAACAGGGAGGGAGGACACACTCACAGTGTCATGACTCAGAATGAATTATGGTCAGTCTCTCCAGAGGACAGCACAGTCCTGGCTCATATCCGGGCTTCACTTGCACCACTGTTTACTAAAGCTCTGGAGCTCCTGACGTCAGGCGACCCCAGACCTCCGGGACGAGGACCTCTTACTCATATGATTGAAACTATTAGGCCTCCGGCACAATAGAACGTTCTCCATTTTCATTTCAATTACTGCTGCTGCTGATAAAATACAGATCGGGCCATGACATAGACTGCTCTGCTAATCAGTGGCAATAGACGTTTCAAATTAATTATGCTGAATGGCTGGACGGGGCAATTATTATACTTAATTTAATTTCTAAATATACAATGTATATGTATTTGTTGCACAACAGTTACTTAATTGAAGCTATGATGATTGTCATATAACAACATTATTGTTAGTCAGGTAATTACATTTGTATTGACCTGAACAGAGTGACAAGAGTCTCTTTAATGCATTGTTTTAAATAAACAATGAATCGTAAATTATTCTGGATCCATCAATGCACATCAATTTAAATTATAATATTTTCAGATATTTCCATTAAAACTTGAATAGGACACAGGTCTAAACACAGACTTCATTTAAAAGAAGGAGTGGCACAATGTCAAATACTAAGTATACAGGTAGGCAATTCATTATTCAAAGCTGATCTCTCCAGTCAATACTGCATTTATGCACACATGAATAAACATTACCAGTGGATCCAGTCTATATGCAACTAACCCCCTGCCACCCACACTCATTTTAAAATGAGCAGATAGCTGAGATATTCTATTTTTTATTCCATAACACTGCCTTGTAGCAGTATGAAAAAGAGTGGGCTGACAGAAATCTTTCAAAATAATCAAAATCAACATAAGACTTTATCGAGGAGAAGAGACTTTTTCATCTTTTTTTCCATCATTTGCCTCATAACCTAATCAAGAGATGAAGTGGGACGCTGGGTTTTGTGTACATCACACATTCAGCGGAAAATCATTTAGAAACATGGGATTATTAGTTAGTTCGGTAAGCAGCGAGTGTTTGCCTGCGGTATGAATGTGCTGTGTCACCAAAAGAGTGAAATAAAGTCGAGTTGAAGATTCACCCAAAAAATTTAAACATTAAAAAGCATGATTGTATCATGAAGTTAACTTCTTAAAAAAAACATGTCAACTTTGCTAAAATAAACATGTCTAAATATGACTTATTTGCAGCGTGTTATGCATTTCACGGCAAGTGTGATGATCACACAGCACACATTTGCATGAAAGTCACATCTCTCTGAAAAGAAAAGGGGTTTGTGTTGATGATACAGTTTATCTCTGTGAATTATGGCTTTTCGTGGCTGATGAGTAAATTTAAAAACACTTTGCAGAGCTTGTGAAGATTTGCGACCATGTGAAACCCCAAACACTATACAAAATGTCAGGGCTGACAAACCTCTTTCTGTTGAATAAGTTCCTCACTAAATAAATCATCAGCTCATTTATGTTTGTTGCTTATTATTTCTTTAAACTGAAAACGTCCTGGTCTTAAATTATATAATACACGTTAGATTAGATCTTCAGCATACGGGATCTGCAGTATTCAGATAGGAGTGTTGTGGTGTAACTGCATCATGTACAAATCAGACACTGAAAATCATTACACTGATTAGTTTCATGGATGGAGGAACCTAAACGTCTGTTGCTGGCAGCTACAGTTTATTTTGGGTTCCCAAGAATCAGCTCCACTAATGAACAGATTGCCTCTGGCTTGGTGTTTAAGCCTCTGCAGTGTTGAGCAGCATTACTGGTGTAAATGGGACACTTATCTAAACTTCTGATGTATTTTAAGATGGAATGTAATAGTTCAGAATCAGCGGATGAGTCAAAGTCAGGTCAAACTCTGTCGTGGTACATTGGAAGAGAACGTGCAAATATATCAATATGTTACTATATACAAATTTGCTCCTGGTATTGTGAATGCTGGCTCACTGTGACATTAAGTGCATTTCCATACTTTTTTATGCACATTTTGAATTTGTACATAAACAAGTGGAACCCCCCCTCAACAAAAAAATCTAAATATTGCACAATTTTTTTTTTACTTTGGACTGACGGGGAAAAGTAAAATAAAAGTGTTGCTATAAAATTTTATGGAAACAGACTTGGCATAAATAAATCATGACGCACAGTACATGAAGCATGTAACTTAAATGTTCACTGAAGCTTCGGATTGATTGAAGTGACATGAGTCTATGGAACTGTTGTATGGAAATGTTCTTTTAAATTACGTCTCCTTCTTCTTCTGCAATGGTCTGTTGTAAACAGGCTGGAGAATTAACGCCACTAGCTAAATCTCTTAATACACCGACTCCTAAGATTTGCACAACAGTGATGAATGTAAACACAAATAAATTTGCTTTTTCAGATTTCATGGAATCTTCCTGGAAAAATGCATTTTCTGTGAGTTCCAATACCCATATTACCATACTACTGTATTTAGTATTTAGTATGCCAGAAACATATTTAGTATGTCCTAACACATAATACATCAAATGCTGTATGACAAAAATTCCAGGATGTGCATCTAGTTGCTTTTTGCAGTATTCAATCCAGCATACTGTTCTGGGTATTCCAACCCATTGAGACGAGAAATAAACTGCATATTTTGAATATTGTCAGCTTTAAGAAAATAAAAAATGTATATTATTGATATATAAATTATGCTTGACTCTTAGTCGCCTGCCTCTTTCTCATGGCCCCTACACAGCCTTCAGCAAGCCCCACTATGCTCTGCTCCTCCGCTATAGAAGCACACAGCAGGGTCTGTGGGCCTGACTATATCGCTGGCTAGCAATCAACCCCCGCAGCCAAGTGCTCCCTGAAACTCATTTGTGGAGCTTTCTCAACTCCGATAACATTGAGAACATTTTACAATTGGCCGTCATCATCATTTTCGTAGTACTGCAAATATTCCAAATCTACACAGTTTATTTCTTGCCCCAAAAATGATTAGAAGTGAGTTTGAAAAAGCATACAGTAATTGTGAGAAGAAGAAAAAAACACCCAAACTACGTCATTCAGACCAACAAAAGCGAGCACTGCCGAGTCGCTCCTCTCTGGCCTCGTTCTAAGCACCGGTTTACGTCATAGTTAGGCCAACATGTGCAGAATGAATCGAGCAGCTGAGACGGATGGGATACTGACACTGACATGTAACACCTGTGCTTTTCTTTTACTTCTCTTTTCTATCCTTTTTATGACAAGAAGAAATGGTCTTTGAAATAAACGCCGATTGTTACAGAGTTCCATAGTGTTTTGTTACTCTATTACGTAGTACCCCTACTTAATTAATAGAGTTGGCAATGTGTTTTTTTCTATGGTATGAGTGCTAAATGTATGGGAATCCTGTTACTGGGCTGGTAAGGGTGGATTGTGAACGTACAATGTGCAAGACTTTTTCCAAGAGAGACCAGATTGTTGAGCAGCGTATTAACAGAATGTCTTGTGCATACAATAATACATATCATATAATAATTGAAAGAGAGAATATTGAGTTTTTTCAGCAGACATACTACAAGTGAGCAGATGTTACTGCACTGCGGACTCTGCGAAAATGCATAAACGCTATAAAAATCTAGTAGGCATTTATTTTTGTCACAAAATTTTAATTTCTTTTACAAATTGTATTGATCATCAATGTTCACCGGGCTGCAATCATTACTTGTTATTCACTCTGGCCGTGTTCAATTCCTCTTTTGTTATCTGAACACATGTCATGCCTGCAATGCACAAATAATGCAGGAGTAACTCACCTTGGTGTTATTGTGACACACACAGAGCCGTACGTGCATATTTGCTCTGTAGACAATGACACTGTCGTAACTCTATACTTGTTGCGGAGTGATGTGGTTTGTGTTGCTCTTATTGATTGTTATTGTGTCAGACAGTATCCCTAGTGCTGTTAACTCAACCAAAACGTGTTACTACTGGCTTCTTGTTTGTGCTTTCCTTTCTTACAGCTATTGTGTTTCAGTGCAGTGCAGTACATTAATTGCAACGTAATGCAAAGCCAATTCCTCCAAAGCAGCACAACATATTGCGTAAGAAACCCAAACTCAATACCACAAAGCCACAACTGGCATTACGTCAGAAGCAAATCTGCAGCTTCCAGACATCCTACTTGTCTCATTTGGATGGTGCATATTACTCAGGTGGTGATCAAAAACACATTGGGCTCCTCTTCAAAAGGAATAAGAAATAGCTCTTGCTTTTTTTATACAATGTAGAGGTTACAGCAAAATGGAATAATTATATACATGTGCTGTTCTAAGATAATACTTTTTTTCAGTTTTCTTGTGCATAAAGAGAACTTCAGTCAGTCCAAAATATGATATATAATAATTCCAGAACAAAAGGTTACTGTGTCAAAAAGGGTCCACTGCCGTGTGCTATTATCTAGTAGAAAGGACACAGAGCGAGTGATTGTGTAGCTTTAATGTCGTGGAAAGTACTTTAACTTGTGTTCCAGACAACAGTTTTCCACACATAACAAAACAACAACAACCACAACCTAGATCTGGGGAGTTGGGCAGCTTCTTCACTAGTAAACACCAAGCCTCATAAATATTTCATCTTATTCTTTCTCTGCTGTAACACCTGTTCTGGCACTTCTTGGTACAGTAACGCCTCCGTGTGCTTTTCACATTTCAGAAGAGATCCTCCTTAATACCACTCCACGTTGTCAACAAAGCAATTTAATTTAACGTTTAATGTTTGCCTGTTGTATTACTGAAATTGTGTTATGATTCCTATACCATAGGAATAAATAAAAAAAACTAAGTTTAGGTGCAGTGCTGCAACCCTGAATACTCAAGGAGAGGTTGCCATGGAAACAGAGTTACATTGGCCAGGAATGAAAGCATCTGAGGATTTAGACTTTCACTGTACATCAATTTTTAACCATAGATTGTTTTTACATCAGCCTTTTTTCACCGACTTCACATAACCACAACTGCTTCTCCATGCAGAAATATCTATGACGTACAAATGTGAGCATAACATTCCTAAACCAACCTGTTTAATAAAAACTCAGATTGTGACTATTATAAATGATACAAGGACACGTGCTTCTGTGACAGTCATTGCCACACAAAAAATACTAATATATCAATGATAATTTAGTCACATTGCCACAATGAATATTCCCATACCTTAAAACCAACGTGACTTGTAATTTTACAATTACTCTCGTAAAAAGAATTACTTTGAAACTACATGTTTACTGGTAATTAATTTGATAAATAGTAGTGCTGTCATATTAGCGCGTTATTAGCGCGTTATTAGCGCGTTATTAACGGCGTTAACACAAACCAATTTTAACGCCGTCAATTTTATTAACGGCGTTAACGCATTTTAAGTTTTCTTTTTTTTTTCTCGCGAGCACCACGCCGGATGTAGGTCAACCGGAAGCAAAACAATAGGCACGCCGTTTGGGGTGGAAGCTAGGCTAACGTAGGGTGACCAGACGTCCTCTTTTTCAGGGATTCCAAATGCAGGGATTCCAAAAACGTCCGGGATTTTGCCTCGGCGGGGCGCCCACCTGAAGAAACCCCCCGCCCCCCTGTAATTTTCTCTATAGCTCCAGATCACAAGTCGTCATTTAAGTTTCTCTTTCCTATAGAACAGGTCTACACCTTGTTCTGCTATTAAACTAAACGGCCGTATTTTATTGATCTTATCCACACACAGCTTGTCACGTCGGTCTCTAAATGATCGCGTTAACACTTCTCCTCTGCTCTGCGTCGCCCACAGCGGAGTTCCGCCTGATGCGCACACACACGTGCGCGCGCATACACAGGTGAGCGCTGGTCGCACACACAGCAGCGGACAGAGAGCGTCGAAAAATATGTTGCGTGAAAAGCAGACCGCTATATCTGCGTTTTAAACGCTCCCAGGGTGAAGATGGCAACAGCAGCTCTCCTGTGAGGAACACCGGAGCAGCTCTCTGAACACAGAGCAGCTCTCCTGCTCAGGTGAAGTCTCCGTGATGTCCTTTCTGCTGCTGCGTGTCTCAAAACAGAAAACAGATCTCAGCTCAACGTTGAACATGAATTGTATCAAATCTACAACCCCGTTTATAAAGATGTGTAGAGGCTCACTGCTCCACTAATACTGATGCAACCTGATGCTCACATATCTGCACTCATTCTGTTTTGTTTGGCAAAAAAATAGCTTATTGTTTTCCACAATGTAAATTTCAGGTAAACTCTTGTTTACCTGAAATGTGCACTTTATATTTTATTTTGTAAACCCTTGTTTACCTGAAATGTGCAGTAATTTTTATTTTGTACCGCCCTGTTTGGCAGTTGTTTTTCAATAAAATAAAGCAAGCCAATCCACTTTTTCATGTTGATAAGAGCATTAAAATGCAACAAAAAAAAATGCGATTAATTGCGATTAATCGCGAGTTAACTATGACATAAATGCGATTAATCGCGATTAAATATTTTAATCGTTTGACAGCACTAATAAATAGATAATCAACTGAGAGAAAGAAAGAAAGAAAGATACTCCAGCTGTTTAAACAAAGTGCAGCACTAAACCCTGACTGTACTCATACTCCATATTGTTTGACATTAACATATATAAGCATACTTAAGAATATGTCAAATATCATCAAATTGACATAAATGCTTCAGTCATAGACTAAAGAATCTCAAGAATGCAGTTGGGATACGTCTCAACTGCAGAATGACTTAATGGAACAGCACTAAATGATTAAAACCATCTATTTAGGAAGTGAAGATCTTTGCTAATTGCTGTGTGCTGTGTCGGTCTCCCTGTCACATCTCCACATGCTGTTTTCTCTGAACCAACCTATTACAACTGCTCCTCCGTTCATTCAATAATCCTAAAGGAGCTCTCCTCACACTATATCAGCTGTGTCAAATAAACGGTTGGATTCAAAATGACCACAGTGGAGAATTTTACTCGGGGCATTACTCATCGTGTGGAAATGGAATTCCCTAATTCCACAGGGGCCTTAGAAAGCAAATTATTATCCCCTCAGAGAAAAGCAGCCACGAGGTAAATGCTGTACGGCCACAAAGGCGGAAGAATGGAATTTGTTTCAGATGAGAAAAAGAAAATGTATATAGCCTAACATTGACCCTGCTGGAGTTTGAAATGGTTCCACAGCTTTCATGTGGCTTAAATCTTGGCTAAACTTCCCCCAAAACCCAGAAGGTGTTTTACTGCATGGATTAAAAACTGGTTCACTTAATGCCTGCAACATAAAATCAATCATCTGCAATGTAAAATATTCACCGCTGCTATTACTTGTGTCTCTGTATGTGTGCCACAGAAACAAAAATCAATAAAATGCAATAAAGGCGTCAATAGTGTGTCCATTTGTAAGTATTAACACCTATGATTATCCACGAGATTTGTTGCAGGAATCGATATTGCAGCACCTCAAAACATGGTGAAGACAACATCTTCAGCTACTGTACATTTAGCCCGCAGCCACAACATGCCGCAAAACAAGCCGCAAAACAAGCCGCAAAACAAGCTCTCATATTTAACAGGAGGCCTATAAAATGCACGTTTGCTTTCACTCACCTGTAGTCTCTACTATTCCTTCCAGTATCACCACAATTTCAAACTGCTCTGTTTGCATGGACCTCTGGGAGAGGTCGTAGAAGGGGCTTTTGGTGTCAATCACATGGCAGATCGTGAGTGGTGAGACGAGGAAGAGCTGGTCTGCCCCGGTACTGAAACCCACGTCCAGCTCCAACTGATCCAGCGGAAGAAACTCGCCCTCGGGCGTCTGGCGAGACTAAGGAAGCGTACAGGAAAAGACAGAGACAGAGATGTTGAGTGGGGGAAGGAAGGGGAAGACCGACTTATCTACAGCACATCAGAGCCTTTATTGGAGCTTTTCACATGGATTGCTATCATTTTCTTAATTGACATTGTCAAGAAAATCCAAATTAGGATGTGATCTGGGACATAACAATTGTCATTTTTGTCAGAATTGAATCAAATCCACTGGTTAAAATGTCTTGTTTTCTCTGGATTCGTCTTATAGATACACCTGCTGTGTCAGCACATGGAAATTATGAATTATAAAACTGTTTTAATAATTCACGAAGATGGATACAGTGTTCATTGGGGAAAACTGAGTTTATACTTACCTTAAACTTTATAGGAGCCTGCATTTCATTTCCTATATTATTCATCTATTCCTAAATATTACATAATAATTGGTGGACATTTGCATTGTAGAACATTTCAAAGTTTGTCTACGTTTACTAAGGACTTGTGTGAAGCCAGGAGGTGGACAGCATGGCAATCCATAGATGGTGTTCTCCTAATATGGAACATCAGCACATGTATACAAGTATTAACACAATAAACAGTTGCACATGAACATCGTGTTCTTCCCGAGGTCTGATGTAGGGACAGAAAGGCCTCTTGGCAAACTTGATGGATTTCCCCCATCAGTTTTGAAAAATATGTCTTGCTGACTTATGGCCTATTTGTATTTATTTGTAACATTGCAGTCATGTCGTAATGTTAAGAGTGGGCTTGAATGTCAGTGTGTAGGCCTTTCAGCATCAGTTTCCTAAAATAAAAGCATGGACTGAGACATGATAAACAAAGGGAATAGAACTAAAACAGTCGATGCATCCCGACTAAAAGTAGCATCACTTACTTTCAGCAATTTGCAGCGGATCTGTGCAGAGACCATATGGCTGTTACGCAGGTTCCCGACCCTGAACATGAGAGTTAGTCTTCCATCTCGCATAGAAATCACCGCGTGTTCACTGAACATCAACGTCTCGGCCCTTTTCTTGGGCTGAGACATCTTGATAAACATGCAGCCGATCAAAAAGGCATCGACAATTGATCCGAGGATCGACTGGAAAAGAAAGAGAATGATGCCCTCGGGGCATTTGTCTGTGATGTATCTGTAACCATATCCTATAGTGGCCTCGGTCTCTATGAAGAAGAGAAAGGCTGAAGGAAAGTTATAGACATTGGCCACACATGGAGTGTACTTGTCATTGTGGGCTCTGTTGAGGTCTCCTCTGATGTACGCGATGCACCACCACATCGAGGCCATGAAGAGCCACGCGACTGTGTAGGTGAGGATGAAAATAAATAGATTCCAGCGCCATTTCAAATCTACTAGTGTTGTGAATAAGTCTGAGAGGTATCTACTGGTTTCACCACCCAGGTTCCCATGCTGGACGTTACATCGCCCGTTCTTGTCCACGAACCGCTGCCTCTTCCTCTTTTTCTCGGGGGGAGGCTGGTTGAATCCAGACCCGCTAGATGAGGTGGTCACTACCTGATAATCGTCCCCAAATTTCTTTCGAAGTGCAGACATACTACGATGACAGCAGCGAAAGAAATAACAAAGGTGTCAGATATATAGATATAAAAAAAAAGTCTGGTTGTAGTTGCTGCAGTCGTTAATGCCCGTGCGCAATGTCTCCTCTTTGGAAATAAGGCGATAAAAGTCTACTGTCTTCGCCGCCAGTTAGTCTTGCCCCGTCCTCTTTCGCCACACACTATTGTTGACACTCTACAGCCATGAAATTTCAATAACGGACGAGTAGTTTACAAACCCCGGAGATAGAAGCCATATGAAGAAATAAGCGACCCACACGATATCCAAACGCGCCAGTCACAGTCCAGGTTTGTACAGGTTTATCGGTTGCTGCGTCGTGGATTACTCATCGCCCGTGAAGGTTGGGGCTATATCGACCTGTTCAAAACTGTACTCACAGAGTAAGTTTTCATGCGAAAGTTCAAAATCCTTCCACGGCCCAAAGAACACCAATATCTCCGCGTAATTAGTCGCTGGAAACGGTTTCCAGGATGAAACGTCTCTGTGCGCACTTGCGTCTGTGTTGGATATGATTCGGTTTCCAGCCCTTCCTTTGTAATCGGTGTACATATGAGATGAGTTGCATCCGAGCATATGAATGTAAAAAATGACGAGATGGAGAAAGAAAATCACTGTCCCACTGTCGTCATTTTTGGCTGCGCGCATCGACGCTGGTTAACGGGGCTCTTTCCGGGCACCTCTTCCCTTCGCTTAGAGAAATGTCGACTGGATTCTCATGGCTCAGCAATAGAGATCCACCAGACGCTCTTTTGGCCGCTTAGATCCCTCTTTCCCGTCGATTTCCCTGCGCGGCTCCTGCGCACTTCCACAGCTCCAATGATGCGCTCACTGTTGCCTAGTGGTACTACAAAGACAGACAATCTGGAGGAGGAGGGAAGAGGGTTCGCCTGATTTGACCGTTTTTTTTCTTTTTCAAGTGATCAAATATGTGAAACGGCAGCCAATGTCTCATGATGACTTACAAATTATCACACTAAACGCCAACAGGAGAATACACTTGATTCTGGATCTTTATAGTTACCAAATTGGTCAATATGTTTATAAAAATATAACAAATAAATAGCAGTATTACACAGCTTTATCGCTATCACTGAAAGACACTCCCATGAAGCATCCTGGTATGTGCACACATGTCCATTGTTCATCTAACTTCCTCTCCAATATATATGCAGTTCAATAATGTAATGACAGAAAATGTCCTGCATCTGCAGGGGACATTTACAAAGGCGCCTTGTTTACCGGTTGTTCTTCTAGGTCACCCGCGCTAACAGACACTGATGACCCCTCTTCCATCCCATGGGTGACTGCACCCACTTTATCCAGTAAATGCTACACACAAGAGATCTCAACAGAGTGACAAGTTCTGCAGGAAAGCTGCTGACACTCACAGCAAACTGTATTAGATCTCAGGGGGGACAAAGAGCTGCAACCAACCAGGATGCACTGCTCAGAATTCACTCATCGTATTACCGAGATCATGGACACAGAGGAATACACCCACACCATAGTTACCCGGGCTCACACGCTGCCTCTCAAACACACATGAGGCAGGACGGACAACATACCAGCACCTCTCTCACACACAGTTTAGCTCCCTCCGCCCCTCTACCTTTCTCTTTCCTTTCCCACTTGATAGTGTGCTGTTGTGTGTTGCACTAAATCAGCATGTCTCCCTGTTAAAAGCACAATTACCACTTAATCAAAATGCACTGGTGACTGCAGCTTTTAAATTCACTTTGTTTATTTTATGGCAGACAGTTTTAGCTGGAGACAAGGTGGAGACATGGGGACAGCACTGAAGCAGTTTGGGGATCAATTTTGATCATTTTCACTAAAGAATGAGTACATCTCAGTAGAGCAATACATTAATAAGCTCTCCAATTGAACCTCCTTATTTCTGAATCAAACTTATCAGTCATCCACTGGATACGGTTACTTGCACAACACAAAACTAGTGGATATGAAGCATAGCTCTTTTTTACACTCTGTTGTCATGGCATGCAATATCTGTTGATCTTTTATATGCCAAGATATACTGTATATTTATATAGCAGCTCGTTGATGTTATTACTTAACCATTTTTGGATCCAGTTTTTCATCTCAGGGATCAATATGCTGTTGAGTCAGTCTGGTTCCAAGCGAAATCTACCTCTCCTATTATCCTGCAGCTCCCTGTGGTTTACCGCATGATATTCCACATTCAGTCTGAGCTCAGAGTGCCCTACTGTACAAATGGTAGCTTCTAAAAACAGCACTAAGGCCTGACATAACTGTTTCCAAATGACCGATTGCATGGCAGCGCAGTGCAACGTTGATGTGCCTCCAAGTGTTGTCTGCTAGGCTCTGTGGCGCAGTCCCCTTGAGGGGGGACGACAGGAAAAGATTTCCCCGTCAGTCACCAGGCCGTCATAATTACCAGGTGAACGTTAGCGAAGGCTTCTGCAAGACTTTTATAATGAGTGCAGGGGGACACAGGTCAGCCACCGTGCATTCTGGCCCTCATTAGGAGGAAAAAGGCTACTCACATATTTGTGGAGCCAAAATAAGGCTATTAGTTTGGACTAGCCAACAGTCAGCCCGTCATCACCAGCTTGACTTTTTTTAATTGCTGTTTTTCACAGATATACTCATTGAAACTAAAGTTTCCTCCACCACTCTTGGCAAAGTATCTGTCCTGCATGTACATTTAGATAAAGCAATTAATTTCAGGATGCAGTGGGTTGTGTTGAGACACAAAATGTCTGCATTACCGTCTCGTGTCTTTGAGTTTTAACGCCTCTGAAAATTTCACATCAAAGCATTTCTATATTTTTTATAAATATTCATGACTGAATAAGCACATTTCTAAGTTTAAAACAAACATGGTCTTATTTATTAAGTCTGAAACAGTCAAAATAGATGTTTTGCTAATTTGCTTAATCAGGACTGTATGTATGTGATGACAAACAATCCACAAATTCAGATTGAAATGTTGCTAAATGCAGATTGGTGCAGATTGAACATTGAGTGACCTCGTAGGATAAAATCACTCATGTAAAGTTGATTCAGGGGGGAAAAATGTAGGGTCTTTAAGTGATACTAAATTGTTTGTAACAGAAATGGTTACAGAACTGGATTATCATCACACATCTTATCATTTTTCTTCTAAAAATGATAACATCTCATTTCTATGTGAATTCAGTTCAGGTGCAGTGATAACCCCAGAGACCATTACACAATATACCATGTTTCTAGAATGATCAGGCACAAGGGAGTGTATAGAAACCCTTATTCCAACAATGATTCAGACACTTCCAACCGCACAGAAACACTTTTCTAATTGTGCTCAACACACATGCAGGCTTTGTCACTGACAGCTAAATACAAGAAAGAGGTTAAGGTCCGGGCTTGTTCTTGTCACACACCAGGAGGCAGCTGATGTGTAACACTGTGCACTAAATTGGAATATGCAGATTAGTTCTTATCTAATAGCGTCTGGATTTGGAAGAGTTGTACATTTTGCTTCTACAAAGCAGAAAGTTTTTTTCGCATCATTCTCAGAAAACGACTGCTTTCTTCACAGCGAAACACCATCTTCCATCACAACTATTGACCAGTGTGTATGCTGTTGGCACCTCTTGCACCAGCACATAACAAACCTCCGTTGGTTATTAATGATCAGAAATACTTTGATGATCCTCTGTAACCCATTTCATAAAAATAGCCCCGGCAGAACCTGATGGGCGGGTGGGGATGGGATTGATTTATTAATCTAATCAGACCGATGTAGGACACCAGATGCATTTGTCCTCCTCTCCGAATCAACTCGGATAGCACTTGAGGTCATCCTCCGAGAAGATCCGCCAATCACTTCAGAGAATCTTCTGTAATGTTCCATCTTCCTTTATAATCTCCACAATCAGAGGCAGAGCAGGGAAACCGCCTCAGCTTTGATGTTGCTTTGATGGATCAGTCCTTCTATTTCTCCCCCCCACAAATATACAACTTCCTCCCTAAAATGTCTCTGTAATCTTATGTTGCTGCTACATTATTGATTTTTGAATTTTAAACAAACAATCTTCTTCCCATGAAAGACATGCACTACCATTTTCTCCCGGCAAAGATTAGGTTTTAAGAGGAGGATGCTGAAGCACTAACAGACTCTCCTCCATGCTTGGCATGTATTGTGAAGCCATGCGGTGGATAAGAAGAGCAGCAGCTCTGAACCGGTGATTCCAACAGGGACAGCAATTGGGTCAAAATATGGAGCCTCCAAGGGACATATGAAATTGTCAGCATCTTGTGGTAATCAAAGGATATTACAGCTGTTCATGAGCAATTGTGAAAGAAGCAGCCGTATTTAACCACAAACTGAACCCTCACTGGAGGCAAAGCTGCATCTGATAACGACAGTGATACAGCCACATGTCAGATGAGGAATTATTCTAGTCAATCCTTAATAGGTACACTTAAAAAGTATTGTTCGAGTGTGGGCTGCTGGTTTTTCTTTCAATAGCTGAAGCGAGGACCTTATTAGTCGTCGTCGTGGTCAAAAATAGCATACAAACAGGAGTGTTTTGTGGAACAGCTCCTGGAGATTGATGATTGATTACTACACAATTACATGCTGAAAGCAGCAGGGCCCCTCCTCCTAATCACTGCTTTCGTCGCTAAAAGGAGATCATCACATAGAAGAAGCTTGTTAAGGGCACTTTCTCCCCTGCGAATCAGTAAAAATTACACAAGAGATTGCAAGCATACATCAGACATTTGTTGGTTGACTCCCTTGGCTGGTACACTACGTTATTCTGTGTGAGTGAGTGTGTGGGTGAATGCCTTCTGTGGCAGTAGATCTGACCCCCACTGAGATACTGGCCTTAAACTATGTCTAATTAAAGCTGCTATTCGATGCAGGCGCTCTGGAACTTCAGGTCCCCTGAACAATTAAGTGCAGGATTTCTTCTCTGGTCTCAAGTGAGAAGAAAAAGCAAATCCAGAGGGTTGATTACATCCCCCCCCCCCCCCCCCCCCCCCCCCCCTCTCTCTCTCTCTCTCTCTCTCTCTCTCTCTCTCTCTCTCTCTCCCCCCCAGAGATACTTGGAGAAATAGGATGGAAATAGGATGGAAAATGTACAGCATCGGATTTGAAGTCGAGGCACGAAAGTGTTCTTGTCGTGATGGTCTAATGGAAACAGGTGAGAGAGACACTCACATAACCAGACATGAGGTTCGGGTCCAGCTGCCGGGCCCTTGAAAGTTGCCCTGGATAAGAGCATTTGCAAATTAGGTAAAAGTGTGAGCTTTTGTTTGAGGTGTTTTCACATTGCCTGGATTCACCCTAAAATGCCTGGATGGTTTCCAGATATACCTTGTACTTACAGATGGGAAATCAAATGAGCCTATTGTTTTCATGTACTTTTATACTGTTACCCATAGGCTACTGTTACTACTAAATTACTGGCATTTACCAAACACAAATTAGACAGCACAAATCTCAGTCATTGGCTTGTGGCCATTACAACATGGCTGTATGCCTGCAGTGGTCCACTCTGCCAATGGTCTCTGAGGTAGCTTTGTTGTACTCAAACCCCAATCCTGCATTTAAATGATCTGCCTGATCAAACATATTATTCTCATCATCCGCTATACTTTCAGATTATCTTACATTTTCAGTATTTCTGTCGACGAGGGGCTCTGCTGCAGTGAACCAATGGTGGAGAGTAACTAGAGTGTTTACTTAAGTACTGTACTTCAGTACAATTTTGAAGTTTTCGTACTTGAGTATTTCCATTTTAGGCTACTTCATTATATCTACTCCACTTTCAGAGGGAAATATTTTACTTTTTACTGCAATACATGTATCTGCAGGTGCAGTAACTGTATTGATTCTCAAAGTAAAACTAAACATTAAAAACAGGAATACAGTATAAAACCCCTTACCAAAAAATAGTAGCGCATACTTAGGCCCCCCTGGTTACAGATGTCTATTAGTTGTCCAACAAAGGGTGATTTATTTTTTCTAAATTATTGTATTGGGGCTTTTAGTTAAATTAGGGTTTTGAGTATTTCACCGTGTAAGTTGCTGTGACATATACAGTAGCAACACAAGTAAACTTCTATAGCCTTTTGTATTCATTGATTTACTCATAGGAAAATAACAGTACTTGCAATTCCAAAACCTTGATACGGTGAAAAGAAAAGACTGTGTGACTCTTTTATACCTCAGGCTTCCCAATACCTTCTGAATGTTTTGGAGAAAAACAACAGAAACACTATAAAATTGATAAAACAAATTTTAAAGGAATAACTTAACTTAAAGGCTTTACTGAAAAATGAATGAAGAATTTATACAGCATGTAATATGGTTCTTAATATCTGGAGACCAGAGGATTAAAGATATACTTTTCCGAAGCCCATACTTTATATTATCCTGCAGAACTATACCTCCTCCACGGTGAGAAGCTCTGATCGTGTACGACCGCCGAGAGCCACAGTGAGCCACAGATACCCACAGATAAGGCCTCCATTAGGGCTGTTATTTTAAAGAATCATACCCCTTAATGGACTCCCCAGGCCCAGTTACAGACATCTTATCCTCACAGGCCCAGTTAACCAACTGGGGCTGGCTTGCTACAGGTGTGAGACGGTCTGAAACCACAGTTGGTCCTCACAGGGCCCCTGCTGAGAGTGTGGTGAGGAACTGATGTGTTGTCAGCTCCACAACAAAAACTATTAATACCTCTGTAATGGCTACCTTGGAGAGGTTTACAAATATATTTTAAAAGCCTAAGTGAGGGAAATGAATAGAAGCAATACATGCAATAAATTAAGAATTATTGAAAAGGGAATACTGCAAACTAATTTTCTGTATTTATTAATCTTTACCATACACAAAGCAAACAAAACAACTTTTATAATATCATAAAAAACATAATGATAATTGTATAATATTGTAGTGTTAAAGTGATTAGTTGAAGTTGGACATTTTAGGAAATATTCATCTTGTTTGAAGGTGCAAGAAGAAGCTGGTTAGCTTAGCGCAACAAAGACTAGAAGGTATTGTTTTCACACTTTCACACACAATGTGTTAATGTGTGATCTTTAGAGGTGCTAATAAAATATAATGTGTTACTTTACAGCTCGCTAGCTGTTAACCCTCGTTTCCAGTCTTTATGCTAAGCTAACCAGTTATGGCTTGTAGCAGTATAATCTTTCGCTTAACTCTTGGCAAGAAAATCTGTTTCCCAAAATGTCAAACTGTTCCTTTTATCAATTAATCCATTGAGATAAATCTATCAACAAGTTTGATAAATGTTTGAGGTCAGTTTTCAAGCAAAAATGTCACACATCTGCTGGTTCCATGCTCCCAAAAGTGTGATTTTTGTTTTGTTTGTATCTGTCTTGTATAACTGTGAACTGAAGATCTTTGGATTTTGGACTTTTTTGAGAACAGACGTCTCGAGCATTTTGTCTACTTATCATCACAGGATAGTTGGTTCAATCTCCACCTCCTCCTGGCCACATGTTATGTCTTTGGTGAAGACACTGAACCCCATGTTCCTCCCGATGGTCAGGCCATCACCTTGCATGGTAGCTTCCTGTGAGTCTGCAAAAACCTTGTAAAGCAACATTTTATTGACTACATCATTAATCAATTGATCAAAATGATGAGGAATTCATCAATAACTAAAGTAAATATTAGTTTCAGCCCCATTATATTCACTATTCTAAGGATCATTGGATGTTCCCTGTTCCCCACTATTGACCCAATAATTCCAATGAGGAAAATACAGTTTGCCTCTCAGATTTTTAACAAAGCCAGAGTCACCTGAAAGGTTGATCCTTCCTCGCTTACATGTAGAATAACGCGCTGTGTGCAGAAGGGCCTTCATCAGGTGCTGGCAGGCGCCTTTGCAGATACTAAACAAAGAGGAAGGTAGTTCCATTACAATGTAGTTCTTCATACTGCTGTACTGAGGCTGTACCACCAATAAACTAAAGCCAGGTAATGAGATGTACAGGGGTCTTAAAAGCTTCAAGAACAAGGTTTATTAAACAACTGATGTGTTAGTGTGATGTGTTTGCTTGACACTGAAATGAGTACTAAATCTATGTTCAGTCGAAGTTTTTTTTTTTCTTCTACAAACAAAAAAAAAGGTACAAACAGGTAACATCACTTTGCAACAAGTACATTGAAATATTACATTCCTATTTCAACACCATGCACTTTAGGATAATGAAAAACAATAAATGTATGTGCGTAATATGAAAGAGTTGATTGATTTTTAGTCTGAACGCCAAGTAGGATTCAGTCTCCGAGCAGCATTGATAGTGTTTCCCCGTAGTTGCTCCCTCATGGACGCCCGCCTGCGGTCCTTAAGGTGGTCGGAGAATTGGTTTCGTGGGGCCGCTGATGATTTCCAAAACACACCGCAATTTCAAAATCCAAGGTAAGCACTGGTTTTTATTACCACAATTCCAAATAAAACAATGCATTACCTCGTGATCTTTTTACCATTCAGTGTCTTGGTCAGAAGTGTTCAAGTTTTACAGCATCTTAGAAAAATAATTGGTTCTGTATGTACAACAAGAACAATGGTGATAGAAACATGTTAACAGCTTTATGTACAGTAACATTGGTTGCCTGATCAACAATGTAGTGAAAAGTTCCATTTGCATGTGTGATGGGCGAGTGTTGATATACTGACTTTAAAGTAGCTAAATGTTTGATCAAGCATTAATATGACAGTGACATTCATGAGATATGACAATTGTTGAATATCAATATGCAGTTTGTGTTTGTTTTTTTACTCAAACTGAACATTCTTCTTTTTCAACACTAAAATAAATCAAACCTTTTCTAAAAACCAATGAACCAAATACAAAACAACTTTCTAAAGGCACACGTAACCATTCTGTTCCAAGACATCGGGATTTCTCAAGATATCCGTTGCAGGAATCAGAAACTTTAGTAATGATAAGACAGTGCAGTTTAAGTATTTCAGAACACAGTTGTTATCATTTCGGGAAAACATTTACATTCATTCAAAATCTATTTTCTTTACTCATAGAAGAGTCTTGATTACTTGCTACTTCATTTCCTGCCGCCGCTTCTTTCATTCCATCAATTAGTTATTAATAAACTTGTGTACAGATCCAAAGAACTTTTGTACAGATCTCACTTTTTCATCCTGTAATTCCTGTTTCACTAGTCTGGGAGGATTTTAGAGCTGCACTCTTCTAATGTATTTTAGATGATGGTTTGAAATGTTCAGGTTCATATTTTTTCCAAACATTTTAAGAAATCCACCTTAACGACTAGAGCCCGACCAATAAATCAGCCCATATTAGCTTATCACAGGTATCGTATTGTCTACCTATATGTAAACTGTGGTACAGAAGTTCCAAAGACATGTTTGAGATATTTTAGAAACTAGTGCAGTTGCTGCGTTTTTAAGAACGCTCATGGCTCGTTGACTCCAGGGAAGTGAATACGATTTAAGTTCAGAGTAAACCCAGCATTCAGCAGCAAAAGTGAACTGCAGTCATTGAGTAAGGTAAATTGAGTGAGGCTGTAAATCACGTGTGTATTCATATTTAACTTGTCACCTGTCCTTGGGTCCAGCAATGCACCCGCCAAGTTTGAAGTGGAACGGATGGACAGTTCTCAAGCTATTGAGAACACACACACACACACACACACACACACACACACACACACACACACACACACACACACACACACACACACACACACACACACACACACACACACACACACACACACTCCTTACTTTATAGTTAGACTGTGTGTCATTTCATAGTTTGTCTCACTGAGCACTGATAAGTAGACCTTGTAAATGCTCTGTTTATGTTCTTTAATAACCAAATTTAAGGAATCCTGATAAAACATATATTATGTTATTTGTTTAGTTAAAATTCAACCTGAAATAACAATTCAGTTTTACATACGTTATTTGTTTTCGTCTCGACTTCTGTACTTATTTGGTTTCTAAAAAAACAAAAAATGGTTCCTACAGGCGGCTTAAATCTTGTTAAAAAAAAACAACGATTATGACGTTCCTCAGCAAGCATCGCATCACGGACATTGACAGTGCCTCACTGCACCTACAATGTCCGTTGCCAGCTGCTGTGGGAAACTCCCACCTAGTGGCTCCAAGCTTAGACACTGTTTCAACAAATATGTCCGCGAAGGGTTTAATCCTCTTTTTAAAAAATGGAAAAATATACAGAATGTCATGAAATATCCCTATAGTTTACGTTTCCTTGCCTCAAAATTGAGGGCATCACATTTCAGTTTGACTTGAAAACCAAATATCAGTGCACATACAGCATCGTTATCAGAAATGTCTAAACCTCAATTATCAACATCGCTATCAGCTTCACAAATCTAGTATTGGTCGGGCTCTATTATCAACATCACTTCCTGTTATGTGAAGGTAACTCAGACACTGATATGGAGAGAGGATGAGCGGTCTTGCTTTGACATTGTACCTACATGTACAGTAGACACCAGTGAACTGCATGTCCACAGCACAAGGACGGTCACTTACAGTGCAAACCATCGCAGAGATGTGCCTTGCAATATTTGTTATCGATGCACTTCTGTTTAATTGTTTGACAAGCGGCTAAGCGGCAGTCTGAGCAGCACACTGGATGCACAGCCAGCAGAGCGCTTTGATTTTCATGTTCTCCATGCACAGACCTCACACATTGTTCTCCCTGCTCGGACACGCCGAGGTCCCCAAAGCCCCGGCTTGTCATGCCGCCTGAACAGCAGGTGCAGCTTCTCTCAAACCTGAGGCGAGCTGAAAAGGGAGTCGCTTCCATATTGGAAGATAAGCCGATGCAGCCTGGACATTGTATTCACTGGCCAGGCTGTTACAGGAAGAGGCGTATGGTGTGCTGTGGGAAGAGCCACCTGGCGAGGGTGTGGAGAGCCAGGACTGGTTAGGATGAGGACAGAGCGGTGGGGGAAGAGAGGTGAGGCGAGGGATCAGGCGCTCAGGGTCATGTTACGGAGCAGCCACTGCTGAGCGCGGCTGCCGTTGCAGTCTCTCAGGGTGGGAACCATCTTGTCCTCCTCGGACGGCATGTCCAAACACTGGTTGCTGTTCACATGCAGCAGGGTGAGTCGCTGGAGAGGGAAGGACGAAGACGCAAGCAATTAGATGTGAACACGGTACATATGTACAAACATAATATTTAATATGAGACCTATTTATTGTTGATGCTTTTCAGTTATAATTTCCCTCTATCCTGCCTGTACTTCTGGAGAAAGTTGAATCCACCTGGATGACTAAGATGAACCTTAACAGACACACTTCCAAATATTGATTTCCCACAGTTCACAAAAATACCTTTCGACACCAAAAATAATAAGCACATCAAGGGTGCAGGATGTTCAAGTTGAGAAAAAGCCAGAGTCTTGCCCCTCATACAACACAACATGCACTGAGGTTGCTCGGAGAATTGAGGCTGTGGTCGGCGGGGAGACTGTTGTCCTGGCCACTTCACAGAAATGTTTTCTCTGTGGACGATTGTTGAGCATCAAAATGTTTTAAAAATAAAACTTGCTGTAACGAAAAAGGTTTGCTAGTAGAGCTGATAAGCAACTCCTTAGTCTGCAGCTCACAGCAGCTGTCTGTTGCTTTCGGCTCAGGGTTTTAGTTTGGTGTTGGCAGCCCAAACCGAGGATAACATGCCGGCAAACATTGGACACAGAGGTGCAATCAGATGGTGGGACAGCAAGAGGAGGCCAAATTTACAAACAGCTTAAAAATGTGGCCCGCCTTGAAACGCCCGACCAGAGATATCAGACCAAGAGGACTAATTAACAGACATGTTCTCATCTTAACTCTGCAACAAGTGACTTTTTGGGCACTTGGGGGCAGAAGAAACAAGCTGTGAAGACAACACTGACACACAGTATCTTCTTTTTAGACAATATGGAGAACATTACCTTTTACCACATCAGTGTGAGTGCAGCATTATCATTCAGTTATTTGTTGTGTTTCTGGTGAGTCGTATGTACAAGATCCACTGTCCTTTTAGCTCCGTGTTGAGTCTCTACCAACTCCTGAGGACACTCTCTGACTCTTCAGCTGCTTTGCAATCTAAAGACGTTATACTTGATATAGAGACACCTTCAAGTGGCCTTTAGCTGGCCTGTGTATATGTGTGAATTAACACCTGAATGCTAATATTTGTTATTTATTAGCAAAACAGAAATTATGGGAAGTCACTGCTTCTCGCATTAGGACTGAAACAATGTTCACAAGGTTAAAAGAATATAACAATTAGGCTCCCTGTACCATGTATGTTCAACATTTTAATAGAACACAGCCATTATTTATGTTATAAGTAACACCTTCAGCCGATTGTCACACCAATTCATACTCCAACTGTGTAATCAATATAATTGATAGTTAATATATAAGAGCATAACTGTCTCAGATAATGGGATTCATATTCGTAAAAGGTGGATTGAGATGCAAATGCTTCCGACCTTAAACAGTCCTGTTAATTTGAGAGTTTACTCTGAAGTGTACCACGTCCTCTCAAATGGATCTGCTGCATCACAAACCAGAAAAGACAGAAGACAGAACAAGCTCGTTTAAAATGTCCAGACTGGGAAAAAAAGACACCTGTTGTGATAAGCTGAACTCAAGCACCACATGAGCAAGTACCACAGACATCTCTGTCTATCTGCCACAAAGCCTGCAGAGATAACACCCCCCACACACAACTGTAAGAGAGCTCTCAATGGCCTTGATTAACCATTTATGTTCATGGCCTCAGAAGTAACACGCTTCCGCAATTTTGCTGCTCTCTTGAGTTGCTTTTTTCGTCCTAATGATCCCATGCAGAGAAGTAGAGAAGCTGAAGTTGTTTTTTAAGAAGAAGCAGAGCCACTGCTGAAGAAAGCAATGGCAATAAACAGAGAAAATTATGTTAAAAAATATAATTGTAGGTGTTACTAAGACTCGGACTTCACCATTCATGTAAAGATCCTATGGAGGTTTTCAAAGGAAACTTTGAATGTTTGTCATAATATTCTATGACATCACCCTAAAAACAAATAATCATTGATCAAAATCCTCAAATTAAATAAAACAATTAATCTGTACGTTTTAATAAGGTTCTTTTAATTTAGTCTTAATAAATGCGTGCCTCCCTTTGTGTAAGACTAGGGGGAGAGCAAACAGGTTTTGACAGCAGTGAAAATGTTGTTTTTGAAAGGCTGAAAAACAACAAATATGAATTGAAGCTGAATATCTTGTTAGATAACTCGGAAACAATCCCATATAGCCACCAGTGGAATCTAATTCTACGAATAGCATAGTAATAATAATATTAATATAGCTTGATTTGTATAAAAATAATTAATAGAAATGAAAAAAAAGAAATGTTCAATGTTGATCTAGAGTTTGGATGTCAACGTTATGAATGACGCTTTGAACTCTCCGGTACAGCCCTAAACAGGACACCTTTATGCATTGTAATGCTTATAAGTGGAGGGACTTAAAAAGTGCTGCATAAAGTATCACAAAATAAGAGATAACCTCAGTTTCACCAGTGTGAACCCTGTTATCGTGGAACTAAACAGCAGTGCACATATGAAAAATAAAAAAATGCATGTAAACATCTATAAACACAGTAAGCACGCAACATTAACGCATGAGCATTGGCATTATTTATCTTGCGGTTGAGGAATAATTCTTCATTAAAATAAGATTGTGCTTTGACTGTTGACAGAAGGTATTCAGACTAATGAACACACAGAGATGCTCAGGCCATGTTTGATCTGAAGCTATAAAACACAAGGGCCTGACATTCTCTGCCTGGATACAAAGAAGTGCACGCGCACGCGCGCGCACACACACACACACACACACACACACACATGCGCGCACACACACACACACACACCTTTCCTGAGGTACACATCGCAGACCGCCCTACAGGGCACATTTGTTCAAACAGAACAAGAACAAAGAGAGCATGTGACGTTCGACCTTAAACACCTGCCAAAAAACTAAAGAAAAGAACAATAAGTTAGCTCAAGACCACAGACTTTTAACTCTTCTTGTTTTATGAAAAGATTTTATTTTTATCAGCAGCTTAAGGTAATGGGTCTGATTATTCTTTTTGCAGAAATGTCAAATGAGAAGCAGTAAAATCAGTACTTCTCTCTAAAGGCGTATTCGCACATGGCGCTTCTCCGAACTGGAGGTAGATCTAATCTATCAATCATTAATACCTCGCTTAGGCAATAATGAGAATAGTATTTGTTCATTTCATTCAAAGATCCAAACCTGCTCTTGTTGCAGAGATGGCAGAAGAGGAGTATAACGGTGGAGGGTGGAAAAAACATTCCACATTTAATGAAAATACAAAAAATGTCGAGGTCTTGTCCTTTGCTGGTAATTATTTCATGCCTCCTTTGGGGCAGAGAAAACTCCCATCTCAGCCTCCCAGCAAACCAACTAGCGTCTCCGGAGCCAGGCGCTGAGTGTGTGCACAGCTGAGACCGGCTAATTAAATGAGGTTGGTTTCTAACCGTAAGTCCCGGTTGACGAACATTATCCTTTTGTCACCAAGAAGCACAGGGAACTTGCTGAAAGGCACAAGAGTTCCTGTTTGGCGTGTGCTGACTCTGGTGATCTAGAGGGCTGGGCTGCATTTTTTTGTGAGAAACAGAAAAGCTTTTGTCTCAAGGCAGAGTCAGCCAACAGTCTCATTTTCTCTAATGGTGCCCTTGCTCTTGTGTACTTGCTCTCATCTGGTGCTGGCTATAGCACGAGGGCCTCTGAGTGTGGAGAGCAAATCAGGCCATCTGACAGCAGGTCACTCTATACTGCTGCAACTCTGACACACACCAGCAGCCATGGGAGCTCCTTACCCAATTTACCCTGCTTGCACACAAAAACTGTGGCATGCTACAGTGAAATTGCTCTTTAGTTTTTTGAGAGACGCAACAGTACTGGACTCTGAGGTGCAAACAGCATATAACTCTGCAGAAAGGAATAGATGACGGAGAAAAAAAAAAAGAAAAAAAAAAAGCAGGAGAGCAACAACACTGAAATTGACCGAAATGCTAAACCCAAAAAAAACGTTCCTCACAAAAGTATATAAATAAGCTGCAGGCCGCGTGGTAAAGAGCGCTGATAATTGAGATTCATTGGATTTACAATATGTGCATGGCACACAGTGCACACAGCTGCTTCAAGCCAATAGGAGAGTGGCCTGAGAGGCCAGGGCCATGAAAGGCAGGTTCACAATGAAGGATCACTTCAAAAGAACTTGAACAATGGTTAGCCCATTTCAATTAGTCCTGCACGTAGATAATCCACTAAAATAAACATGTCCTCCTGCATCTCGGGCATCATTCACCAGACGCAGCCCGTCCAGGGGACAGCCGGTGGATTTTCACATAAAAATGGAAAATAAATGTCAAATAAGATCTAATTTAGTATGAAGACTGGCTAAAGGTCTTGCAGATAGCATCTTATACACAGAACCATCTTGATGGGACATTTGTCATTGCTCCATGTGCCTCTGCCCCTGTCTTCATACGTTACCCTGAAAGGTCACCGGTAAAAAGCTACTTAGTGCTTCCTAAAACAATTTGCATGCACATTCTGACTATTACCTGAAAGATCAACATCATAACAACAAGCTCTGCATTCATCGGCCCCTCACTGACAAAAACAAGACAAGAACAAAAGAAGAGCTAAAAACAGCTACAACGGTGCCTACTGAAGCCGGAACAGGTCAAACTAATCCACTTCTAACAATGCTCATGACAAACTACATCACTACTGAGCAGCTAAAATGACCACCAGCTTCTGCTCTCAGCCTAATTTGTGCTAACCTGCTCACCTCAGGCCCCACAGCTCAGAGGAAATAATCAGTGGGACTGAAGTAAAGGCGTCTAGCCACTTCCAGATGCGTGTAGTTGTGGAGGACCCAGGCCTGTATGGGACCTTTGTTACAGTGCTCCACTGTGGGGCCGTAGGTGCCGTCATCCAGGCGGCTGATGGTCAGACATGATTGGGTGATGATGTGGAGGAAGGTGTGCTTCTGCGGCGAGTCGGGAGTGAAAGGGACAGATGGTAGTGGAGGTAAGTCCGAGAGTCATTAGTTACACAGCCAGCTTTTACAGTTTAATAAGAGGTGTTTTTTTGTTTTTTTTTATTCAATAAGGAAAGATGTGCCGTTTATTTAGGGCGTTCAAAACCTGGACACAGGTTGCACACAGTCAGCGTTTAAGCTTGTAGTTCGGCATTAAATTCACATTATGAAACCACGTATCTTAACCCTGAGCGAAATTAATACCATATCAATAATTGATCAACCCAATACAACAATGTATTTATATATCTGTACAATACAGATAATAAGAGTTTAAATTGGTTAGCGGTTTTGGTTTTAGTCCCTTTTTTTGTCTTTGCCAATGTTTTTTTATCAATTTATGAAAATCAAAAAGAAAATGTATTAATTGGACCATGCATTTGCTTCCCCTTTTGATTGGTTAAAACAAACTGTGGCGTTGGTGTTTGCTATATCAGAGCTATAGTAATAACGAGTTTCAGATTTGTAAAAAGCATTTAGGGAACCCAAATGTAATGGAAATATGTAATATCATCAATGCACAGAATGCATGCAAAGTGTTAACATGATAATCTTACTGATCTCTACCCATATTATTGGAGGTGATATTAGTATGGAGTTGTTATTGTTGGTGTTTTATATTTTGTTTTCACGTGATTTCCCCACACACCTGTCCAGTTGTGAGGACAGGAGAAAACTGAGGAACAAAGGCTTACATTTTGGCAGCTGACCGATTTTGAGGCTAAAACAACCCGACAGCTCTGCCTTGGTAAACAATACAGTAATGAAATTGTTAGTCTACTCCCTAACGTAAAACTTCACATGTACCAAAATAAAAAGCAGAGCTGGATAAAATCTGCAGATTTTCTCATTTTAATTAAGGGGAATTATTTTGACGGCCTCAATGTCTATTCATGTGTGATTGTTGGACAGAGCAGAGTGAACACATTATTATTTCTGGCTGAAACAGTAGAGCAGGTAAAGAAGAGGGAAGGTGGTCTGTCAGGGTTGTGAATGAATACATCAGGAATATGGAGGGGTCAGGTATTCCTGTGAAAGTGAAACTGATGAGCAGATGAAATGTTAATGGTACTGTAGTCGCACAGGAGTCGGTCCCCGTCCATCACACCTGGGCTTAAAATAAGCTTTGCCACTGTCAGCGGTGAAAATTCCAATGCTGTTTACAGCAGAGACCAGTCCTCTTAGTTTATGAATTATTCAGTTTTTTTTCTTCCATATTAAGAATCCACCCAGAGAACAAAGTGTAATGAAAGGATTTCTCAGAGGGTTTGTTTGCTGCTTGATGGAAAGGCCTCCCGGCTTCCTCTCCTTGTCATACCTACATGTCAGCGATAGGACATCTCAATCACTCAGAGAGGAAACTGTATGCAGTGCTTTTCTAACCGTCTCCCAGCGGTTTAAAAAGAAAACACATACATTGTTAATATAAAAGATGCTTTTTGTGTTGTATAATCCATAATGTACTTTAAGTTCTGAGTCAGGGGTGGAGGAGAATATTTGTGTTGTCCTAGGGGACTCAAATTGTCTCCATGCAACACCTGTTTCTGTCTTTCATTGAATAATGACATTGTAAGAATATTACAGCTTGCATAACCAGGAATATTAAGTAAAATGTACCTATGCTGTTTTTTTTGGCATTGACATTCATCAAATCTTTGTTTTCATTGTGGTGCTACTATAAATAAACAATGAGTCACTCACACATTTATATGTTGCATAAATACAGTCGTGTCTTGCCAAAGTGCACATTACAGGCCTTAAGGTCTGTAATGTGCCACACGACATTGCAGAATGCATTGGGATTAGCTTTGTTTTTCAAACTGGCAGGTGTTTCTATAATTTTGTACACCCGTTATTTGAATTATATGGAAGATAAAATAGCATCAACAGCACAAAAACCTACACCCTCCAGAATGACCATACAGGGGAATCAACACTTCTCTAAAGAGAGGTGTTGATCAAAAAATTATATATATGTCATTTATTTTATTTTGCAGAAATGGTGTGTTAGACTGCATTTGTTTTAGATATATGTACTGTAGTGTATTTTCTTTGCTGACCTTTTTTGTAATGAGTCAATAAGTATAATTACTTTTAAATAAAACATCAGGACCAAAATCAATTTTAAAAGATTCAACTTCAATCCTCTGCCAAAAAACAATAAACCATAAATCATCTACTCTACTAACACTTACACAGAGATCTGGGGTAAATCACAACACTCAAATCACAGGACTATGGAGCAATATTCAGGGGCAATGACTCGAACAGCTTACCTCAACATCATATTCCCACTTGCCAACATACTAAGTGAAAGGAGAGAACATGAGAGGAGAGACACAGATGCTGGGGTGGAGAAAGCAACTTCTGTGCAGCTAAATAAACTGACATCCAGCACCATCTGGTGGCAGAAAACGGGTACTGTGTTTCCTACTTTGTAACCAAATCCTCCCCAATGGCACAAATAGCAAACCATATCAATCAGGATTTCATCAAAGTAATTTTTCACAACATCAGGCATCAGGCATCAGGCATCAGGCTACGGGGAATATGAATCCTACCTCGGCGTCGTACTCGAACATCTGATTGCCCTTCATGTGGTGACACTTGAGCATGACGACAGGTCCATTGAGGCGGGAGACGTCCAGACAGAGGTCGTCTGTCCTAATTTCTTTATCCGCCGTGTAAGAGAACACCTGGAAAAACAGATGTCTCTCTCAGAAGATGAAACATCAACAACATGGCTGGAAATGCGTATAATCAAAGTGTCTTTGGCGAGAGGATATGTGAATGAAGTGCGCATACTTTTTCTGGATTTTATTTAGATTTACAGTCCTCGTGGTTTTTGTCGAGCCAAGTCAAATTTAGATTTTCTGTACTGTACAAAATGAGGAGAGTTTTAGTGCTATCTCTCCCCTTTCCCATGTTTTTCTGTTATCTCAGGGTTACATAGAGATTCTGTCTCATGATGTGCAGCTACGCACAATGTCGCATAACGGGGTGCAAGGACAGAGGGAACAAGGATTAGACCAAAGTACAATCAAATTCTTGGCACTAACCATCCTTCACAATGACCCACAGCATGGAGCCAAATCAACAAAGGACTTTAGAGTCGACAAAGAAAAACTTGGCAAAAACCCAAATTTGAATTGAAAATCTGTGGATTGATTTAAAAGTTGGCAATTCACACACACTTTGCGTCCAACCTGTTTGAGCTCAAGCTTCCGAGCCAAGACAGAATCCTAAAGCTCATGTATCCAGGATGACGCGGTATCAAAGGCTCGGCTTGTTCAGTGTTAATCGAAAAGAGATGTATTCTACATTGCACTTACAAAACAATGCTTCTAAAAGCACGTTGTGTGCACATAGTTTAAAAGCAGAATACAGACTACAAACAATACATATTCATCACCTGGTTTCCACCCATGCCGTGACAGTTGAAAAAGCCAACTTTCTCGTTCTCCTTTCTTCCCATGTTGTCCACACACTGGTTGGTCTCAACATTTCGGATCTACAGGCAGATAATTAGAAGGGAAAAAAACTGTTAAATGTTACTTTAATTCTAATTTTAAATTAACTTCTGGTCTCTTGATTTCATACTCATTAGCAACTTCACCAAACAGAAGCCAATCAGATCCTGTTCTATATTTCTCATTAAAAGTGAATCATCTCTTTTACAACCCCTTTTCTCTGTTGGTTCTTCTGAATGTCTTCTTCTTTATTGCTACTCAGTTTTGATATAATAGGCTTTTAGTGATACGCTCAGATTTTCCATTATTTATGATTTTATACTATTTTCTGGTTCCAGCTTTTCTTTTCCATATATAATAGGAAACAAAACAAGACATTATTCTTTAGTATAATAAATAACTGATCACACACCTCGTGGAAAGTGTTCCACGGAAAATGTTGTGGAAACTTTCTTGACACGTTTGAAGTGGAAGAAAAACTGACATTTACAGCGGCCACCACAGCCAATCCAATGTAGTGTAAACCCAAAATAATCAAACTAGTGATTTATTTTCAAACTGCAATCATGAAAAAAATTCTGTCAGGGTCCAATGTTTGATTCCAAAATAATTCAACAATATCGGCTAAAAAAAGCTTCAGCAATTGGTCAAATAAACAAATAGTTGTTCGACAGAATATTAATCTGTAACTATTTTGATGACCGTATTGGTAATTTTATAAGCAAAAATGCCAAACATTTGCTGGTTCCAGTTTCGTAAATGTGAGGAATTGAGGCTTTACTTTCTCATATATCAATGTAACCTGATTATCTGAAGATGCCTGGGAAATTGCAGGCATTGTTTAACAATTTTTTTGACATTTCAGAGACAAAATTATATAATCGTTATTTAAAGCCCTAGAAATCCTCTATATAACATACATTGTGTCGCCATTTCAAATTCTACCCATTATCTTTGCTTGTAAAGATGAATGGATGAAAAGTGATCTGACTGCACAGCCTCAGTAACCCCTCTCACTGACTTCACAGTCAACTCAGCTTTCTAAATTCACTCACACATTCACAGAGCTAAAACTGAGCTTGCTCTATATGTCGCCTGAGCGACTTATTATGCCCCTCACGCAGGAACAGAACGCCGTTCATAATTAAGTGATACAAAACCTAATGGTCTCAGCTGTTAAAGAAATGCTGACTGTGTGTTATGGAGGATGATAATCAGTCGGGAGAGGTCTGCTTTAGAGGAAGATGGGAGCTGAGGTGCTGCAGTGGCGAAAGAGAAAGAGAGAGAGAACCAGCTTGTACTGCAGTACAGCAGAGCAGCACAGATTAAAATCCTCTCATCCTCAGCTGTATGAATGTTGGAGGATTACGAGCTCATTTCACCATGAGTTCTTCAGCTGGCATTACTTTTAAATGGCTATCGTACAGACAGCACGCTGCATGTCAGTGCTGCTGACTGTACGCCGTCGACACGGCGCCATGGGCGTCAAGAGGCAAATTCAGGTCGCTCAAAAACTTTTCTGTGGGCAGGGAAACTAACTAATAAAAGGAACTAAAACTTATATTATCTTGAAAACAATTAGCCATGAGTTCTCACGGTTCCGCTGCAAATTATCGCACAATTCCCACAATCCCCTTTCTAATTTCTAAAGAAACTACTCTGCCTTTTAAAGTGATCATCTTATGAAAAATACCCTCTGTTTTTTCAGATCTTTAGAAGAGGAGAATAAATATTTTCATAACAAACAATGTATCACCCTGTCTGAGTGAGACTTATATTTGCACTTTCTTTTCTTTAATAATTCATTTTTTAACAACACAATTCTTTGCCATGAGACTGTGTAGAATGTATGAGCCTTATCTCCGCTACCCAGCATTCATAGCAGAACTGTGTAAACATCAATACTGACTGTACGGACATCTCCTTGTTTGTTTATGCTACGCATTCAATACGAACAGCTGGGAATGTTTGTTTTCATCTCGTTTCGCTCAGCTTTTGCTGGATCCTGAGATTTTCTGATTTATCTCGCAGCGATATCGTCTTTCTGAAAACACAGCCCAGAAGCTACAAGGACATATCTGACTGAATGCAGAGGAAAGCAGCCTGCATCTATCATTTAGCCGCATTACGGGAGATCAGAGTATACGAGAAAGTGCATACTTCACCAAGTGAGTAGTATCTTCTTGGGATCTGGGAGTCTGGATAGATGTTCTCGAGATACCAGGAAAATGGCTTGCACTTCAAGGCCTCACGGAGGTCTTTACGGGAAGAAACGTCTCCGTAGTCCACCCGCATCACGCCTGCAGACGAAATGTCAAGACAGGGATTTAGCTGTATCAGTGAGCATCATCAGTCAGTGTTTATCTTAGTATTTACGTGTTTGAATTCAGAAAATAGAAGAACAGGCCTGATGTCCTGCACCACCAAGACTAAACACCAGAGGGACCCTTCATAAAACCATTTTTTTTTAAAACACTTTGCAACCATACCTGAAAATATAGGCTGTGTGGGTGGTCAGAGAAGGATCTACACATAAACACACAGAAATCACCTAATTTCTGCAACGACGGCATATGAGTAAACTAAGTCAAATCTAATTTAAACAAACTGCTCCTTCAGAAATGCACAAATGCAACAATTGTGGAATACTGTGTGCCATGATGCATGTTATTTTAGCCAACATGGAGACTGCATAATGTATCAGCCTTGATGCAATTGAAGACTGAGGAAGGATTAGACAGCGACTGGGCACAGACACTTACAAACACATTAGGCAGATGGTTTCTCCCCAGAATGCCTCTTAAGGACTCATAGCTTGCATGTAGATAGATCCAGGCTGGTAATTTATCATGAAAGAGTGTGATTGCAATAAGGGGAAATACAATACAACCAGCCAACACGTACGCGTGGTGTATTTATCTATCAAACAGGAGACAGACAGCGCAAACAGCACCTGCTGTAACACCTACAAGGCTTTACACTTTAAACTAGAAAATAGACATTTTGGCAGATGAAAGCTAAGAGCTGAAGGCCACTCTTCCTCCGCTGGTTCTCCATTTCCCCTTCAATCTTTCCCCCCTCTTTGTTGATAATGAGCATCACATGTAGCAAATGATGAATAACCTCTTTGATCTGGAAATCACCAGCGCACATGAGGGACGAGGAGAGAGATGCACTTTTAATAGGATCACTAGATGCCACTCCCAAACTCAACCTGAGCAACACACTGTGTTCCTTTGTGCCAATAAGTGAGGTCTGGCAGCAGCGTGGCCCAGATCATTCTCCCTAATGTCCTCAAGGAACAGACGGTCATTTCGGGGCCACAATAAGCAGAAAGACTCATCCATCACAACCGCGGCTCCGTCTGCAGCCCTGCCTGTAGGAGAATCCTGCACGACTGTGTGGAGGAGAAGGTCACAATTTGAGCCATGAGACCGGCAAATTACGGATGATCCCTCATAGGTTAGCTTGCATCTAAAACACTTAAACAGAGATTTCCAGGACACTGCTGTCCACTAAAGGGTAATCACAATTCTAAGTCGACAGATGGAGAGGTATCTCTCAATCTGATTCTGCACTGTCCTATTGTTCCAGTTTGTCTGTGTGTGTTTGAGCTTTGTCGAGGAGAAGTCTGTGCTGGAGAGGAAACCATCTTTGACAAATTTGTTTAACTCAAAAGTTCAAAAAGGAGCAGTTCAAAATGTGTCTGAAAAGAAGAAATGAATTAATCCCAGTTTGGAGATGACAAATGCAGCATTCAACTCCAAATGAGAGAAAGAGTAAAAGGAGAAATATAAATTCTTAAATGAGCAAGATAAAAGGCCCATGCCAGACAATGAAAGAATCAAAGAGAGCAGACAAGTCTTTCCTTTTCACACCAATTTGCAATTTTTTTTATCAGCGAGCACATAAGTAGCAAAGAGGGGCGAACGTCTATTAAATCCCTGACTGAACTATGCATTCCCTGAAACTTGCACGATTCATTTTAGAACCGTCATCCATGTGTGACGCTACTATTCCAGAGGCAGAAAGATGCAGCCAGACTGTGGCTCCGCAGCTCTGTACCTGGTGATATGATATAGAAGAAATCTTTGAAATCATCCATCCAGACTTCAGCCAGGCGCCTGTTGTTTTTGTTGATGACTTGGCCCGTTCCTCCGGGGAAACTGTATGGGGTGGCCTTCCGGAAAACATGGCCCACGTGTGAACATGTTACTATTTCCAACGAGCCACCGCACTGCCAGATCTGCAGACACATACACACAATGGAGCTTTATATAGCGTGAGGCATGGCAGCAGACAAATACATTCGATACAAACTGAACAGTATGTAACAGCCAGTTTCCTTATTTGGCACGAGCCTCCATCCTTGAGTCTCAGGTAACAAAGAAACATTACAATGCTCTTAATCTGTAAGAAAGGAGGCTCAAGCAACGAAACGAGAGATCAGATTCTTCCCAAATACCTAGATTGTATGCGTTTTCTTATTCAAAATCTAGTTTTGATAAGAGTGGATGTGTATCAACTATAGACCTGATTAAGAAAGACAGCATTAAACAACATGTATGCTCTTCTTGTGTTTCATTGCATAATTTGCTAATTTCTCTTTTAACCTCCTTTTATAGACCATGAGATGGAGGGAGTATTAAACCAGGACTTTTTTTTAGAAAGTTGTCACTGATGCCTGTTGTATTTTAGCAAAACACATGGTTTATTGTCAATCTGTGTCATTTCCATTCAGTCACAAGTGAAGCTGCAATGTAATCACTGTACAATTTGATGTGAGCTAATAATAACATGCTGTCATTGGACAATAATACATTTTCAAGTCACAATTATCCTGGGAAAAATAATTGTGATTCACGATCGTATCCAGATAATCATTATACTATGCTTACAACTCTTAAAATGTCACTAAAATGTACTGTAATTACATTTAGTTAAGAAACAAATACATGTATTACATGTGATCATAAGGGCCACCTGCATAAATAAAGGATAAATGCATTTAAACATTGTGTGAGTCTGTTCTTTCTTACATGACAATTCCAGATAAAAAAGAAAAATCAGGCTCTATTTTACACTTCTCTATCATAATAGCAAACTCTTTTTGAAATCACTCCTGTGGTGATATTGTAATAGCATTTTTATCGCAATTTGCAATCTGCAATCTGCAATAAAAATGTATTTTCTCTTTCCTTGCATTTTTCTCTTGAATCCCTCACTTGAATTGTCAGTGGAAGTGGCTATGATTCAAGGAAAAAATGCCAGTGAGGGAAACATGGTTGCGATAAAGGGAGATGGCATGTACCCGTTGACATCAACCAACTCTGGTGACATCATAACATCAAGATACCGACGCATCCTCCCCAGTCTGTCACTCACTCGAAAAGACATTTCCAGGTTCTCTCCGCCCCAAATATCCATCCCTGGATCGTAGCTTCCTATTTCTTCAAAGTATGACTTGTCTATAGAGAATAATCCTCCTGCCATGGTGGGAGTCCTGCAAGAAAAGCAAAACAATCCTTTTGCAATATTACTTTATTTATTACTTAATTTATTAGAACTTTAATTTAACTCTGAGGAACGTTCAGAATATAATAAAAGACCAATTTGTTCGAAAATTTGAAACAAAGCCTCAGATGGGTGATTACTTTCATCTTTTAATTCATTATATGTTAGAGTAGGCCCTTAATTAAGGATTGTGTTGGTTGCTGGGAGTGATTTGCATACAGATGACAAATTGTGCTTAGCTTTGTGTAGCCCAAAAAAAGGCAACGGCAAAGTTTCTGCTTTTCTATTATTAAAATAAATGAGCTCATACACACTTGGGCTTCAACAGAGCACAATCACAACTATCAGGATTATATTTAGACAGTTGTTTGCATCAGTGGGATACACAGAGGAAAACATATCTATTTATACCAGCAAGATAAAAATGGTTTGGGCGGAGAAATCTCACTATCCACGTCTCCACTGTAGCCTGCTGCCGTCTCAGATAACACTCTGAGCTCAGATGAGAAACTGAGAACTAACATCAGTTTGAATTTACAAATAAGTCTCTTCAACTTTTTTTGTGTAATTTGACCTCCTCTTTCTAAATCAAAATAGATTACACAAATGAACAGTTTGTCACACATTCCTCTAGAAATGATGTAGATTGAGCTTTAAAAGAAGGACGTTGTATTTGTGTACTTGACAGGCAGAGTTCTGTCCCCCTTGCGTCGATCCATCTCCCGCTGGGGAACTGGGTACCAGCGGAAATTCAGCTTCCAGTTGAATCCCCCATAGGTCATGTCTGAGCCTGCCATGTATTCAAACGTCTCGTCGCTGATGACGTCGATGATAGGGCACACCACTGCTGACCTGAAAGACACCACAAAAAAATACAGTGTAATATTCAATACTTATATAAAAAAAATACAATACACACAAGAAAGGGAAATTAAATCCGTTGATGGTTTGCGTTTTAAAGGTAATGGAAGCTAAGTGTTGATCTCAACACGGCTGCAACTAATGATTATTTATATTGTGGATTATTCTGTAAATGTATAATTTATTAAAATGGACAGAATAGCTGGATGAGTTTCAATCAGCTGGATGTTGACGCTGAAATAGAACAATTGAAAAATCAATGTACTTCAGAGAATAAATGGGAAATGGATGAGCATTCATACAGCTTCTAGTCTTCAGACCACTCAAAGCGCTTTCACATTCACACACTGATGGCACAGCCTTCGGAAGCAATTCTGGGTTCAGTATCTTGCCCAAGGACATTTCAACACTTGGACTGGAGGAGCCGGGGATCGAACCGCCTAGCGATTAGTGGATGACCCGCTCTACCTCCTGAGTAACAGCCGCCATCGTTCTGACAAGCATCTTCAAATCTCTTGTTTTGTCCTGGCAGACAGACCAAAACACAAAGATATTGAAATTACAACGATATTACATACAGAAAAGCAGCAAACCCTCACATTTAAACATCTGGAACCAGCGAATATCAAGCATTTTTGGTTGATTGATTAATCCATTATCAAAGCTGTTGTTGATTAATCTTTGTTTTAGGTATCGCCTCTAACACTGTATTACTTAATGCAGTTTAGATGCTATAGCAGAGGTGGGCAAACTACGGCCCGCGGGCCGGATACGGCCCGCGGGCCGGATACGGCCCGCCGAGTATTAATATACGGCCCGCCGAGTATTATAATTATTATAACATTAAAAAAATATATTAAAAAAATATATTAAAAAAAAGTTTTTTATTTTAAATAATTATAAGTTATAGTAAAGACCGCTGTAGCGCTTCTCCGTTCCCAAGTTCAGTTTCCCGAAGCACGATGACCACAAC
Organism: Myoxocephalus aenaeus; assembly: GCA_038501785.1. Classification (NCBI taxonomy): domain Eukaryota; kingdom Metazoa; phylum Chordata; class Actinopteri; order Perciformes; family Cottidae; genus Myoxocephalus; species Myoxocephalus aenaeus. Next base: position 979,912 of record JBAMJR010000187.1, read on the forward strand.
AGACCAGCGTTGATGTTTCTTCATGCTTATTTATTGCACAGCGCTCTTTTAGGCTTTTCGTGTGTGCAGCGGCTGTCATTCAGACGCTGTTGTGGGACTACGGATAATATTATGAACCCAGACACCACGGAGTTTGATGTTCCGACGTATGTGGAGTTTACACAACAAGTATAAAGCAGAACTGGTGGTTATTTCGAAGGTGGGTGGCAGAATCGGTATCCGTTTTACGGAGATAAGACCGGCGCAGTTCCTGGAGGAGTCGGTGAAATTCACCGAGCTGTGTGCGGCTACGGATAATATTATGAACCCAAACACAAGGGCGTTTCATGTTCCGACATGTTTGGGACTTCCACAACAAGTATAAAGCAAAACTAGTGGTTATTTATTCCATAATCGATACCGGAAAAGACAGCTCTTTTTCACGGAGAGACCCGACGGCGATAAGCCACGCCCCCTTTGTCAAACACTCTCCATCCATCTGATACTGGCCCGGCCCGTCTGTCAAATTTTTTAATTCAATGTGGCCCCTGAGCCAAAACGTTTGCCCACCCCTGTGCTATAGCATCAATACAAAAATATGCATCTGCATCAAAACAACCTGCATCATCAATCATGTGAACTTGCAGTCAACATAGCGTCTACTTTCTTTCTGTGCCAGCTCATCAGTCTGTGCCCATAGTTACAGACATCAATACATCTGCAGCAGCATTCAGTAAAAGTGTAATGGCTCCATGATATAATAGTCTAAGTCATATGACACTGATTTCTTCCTGAGGAAAAATTAAAGTGTCTGACCTCAGATATGAGATGGATTGCAGGAGAATCGTTATCTATCCATTCATGTCACTCTCACAAATAAACACCGCAGATACACCTTGTGTTTTCTTTAAAAGGGAAGAAAAGAAATCCGGAAATAATAGCTTAATGTTCTGATGAATAACACCAAGTCACATTAAAATGAAAAATAAATCCCTTTTGTCTCTAATAATGTTCTTGTCCACTTTAATCTTGACTTAACCAGCCTCTACTAGCTCCAGTTTTAGCACAAATGAAGCTAGAGTAATTGGAGCTTTTCCTCTGAGGAAGCAGCAGAAGCAGACGATGCAGAATGAGTATCTTCTCCTATCAGCAGCGTCAGGCTCCAACAGTGTATTCATAACTGATAGTTTGCTGTCCCATCAATATTCAGACAGAGCTTTGGCTCAAGCACTCGATGATGCAACTGAAGTGAAATGTGATAATGCCAGTGTTATTAAAGCATGTTTCAGGACTGAACAGGCAAAAGATTAAAGAGATTGAAAATGAGAAGATCATAAGCACCCAGAGAGTAGAATCCAGTCCTTATTTTGCATCACTTCTTAAATGTCATCATTAAATTTGAATCATTCAGTGTGGCCCATTTTGGCTCCTACCTGTCCTCTTTGATGCGCGCCAGCAGGGGCTCCAGCCAGCCGACAGTACACTCGCAGTGAGCGTCCAGGAAGGTGATGACCTGCCCTTTGGTGGCGGCCGCGCCCCTCAACCGGGCTCTGATTAGACCTGAACGCTGCTCCATCCTCAGGATCCTCACTGGCACCTCCAGAGTCCGCGCATAGTTCTCCAGTTTCTTCTTCAGGAAGTCTGAAACAGAACCGGCATTTCAGCAAAGGTGCATTTGTAATGAAATTCAACATAGCTGAAATAATGTATCTATTTGTCAATCAACTGAAACATGACTTAAATGATCAATTATGTATCATGTCTCTGGTGAGAGGCTCCAGATAGTGCCTGAATATAAATACCTAGGTATCTACCTCGATTCAAACCTTTCTTTTAAGAAGCAGGTAAAAAACGTGGCAAAAGTTAGTCAGATTTCATTTGTTTAATTTCAAGTACATAAGAAACAATCTAACCATAGATACTGCAAAGCTGTACTTTAATGCAATGATCATTCCATATTTGACTTATTGCCTAACCAGCTGGGCTCAAGCCACCGGCACAACTCTAAAATCAATTCAAATCCTTCATAAGCAGGCTCTTAAAATACTTGATAAAAAGCCCAGGAGTTATCACCACTGTGCAATTCTAAGTAAACACAGTCTCCTGAGCTGGAATAACATCACTAAATTCTCCTATATGTGTCTTGTTTTTAAAGTTCTTCATGATATGGCTCCTCCCCCACTTGGTGAATTTATCAAACGAAACACGCAGAGTGGTAGACAAACTAGATCTGTGGAGAGAGGTGACTGTATCATCCCCTTTAGGAAAAGTTCCTTTAGGCAGTCTGCATTCTCAGTAAAAGCAGGACACCTCTGGAATGCTCTGCCTCTGCATATACGCACTAGCAGAACATATCCCTCTTTTAAACACGGCCTGAAGAACTGGCTTATTAGCAATCAGGTGTGTGAGCATGAATCGTGACTCCCTCCTCAATGATTGTGTGTACATAATGTGTGTACGTTTATTGCTTTTTATGATGTTTTTATGATTCTATGATGAGGCCTATTTATATATTTGATCATAACCTGTATGTTTATTGCTTTTTATGATGTTTTTGTTATAACCATTTCTTTCCTTTAGTGATGGCTTGTTATATCTGGCCACAGGGACTACGGTTGAAATTTAGCCTTAGCTAAGACTGACACATTTACCCCTGGGTTGATTGATGTGTATGGTCCCTGTTCAAATAAATAAATGAAAGAAATGAAAATGAATTGATTTTGAGAATTGTTGTAATTTTCTAACAGATGTTTTTTTGTCAAAGTCTAAATTTAAATTCTTTGGGTTTGAATTCAAAACAAGAAATCTAAATAATGTAAACTTGAGGTCTGTGAAAGTATTATTACCATCACTGCTATCACTATTTTCTGATATATGTCAGACCAAATGATTCCTGTATTAATCGAGAATATAATCAGCTGATTAATTGATAACATACAAAAATTGTTAGTTGCAGTCGGCGTGTTATTTTTCATACATTCCAAGCTCTGAGTTTTGTGTCCCATATCGTTTACATTGATCATCAGCCTACTCAAGCTCAACATGTACATCCCATATACTCGACTACAGAGTTAAACCGTGAGTGTAGACTTCCAACCTCGCTCGCTGGCATCGTCGACGAGCACAATCTCCACGAGCAAATGTCTGGGGGAGCGGTTGATGACACTGTGAACTGTCCGCAGCAAGGTGCTCCACGCCTCGTTGTGAAACACGATGACAATGCTGGTGTTTGGCAGCTCATCCGGGTACAGCTTGGTCTTACAGCTGATGGAGCAACAGTTAAAAACAAAATGAAATCAGTAAAGTAGAACTGAACAAAGCAAAGTCAAACCACAAGTATCGCTGAGCTCCAGGGAAGAGGAAAGTGAATAAAAAGCCCTGTCTATTTACGACTGCTCATGACAAATATCATATCTACTGTCTGAGTTTTGAGTCGCAGAGCAATTCCACTTTCTATGATTGTTTCATTTTAACAGTTTCTAGATGAAAAATAACATTGTGAAGCAAAAAGTTATTTTTAATCATTTACTCAGCCGTAGGCGTTACATTCTTGTCAGGTCCCCTTGTGGGGGTCCCGACCCTCAGGTTTGGAACCACTGTTTTAAAGATTGTTATAATTAAAATGAACTATAACTATCAGCCTATTTCATATTAGGTAAAAGAAACAAATCAAATCTAACATTTGTGGTCACATACTATCCTTTAATCACATAGAATCCCACACATTTGCCGCTTGTAGCTTCTTTGAATATGAATGTTTTGAAGACACATTTTTTTAGACTAAATAATTAATTAATTTACAAAATGAAAAATAATTTGTAGCAGCTAAACTAAACTAAACCATGACCAATGTAAAACCTGACCGTAATCATTTGTATCTTAATAATGCCTTAACCTAAAACATAGCTGGTCTAAATGTATTGGTCTAAGGCGGCAGTGCTGTTTCCAAACGGTAGTCACAGTGGTTCTCTATAGCCACAGCTCACTATATTAGATGAAAAGTGTCTGATAAGAGAGTGGTGCCCGCTGCTATCCAATGCTGCCGTTAGAGCGGAAACATTGTCGCACGAGATTCACTGACAAATATGTCCAAAGAAAGTAGAAAACGTAAAACCGGTGTTGACAGCTATGTCAGCACGCCCGCCAAAGCCAAAGACTGATAATGTGACAAACTTTCGACGGCGTCGTCGAGGATGAGGTTGAATAAAGAATGAGCTGCGTTACAGAAGTGGAGGAGGTGGACGGCCTGGGCAGGAGGAAGGGTGGGGGGAGGTGACGGAGGGTGAAAGAAGCCATTGGAGCAGATAGCATTGCTAGTTCAGTCCTGTCTATTCAAAGTGACAGCACTGACTGACACAACTAGGCCAGGAGGTTGCCTTCAAGACAAAATGTTATTGCCGTTCACAGGCAACGACCGGCAATTCTGCATGGCTCTGAATAATTTCACCACACAGCAGGATAAATTTTGCAAAGCTAAGCTATGTTCTGCAATAAAACTGCTGTAATATTTATATTGAGAGAAGGGTGTAGCCATAATGGACAGAAAAAGTGTTGCAATCAGCTGAATGTTCAGGTCTTCTTTTGCGCTATGCAGGCAACATAATCTGTATATTTGCATCGCCACATTGCCGAAAGTCTTAAGCGTTGGTGTTTTCTTAGTATAAGCAAGATTTGCATAAAAATCTGTGTAATGTAGGTGTGGAAAAAGACATTATTGTGGCCTATTTCTCATTGTGTATCTGACTGGCAGAGCCTTTGGCATCCACTTAATGAAAGTGCTGTGGAGAACTCGTGTTCAGTTGGAATATTTAAACATGAATCACTTGGATAATGTCTCCGCAAGAGGCGAAAACTGGTGCATATCAGCCGCCCGAGACAAACACACTCATGTTTCACACAAATTGCTCCTTGGATTTTCATTAAGTGCTCGAGTGGATCTTGAGTGACAGTAAACAAAACCTCACTCCCATTCTAATGTCAGGCCTAATGTACACATTGGAGCTATCTGATGGATTCTGCATTGAAACGGTGCCCATAATTAGAGATGTCTTTTCACATTAGATGAAGTTATTAAGACCAATAAAATCCAATGGACTCAACAAACTAAAAATTACTTTAATCATCTGAATAACATTGCTGACAGCATGTTATCTGCATCACTGTCTTCAACCCTGTTGAGACTCTTTTGACAAGAGAACAAATCCTTGCTGAGCCATCCAGCACATTTGTCTGAATACTGGAACAGTTTCTAGTGAACTTGGCACACAAGTCTGCATACATTAAGGAGCGAAATCCTTAGAAATAAAGACGAAACCAGCAGAAAGCATCAGCCGAAATGTCATCTTTTTGATACAGAAACCACAGCGCCTTGCAATCTGTGACTGGTATGAAAGGTACTAACGTTTGCAGGCAGCGGAGGAGCAGGGCGAGGACTATGTCATGCTGCTCTGTTGAGAAGCGGATGTATGGGTGTCGAGGTGTTAAAAGAGTCAGTGGTGTGATTCACAGCATGCATCTGGAAGACACCCAAGCTTACGCACCCATCCAACCTCACGTCTGGCAGACTCCTGTTGAGTGCGATCATGTCGCTGGCCATCAGATTGAACTGGTTGATCTTAAATAGCTCCTTCATTTTCTCCTGGTTGTCCTTGGGGATGTTTACTGCCTTGCCCATCTCCCCCGGACCCTCATGGCTCCGAGATATCACCGCTGTAACATAGCAGAGGCAAAACAAAAGAATGTCTGATGAGAAATCAACCCCCTTATTGTTGTATTCTCACTAAGGAGGTAGGAAGTAATGTCAAACGGCATTGCACAATACATCATTTTGTATACAGTCTATTCTTGATAAGGAACCATTGGAGAGATGAACTATGTTATAAAAGCGCACTAAATTACAAATGCTCCACATCTCTCTGAATGGGAGTACTGACTGACTTTGCTAAACCCAGTATGTTGGCTGTTCCAACCATTGGAGAAAGAAAACAGTAGTGATGGTTTTTCAAAAACTGCAAACATGATAAATATGGTGCAGTTTTGACTATAAATTATGCCTCAATAAGGGAAAATTATCCACATAGTGGCTATATCTCAGAAATGTACTTCTTTGATCATTCATATGAAAGTATAGGCTTCTGAGAAAATACATGTCTCTCTTATCTTTTTGTATTCTACATTGGTCTATGACAAAGGGAATGAACTCCAATTAATTCTGAGAGATCTCTGTTTTATTGAAAGCATTGTGCAGGGTTTATTACCCGACTCTTAAAGGAGAGTGCAGCAAAGCATGCTAGTTCTATATCTTTACACTCTGTAAAGTGTATTTTTCTATATTGGTAAAAAGCCAGCACACAGACTGAATTTTCAAGATCAATGTGCAAGAACCAAACTTGTGTGTTTTAAGATAAATTCATGTACTGGCAGCATGTACTGTATACAGGATGTACACATATAAAAAGGGTTGTCAAAATGTTGTACTCCCTTCAATAACACAGAGACAATGTGAGTGCCTTCTCACAAAAGGTTCCACACACATCAGTGTGGAAAAACACATTTAATACAGACTTCTGCTTCAGCTCCCACTTGCTGCTGTGGCTTGGGCTAACTGGCTATAAGGCACTGCACAATCTGTGAGCTATATATCATGTTTAATCTATTAGGAGGTCTTGAATTCTGAGATTTGGGAGAACGTAAAGCAAAATGATTTCTCGAGATACTACTATACTTCTTTGCTGTATGCTGCTACAGTCAGATGCCTGCAAAACATCAGCATTGCTGCTGCTGGACCGAAGCAGCTGCCTTCACCAATGATAAATAACCTCCTACAGATTTATGACTGTGCGCTCTTTAATAATCTCTCAGAGCAGAGGCAGTGATTTCCATGAAACCCCCTTTCACACAGTTCACATTAGCTGCACGGTCCCAGGTTAAGAGGATTCCCTACGACCCCTCGTGGAGATCTGCTGGATTGTTAACCTCGACTGATCTTACTCTTTTGTTTATGGTGCTGCTGACAATTTTCATTTGGATACAGGCTTAAATCTGATGCACAAAGCACAAGAGCTGGGCTGGATGATTGAACAAAGTGTCCATCAAACAGATGCTCAGCCTCTGCAATCCATCGGTCTATAGGTACGGATAAACATAGGATATGATTTTCCAAGAAAAATATTACTTCGTAAGCCATCAACACCAATCTGAGTCGCCTTTGCTTTGTTTGCCTTCACAACAACATAAACAACAAGACCTATAGACTATTTTAAAAGTGTAAAATTATATAGAAAGTATTTCAATCTGACTTCCATTGACAATGACTTGTAGGCCTGTGGCTGTGGTGCTCGTTCTGTGAACACAACATTAGAAAGATCAGAGGTTTATGTTATTTAATAGGAAGAGAAGTAAGGAGAATTCTGAGTACCTCTCAACATTGACTCATTTGATCATTTCAATTGATCTGTACTGACATATTTAAGTTTTTGCAGCCACTAAACTTAAGTGTAAACTATTCAGCATTAACAAAGTCTTGTCAAGTCTAAATTATTCGAGGTCTAACATGATCCGTATTACTCGCCTTTTACAAAGGATGTGTAAATGTATAACTGAATTATTTACAAACATTTCTGCATCCTCCTAATCTAAAGTGTAAACATTGTTACACATGAACTGCAGTTGTTCATTGCATAATTTATTAGTTATGTGCAAACCCTTTGGTAGACCCTTTAAAAAAGTAATTTTATAAAACCTGGCTTTGTTTTAGTGTAATTGATAAAAAAAAAAAAGATCACACAATATATTTAGCACTTCACTGCTGTTGCACTTTTAATGTAATTTCTAGCAATGCAAAAGTCAAATGTAACTGACTTGAGAAGTATAGAATAATAAGTATCACATTTAAGATGATTTTTGTAACAATAACAAAAAAAACTGCAGATTCTACTGGAGCTCTCCACAACAAATTGTCTTACATTTATATTGTTTACCTCTTTCACTCTTCATCTCCGCTAGCTGCATGGCTCTAGGGATTGTCCATCAACCGAGCATCCACCTCACTCAGGAAACGTTTCATCGATTGCCATGACATTTTGTACATGCATTCATTGTCCCCTGAGGATGAAGCCTCTTGACTTAAAAGGATCCTCTGACTTTTCCTCTTGCACCCCCATGATACCATCATGATGCAACTATTGCCATTATGTTGGCCATTATTCCCTCAGGATGAATAGTAGTAATGTTTCATCTAATGCCATCATGTGGTCAACATTTTTATTTTTATTTGATTTATGACTATCAGCCTCAGCAAGACTTTGTGTTTGAAGCTAATCATCATGCTACCACACTAAAAGTAGGGTGACCAGACGTCCTCTTTTTCCCGGACATGTCCTCTTTTCGAGACCTAAAAAATGCGTCTGGCAGGGTTTCCAAAAACGTCCGGGATTTTGCCTCGTTGGATATTTGTGTTTCTCTGGGTCTTTCACAAACTAGTTATTATGCCCTTACAAGTTTTGGAAATGGTATCTCCCTTACGACTTACGTTCCACCTTCTTGCGCGAGCTCTGACTGTAGAGAGAACTGTCATTGGTCGACCGATCTCAGTGTTGCCAGATGCACGATAATTATCCTCCAAATACGACCATTTTGAGCCTTTGGTACGATACTTCGCCATTTCCAATCTGGCAACACTGAGCACCGTGCCACCTCCACTAGTTGCATTGTTTACAACAGCACATGACATCTGCAGCCATGCCGAAACGTAAATGTAAGTTCACGGACGAACAAAAGAAAAAATACCCATGTTTTCGCCTCGGCCGTGATGCTTCGGAAGCTGAGTGCATGACATGCAGAGCAGTAGGGCTGTCAACGAATAATCGAAATTCGAATATATATTCGAATAGTTGTTAAAAACAGAATTTCGATTGTGCAAATTAATATTCGAATGTAAAAAAAAAAAAAAAAAAAAGTATTTCGGAGGATAATTATCGTGAATCTGGCAACCCCCGCCGCGGCCGCGATGAAGTGTCCTCTTTTTGTGTGTGTGTGTGTGTGTGTGTGTGTCGAGCCGTTCGGGGCAGAGTCTATGACCCGGAGCAGACGTGAAGCTGGTTGAGGCTTTCACGGGGTTTTGCTGTTGTTGTGGCGTAGGCTACGGTCCACAGTAGCCTGTTCTGTGTTCCCTTAATAAACACCCTGTAAGCCAGCTAACGTCTCGTAGCTTTCCTGACCCAGGGTCGCTACACTATGTAAGCTAGAGTTAGCTTACCATTCAACGACAAGCAACTTGAGGCCACATCTCCAGAATGTGCACCCAAGAGAATATGGCATAAAATGTGGAACTTCAGCGAAACAGGCCCGTCTGGATACGTATTTTGCGCCGTCCGCCACAAGTTCGTTGTCTGCGGCACGACAGGAGGCCTGCACGCAAACATTGATTTCGTTCGTATGCAAGGACATGAGGGCTTCAGGGAGTTCTGTGAAGCACTGGAACCGAGGTACCTTATCCCTGATCAGCACTCAGCATGTGTTTATTGTTGCCGTTCATTTAAACCGCTATGCGCGACCGACGGTGCGGTGCGGGGGGGAGAGAGTGTGAACACCTAAACTGAAGAATTTTGTATTTACACATATATTCGAATATGTTCGAATATATGTGTTTTTTTTAAAGGGAATATTCGAACGTCATTTTTTAGCAATTTTGACAGCCCTACAGAGCAGGCACTTACGTGTCAGTAGCAAATAAAGGTGGCAGCGATTTGGAAGCTCACGTGCACTCTGCAAAACACAAAACTGCAGCAAGAGGAGAGAGCTCATCGAGTAAAGTGACAGACTTTTTTGTGAGTAAAACAGACACTTCTGTTACGGCTGCAGTGGGTACCCTTGCTTTTCATACAATAAAGCATCACAGCAGCTACAGATCAATGGACTATAAAGTATTTATTATTTATAATTTTTTATTTGTTATCATTATTGCTTCAATATATGGACAAGACACATTAAAGAAGCACTGGACTAAATGCCACAAAAAAAGATTTGTTTTACATTTGCACTTTGCAATTTTGTTAAAGTTCAATAAACAGATGTTCATATAGTCATTGGTGTCATTTTTGCTATACAACATGTTTTCAAGCCTTTAACTTCTTTTCTTACTTTTTATTTTACAGTATATACAGCATTTTTTAAGCCAGTTATTTTTCTTGTAAAAGCTAATTGACTACTTCACTCCCTCATTGTGACTGTAAAACACTCAGATAAGTCAGATCGATTAAAAAGTCTTAAATAAAGTATAGAAATAGTCAAATACATCTGGTTTTCTTAGCAACACACATATCAGAGGAGCCTTAGGGAACAAACTCTCTGTGGTATTTTCAAGCCGGACACAATATCCTCCTGACACAGAGCATTCACTATAAAAGATGAGTGTGATCATCTGGGAAGAAAACAGTTGCTCTGTCTGTCCTCAGGTCAATCAATGTAATTCAATGTGCCTGCCTGCAGCTTTATTCCAAGCAATTACAGTGAAAAGGTTCCCCTCACGCTGGCAGGTAATGAGTCTTCTGAGAAATGATCGCTCACATTTCAGTGCTGAACAAAAATAAAGTGCCACAAGTCTCTCCGTCAAGCTGTCTATGATGTGATTAATTAGCTCGTAATTCTGACAAATTAGCAACGCGAGTGCAACTCTAGATGCTCCAAACAACATTTGCTACATATGGTACATGTTAGCCTTCTCGATACAATGTGTCATTATTGAAATGTCTTGTGAGAGGCTCAGCTGGATTCTTTGATCCCAGATTTCTCTTGTCAAGATGCACTTAAGACATGAATCTGAATGTAGATTGTTCTCTAGCGCTTTTTATTCTCATTTACTTTGCAGAAAAAGGTCTGTAGTGGTGCACAGTTTGAGGCTCCATCTCAAGCATCACTCTCTTTCCTTCAAACGGTACCTCACCTCTTTCCCTCTGCTGCTCTGCTCCACTTTCTTCCTGCGAGTCGGACCCAGCTGGCATTAGAATATATCAGAAAAGCTCCCGTTGAACACAAAACCACAGCAGGCCATGAACAAAATGCCCTGCAGAGTACGGCTCCGCTGTCCTGATGAGCAGTGATGCACCGATATATTCCCGATATCGGGCCGATAATGACCGATAATTAGCTGGATCAGATATCTGTGACAATGGGGTCAATCTATTAAATTCAACTGTATGTTTAACTACTTTGTTATATTGTGTAATTTGAATTACTGTGTGGTTTTGGAACAAATTATTGGTAAATTTAAAAAGTATACTCTTAAATTGTAATTTCTGTTCATTTTAGAGAGTTCTTACCAAGTTGCTGGTGAATTATAATTTTTAACAATAGATAACGATTCAGTAAATTTCATCATTTGTTATGTTTTATAAAGATGTTGCCTTACACATACAATAATGATCTCAGACACTTCTACACAGTTAGGCATACAACTCAATAATTAAACACTTGGATTGAATCCTTATATCTGCCAATATCTGCCCAAAGCCCAGGTACCAGTATCAGGAATGAATAAGTCAAGTCGGTGCCTCCCTGCCGATGTGCACTTTAGTTATAACTGCAACATACTGTCTTTGTACACAACTCCCAGTGAGGTGATGCTCACATAAAGATTAGAGATTCAAGGTTAGGATCAGAAGATTTGTATGACTTGCAAGTGTAATAACTGAAAAAGTATGAGTGCCCGGAGGGGAGGAAAGTCAAAAGAATAATTTACAGTTAAAATGCTATTTTTGTCTAAAAAGACTAAAGTAGCATTCTGCAAAACACCCTTTGGGTGTCTTCTCACTCCAGCACTGTGAGCTTTTGCACATTAATAACATTTAATTGCAATAAAAAAAATACTCTAAAGGATTTATTTGAAAGATTGTTTGTTTTGACTGTTCTCAATGAATGAACACAAGTTATATACTGTATATACACAGATACACACACACACACACACACACACACACACACACACACACACACACACACACACACACATACAGTATATGCTTGCTTTGCCATGTAGACAGCTGTTGCTGGAATAGCAATTTTTCTTGCACAATATTCCTCTGTTGAATTTTCAACGAAGAGATGTGTACACACATCTGTATTTGCAGAAACGCTAATGGTAAGGACGTCTCTCTGGCATGACCTGTGATTGACCTAAGTCTCCCATCACCGGTTAGATTCTCTAAAGCCTGAAAACAGAGCCAAGAGGAGGTGCAGAAGGCTAGTTCTCTCAGACCACTTGAATTACAATATGGTGATTATGGAATTTTTGCCCAATGATGATAAAAAATATACAGCCAACACTAGCTTTAATGCTCACTGTAGCTGTCTCCGGGTAGATCTCCACAAATGTGCATGATTCAAACATGCACATTTGAAGTGGGAAAAAAAAATGCAAAAAAGACTGAAGAAAGATTGTATAAATTCCTACTAAATTTAGTAAATAATGGAAATCAAAATCAAAGGACAAACTAGAAAGTATAGTGGCTGAATTTCTCTAAAGCTGTGTCTATACTAAAAGATCAACTCCACTGATAACTTCTGTATTTTAGGTTTTGTTGCTCTGGAGAGAGAGCATCTTTAAGTGTGAGAAAATAACAATGGTGACGCATCTCAGATTGGGATTGAGAAAAGAAACAGAAATCTTATGTATGAACTGTCGGCGTGGAGTATTCTTTTCTTTAATTTGTGTCCCCCAAGTCCTCCCGTTGTATGGAAGGGCAGCGCTAAATTAGCTGCAATGTGGTGCAAAAGAACGGAGGACTTCACATAAACATGCTGCTGACAAGAACCTGCGGTGACATGGGTCTATGCAGCATTCTTTCCTTTACATATTATTATATTACTTTACCTTAGTTTGTCAAACAAACCTAAAACCTTACATAAACATAATGGGCTGGTCATAAAGTTAATTGTCAAACTGAAAAACACTGATGTGAGGTCAGGAGTGCATGCACTAAACAGGAACTCATGGCAGACATTCTTGAAAAGGTCATTATCAACCTGGTAATGGCCAGTGTGGGATCGTTGCCCCCCCTCGTCTAAAATGGATGCAATGGAGTAAAAACTGACTGGAAACCATCACGTCACACTATAGGCTTGTGCTAGTCCTATAACAGTAAGTCAATGTTTAGCCTCTTGTAGCTCATCATATTGGTTTTAACAGAACCATATATACTTTATGGTTCAGTCAGAGGCACCATAAGCAACAAATTAGCAGAAGTTCCCAGCAAGAAAGCTAAAGTTAAGTTAAAAGAAAAGGTAAGTTACTGACTACAGATACATTCCTCAGGAGTTGGTAGAGAACAAAAAATAAAGAGTAAATGATAAACGAACATTAGTCAGGTGGCCTGAAAAAAATATTTAAATGAAAGCTGACTACAACCAGCTATGCATGTGTAGATAGGAAACTGTTTTGCAAACAGGTTAGCCAATACTTTTACCTTGTTTAAAAACAAATCTCCCTAGTGTAATGTAATAATGCACCATAAGGAGTCCATTCTCTTTGACTAAACAACCATTACATGGTGCTATATAGTACTGGGAGCACTTGTCTCTCAACATGGCGATGGCTGAGCCGGGGACTCGCAGCTAACAGTGCTAAAGTCTCATCACTCCACTCTTTTTCTTCGCAAATTTCCATATTTATGCTATTACATAAGCAAAGTAACTCCAATGTAACATGATACTTTGCTATGGTAATCAGTCTCAGTAGCTGGCAGCTGTGCCTCATTCTAACCTTAAAAGCAGCTTAGCGAGCCTCTTAGAAACCTGCTTACTGCAGGGCATGTGAGGAAATGAACTCCGCTAAATAGTTACTGTGCTTTAGGTTGAGCTCAGAAACGTACACAAACTAACGCACACACAGAGATTGTTTCGAGGTTACAGTGCGTTACAGTGCATACTAAAGGTAAATTAACTGGATATTTATCAGTCCCACTAGACATATAGATTAATTATATCACAAGACAATTATACCAGAGCATTTTCATTTTTTTTACATAAACAACCACAAATCATGTATTTGTGACATTATTGTCGACAATTAAAAATGACATATTTTTCAGATCTTTCATGTTTTTCTGACCTTTCAGGCAAAGTTATCACCTCAATGAACTTCATCATGTTAATAGGATTTGCAAATGTTGATGAATATTATGAAGTTAAACATCCTGGTTAAATTAAAAATGTTTTAAGTCTACAGCAGCTTATTATCCACAAAAGTCTGTTTCTACAAGATTTACTCTGCTAAATTGCAGAGTAAAGATCAAAATAAGAGAATTATTTTCTGCAAGATCTAAAAGCACTTTTCTTAAGATGCTTCAAACTGTGAGTGTTCCCTGATTAACCTGATTATTTTGTGATATGAGTCTTCTAATCTATTGCATGTCATTCTAAATAAACACTAATGTAGTTGAGATTGTCTGAAGAAATCTTAAAAGGTATTATATTTGATTTAATTTGAGAAATTACTCCAAAAACCTTATTACATATTAAAAAATCTATCATTACTCAAAGCCGTTTTGGACCAACTCCCTTCAATAAATCACAATTGAAACTCAATCTTTCAGCCTAAACATGAATTAACATTTAAACCCAAGACATCTTCAAATCCACTCACTGTGAACCCCTTTCTTTTCCGTATCACTCTTTTTATAAAGAGAAACAGAATACTCACCTCGCAGGGCCGGGAGCAGCGAGCGGTCTTTCCTATCGTCACATTTGTTACACTCGCTGAAGTAGAGCAGCAAGAACACATCCACCAGCACCCACACTAAAGAGGTGGTCAACACCACCTTACAGTAGGCAAACCGGCGCATCACCTCCCCGGGACGTCAGCCAGGAAAGGGAGGGTCACAGCGAGTGCTCAGGAGCGCTCAGCCTGCTGATGAGGCGTTTGAACTCTGGAGACCGGCTGAGGAAACAGGGAGGAGACAGAGCAGGTGTGACCAAGAGGCGTCATCCTAAAAGGAGAGAGAAAATACTGAATCAGAAGGTGGATTACTAAATCTAATGACGACGGGAAACGTGATCATTACTTTAGTCTTCCTGCTGTCATTCGGGGACGAAAGTTAATCGTGCAGCACAGCACACAGTCTTTAAAGCCACTGTATTTAGCCCCTAATTGTATTATGAGCAGCTACTATACAGCTGCCCAGGTAGCAGTTTGGGGACCTTGTGAATCACCTAGACAAGCACATTGTGCGCATTATGCATACTACAAAAAAATAACCATTAGGATAGTAAACAATGTGGGATATTGCAAACACACTTGACAGTCACACACTTTGAAGTCCATAGCTCTCGTAGAATTTAAGACTTCACAAATTAAATACAAACTAAGAAATAATTACATACGACATACAAAACATTTTCTCAGACAGAAACCGTGGGGAAAAATGTTATGAAAAAAAAGATGGTGTCCTTACCACTCGGAAGAGCATCACATCAAGAGTTTTTTCTGTTTATTGTGATTCTTTATGTGATGAATATGAAGTTAATTATTTATTAACGTTAATAAAGTTGTAGAAACTGGTATACCAAGTGTTTATTTCTGCCCACTCCTTTTCAGACATATATTTAAGTATGTGCACTACATGTATACTGTTTTTAAATTTTAATGGTTGTTCTTGTTTTGTTTTCTTATTATTGTTTTTACAGGTTCTAAATCTACCAAATCTAATATTGGACCATACTGGCCCAGATGATTATGTAAAGCTCTAAAATACCTGTATGTTTATATAATAATAATAATGCCAACTTAAGTTTGTAAAGGTTGGTACCCCAGAAGACGGTGACCGACAGGAGTGAGGACCACCTCAGACTTTATTTCTCCTTTTTTTATTTAATAGAGTTTGCTATGTGCTACTTTGCTATTTTCTTTATTTTATAGGGGGGTTACGCGTGTCATTGCCTTTGGCACACATACTGTACCTTAAGGGTGATGGTACATTGGAGGTAATACCAACTTCCTATAATGGACTGTCCCCATTTTTCCATTTTTCCATTTCAAAGGATGTGAATGCTCATTTCCCCTTTACAGACTTCTCCCACTTCATCAGTAGTGCTGCTCAGACCATCTGGGAAGCTTTCACACCAGAGGTAATTTGTGGAGGTTAGATATCTCATTGGCATGGAATGTATGCCTCACAATATTTCTGATGAAAAAAACATAATTTTCTGTCAAATGGGATTTCTACTTGACTGAAATTATAGGTTTTTGTTGACTGAAAGGCATATGAAAGTATAATCAGAATGGAAGTGGGATGATGGGGAAAAAATGCTCAGCCATAGAAAATCAAAACACAAAAATACCCTTTGCCTTTTATGTATTCAGAAATATATCCGCTACAATATATATCACACAGTGTAGTACATCCTAGTTTATCCTACATATACTTGTGCATACCTGAGTGTGCATTTAACTGCAAATGCATGTATGTAAAACAACTTGCCCCACCTTTGACTTGTCCGACTTATGAAAAATGCCTGCAGCATCCCCTGTGGGGAATCTGACAGTTTCCCTTATCTTTCACTTGCAGCATGGTAATGAGTGTGCACTCCACACACACACACACACACACACACACACACACACACACACACACACACACACACACAGTCCTCTCCACTCCCTGTCTAAATGTCCATCACAGGGTCCGACACCGCTGCCCTGGGCTAACTCTTATCTCATTCAAAAACAAGGCAGCCTCCGTCAGCTGCATCAAGAGCTTCAGACTCACAGATCACAGAGCGGCAGATGATTTCCGATTCACACAACTTTCACTGGCATCTAACCAGAAAAGAGGTACATCATCTAGACTTCAAGATAATGAGTCTAACCAGGACAAAAGTCTCATTAAAGTAGCATATCACCTCAGCTCACATCGTAGACAGATCAATGATAATGAAGTCCTATGATGTCTATTTGCATCTCTAACCATCTGCTTTGGTGCATCAGTGGCAGTGACATGTTTGGGTTTGGTACCACCAACCGCGCTGCCGGCAGCTTGCTGGAGTCACGTCCGAAGTCTGAGTCAATTAGTCTAACCATCTGCACAGCGGAATATTTCTTCACTGCTCTGCCTGGCGCTAAAAACAGGTCCCTTCAGTCTTTACACTCCACTTTTTCCAGTATTGTCAAGACAAGTGTCAATCACCAGCAGGCATTAGTAATTGCTGCATGGTGTCACAGTTAATTGTCCTTTTAGCAACTCCCTTTGTTGTGAAATGTCGGGTGCAGTGAGTGCTATGAGCCAAACGTAGTATTCCTCATTTATTCAATAGCATATTACTGTATGCAATTGCCAGATTGTTAACTCATTGCTGTCCACAGCAAAACAACTGGACTTGATGTTGAACCAGTAATGTGAGCAGCAAAAATATATGGTGACAAAGCCAAAATAAAAGTGAACAGATCTGAGAGCTGCAACATGAGTGAGAAGTTGTCAGAAAATAAAGACTGCTTCATTGACTTCATGTCTATGATTGGTGTGTTTGAGCATGATTAGTAATTATAATAGTGTGTTTATTCTGATGATGTACACAGCACTAATATGAGTCTTCACTGTTACACTCTCTATCTGCGGTCCCTCATCTATTATCAACTCCTGGTTCCATCTGATGGGAAGAAGCGAACCAATTACCAGCCTCAGCCTCCCACTTCATCCCCAGTTGCTACAAAAGAAGCCACAATGCTTCATGTGACAATGACAGCTTCCTGTTGGTCAATGTAGCAGCTATATGCGCAAGGTCTCTCAGCTTGCTTATGGGCAACAAGCATGTGTGTGTGTGTGTGTGTGTGTGTGTGTGTGACCAAGGCAAGACAGTTTTCTAACATGGACATTTTAGGGATTGACTGCGATATTAGTGCCTTGCCCATGGGCACTTCAGAAAGAACATTGATGTGCTCAGAGCTGTCTGGGCCGGGGTTCAAACCTGTCTCTGTTGTGATGAGCAGAAAGAGTTGTGCAGAACAAATTGTGTCTCTGCCATTAAGAGTTGGAAAGCATCGGAAGTTGGCACTGAATGTCGTGTTGACCAAACAAAGATTGCACTTTGGCATATTTTAGTACAAAGAAAATGAATTTGCTCCCTTGCCCTTGCAGGCGTCATATTAGCATTGGCACCAGTAATTTAAAAAATGCCAATCTATACAGAGCCATATACCAGGAACAGGAGGTGATTATAGAGCTGATCCCAATAAGCCCATTAGGCCAGTGACTGCAGCTAAAACACAAAACGATTGCCACTTTTAAAAGGTGTGATACACAGTCGGCTGTGTACTGAACACAGAGACTCATTCATGTGCATGTAGATTAGATATCGATTATACTATTAAGTGTGCGACGTGACAAGAGATGGAAGCAAACATTGTACTAAAAGCAGTGAGGAGCCGATGAACACTCGTCCTCGTCGACACAGATATTATGGTTCCCTTGAATGGAACATAAAAGCATTCATTCAATACTGACACGTTGTGTAAAGCAGTTAAACAGCGGCATGATTTTCCTTATGGAAGGTGTGCAAGCGACAGAAGATGAGGATACTCTCTGCTTACCTAAATTATGGATGGAGTGAACCAGTGACCTGTTCCAGCTTCCTCTCGGGCAACGTGTTGAACGCATGCATGACCCGATATACCGTACAATCAGTGGCCGAATCAAACTGGGCGAATAGCTCCTGCACACGCACGACGTCTCGCAGCGACACCTAAGTTGCAGTCCATCTCAGTACAGAGTAGTCCTCAATGCAGTGTGATGCTGTCCGTCCAGCAAAGCCTGCCGTGGTACCTGTTTGGACTCCTTGATAGGATGCGCCCCCAGTTGAGCCGCAGTAAACCGGCGAACGCGACCAGTCTCCATCAATTTCCCCCCGATTCGTTTTTTATTGACGCAGAAGCAATGTAAAGTAAGTGCACGCACCTGTTCTCCGGCTGAGTATTTTAACGGCAGGAGGACAGGCGAGATAATATTCTGCACAATCTAACCTCAGCTCAGACCGACCTTCAAAATGTCTCGTTTCTCCTCTCTGATTGGCTGAACGCGACGTCGCTCATGAAATCCTCTCGCGGTGGACCATCACGGGCGGCGCGTAAACGTAGGCGCGTGCACCGACTATCGCAGCATGCAGAAAGCAGTTATTAGTGCTTCGATTTTTGTGTAAAACATACAAAATAACATGTTTTTTTATTTCATTTGAAATGTTGAATGTATTTCTGTTTAGAAGGGGAAGGTAACCTAACTGTATTGTACTCCTGTTTCAGGTATATGTTGCTTTTCAGCTTAGGTCAACTATAATATCTTATTCTGACCCAAAGTAAAGGGTTCTGTATTAACACTGTTAGCTAGAATATTGAATGTTCATATTTGTTAAATTACATTATGTATTTAGTTTGAGTTTCTAGTTTCACCTGATACATAGAAATCTGCAGGAGTCTTAATTTTGATGTTTGTTTTCACATTGTTGTTTTCACGAGAATAGGGAGGCAGTAGGTTGCAATATACTGGAAAGTAATTTACACTGCTTCAGTATTTAAATTAACACTTAAAATCAACACCATCAATTGCATAGGCCTTGGTGTGTGACCAATTAATGTTACACGATTGACACTGTTGTCTACATAGCAGCTATTTTAAGGCAGGCCTTTGCAGAATCATGTTGAACAATGCTGCCATCTGCTGCTGTTGATGAGAGACATCCAGGGTTGGGTTGGCCTCTGGGCAAGTAGCCTATCTAACCCTTTAGCATTTAATTAACATTCAGCAGCACTCTGTTGTACTGTCAATTAAGTAAATTACCTTTTTTTATTTTAAAGCTTTTACTGACATTAAATTGAAATCAACTATAATTCAACAGCTGTCTAATATACTGTGGTCCATCCATCCACTGTAAGATAAAGATGACTAATGTCCATGATTGCAGATAAACCAACCATTCAAAGCATCCACTAGATGTCCTAGTTCCTCTTTGGTCCAGAGAGGAAGTAACGCGTCATGCTTTTGTGCAGCTGAGCAATTGGAGTTTATGTCTATTTATAATACGTTAACCACCAATATCTAAAGTCTCTAACCTATCATTGTCGTTGGTTAGCTTTTATTGTACTGGTTCAGTATGGAAGACGGTAGTTTAGCACCTTTAGCACCTTTAGTTGACTGGTAGGAAAAGCACAGGTGTAAATTATAAAAGGATTAATGGCTGCATTCTATTTAGCTGCTTCAGTTTCAGGGTCCTGACTCACCGTCACAATGGAAGGAACTGTGTGTGTGTGTGTGTGTGTGTGTGTGTGTGTGTGTGTGTGTGTGTGTGTGTGTGTGTGTGTGTGTGTGTGTGTGTGTGTGTGTGTGTGTTTCTTAGATAGATAGATAGATAGATAGATAGATAGATAGATAGATAGATAGATATATAGATAGATAGATAGATAGATAGATAGATAGATAGATAGATAGATAGATAGATAAAACATTGTATTTGTATAGCGCTTTAAAAGGTTCCCAGTGCACTTTACATGGTATAGACAGACATTAGAGGCAACAATACAACAAGAAAGATGTCAATAGTGAAAAATAAAAAACTGGTAGTACAGGTTAAAAGCAGGTTTAAAAATGAATTAGTGTATATATAGATAGATAGATAGATAGATAGATAGATAGATAGATAGATAGATATATGATGTATTGCAGGCCGCTTATTGTATAACACACTGGTACTCAATGTACATACAGGCTCAGGGGCGGTTTTGGGCACGGGCGACCCGGGCAGCCGGGGCGGCACTTTTTCATGACGGCACGACCACTTAAAAAAAAAAATATATATATATATATATATATATATATATATCATCTGGGCCGCGAAGCGGTTTTCCATTATCTATCATATCACTGTGTGGGGAATTGGCAAATTGGCGCCCCCTGCAGCTGCAGGCGCCCCTGCTTGCTAAGAAGGTGCCGTCTACTAGTGATGTGTCGGTCGCGAACGAAACGGCTCTGAGAGCTCTTTGACTTGAACCACGGGGCTGGCTTTTTTTCTCTCTCTCTCTCTCGCTCGCTCGCTCGCTCTCTCAAGCCGCATTTGATTGGTCAATATGTGTGGCGTCGTCTCTGTGCCTGTGCTGAGCAGAGGGGCGGGAGTTACGTCACGAGACTGTGCATTGTAGCAGCTTCAGTCCCCTCAGAGAGAATGTTCTCAAACAGGGCAGATCATTACAGAGAAGAAACAGGATCAGCCCTCACAGCTGAGGCACTTGGTCTTTCTCAATGTAAATCTTCACTGAAGGACAAAACTCTGGATGCTGATTTTTTTGTTTTTGTTTTACACATTTAAATTTATATTTTGTTGTGTGATTCTGTAAGCTTCTGTATGTTGTTTTACTTTAAATCTGTTAAGTATTAAAAAGCTAAAAGTAAAAAATAGTTAAAAGTTAGTTAAGTTCATTTGTAAATAGTTAAACGTTTGTTTTTGCACTTTCTAATTTTTTTTAATAATAATAATAAAAGTGTATTTATATAATAAACATTTGATATAGTGCATGTTTTTTTTTACATTAGTAATTCATATTGCGCATAATTTTACATTATTGTTGGTAATAAATTGATTTAAGCACCAAAAAATCAGAAGAGCCATTTGGGAGCCGAAAGAGCCGTCTCTTTTTAGTGAGCCGAGCCAAAAGAGCCGGTTCCCTAAAAAGAGCCGGGATTCCCATCACTACCGTCTACAGATCATGTGTGAGAAGGGGGAAGGGGAGGGGGCGCGGCGGAATAGTTCACCTCTGTCTCCCAAATGGAACGGACAAGGGGGGGAACAGGGGGATCCACTGTAGGCTATAGAGCAATACTCTAATGCAATCAGTGGGCTTAAGTCAGTTATGTTGTAATTTATACTGTGTTGTGCAGAATTGCGCTCGGAGGGGGTCTCGCCCGGGGCGTAATTACATGTAGAACCGCCACTGTACAGGCTACATTCATATACACACGTAGTAGGCTGTACAAACACACAAACATACTTAACAGCACACAAACAGAACATAGTGTACTTCATTACTTGGTGGACCCTCGTGACACGTGTGCAGTCTGGTCAGATGGCGGCGCTCTTGCTGTGTCGTAGTGCCACTTGTTGTAGCCTCCAGTCTGTCTATTAAACCGGGGGCTGGTGGATTCATTCTGCTCTGAAACTGGCTGCAGACCACATGACATCTTCATTAATGCGATGCCAAAGCAGCTGGTCCAACTCCACAAGAGCGCTGTCTGATTCGACGGAACTTCTTCATCCCAGCGGCTCGTCATCATCGTCTTCACTTTCCACTTGATGACACACCTCGCAGGGATTGTTCCAAGCGCGTCTCTCCATCTCTGCCTCTCAAATCTTTCGCACTGAAAGTTTGCTTTTAAAATAAAATAGAAAATAAAAAAAGTGGAAATGAACAGCACCGGCTTCAACCAAACGGAGGGCGGACTGCTCAACAAGACCGAGGAGTTTTTCTGCTGCAACTTTTCCTCCGTGGTGACGGATAACGGCTTCGTGGCCGCCGCTCCGGGAGACGAGAGGAGCCTCTTCGTCACCAGGGTGGTCCAGATCGCCGTCATGTGCGTGTTGTCCCTCACGGTGGTGTTTGGCATCTTCTTCTTGGGCTGCAACCTTCTCATAAAGTCAGAGGGAATGATCAACTTTTTAGTAACGGACAGGAGACCGTCTAAAGAAGCGGAGGCAGTTATTGTTGGAGCCTACTGACTGACGAGGATCTTTAATGATTTGAATCAGCTCTGAAGTCTGGTGACAGATGGGAGACGATGATAAACTGCCTAAACAAGCCCAAGTTTTCATGTTGGTATAGAAATACCTCATCGGGAGCCAATGGCTGATGCGGCTCACAGGGTTTCACCTTGTGGCGTTTTCTTGCCAGCAAAGACTCATTCACCACCAATTACAATAGTGCGTTTAAGCCTCTTTTATTATAAAGTATTCGATCAAGCACTGTTGTACTTTCAGTAGTTGGAGCACCGTTTGTCAAGCAGCATCCTTTGTCATAAAGTGGCAAAGTCTCCGTATTTGCTGTTTAAAAATACACTCTCATATTGCTAATGCAATGGAGAAATTAATGTTTAAACATGTACTGTATGTTGTATGTGTTTTTGCATACAATTTGCAATGTATTAATCGGTGTATTTCTCTGTATTTCCTGCTGAAGACTGTGTGAGTGTTTGCGTGGGTGGTGAAGAAAAGCTCAGCATGCCATGTATCCTGTTAATTGGAGTAAATTCGTTCTGTAATTAAAGTTTTCCTCTTAATTAAAGTCTATTTTCCTTCCATGAATATTGCCCTCGCAGCGCCCTCTGCCAAAGTGATTTAGATTGCAGAAAGAGCTATTTGATGCTGATACGTTCAAGAACCATGCTGCTGAGACCGAATATGGTGTTAGTGCTATTAAACCCAACAGGAAAGTGGGTGTCTTATGAGCATCTATTTATTCAAATGACACGAAGAGTGTTTTCTCGGGCATACATGTGAGGAGCAGTAATTTTTAAGAAGAAATGGCTTCCCATAAAACAGTTTTCCTCTCAGTTTTTTTTTGCATAAATAGTCACAATCTAAATGTGAATTTAATGATTGTATCTATATTTGCAAAAGGTAGGCCAAAAATCAAATTATTCCTAATACGTGAGGTATTTTCTGGACGGGTCAGATTCTGATCAATGCAGACTTTTACATCCCCCCTCCTTCCTCTCAGAGCATCTGTTGTGCTCTGCTCCCAGCTCACCTGGATGCCACTCTCCCCAGGGTGAAACCGGCAGCTTTAGAAATGACTTGTCTTGTCAACCCGGGGAAGATGAAGCCACCGGGCAATATGCTGCTGTCTGATTGCCCACCTGCTCCACATGCAAAGTTAAATAGTTTGAATCTATTTCTTAAAAAAAATTAAAAAATCATTCACTGTAGTTTCTCCATCCTTGTTGTGTTTTGCTTGTCAAGACCTGTTTCTGTCTGATGAGGGATGGATGGCTGCAGCTTGTCAAGTAACACTAACCACACACTTAGAAGTTCTCATGCTGTAGTCAAAGAAATCAATACAATCACAAAAAGTATTGATAAAGTGTTTGTGAATTTAGAAAGGATGTAATCTCTGGAAGAAGGCCAATGCTAAAATATGAGGAGGTAAAAGATATAAATGTATCCATCGCAAGCAAATGAGTAATAATTTGAATATTTGCAGGTTTCTTTAGAGGTGTGCAAAATGTTTTTTTCTTGAGGCCGTATAGTATATAGATTTGCGACACAGTAAGATTATATGCAACACCACCAACATCACTGTTTTTTAAAATGACCACACTTGAATCACCTCTCTGGCTCAGATTCCTCTAAAACGTTATATCACTCAATATGACAAACACAGCACAGTATTTATTACTGTACTGGATTGTATTATATTTTGCAGATGTTTTTTTTCATGTCCTTCACATTCAGCCAGGACTTTATAAACTGCTATTATAAAATTATCTTTATCCCCTTATTTGTCCCCTTTAACTAACCTCCAAGAAGAAAAAGGCTGCAATGACGCATGATATATTACTCATATATCAAACTCTCACCTCGACCTAAACTAGCAGATACATTTAGTTTATGTATGATAAACTCATAACTGTAAAATTTGTTTGTTTTTTTACCTCAGAAAGGATTCTGCACATTGAGAAGATTAGATTAACATTATCTCAAATTAAGATTTGTATCATGAAAAAATAAGTAATAAAACCGAATCTAATATGAATCAGACCAACAATCATTAATTACATAAATGATTGCTGAGTAGAAGAGGAACAACTTTAACACAATGTAAAATTAATGATTCTCTCTACGTCACACCATGTGTTTCTCTCTGCTGTGTGTGATTGCTTTCATTAGAGAGAGCTGGGAATAGCTCTCAGGAAAATGTAGCGGCAGCAGCAACAATCTTCTATGTGCAGATGAACCATTGTTAGTTCCTCCTGCGGTGTCACATACACATGTATTCAGACTGGATTCTGATTGATATCAGAGAGCCTGTAAGAAGTGGATGTAAAGTTGGAGATTAAAGCAAACACATTTCTGTCTGAATTGTCCATGGAGTCAGTTTCTTGATGGATAGTTGATACTGCCAACTCAAACATTGCACACACTTGTCTCACACCAATACTCAGAGAGATTTAAGAGATTTTTGCAGCAAATAGTCATCTATGCCCCTGGCACTCTTGCTGTCAACAAAATGACAGTCCTCTACAGGGCTTATGGGAAACACCTCAGATATTTAGGAACGGGCCAGGAGTTCAGGTAATAAAAAAATCATGGTTCAATTCAAAATGTTTGCCTGGTTTTACAGTGTGTACTCACATTTCTTCCCTAGGCATACATTGTTGTGAGTTGAACAAGAAAAACGGAACAATCACTGTTTTCATCGTGTACCTGCAGCCAAGTTATAGAAATCTATATCAAAGATAGCGTCAACGTATCCAACGTCTACTGTATGTGAGCTGTGTCCAACTGTCACAGCATCTGCAGGGTGTTGATTGTGAGCTAAAAGAGGCTTCAGTTCCGGGCTGGCTCTGGTGTGATTGGCTGTCCAGTCGAGGTCCAGTCGATGAACTGGATGGTGACTAAAAGCTCCAAATAGCAGCGAGGCAGACACACAATCATCTCCCCAGTTTACTCCTACTTTCCCACAGCTCCTCATCCATCCTTCCCCTGCTATGTTCTTATGTTACTTCTGCTATTGTGTGGTGGGAGATACACTCTTATTGTGGTATATTGTTTATGTCTGTATATTGTCTGTTTATTGTTTGTTTATGTTCATGGTATATTGTAAATTGTGATTAGTTTATATTATGTTTTCCTCCATTGTATCTCTTTTCATGAAAATAATATTTGATGCACACCACATTGATTTTCTACTGTGGTTCCTTAAAAGCCATTCTGGCCTTAGTTAGATCTTTGACCCCAGTGGGAACTACACTTTTAAACGATACTCGATCGTTTTTTTTCTTCTATTGACCACAGGCTGTGAAATGCTGACATTTCCATCAGCAGCAATGCCTATTCAGTCTGAACCAAGCTGTTGCCGACATCATGTGGCATCGAGGTTCTGAGACGGCGGCAGTAATTGTGGAAGTCAAGCTGTGATAAATCCATGCAGACTGGTTTTGAAGAATGATTCCATTAGTTTGACATGTTTGATTCCAGTTATGGGATGAGTCATGGCTCTGTTGTACCGTTGATTGTTTCACATTCAAACATCACAGAGATTTAACATCTGACCAATCCTGCCACTAACACTTTACTGTAATCCAGTGTGTGTGTGTGTGTGTGTGTGTGTGTGTGTGTGTGTGTGTGTGTGTGTGTGTGTGTGTGTGTGTGTTCAGATTAGTTCAATTAAACCCACAGCCCAACCCCAAACCACGATCAAATCATCAAGTATTATAGTAGCACATTTGTATAAAGGTAAAGATAAAGGTCTCCAATTGTCTGGTATCGCGAGACTACTAGAAATCTATAGGAGCCAGTTGCATTAGCTTGTCATTGGTTCAAACTTAGCCTCCTGATAACATGAGTGTTTACGAAGTTGAGGTTTACGCTGTACCACACAAACAAGGTCTGACATTGATATTAGTTCTGACTCAAGATTTAAACCCAGTAGCTGCCAGGTTTAACTGTTTCGTACTGAACCAGTTAACTTGCTAATATACGACTCATTCAGAGTGATGAGTAAAAGAGATAATATGGAAAATGGTTAACATATGTGACCCTGCATTTGTAAAGGGGAAAATTAAATTACACTTAATTATTTTTTTACAAAATGTTATTTCAATAACATAGTAACATCACAAACACATTTACTATCTGGAAATCAAGGTTCACGGTTTTTATTTGGCCATTTGTGCCAAGACCAACAGTCCAGACTCATTGGAATTTTTTCCGCAGGGCTCTCCGAGTCAATAGTTGTGGAAGAAATAAAAATAATAAGAAAACACACTATACAGGAAAGAGACCAAATATAAGATATAAAATATAAAATATGAGAACATTATACAAAATATGAAATATGAAAACACTGTACATGTGCAAATGTGGTCGTATATACAAGGATACAGTTTTTTTTGTTTTTTTATTACAGTGATAAATAAATAAGTTAGTCCTGAGTGCTGTTCCTATTCACAGTTTTGTTTTGCTATCAGTCTGACTGTGGCAGGGAAGAAGCTGTTGAAGAAACGTGTTCTATGGGTGATGATACTGTCCGCTCTGCTGTGTCTCAGGTTGTACGTGCAGTGTTTGTGTCTGAGCAGAGAGTGAGCTGGGTGGAGTGAGTCTCTGATGATTCCCTCTGCTCTTTTCCTACAGCGCTGCACATACATGGAGTCCATGGAGAGAAGTTTTGTCCCTGTGATCCTCTCTGCAGTCTTTATGACTCTTTTCAGAGCCTTCCTCTCTGCCTGTGTGGTGTACCCATACCAGACAGTGATGCCTGCAGTGAGGATGCTCTCTCAATGAAGGCCGGCTCCATCATCGGCTGCAAGCAGGAGTTTCTGGAGGTGGTGTAGAGGGGGACACTGAAGAAATTATTGTCCATATTGGACAACCCGGTCCACCCTCTCCACCACCTACTGCAGGGACAGTGGAGCACTTTCTCCAAGAGATTCATCAGGCTCCGCTGTCACAAGGACCGCTAAAGGAGAACATTCCTGCCTACGGCATTAAGACTTTATAATAAGTCACCGCTTGCCAGATCCTCTGACTGTTTACCTGCACTTCACACTTCATATATTTACATACATAATTTGCATTTTTGCACTCCCCTATTGTTTGTTTATTGTTTGTTTTATTAATACTGTTTTTTTCTTTCACCCCAGCTATTTTATTTTATTTTATTTATTATTATTATTATTGTTATTATTATTGTATATATCTTTCATCCCTGTTGTTTTTATATCTTATTTGTGTCTGTAAATTGCTGCTACGTTGACACCAAATTTCCTCTCTGGGATTAATGAAGTATATATTCATTCATTCAAATGTCTTACATTGTAATCTCTAGTTTGAAACTACCAGCACAAGTAGTACACAACCTTAGTAATGGATTAAACTGGTACAACCTAATTCAGATATTTCCCTCAAGAGTTGATGGGACAGAAATAGAGTTAAGAGGAGATGTGAATATTGGACCTACATTTGTTAGCTGGTCAGAAACACGACTCTTAATGAATGTTCTCATTTCATGTTGTGACTTTTAGCTTGTTTTGAAGTTCTGCCCCAAAGTGGTCAACAATAACGGATTGATGTAGGTTTAAGGTTTAAATTATCAGGATGGGGTTATGCATCCAGTGGTTATAGAAAAAGCCGGTCATCAGTTCAAGAAACAATAATTAACTCTTGTATCGAGAGGCTTCAATAGATTGCCTAAACATAAATAACATAATATTTGCCTTTCTTTACACAAGTGACACAATGCAGCATCATTATAGATGATCAGTAGGTATTCACTGCAAATGTGTAATTAGCGTTGCTTGCTTTAGAAATAATAGCTATGATGATTTGATATTGACCCTGAAATCCATGTCAATTCTTACGTGAGCGTGTTGAGGCCATATTGACCTTCTAATCATGCAATTCCCTGGCAGCTACATACATCAGCGTCAGTACAGCCTTGTCTCTGAGCGCAAACTATTACTTTTGCTTTCAGCAGAAGGTTTCTCCATAAACCATCGCTATGAGGTAATAACCTTTTCAAGAAAACACTCAAATTCACAGATAGAGTTTCAAGTGGGTGTTTTTTTTTCAACAGTGAGAAAAACTTTCAAAGGAGCATTTCAACTCACTGGTAAAGATTGTGTGTACTTAACTACCATTTATTAGTGGTATAAATACAGTATATACAAAATACAGGTACACTATTTCCCATGAGGACAGTGAACAGTGCATTCATGATCGTTTTTATCCCAGTGAAATCGTTATTACCTGAAGTATTACGCAGCCACCATGTAGTGACTGCCCTCCGCTAGTCACTCGGCTGGGCGCGGGAGAGGTCCTGTTTTCTACGCGCTTGCTTACAGGTGAGTCCAGACCATTTGTATATTTGGGTGATGTTCCCGTTTAATTGTCTTTGCAGGTTTATACATATCCTTTATACATTCTCGGTCTCCTGTGTTGTTTAGCGGTAAAAACCGTGCGATCTCCCAGTCACCCATGCATAATTACCCACCTGGCCTTTTCACCTGTGCCCCATATATACCCTATCATAATAAAATACACACTACCAAAATAAAATACAGACATAACTAATGGCTCCTACACACCATGTTCTAAAGAGCTTAAGACGATCATTTTGTATAGTACACTCTGCACGCATACTCTGACACTATTCAGCTTAATGCCCTTGAGCCTAAGTAAAGATGCCATTAGCTGTCATTTTCTAAATCCACTTCGACATTGCAAACCCACATTTTGTAATGCCTGTTAGCTTGGGGAAGCCATCAATAATGTATGGCAGGTGTGAGGAGCAAAGCTTCCTAATCATTCCACAAGATCTTTAATAGAAATATGCATTATTCAGCCAACAGCTTGTCTTGGCACACTTGACCCGTGGACGTGTCCGTCTGCTGTTTGTATACTGTAGGACGTAGGTCATACATGTTTGGATAGCCTACTACTGTTCTCACTTTTCTAGCATCTATTCAACAAGTTCAGCTCATCCAAACCTTTTCTGGTGTTTTTTTACAATATGCAAGAGGGGTTAACTGTACTGTACAACTCATTTACTGAATTGGCTGTCATAACAAGAGAGTCTCGATTACATTCTCTGTTACAGTATTTCTGATTCAAAGATGAATTTAGCCCCCTCTCATGCTCTTCTTCCTTTTATAGTAGTTTGATGCACGTCATTGTATGTACAACATTTTCCTAACTGTTAAAACATTGCAGTTTGAGAAATAGTCACAACATTTTAAACAGGTGATTTGTAGACATGGACACACATTTGAATTTGCTTGACACGACTTTCAATCTAATGTATATCAGTTGAAAGTATCTTTTGTGTAGTTTTGGACGCCAGTCGGGACAACATTACGCAATAAAACCACTTAGTAAGATATAGGATAAACATCATAGTTAAAAACTTAATTTAAATAAGTATGTCTACTTAGGTTTAGTTAACAAAACCACTCAGTTAGGTTCAGGAAAACTGTAACGAACACATCAGTTCACAACAACACTTTGGGACACGAGGTAGAAAGTCATGTCTTGCTAGACCTATCTAAACTGTTGCATAGTCACATGGGTATAATGTGTGTGTCCACCAGGAAAAATGATCTTTATTGACCCCATTAGCATTGTTTTTGTGCAGAGCAACACGATGAAAAAGGAACATTTGTGTCACGAATCAAAGTAGATTTTAATTTTGTGACTAATTTATGAAACTGCAGTGTGACTGGATTGGTTGAAAAGGTCTTTGAGACAATTGTGTTTTTCGCTCTGACAGGTGGTTAGTGGCCATGACGGCACCTCAACACCTCAGCTCTGCACCTGGCTCACACTGGCATCTCAGATATTGACTCATCCTCAGGCCTTATGTCACCAACATTATCATCACCATCACCATCATCCGGGTGTATAACCCCTGACACCTGACTGCCACAGTGAAGCTGTTACTGACACACAAGTTTCACTACAGATGGAGATCGACACGATTGTGCCGAAAGCAAAACAACATGGTAAGTGATACTGCAAATATCCATTATTAATGGTACTAAATAGTATCTTTATAAATTCAAGATTTGCTTCTTACATACCACAAAATAAATAATTGTGTAAATCAAAACTGTAACATTTACAAAAGTCCTTTCGGTACTCTTGGCTGAGCAAAGATACACTGATGAGAAGTGGTCCCTTCAGACCTGACTGTAGAAATCAGCGGTGACAGTTTGGACCTGCCTGCCAAGTAGCAGTGTCCTGCCTGCCTATGTGCCGCACTCCCGTGCCCCAGCTGTCAGCTGCACTCAGTCACTGTACCAGTTATGAACCACCTTTGGCTAAGCCATCCTTTACCACTAGATACAGTATGTCCTCCCCTGATCATCCTCTAATCACAGCATCGTTTCTACACTTAAGTCACTCCAGGATGTATGCTTAACGACATTTTTTGTACCAGAATAAATCTATTTTGTATACTGAAAATCCTTTTTGTTGGAGATCTATGGTTTTACAGTCTGTGTATACGAAACCTCAACACAGAGGCACCAAGTTCACAAACTATACTGTTGACACATAGTATGAACGGTAATCTGATTAGACAGCCGAGCACTGCCCTGTGTTTTAGGTCTGATGCTATACCTTAGGAATTCATGCCTGATGGTGCACCTCCTGGTTCTGTCACAGCACATGATAGTAAGCCAGAGTGCTGTATGATAAAACCTCTACAGGGTCATGACTTATTGAGCTTCCTCAAATTGCTTCTCACAGTGCTGCAAGCTCTTCCTCCCTCAGGCCTGGCTCCATTATCGCCTGGCTCTGCCTCCAGGTGCTCTTCGGTCACATCTCTGACTTCCTCCATTTAAACTATGTTGTAGCTTTGCTCCAGAGAAAACAAGCATACAACATTCTGCTGCCAATCTCCAAACAGTCAACTCAGCAATTCCACTAATGTAAATGCAAATAATTAAAATGAGAGTGATACAGTTGAATTGGGTCACTTCCAACGGCATAAAGTTAAGGTAAGTTAAGGTAAGTACATTATAAACGATAGCAACTAACCAACAGAACGTTCTTCTGCCTTTGTGATGGAGAACAATTACTCCCATCAATAATATTTTATAGAAAAGACAGACTCCTTAAAGGGGCACCTTGGTGAGCTAAGATAAGCAGTTGCATTGACAGAACAGATCTATCATGAAGCAGACGAGATACAGGGAGACAGGGAGAGAAAACGTGAAGATTGGAAGAAGGGAGTAAAAGCAAATGAGTCAGAAAAGGAAGTGACTTATGAAAATGTTACTCTGTGACAATGGTGTTATCTGAGTGCAGAAAAAGAGCGTCAATCACTCAGTGTCAGAATCATCCACTTCACTTCACAAGCCGTGTGTAACTTCACAGCCACTGAACAGGATGACATTCGAAAAAGTCACTAATATAACACACACAAACCCAGTCCCAGTCAATGTATGGGCAGCAGCCAAACACCAACTGTTATTGACAGTACCCATACATGCTGAATCCATTGTGTTATTTCACAGCTCTACGTGCCAAAATAACAGTGAAATATACAGGAAATGGACTGTGTTTAAAAACCTACAACCACGCCGATAACATCTTCTTTTCAGATGTCTTCTATTATCTGGTGGGCATCTGTGTGTCTGTGTGTGTGTGTGTGTGTGTGCGTGCGTGCGTGCGTGCGTGCGTGCGTGTGTGTGTGTGTGTGTGTTTGTGTGTGTGTGTGTGTGTGTGTGTGTGTGTGTGTGTGTGTGTGTGACAGCTTTGTCTCCTGTGCTCATATATGCTATGAGGGTCAGCATCACGAGTGCAGGAGTGTTGCAGCAGTGTGACATCCCAGCCTAGCAGCCAGAGCCACACCTTTACAACACAACGGCTGTCACAGAGGATCATTATCCAGACCGCCACACTCCAGGAGCTGCTTTCTAAAAGACCTCTGCTGTTCTGTTGTCCTCACTGTTTATTCTTACAAACGATAGGTAAGCTGCATCACATGACCAATACTGTCTGACCTGTTTGAGTGTGTCAGTTTGCATCAACTCATGTTAGCAGTCCCACAAAGCTGGTTTCTGTGGATTATTTAGCGTATCATTTCCCATTAAAATGTGCTTAGTTTGACACCCACAAATGAATACCTTTTTATGGTGATGCACACAAATCACACCAGTTCCCCTTGAACATCTTGTTAATCATTTTAATCAGTAATCACAAACATGCCATTTAGCTTTTAAGTAGCTCTTATGAAATGTCATAAATGAGCCACAGATCCTCTAACCAGTCATCCAATCAAGCATTTCAGATATGATTAGCCTATTCATGACTATCCTATGTGACCTCCTTTCATTTACATTGGGACTGAGCTGTAACACCCATTTAAAAAAAAAAAAAAAAAGCCTGGCTGTTACATTGTGGATTACTCACGCAGCTGCTTGAGTCGCCACATAAAAGCTTGGATCTCAGGGCTTTGCAGCTGGCTAGTGGCAGAGATGCTTTGATCTATTTCTTTGCTTGTTTTCCCCTCTTTGTAACGATTAAACGGCTCTGGTCCCTGTGAGGGGAAATTGATTTGTGATTAAAAAAGGAAAGAGGAGGAGAGGCTTCTTTGTGTCCAAACAGATTCTCAGTTGTGTCGGTGGCTTTTACAGAATAGAGACTAGCCGTGGCTGTGACCAGGCGGTGACGTCAAATACCAGCTAAATCTAAAAGTGTCCTCACTAGGGTTTTCAGATTGGTTTGGTAAACATCTCCATTCACATTCTGGGAAAACAATATTTGACTTGACCAAGATGCCAATCACTAATTTATAAAAGCAAAGTCAACGCACGTTCAATGTTTTAACTTGAGCCAGAAAATGTCACTTATCCCAGGGTTTTATGTATGTACTCCATGTGAGGAGAAGAAAAATACATTTGGATGGTAATGGCAAGATTATGTGTCTGGTAAAAGGCCAAGCTGATCACCCAGACAGACATGGTAGGTGTGTACTTTGATAGCTAATTGCAGCTAATGCTTGCGCTGTCGGCTGATTGTTTAGGGCAAATACACACCACCCACAGAGATGGTCGAGTGGCCAAATTCACACAAATAAGGCAAACAAACATTTGCTTTGCTTTCCGTCTGACCACACATTTATTGACATGTGTGTGTTGTGATAGTCCTGAAAAAAATCGATCCAACAGAAAGTTGTCTTCTAACTTCACTGGCACACATTTTAGTCATCTTCTGCCAAAAGCTTTGTGTTGCCCATCCCCAGTTCAATGACCTTCCATTTATTTGGTGAGCGTAGAAGTCAGGTTAGTATGGATGGAGAGCCAAAATGGGGTAAAATGTCTGCTTTTTCAAATTTAGATGGCTTATTTTATCCAGGATTGGCATAAACCTGGCATGAATATGTCTGATGTAGACATACTCATTAAGGGGAGATCTAGAGGTGTTTAGAATGCTAGCCTGCCACGCCATTGCCGCTGTGAGAGAGGTGCGAGAGTGTCATGGCTGTCATTAATCTGAGTCCTTCGTCGCAGCCGATCTCAGCAGCTGCAGCTGGTGTGCACCATTTTAGTCTGACTTTCTGACTCTGACCTCCTCCCCTTCACCGCTGGCAGACCTGATCACATCCCTTGACAACGCCTCAGGGCTTCACCTGACCGATGGTGCCTTTCACTACACCTCTCATCACACATTTACCTGTCAATGGGACTTTCTCTGATGCCTGAGACACAGAACATCTGTCCTGTCTGTGTCCTTTTCAAACCAGTAAAAGTCATATCTGCTGATGTTGTATTTGCTCGTTGACAACTTAAAATTACATGAATCTTTTTACCAAATTGTCTACTAATTTGAATCAAGTCCAAAACAAATGTATCCCTGAAACCAAAAAAAATAAAACAAAATTATAACTCCAGTTACTGCCAGTTGTGGTTTCTGGGTTTAATCTTCAGTTTACACAACCTCCTGCTGCTGCCATCACGATGATCCCAGTAGTTTTGATTTATGGGACAGAATTATGAATTATGTCCCAATGTGGTAGATTAATAACAGCAAAGACAAGTCTTCCTCTTACACTGGCAAATGCATTTACAAACCAGGAGCCAGCACAGCAAGCTTGCCATGTTAGACCAGTTCAACATAAACTCTCTCAGCTGCCAGCAGTAAAGGCTGAGCAGGTCCCTGTTGGAGCGACCCCTGGGCAGCGAGAGAGAAAGCAGCGCTCTGCTGCCTCCCACCTTCATCACGCAATGCACATCAGAGTGTCCTAAAACAGGCAGCCTCTGAGGGGGGTCTCTTCGTCATATGTCAGACATGGACATTATTTTGTCTGCGTATTTGAAAGATTATTGGAGAGGGAAATTGGTTTCCAAAGGTTTTCTCTAAAAATAAGTCAGTGTGGTGCCTGCCACGTTAGGTTATTTTTACACAGCAGATGTGATGGGAGTGTCATGGCACAAAATGAGCCGATGATATTGCCACCTCCTTTAATCTCAAGGTTATATCACAGGCTGTGGTGAAAGTATTGTAAAGAGATTCACTTGTCTTCTTAGGCATGACATTACATTATGTGTTTTGGGGATTAACGTCCTTTGACAGCTAAGTGACAGCAGTCACTGAAGCCCTGAAGCGATAGGGGGTCAGTGAACTTCCAAGCACTCTGAATACAAGCAACACACACATATATAATGCATAAGTACATCCACATATACACAAATATACTGTCAGAGGAAGGAATGACGCTGACAAAGACTTCTAGAAGTGTATGACAAGCTGTCTCCGTTCCAGTCTTTTCCTGCTGGTCATCTGCTGCCGGATGAAAACGCTGAAAGCTCCGGGTGACATTGAGAAAAATGTTCACTTCATGATGAAAATGTAATAACAGCATATGTCAGCTGCCGGATTTTGAAATGGAGCTTTTTTTAGGCAGGAAAATATGAGAACTTCATGATAACCAAAATCAAATCTGTCTCTCTTTCTCTGCATCTGTCTCTGTGTTTTTGTCCCCCTGGTGTTCAATGGTCTTCAGTCCCCCCTCTCTCTACCTTTTTCCATCTCTCTGTGAGTGTCACTCTCTCTTGGGTCCTCGGAGTCCCTCTGCTTTCTTTCAGCCGGCATTTTGGTGACAGCAATGTCAAAACACATCAGCTGTATCCCGAGCAGAGCCGATTTCAGTGCCACCAGGCTCTACCA
Source organism: Myoxocephalus aenaeus (assembly GCA_038501785.1). Classification (NCBI taxonomy): domain Eukaryota; kingdom Metazoa; phylum Chordata; class Actinopteri; order Perciformes; family Cottidae; genus Myoxocephalus; species Myoxocephalus aenaeus. Next base: position 1,015,804 of record JBAMJR010000187.1, read on the forward strand.
CCTGGCTCTGTGAATGCAAATGGAAAATCTCTCACGGGGGTTACATACACCCTCATCTTTCCCGACCAAACCACGAGAATAAAGCTGCTCCCACACCCAATAACATGACTGCAGTGTTTTGTGTAATCAGTGCTTGACAGAGTGCTCGAGGCTAAGAGGAACATAAATTGAACCCTAATAATACCCATAAACAGGATAATGTGTTTACTGAAGAATGATGGGTCTCTAGATAGCAATGTACATAGCAACAAGACACCTGGAGACGGGAGAGATGTAAAAGACAGCGGAACTGCCATAGCAGACAGGTAAGGTGATTAACTTTGGCATTAACATGGAGCACATTTTTCTGGTGAACTGACTTGTTGTGTCTCATCGGAGAACAATGCAACCCTGTTGGTTTAAAAAAAAAACATTTGTCAGTCTGTCTGTAATCGATCGGTCTTATTGTGGATGAATAGGAGTGCTCAGCTCATGCCTCTGGTCGTAAATAATACAAGTGCTGTTGAGTGTCTCAGTACTGGTTAGCCTCATAATCCCCACTTTATTTTGTGGCATCCAATTTCAGAGGCTCTTCTCGAAATACTCCTTTGTGGGTACCGCCCTCGTGAAGATCCATAAGAAGAGAGAGAGGACAACTGCAGCTTTAAGACATGTAAATTACATCATGGGGGTGAATATAGAAACTGCTAATTGTGTGTTGGTCTATAAAAAGCAGGGTTGAACTGTAACAACAGATGCAGGTGCAGCGCATGGCGGTGCAGACACGACAGTCGGATGGAAAAGGTTGAATGAGTCAGATTCAATAAATAAATGTACACCTGCAAACATCTTCTGGTACTTGTTAGCTGCACTAATCAATAAATAATAGTACAATAACAATACAATAATATATCTTAAGGATTGATAAAGCAACTGCATGTGTTATGTGAAAGACGTTACTCATAGTGATGAACCCACATATAGTTATCACTTTTTATAATAGAATGAAATGGCCTTTTATTAATTTTTGAAATGCTTTGACTTTGATGAACAGTGAGAATACAACACTCAGAAGAAAAAGAGAAAGACAATGTGCAGGACAGGAATTAACAAAACAAATAAAGGTCAAACTAATACAAAAATAAAGTTGAAACAATTATGTTGGCATGGGCTGTTTCTGACACACTGAAGACAAACACTTTATATTATTCTAAATTTACCGTAATCTCAAAATCTTTCACTTTTAATCTTCAGTCTTTCTCATTGTACCTCCCCTCCAAAATGAAGTATTCTCTACAGTCTATACAGTATTGCCAAACTCCACTAAAGCTTTTTAACAGCATTATTTACTTCCTCTGATGACAGATACACTCTGAATACCAAATATGTATCAAATTTGATGAGCAGACAAATAAAACACCTCTGAGTAAAGACCATGAAGACATGTTGTAGAGATGGACACTGCCATTTCTTAACGAACACACCATGAATTGCTGTGAGCAGCATACTGTGTTTTCCTCGAGGGATGTGGGAGGGGACGTGCGTTATGGGTTTGACAAACTGTCAAATTATATAAGCCTTTGAATGCAGGCGCTGATTACTGGCAGGTTGGACAGATTTGACAGAAGGCAACTGGCACTTTGACATGAGCTTGGACACTAGTGGAATCTGATAGATGGTGGATAAATAAATAAATAAATATTCAGCTGTGGCCTGTGTCTCTTTCCAACCTGGTTTTTGTCTGGTCATGCAGAGACAACAAATTGCTGTTCAAAGGAGTGTTCGTTCCTCTTCAGTCCTCAAATACTGACTTAATAACCACAGCTCCTGACCTTTACTTCCATGCTCAGGTCTAGCGACAAAAGCCATCACGTCCTTCAGAGATTCTTGTTATGGAAATGAGCATGTTAATGAATTTATGTGTGGGCTTACAGATTTAATGAGTGACTCTAACAAGGAGCAGCTGCCACTCAAACATTAACGCCACAGTCCCTGATAATGCACAAAGTTCATAATTTGTTTCAATCAGTACTTGAAACAAATGTAAACCAGTTATGAACAGACTTAAATTGTTCATTTCAGTTGATGTTGAGTTCATGAAGGTGATCTCCTTAAATGCAAATGAGAGCTGATGTAGAAAACTCAAAAACATTCAGACAGATGAAAAACGAAAGCAAAAGATTATTGAACATTTGGTATAATGTAACAATTGCTTCTATACAAGTATACTGTGAGATACAATTACACAACTAACATCATATCATGCTCTGTTCCATTAAGCTGAGCCGTCATCAGTTTTGTATCACAATGGACAATGGCAAGAGGAAAAGATCTAAGTGACCATTAAAGATCAGACACTCAGAATGTCTATGGGAAAGAAGTGAAATGAAAAATAAGACAGAAGAGCAACTGTTCCACATGTGACTCAGAAAGTCAAAATGATCAGACTGTGTCATCTCGAACGTTGAAGGGTTGCAGTGTATAAACCCCTCATTACAAAGAGTAATGCATAATTAAGAGTTCAGTGGTGCAAAAACCACAGACACCAGAAGAAATGTCAATGGTTAGAAGACTCATCCATCACCACAAGTTGGCAAATACGCTTGTGGTATACAAAAGAGAACTGTACGTTTGACCCAGAAGAAAGGTTTTATTAATGTGAACTAATGTGATTTTGCTAAAGTCAAATGCACTGGTAACTATATTGACCAAATTTCTTCTTTTTTTTTAAGTTTGTTGCCGGGGTTTTCATTATGATACATTATACATTCTGTGGGTTTGCAGGTCGGGTGATCTGGACAAAGTAAATAGGTCAATGTGTATGCTTATATGCTGCATTGAAGAGAACATCACCAGTTGTACACACAACACCACTTATAGCCTAATCCCATTTGCTCCGACAACTAATTTGGAAAAACAGCGTGGGCTTGTTGCCCATAAGCAAGCTGGGAGACCTTGCGCATATAGCTGCTACATTGACCAACAGGAAGCTGTCATTGTCACATGAAGCATTGTGGCTTCTTTTGTAGCAACTGGGGATGAAGGGGGAGGCTGAGGCTGGTAATTGGTTCGCTTCTTCCCATCAGATGGAACCAGGAGTTGATAATAGATGAGGGACCGTAGATAGAGAGTGTAACAGTGAAGACTCATATTAGTGCTGTGTACATCTTCAGAATAAACACACTATTATAATTACTAATCATGCTCAAACACACCAATCATAGACATGAAGTCAATGAAGCAGTCTTTATTTTCTGACAACTTCTCACTCATGTTGCAGCTGTTGCTACTTATGCTTTGTTGACTGATTTCTCCAGCTCCTCCTACAATAGTTTCTTATTACCGTACAAGCTGAAGGCATCTGATGCTGTGTGCATGTGTCTGATATCTCAGTGAGATGTGTCAGCTGGGTACACAAACTACTGCACGGCCCCAAATGAATCCAGCATAGCTCTCGAAGGAGCACCTGCAGAAGCAGAGCCTATTCCACCAATCGTTTAAGTTCTTAATGTTCCTAAATCTTATGACGTAAATGTCCCCCACATAGCCACGTTGTAGAAATGGTTTGTCCACTGTACTGAATTCAGCAAGATTGGCATACAATTCACTCAGGAATACATCATTTACTAATTCTAAGGGGTCATTTCTTCTATCAGGTTTGGACCCTCAGAGAATGTCGTTTTCTGAAATGAAAAGTGGTGTCAGATCTTGCTGGCCAACAGGACTAATCAAGACATCAAACACACAGCAAGTGATGAAATGAAAATCCCCAATGTTTTTCCTGGCAATCTCCTTTAATTCAGTTCATTTCAACAAATCTATCCCCGAAATCTTGTGGCGTATTTTCACCTTAATTCACATCAGTGATCACAAGCAACTTTTAATTAATCACATAGATTGATTTGGAGGTCATTCAAAAGAGTCCTCAAGCTTCATAAATTTCTATCAAATGGATACCTAGAAGTTTATACATTTCTAAATATGTATCAAATTTTAGAAGTTGAAATACCAGAAGTTAGTGCCTTAGATACCTCTTGACCCAGTGAAGTGGGAGTGATATTGCTCATGGCAAGACAGTGAAAAACAACTCAGCAATGCTCTTTTAATTAAATGCCTTTCCTAAGCCTGACAGGACAGACCTGTGGTATCAGAGCGGCTGAGAAACAGCACAAAAGGATTTATCAACGTGTGAAGTCAACAGGATTCCAGCAGCCTAAATGAGAGCCAGGGAGAGATGGCTTCAGCCCAACTGTTTCCTGGAGATAAGGGGAACAGAGCATTCGGGATAGAGCAAATTAAATAATTCAAGCAAACAGAGAATGTCAGTTTAACACAAAATCTAATTGGCAATCAAGGATTGCCAGATGCAGACACATTCAGAAATGTCCAAGTTGGCTGAAAGGTAGCACTGAGGAACTGTCAAATGTCCCACATTAGCAGCTATTATTTATCGCAGGGGAAAAAACAACTCAACAAAGTTTAGTGTTTGAGAGGATGCAATAGTCAACAAAAATGAGTGTATACTGTATATACTATATGTAACTGCAGGTCATAATGCAATGAGGTCAGCCAAAAGGTAAATTAAATAAATGTACAATTACCAAAAGCAAAAATATAATAAATACTTAAAATATTATTTAAAGAATATTTTAAAAACATCTAAGTGCCTTATTTGACGCAGCTGTGTTCAGTAAACAGGTCAGACGCAGTGCTGAGAGTGCAATGTGATTCTAATGTAAAAATATAGGACCCTTATTCTTTATTACTACATTTTGATTAGAAAAATAATAATGACCTTTCACTATGTGGTGAGAAATTGCTTTGCAGGTTAGAATAATTATGAAAGCAAACCTCTGAAGAGTGCAGAGAACAACATGAGATCGGTTCATCACATTCCAGTGGCGGCTTATGGCATATTTAATGAAATATCAAGTGTGTCAGCGAGTTAAAGTGGTGAGGGATTTTAAAATGGAGCCACTCCACCTGAGCTCCAGACATGAGGTCATTAATTTTTGCCTGGGCTCACAGTTTCCATCAGGTTTTGCCATTTGGTTCGTGTGCAGCAAACTCTGCATACTTATTACAGATTGGGAGCAGGTGCTTTCAACTAACTGAATATCATAATGCTGTGTCAGTCACACCACATCTGGGGTACAATGGGTCTGTCTGACTCGCCGAGTGTCCCTAGGAGACTTTGAAATAGAGCAATCAATGCAAGTAAGAAAAAAGATCAGCAAAAAAAAAAAAGAAATCCCCAATGTAAATACATTTCAAAAGTTTTATTGTGTGGAAATCATAGACCAAAAATGTAATGTTTACTTTACAATTCACATAAATGAAAAGGTGAAATGGAGGGAAAAAAATGTTTACCGTTATAATTGAAAAAGTAATGGCATATCAATACATATGTGACATTTAAATTAAAATCACCATTGTTGACTGTGCATTTTAATGATTAAGAGAGGCCACTCACACAAAGAAAGAATGACATGAAAAATCTTTTGAATAATTTTTTGGATGTCAGTTTACTTCTATTACACTTTCAGTTTGATAATGTTGAAACACTGAGTTTGCAGACGTTACTGCCTTGCACCTTCATGTGATGTAACACTCCAATTTAATTCTGTAAACAACAAGACTACGGCTGTGCGTGCGGTTCTGTGAGGCTGATTTTAGAAACATCAGCATGCTAATGTTAATATGTTGATGTGTATGTTTACCCCCACCCTATTTTAGAGTGTTTGCATGCAAACATTGGCTAATTAGGTAGATTTTTGACTTCATGGTGCACTTCATGGTCCACTTCATAAGCTCCCCAGAGTGGTCTCTGGGGAGCTTATATATCTGTTACAAAATCCATCCAATAGTTGTTGGGTCATTTCTCACAAAACCCCAAATGTTAACCTCTCAGTGGTGCTGGAGGAGACGTCTCACAGAAGTCACGAGGATACACTCTGGGGACCATGAATGTCCGTAATCCATCCACAATTATTTAAATATTTCAGTCTGGGTCAAAATGGTGGACCGACTGCCTTACAGATCAACATTTCCATCTACTACATAATATATTCAAAGATTGAATTTAGTGAATTTCTCTCAACAAAACTTCAAACAAAATGTTCTGTTCTCTTGTGGCCCAAGTGGTCAATCGTGCATGTCTAATTGGTATTGTCAGATGTTTAGAAGCATTCCAGTGTGTTACAGAATTAGTCTTCTTGCGTAACAGATGTCCAATGGTTCCTCTGGATGCGCTTCTTTTTTTTAGCGGGGGGGGGGGGGGGGGTATTTATCTCCAGTTTGTCAAGTACTGTGGGATTCAACAAGGTGTGGTGAACCTGCCATCGCGGCCCCATTTTGCAGTACACTTCACACAGCGGCCCCCCCTCTGGGATCTGTGTCTCATTCCACACCTGATGTTGGTTCCCCACCTGATCTCGTCAGTCTTTCAAAAAACAACCACGCTCCGTTTCACAAACAGATGCCACTTCAGACCTACAGACGGTGCAGATATTTCCCCTCTGATTGTTTGCACAGTGCCGGGACGCCTCACACGCATTTAGATTCATAAAGTTTAGTGGGTATCATTATCTCCATGGAGGCACTCTGACTGATTGACAGGCAGAGTATTACACACAGACAAATGAGCAATGTAATAGCTAATTGACCGCTCATTCATGTCCTGAACACAATGTTCTGTGAAGAGGGGAGGGACTGTATAACAGCAATTACATTCAGCAGTGGAAGTCAATGTGCTTATCGATTCCGTGTATGTTTCACTTCCTTTGGGTAAGAAACCCCTATGCTGTTCTTTGGAGATAGGACTAATATCAGATGGGTTTAAATGGGCTTCTCTCTTAAAACCAGTCTATATTTCAAAGTATTCTTGCTAGAGCAGTGCGGTGAGTGTGGTTAAAAGCCAGAGCTGATCCAGAGATTACATCGTAACCTACTTGCTCTTCGTCGCGATAAGCTGAAAATATCCAATGGCTAAAATATTCATCCTGCGTTTGAGCATACGTTCCCATGTCTATTAGTGTATGTGATATTGCACTCACTTGGTGGAGCGCTCTTATGTTTTAATTAAACCTGTGGTACAAAGCTGTAATGTGTGGCTGCATAATGCATACATTTAAGTAAAGTGCCTTTAATATGAGATTCTGTACAGAGTTGCTGAACTTATTTAAAAGGCTGCACAGAAGGAATATAAATGTGCCTTATTCATGAATATGCTGTTGATTACCTATATGATGGGGTAAACAAGAAAGCAAGGAGACAGGCAAGCTATTGTCTCTATACATCATCATATAGGCAGTTTCCAGAGGGTGCGTGGTAAGCCAAATGTAGTGTACTTTTGTGTTGTGTCGGGAAGATAGGAGATAGGATCTCTTTATGGTTGGTCTCGGTTTATTCTGATAAACATAACCTCCATGTTAAATGTACTGCCCGCTCCAGCTTCGACACAAATTAGATTAATACAGTTTACGAAACAGAAGTTAGCTCAGTTTGCCGTAACTGTAAGCCAGCTGCTAATGTCAAGCGCCAGTTTATTGAAACAAAGGTTAGGACAGACATTATAACATTGTAAGAAATATATATATATATAAGAATAAGAAACATAATAAGAATAAGAATGATGATAATAAAAAAGAATACAAAAGATTAATAATAGGTTGTTGTTTGGCTACTTTGGTTGTAATGTATGATATTCTGTATCTTCAAAATGTATATCATTAAGAGTTTGTGGGCATACATTTGCTTTTTGCTGACTGTGTTCTTACTTAGTCTTCAAGATACAAATATGGCATTTTAAAGAACACTAGCGCAAAACAGGTGCCTACTTACCTGAAAACATGCAGGCCAAAAAAAACTAATCAAGAAATCTCATTTGAACAGCATCAAATAAGACATCACAAACTGGCCTGATATGAACACAGTCATATGAAAATCACCGACAGCAAATAAAACTTCTAAAAGACCTCCAATAGTGGCAGCCGTAATATTCAGATATAACACCATGTTCCATGTAAGCCAAGTTATTTTCAAGCAAAATCACACCAAAAAAAACACATTGCAGAAACAGGCTATTCTTTAGAAAATTGGGAATGAAGGACATGGAGCATAAAGTCCCATTTCATAGACTGCTATTACACATAAATCCCCCGGCTCCTGCTGCTCCTCCTTTTTCCCCAGCCATTTTCCTCTCACTATGCCACAGACACAGCGAGTGCCAACAGCTGGACATCACTCCTCAAATTAAAATCATTAACCACCTTCATTCCTACCAATATGCCTCAAAAGAGAGATTATATTTCCCGTTACATTATGGAGGCAGAGGCATTGCAGGAAAGACTAACTGCATGACATCTTTAGTAACTAAAGCTGCAATTTAAATAATTATGCTCATGCTGTGAATGCTTTTCAGACGAGGAAGAACAGGGTTCACGACATGTCTGACACCAGTCATGCAAATCCTACCTATGCTTTTGCTAATGCACGGCGATAGTGGAGTGGTTTGGTCTGCCACATGAAGAGTCATATGTGTGTCACTGCCAGGCTCGATATAAATCACCAGTCCTTTCATCTCCCTAGCTGCAAGTCAACAACTTCAGAAATAAACTTCAGAAAATGAAATACAAAATTGTGTCAATAGTTGATGGTGTATCTTAGAGGATACATAAGAAATATCTTATAACTCAGGGTCTCGGTTTAAAGGACTAGTTTGACATGTGGGGAAATTTGCTTTAAATGAGAAGATTAATGACTCACTTTTGTATCAATCTTCTCATCTCACTCTCGTCAAAAAAGCAAATAAATGTATTTACAAAAATGTGAAAAATACCTATACCAATACCTTCCATTAGTGAGCTGCCCCACAATGCATTGTGTCACTTCAGACTGTGCAGTGTCTGAGATTTTGAGCCAGGCTAAGGGCCCGATCACAGAGGGTTTTTTTGCAGTTTTCTGTGTGTTTTTGTTGTCGCTGGGTGAGACCGGCCGTTAGTCATGTGATATGCGTGAACAGTGTGTTGATTAATCATTCATAGGCAGTAGCATTGCATACTGATGTATGAGGCGGTACGAATGTGATTTCGAACCCAGCCAGTGTGTGACACTCTCTTTATGTCTATCTCGCCTCAACACACAGAGCCTTGAGTGACAACCTGTCAAAAGCCTGACCAATTTATTTTCTGACAGATGACAATGCATCTCCGGTCCTCTCAAAGTGCCCCATGTCCTCACAGGCCACAGAACAACACATGCAGCAGAAGCTCACAAGTGCTGAGCGTAATGTCAGGTTTATCACACGGGAGATATTCCTATCTGGGCCTAGCGATCTTTCTGAGTCGTCATGTAGCTCAGAAGACTTTTTAAGAGAGAGTTTCTATTCAAAGTGTGAAAAGAGTAAGACCGACTCAAAATATAGTGTCTGACATTTACAGTGACATTCAGCAGGCATGCCTTATTCCTATTTTTTTTCAGCTGTGCTCTGACGTCATCTCAATCAGACAAGGCTGTACAATGTGGTTTTATGGTGTGTGTGTGTGTGTGTGTGTGTGTGTGTGTGTGTGTGTGTGTGTGTGTGTGTGTGTGTGTGTGTGTCATTGCAATGACCAAGTAAAGTAGACCCTTTGATATAAATGGTATCCATGAAATCAACATCTCAGAACAAGAGACGGGTACGCAATCACCAGCTTTGTGTGTTTGCGCGTGATAATTACAACCATGGGAGGATTCTTACCAAAAATAGTTTTTCGACTCCTGATACAAATTTCACATTTTGGATCCCGGGGTTTGATAGAAGCCAGTGCCATGTAAAGTCAACCAGACTGCAAGTAGCATGTAGTAAATGGATAATGTTTGATCTGTTGGGCTCAGAGGTCATGCTTTTATTGATCATGTGGCATATAGTCCATAATCATCCAGAGGACAAATATGCTTTTAAACAAAACATGTTACCCTCAAGCAACACAATACATGTAAAAAGAGTTATCATAAACTGTGCTACTAAATCATCGTGATCATATCAATCGATTGAGAGTTGCTTAAGTTAGAGAAAATCTTCCCCACATGATGAAGATTGTATGAATCATCAAAAGAAAACTGTTCCTTTGCAACAATTTTCTCACACACATTTTTGTTTTGTGAAAGCTCTCTTCAGATCTTTACAAACTCATATGATCTTTATTTTAAAACAGGGAGATTGAAAAGCATGCCACAAATGTCATACTGTGTGCTATTGAGAGTTAATGTGAATGTTGTTGACAGGAAGCCAATTGTTAGATGAGAAAAGTGTGCCTGTAAGGTAGGTCAGTTGCAGGCTGGACTCAAAGCTCACTAGTTAAAATGGCCAGAGGCAAACATTGACCACCTCATATATTGTGAATCAATAACACACACAACAGTGAGGCAGAGACAAACTGTGGTAGGATGTATAAATAGAACACTAAAGTGAATAGCTATACTGTGTGCATACAGCTGCAGTGTATGGAAACGGTTTGAGAAATGGTTTCAGCATATTTAACATCAATCATCTGCAAGCAAATGGATACTAGAAAAAAGATAATAGTGAGATCAATAAAAATATGAATCCAAAAACTTGTGCCAAAGTGATATTTGATTTGTGTTAGACATCTTTTATTGATTCCTGTTGAGAAAATCTTTCTTCACCAATAGTCTTGTTGTCAGCTGGAGAACAGCTCCCCTGCTGGTAGCAGGGCCTTGGTGCATTGCTCAAGAACACCAAGGCAACACAATAGCAAGCAGTTGTACGATCTAAAATGTTTTTCTTTTAAATTACATATTTATTTGTGATGAGGTAAAAATGCAAACTGTTCATACCAGAGCTTTCTTTTTCTAAATCGAAATGTGTATTGGTGATTCCAGTTGGATATTATATAATTTGAACTGTTTAAAATGTCTTTAATTAAAATATATTCTAAATTCTTAATAAAAAATGTGTATTGTTGAGTTTGAACTCAATCTTTAAAAAAATGTTGATTTCATATAATCCACATTCAATTGACATCAAATAAAAAGTATATGTTTTTTTATATATAGCATGTATTCTGTGATGTATATGATTTGTCTGCTATCAATAATTAGCATCTTTCAGTATTTATTTATTTATTATTATTAGTATTGTTATTATTTTCATAATAACAAAACTGATATGTGAGTTGTATCACATTGACTGTAAAGCTTAAAGGCTACAAACAGTGTTATACTTGTCGAGTAGCGAAAGGAATAGTCTCTCTAACTTCTGATACCATTTCAACTGTTCTCTAGTAGGCCTGCATTTAATATTGTTTTTAAAATGATCTTTCTTTTTAATCATTCAGTCCAACCAAAACCATTTGCAGCTATTGCTGATTCATGGCTTGTTTTATGTCCGTTTGTTTCCTTGAAGAAGAAAAAGAAGTGATGCTCTGTGGTTGACTGACTCCCATCATTAGGTTGAAGCTCAATCCATCACTGCCCCTAACTGTCGCCTTGTTGTCCTTTTGGCTTGTTAAGAGAATGGATAGGGAATTCTCCTGCACTTGTCAGTAAATATATCAGAGCTTATTGCAGTCTACCTTGAGTGTGGGCTCATCTGTTTCTCAGCTCTTTGTGGCATGCTTCACACTCCAATAGCACTCTGAATCCCAGTGGAAACTCCACAGTAAACAACAGCACTGAGCAGCAGCTATAAGATGAACATCTGTTTTTTCATTTTGAAAAGATCTTGAATACATACTCTGCTCATTAAAAAATGTTTAAGAAGGTGAACTAGCATCTTTACAGAACACAAACAGCAATAAATGAAAATCAATGTGTTCATTAGGCCGTCAAGCTAATGTTCTGTCTGAATAGCCCTCATAATGGGTGAGCTACTGCTTAACCTTGTGTTGTGTGAGGAACAGAGAACGAATGAAGACCATAGCCATGCATGTGAATGGCACTTAAAGAGGTGAAACGTGTGTAAACTGAGCTCATTCTAATTTACCACCATCTTTGGGACTCATTCCAGCTACACACTGCCGGCAGAATTGTGTTAAAGAAGCCAGTAAAATCACAGCGACTTCTCCAAACGATCCCCAATACAGCAAGATCATTTTGCTGTGTCTGAATACCAGCTACTCCAGTTACTGAATTGGACACCTGTTTTAACATATGAAATAACGAGGGAGGAAATCACTCATTAACAATAAAAACTAACCAGTTTGTAATGAAATAATGAATGATCTAACATAATACATAATATATTAATAAGGTCCTAATACATTTAATGTTGTTTCACAATGTTTTAAATGATCCACCTTTTTAAGCGATATCCATTTCATTGACTATAAAAAAAACAGCTGTGATGTGAAAGAGATAATACTAGTATATATAAGCCTATTTAATCTAGCAATACACAAAAAAATATATGTGTAAATAGGGCATTGTCGTATTGTACTGTGTAAAGAAATGTTCTGCCACAATTGTACACAGTTATTACAATCCCGTATACAGAACCTGTATAGAAAAATAAAAAGTTTTTTTGTCCAATGTTGTTAATTGCTATACCTTTCTGTCTATACGATGCAGCTTTATAACTCTTCTGTATTTCTTGTTGTCTATGTGTTTTTTAATATAGTTTGCCTGCATCTTTAGCAGTAAGGTATGTTATGTCTACTCTTGTAAGTTGAGATATATACAAAAAATGTAATCTATATATGTACTTATTATCAGGTTGTAATTCTATTTCTATATTTAATTTACAATAATGTATTTTAGTAGTAGCATTTATTTTTGTATGTGACTTTAATCACTTTGAAATTATCTTAATTTTCAGGACAGGCTTATTTATAGAAAAGACTTATTCAAATGTCTGTTTTTGCATTTCACACTCATCCTCGCAGATGGAGAGGACTCAGTTGTTGCATGTTCTTGTGGCTGATTGTATTTTCCAGGAACTCAAATAAGTATAGGATCAGAATATTGCCACTCTGTCTGGTAGTTATTGCGCATTTCTGCACATTACTACCGCAGAATGACGCGACAGAATCTTTACCTTTGACCTCGCTGCACGCGGAGGAAGTTGAACCAATCGTTGTGCTCGTTGTTGAGAGGTGTTCAGGTTTCTAGGAGGTTGATACCCTCTCGTCAACATGGTGAGTACAACCATTCAAAAGAATATACGAATCGCACTAAAAATAAAAGCCAATAACTGTAAACATGATATGTGTACTTGTTTGGCGTTTGGTTAATGACCGTCTATTTGTCTTCTTGATGCTATAATATTGTTGCATGTCCTATAACATCACAAGCATGTCTTGTTAGCTTAGCGCTGAGCTATGATAGCGCCACACACATAGTGTCATGGTTCCGACTATGTCCTGGAACGGATACTTTTCATAAAATAAAGGTAGAGGCCACTCACGTGCAGTGAACTTTGGTTATTTATCACATTGATAAATACGTCTAACGATATTCGGACATTTAGCTATACCACAGCCCGAGGCCGATAAAGTTGCGTATAGCTAGCTGAATAAGTTAGTTGGCTAACTAGCTTAACGCTAAATGCTCACGTTAGCTATACGTGAACCATTATTCTTCTCCAGTTTTTAGACGGAGTCTGTAGTCATTCATTACGAACAGCATTTTACACGGTAACAGTTATTCTGCTTGGTAAATTAGTGTTACTCCGATGCAACGGTGAGATTTTCCATGAAGCATGGATACAAACTAAAGTAACAGTCTGTCAGACACAACTAACATTATAGCTAAGTAACCTTAGCTTCCCATGTAACGTTAACCTTAACGCACCCGCGTTGTCGTAGCGTTACATACAGGTTAACTTCATTTAGGTTACTGTCCCTTTATGTAAAGTTCCATAAACCTAAATCCCATATTAGTTACATTTTAACATTTCCATGGGATTTCATTACAAATGAATGAGTTGGGTCGCATACTTAAAAGTTTTAATTTTCTATTTCACGTTAGGGGTGTTTTAAATGTACTTACCTTCTTGGTTATATGTAACAGCTTGTTGAGCATGTATTACTCTCTTGAAATCTGGGATTATAGTGACAACAAAAGATTTGAGAGCTCTCAAAATACAATTGAGTGCTACTCAGTCTGCAAGTCAACCTTTAAGAGTGCACAAGGTTTGTCCTGCATTTATCAGATTATTTGAGCAAGCAAGACAAATTGTGTAGCTTTATTTGAGCCAACAATATGGTCTCTCATGCCCATGCTCCACTGTTTCTCTTTCATGACACTGGTCACAACGACCTATTGGATTCACCCCCCAGATATTGAAAAGTGTCTTGTTTTGGTCTGCCAACTGCTTACCATACCCAATGTGGATACTATTTTGGTTTAAGTGAAGATATCGTACTTTAGTTGCACTCCCAATAGTGTTGCCAAAGTTGCCTCCACTGCTTTTACCCGGTGTGGTCTTTGAAAAAGACATGGCCTGTTGCCTCTTGTTAGTCAAAAATGGCTGGTACGAGACCTTTTATCATCTCAGGTGCTCAGAAGCATTGATTGCACTCTTACAAATCCATGCCTGTGTGCTTACAAATGTTGCCTTGGAGACTGAATAGACCTTTTTTTTTAGTGCATGCTAATACAGTCCTGCAATAAATCATTGTGATGGTTATAATGTTGACATTTAGTTAAATGTTTTTTGAGAGCTGTTTAATTTCACCTAATGGTGATTTTGGAGGCTGTAGTTTGTGGTGCTGTTGAATTGTTCTGCCTTTATACTTGGAGGTGTTCTCTACGTTGTCCACCCTTCTCTTAAGGAATATTGTGGAATAATACTAACATCTCAACTTTATTTATGTATTATCTTAACAGCAGTATTAATTGTAGTAAGAAAATCTAAACAGCCTTTTAAAAACATAGGGATATATTTGGAGAAACCACAATGGTGGCTTTATTGAATTAAGCACGCTGATACTTTTGCGTTACACCACTTACTGTTTTGAGTTTACTAACTCTGTGTGGTATTTCTTATTCATGACAGTCTTCATCGGACGCTAATAATGGCCCGAGTCAAGCGCTACCTTATCCAGGTGTGCCGCCCTCAGGGATACCTCCCCCATTTGTAAGTCAGTGACAGATATGTTAATGACAATTAGGTTCTTACGTTTTGTTGCCAGAGGTCATACCGGGTTGAACGGAGTGGTAAATATTAAGGTCTTTATTAATGTAAGTCTAACCAAATGCATCCCTTTTCTCCCTATTAATTTGTCTAGATGGGACCACCAGGAATACCGCCTCATTACCCTCCCATTGGAATGCCCCCGATGGGACAGAGACCACCCAGCATGACCCCTATGCCTCCTGGTATAATTCCCCCTGGTATAATGCCACCAATGGGGGCACCGCCAATGGGACAGGTGAGCCTTGTAGGAAGCTTGTAGGTTTGTCTCTAATTTATTGGAGTTGTTATTTCTAAGGGCTTGGTAGCTTGTGTTGCTGCTCTTCTCATGTCAGTAGACATCCTGTTCCTGAGTCAAACAAGGACATACCATGGTACACATCCCAAAGCAGATAAGTGAAAAAGCTAGGTGGCAGATGTTATTACTTAAATAAAGAAAAACATTTGGTGCTTCTCCAGAGTACACAGCGTTTTAGGTTTATTTAATTTTTTCAAACCACTGTACTGCAAAAATACTTCTTGTATATAACGACTTTGCTCCAAACTAGCTTCTAAGCCAATGTTAATTAAAGGTACACTTTGTTCTTTTAATTAGTTACTTAATTAGTAATTTGTTACCTACAACTGATTGCTCTGGTCATTAGTTTTATCGGTGATAGTACCCACCAAAGTAATGGCTAAGATATCCAAAAGCGGCAACTTCACAAAGAAATGGGCATTACACATGACTGGTCAGAAGAAGATTCCGCCATGTTAGTCAAATTTTATTTGGAAAATAACTGAAAGTTAAATACTAAATATTTATCACAGTTTACAGACAGACTTCCTGGGTTAACTTTAACCCACTGTAGCTCATGGATTTTCCTGTGCAATAAGGGACGATTAGCAGCATTCCTTGAACAAAAATTGCGGCTAACTTGTAAAAAAATCAATGTTGGCTTGCAATGTCACTGTTCTGACATCTCAGAAATTACTTTGGTGAGTACGACAATATCATAACCACTAGAGTGAGATATAAACAAAAATAAAACCCAAGTTGCAATCAACTTTCCTTCAACTCAATCATGTATTGGTTATTAGAATGTTAATTTGAACTTTCTGGTTTTGTTTAGCACTTCCGCACAGAAGATGTGTTCAGCTAAAGTGCCCATAGTCCTCCAAAGAGATGCCATTTAACTTGTGCAACTTTTTATACCTCTACCATCAATTGACTTAATCCTGCTGAGGGAGTCACTTGCTTTTTTTATTATTGCGCTGGCAACAGCCGTGTCCAGGGGCATTATGTTTTCAGATCGTCTGTCTGTCCTATTTTCGTGAATGCAATATCTCAGGAATGTCTGGAGGGAATTTAGTGCAAATGTCCACTTTCACTCAAGGTTTAATGGTAAATGGACTAGTATAGTGCTTTTCTAGTCTTTTGACCACTCAAAGCGCTTTTAACGCTACATGTTCATTCACCCATTCACACCCGTTCATACACTGATGGCATTGCCTACCCTGTCCATTAGGACTAACTAACCATTCACACCCATTTGGGGTTAAGTGTCTTAGACCAAGGTCACATCGACATGGACTAGTGGAGCCTGGGATCGAACCGCCGATCCTCTGATTAAAGGACAATCCTGCTCTACCACAGATGCCCCTTGAACAGATTAGAATTTAGTGATCAAAGATTACCGACCACACAAAACATGGTTTTGGCTATAATTCCAGAATTCATATGCTAATTATGCGAATTTCACACAATTGTGTAATAGGACAACATTATGAAATTATGACATTTTGGACAGACAAGGATGTAAATTGTAGCCTGACTAGTTGGTGAAGGTGTACAACCACAACACGCGGATTCTAGTTTTATTTATTTATCTTTTTGAAGCAAAACTAGTACATTTAGCAAGCATATGTGGTCCTTTCATGCTTATTAATAAGTGTGATGTTAGAGGGTGTTTGATCAAGGTGCCAGCAACACCAGCCTAAAAACATGGCATGTAGTTTTGTGTGTTTCTGCTTCACAGATCGCAAGCGGTGGCATCACACCATTAAATAAGCACAGCTAACTCTGTTTCAGTCTCACCTTCTCCCCCCAGTTGCAAGCAGCCTTTCACACAGACACCAACACCCTGTCTCGCACTGTGTCTTAATACTTCTTCCTGCACTGGGTGGTATGGAAATGCCAGATGAATATTTCATGATGCTTCTTTTATTAGATGCAAGGCATGATGCCACCTATGATGCCAGGGATGATGATGCCTCCTCGCATGCCAGCTGCGGCTGTACAACCAACAGGACCGGTAACACTCCTCACTACTTTTTCCCTCAGTCCTCTGTTTCACACTTCTTAAAATTCACTGCAATCTGTGAAATGCTAAGTGAATAATTTGCACTGCCCAGTAACACTGTTGGATGTGAATAGTTCGTCATTCACAAAACAAATCTGTACATTATTAACTACACGTTGAAGTGAAACAGCAAAACAAACTTAATTATATACAGTGATAATCAAATTTAAAATGAACTCCCTTCTTGTCACTGTTTTTGTTTTGTCTTTGCCTCAGCTGCAATTGTAATGATACACAGTTCTGTCAATTTTATTTTATTTTGAGAGATAAACAAATGATGCAAATGAGTAATGAGACATAAATATTTTGTGACAACATCCAGACGGTTTTAGAGATCATAAGACTTCCACTTTATCATCGCAAGTATGTTGTTGCAGCTTAAGAGTGTGGCGTTTTGTACCCATTAGGAAGGCTTTGTCAGTTACTGTGTATTGTGAATGATTAGTCTGTATTCGCAGCTGAATTCATAATTTGTGAGTGTTTCTTGGGGTAATAATTCACACAAAAATGGTCTTTTCCTCAGCCTGGTGTTGACTCCACAGGTAAGGTCCTTAATTAGACACTTTTCATATTCTTGCATATTTTGTATTCATTAGAAGTAAAGTGTCTGACTGATTTTTGTTTTTATCCTCACAGCAGCTGCACCTGGAACGGCTGTAAGTGTAGCATAATTTTTCTTTATATGCAGTAATTACAAGTTTACAATTGTGACAATTTAGTGTACTTATCATTAGCTCCAGACTATGGTCTCCTGTCTCCTCAATAACTGAAATCTGACAACATTTAATTTGTTCCTTTGTCCCTGCAGAGCACCACAAATGGATCTCCACAGGACGAACTACCAAAGAAGGTTTGTGCACTTGGAAAATGGACAGATAGACATAAAAGACGTGACAATATTAACTAGGAGCTGCAAAAAAGATTTAAAATCGAGCCAAAGTTAAGTGTTTTTTTGCTTTGTTTCTTTTCTTTCAAGAACTGACACACCTGCTTTATTTGTTGTTTGTTTCTTCTTTAGAAGTCCTTGTGGACAGAACACAAATCATTGGATGGGAAGACCTACTTTTACCACACAGAGACCAAGCAGTCCACATGGGAGAAACCAGATGATCTCAAATCTCCTGCAGAGGTACAAAACCGTTATTACTTTCATAACATGTTTAAATGTGCTACATTTGAAACTCATCAATATAGCAGCAAACAGCAATTTGAGACATGCAGATATAGTGGAGTTATGTCAACCTGAGCAAAGAATGAAGTCACTCTCTCTCTGTGCTTTGTTTACATTGCCATTGCCGGTCCGTGAGTCACAGCATGTGGCACTGGCCAGCTAATCGCTGCCGCTTTGCGTTGTGCTCATATGGTGGTTACTACTCACCCCCATAATGATGGCAGAGAACTTGGCCGCAGAGAGAGTGACACCATGTCCTAACAAGTGCTGCATTACATCATGTAAACAAACCACGTACCTGTCAGACTGGAGATGCAACTACTTAAATGATGGGTGAATAGTACTTGCTATCTTCCGACATTTGTACTTTTTAAACAGCATATTGTCTTATTAACTGTAAATATAATATAGTCAACAGCAAGTAGGAAACCTTCGGGCAGTCTACCTCCAGCCAGGTGTTATCACATAGTTAACTCCTGATTTCAACTTCATGAAGCTGTTCCTCACCCATTGCGATGCTTTCAAAGTCAGCAGGAATAAATAGAATCTGGGCCTCCACCAAAAGTTCAGCTCAAAACGCCGTGCTGTGTAATGCTGCCTCCTTTGCGGCCAGTTAGGACACATTGTCATGGAAATAATGTGTGAGTTGTTAAAAAATCACACAAAATACCCGTTTTACAGTGTTACTTTGTGTATAATTTCTTTTTGACTTTACTTTTTGTCTACTTTATATATATATATATATATATATATATATATATATATATATATATATATATATAATGTGCGTGTGTAATATATATTACACACGCACACACAAAAAAGTTATATAACTTTTTTATAAAGTCTATTAACTCCATCTTTTACACACTTTACCGTCCTTTCATGATATATATATATATATATATATATATATATATATATGTGTGTGTGTGTATGTACTTAATGTACAAAAAAAAAGTTATATAATTTGCAACACTGCCTTTGTTGTGGACTGGAGTATATCCTGAAATTGGCACCCCTTGTACTAAATTGAGAATCAATTTTTAATAGAGAATCGATTTTTGTTTTGTTTTAATCGTGGCCAATATTTATGTTTATATGGATCGTAACATCACACTAGTTATCTTTGTGCAGTTTATTTACTTGAAATACCTTCCCTTTTGGTTTGCCACCTTTTTAGCAAATGCTGTCCAATTGCCCTTGGAAGGAGTACAAGTCAGACACAGGGAAGCCTTATTATTACAACTCTCAGACGAAGGAGTCCAGATGGACGAAACCCAAAGACCTGGAGGATCTGGAAGGTAAAGAACTGCTCTCTGATGATGTCAAACCTGTGATGTTCCATACTAAGTTGTGCTGCGCTGAATGGATGAGCCTTTTGGTAGGCTGCAGGCTTGTTATACATATCATGTCATGCATTAGAGGGGATTCAGGGATTGTTTGATGTACAAATGCAAGAAGCACGTTGTGGCTCCTGCAGTACATTTATCTCTGTGCTGTTGTCTTATCAGCAATATGCTTTGAAATCAAAACAAGTTCCCTAACAGCGATCACCTTTTGTCTATTCCAGCTATGATCAAAGCAGAGGAGAATGGGTAAGAGCTTGCTATTTACTTTAGGTTACTCTTCAATGCTGCATGTATTATGAACAACAAATACAGTGGTTATTGAAAATTATTTAAACATGATCACAACCCTTTTTGTTTTATAATGAATGTTTTTCATTTTTGCTACATTGTCCTGCTATTCTTTCCATCATGTGTGGTGGTTTGACCCATCATGGTCTGATTTCAGGACGGCAGAGGCAATGGCTCCTGGCACCGCAGCAGCTCCAGCAATGCTAGCAGATAATACAGCCACTATGGTAACCGTTATGGAGGCAGAAACTGCAACAGCAGTCTCAGAGGAACACCTGTCTCAGGCGGCCATGTATCACGCAGCTGAGGTCAAGACTGCAGATGCACCTGTGGCTTCCTCAGAGAGCTCAGCCGCCACAGAGGCCACAGCCAGGTAAACAATTATGTCGGATATGGAGACAGGTACTCTGTCCAGTACTCAGACATACACTGTATTCATCAAGACGGGACAGGAATAGTCATAATGACCCTGGGTTTATGTACACAGCACCCTTTCAACGTAATGTATTCATGGTTGAGGAGGTCTATTTTTGCGTCTCATAAATTTATTTAATGTTCCCATCTCCCGATGTGATGAATGCTCAACGTCTTAAATGCTTCATGCAAACACAGTTAAGTTGATGCATTAACATCTTCCTTTGTCCTCAGTATTGAAGTCACAAAAGAAGAACGGCCAGAACTTCAGAAGAAAACTTACAAATGGAACACAAAAGAGGAGGCCAAGCAGGCCTTCAAAGAGCTGCTGAAGGAGAAGGTGAGTCAGGCTGTCAAAAGGGTTAAAATGTAGTGGAACTGGGGCCACTCACTGTAGGAGAGTGCTGAGGCTGTGCTGTCTCTGTCTGCCTGTAGTGCCTGATGGCATTACTTGACATTTAGCAGGTCAAATAGAAGAACTAAATTGGTCTGCTTGTATCGGCGTGCTTGTCTGCACATACATTAGTATCCATTATTAATTTAGACTTAATTCTGCATGTGCCGGCTACAAAGAGTGTTAGGGCTGACTGCCTCATCACTTTGGGTGGGGCTCTGTTTCCAATGCAACATATCATCAAGGTAGCTGTAGTTTTCCATTAATTATTAGCTTGTTTTAAAATGTAGTAAAAATATACGAAAATTCTCAATAGCTGCGACCTTGTACACGCCTGCATGGTTTATGATTTTGGCCATGGTAAATGAAGCGTTTCGAGGTTATGTACCTTTTTGTTATAGGCCACCCTCACTGCAACACCCATACACTTAACCTCTGTGTCAAATGTCATCCTCCTTGGGCGAAAACTGGCGCGACCGACAGTGAGCTATATAGTTGCTGGTCACAGTAAAAAAAAAGTATAGATGTTAAATTCTTTAAAAAGTGCTGTGTTCAATAACCAACCAACCAAACAACTGGTTGATCATGATACAGCCATGTTATTGTTAAATGAGGTGTTTTGGGATATATATTGCATACTATATATAAATGTTATAACTGCCAGCAAGTGTTTTGAGGATTAACTTGCACACCATTATACATAGGTTTGTTTTTAATATTAATTAAATCAGGTCAGTCTCGCCTCATGTCTGACGTGTTTACCAGCACACGTTTTGCATTATGATCTGGATCTAATCCCCGTCTCTCCTCATGAGACACTGGAAGGTCTTAGCTCTATTGTTAAGCGTCACCCCCTGGTTGCCGTGGATGTGTTTTGTCGCAGAGCTGCGTAGCACCACCCACCTTGAATGCTGCTATATTTAGGCTCTTCAATTCTGTGCACAAAGCTCTCTGAGATTGCTTGCCATTTCCTGCAAGATCTTAATAGCTCTGTCTTTATGATTAGTTTTATTGGATCAACGGCACAGGGCTGGCTAGGATTAAGACAGTGAGAAAAAGTGGCATGCCTCAGTGAGTTAGAATAACTGTGACAATGTACAAGACGGGCAAGCGGTGGAATCCGTTCATAATGAATGTCACTCCCCGAGAGAGGCAAGGGGCAGAAAGGGCGCTTGAATAAATCCTCGGCAGCACTTTTTTGAATTATTGCCCCTCCACACCTTTGACCCAGACATCTATTGGGAATTAAGAAAATGTTTGGGCTTTTAGGAGACAAAGCGGCACATCTCATTGTTCCTCTACCTGTTTCTCATGCTTTTTCTAGCAACTTGCAAAAAAAACAATCCATTTAATGAAAATGAAAAATTCAGATTTTAGAAATATCTTGATGTCAATTTAACTTGTCAATGAGTACAAGTCGTCATGACGTTGAATTGTATTCTCTGTATTTCAGGGTGTGTCCTCAAACTCTTCCTGGGAACAGGCTATGAAAATGATTATCAATGATCCTCGCTACAGGTACATTATTCTCCTTGGTTTGGTTTATCCTTATTTACATTGGCAGGTGATGATAATGCCCTTCTGACCTAAATTTCTCACTTTCCTTTGTCAACAAAGTGCCCTTCCCAAACTGAGTGAGAAGAAACAGGCGTTCAATGCCTACAAAGTCCAAACGGAGAAGGAAGAAAAAGAGGAGGCCAGAATTAAATACAAGGAGTCCAAAGAGACCTTTCAGAGGTTCCTGGAGAACCACGACAAGATGACATCTACCACCAGATACAAGTAAGTGCTGCAGTGATCTCGTAAAGGTTTTTTATTTTTTTTCTATATCGATTTGTGATTCCCTGTATTGTCAATATGATTATGCAGATGGGATCAGTGAAAGGTCAGCAGTGGCTTTTGCACGCCATCATGCAGCTACAGCACTGGCAGCTTCCTCTTAAGGAACATTGTGATTTGTTGGTTCTGATGTTGGGGGTTAGATGCTTGTGACTTTTTTTGATTTGGAAACAATTCTCCCCTTGGTGGTCTGTTTTATTCTTTTTCTCGCCCTTTTCATTGAATTTCATACTTGCATAAATGCAGCAGATATGCTGTAAACTAGAAATAGCAACTTTTTACTAAATATCTAGTTACTCAGTTGGCTCAGGGTTTATTTCTCCTCTATAAACATGTAGTAAGGAGTCATGCATTTAAAATGTTTCAGTTTTGATCATTCTCTGTGAGATCCAGTTCACCAGCACTCTTTGGTTTGGCATTTGTGTGAAAGTCATCGTGACAAACAGACCGAGGGGCCGGACAGATCGACCGGTGACCTTGACGATGAGCCAGTTCCAGAGTTCTTCTAGCAGGGGGGTTGTAGTGCTGACTGACTGTAATCTAGGATTGGACACAACAGGCAGTCTGACTTGATAGACGGGCTGGCTGATTGCGTGTGTGTGTGTGTGTGTGTGTGTCTCCTTACATTTAATACCTTATTTCACTAGAGTCCGCCTCTGACTGTCATGTTTAGCGCAGTCGTCAAGGAGTTTCATGAAAGACAGCTGCACTTAATAAGTTCAGCTGTACCTTTTCTTATTAACATGTAATTCATTTTATATTATCGCTACGCATCTGTGCAGCTGATGACTAGCACTAAGCATTAAAAGGGTAACTTTCCTAGTGAAATGCTGCCCTCATGTGGGTTATTGTATGAAAATATCCTAAATGTGTGTGTACTTGCTATCCAGGAAAGCAGAACAGATGTTTAATGAGCATGAGGTGTGGAGCTGTGTACCAGAGAGGGACAGGCTGGAGATCTATGAAGATGTTTTGTTCTACCTCGCTAAGAAAGAGAAGGTAAGGCATTGTTCTACAATTTCAGTCTGCATGTTTATCATAATATTGTAGAATCATTAAACTTTCTGTCAGTCATCATAAATGATGTTACTTAAAGACGTTGGCTTTGGGAACACTGGCACAATTAACATCCTGGTTTCTGCCTCTATAAAATGTTCCAGGAGCAAGCCAAGCAGCTGAGAAAGAGAAACTGGGAAGCTCTGAAGAACATTTTGGACAACATGGCCAACGTCACATACCGCACCACCTGGTCTGAGGCCCAGCAGTACCTGCTAGACAACCCCACCTTTGCAGAGGATGAGGAGCTGCAAAGTATGAGAGCATAATGTCATGTTTTTATTGACCAAATTAGTTTGGAGCTAATAGTTTTTACCTCATTATATTTGTAATGATCATCGGTTTACTTGGTTCTCAATGCTCCATGTTGATAAGTGTTGTTCCCGACTGACAGATATGGACAAAGAGGATGCCCTCATTTGTTTTGAGGAGCACATTCGAGCTCTGGAGAAGGAGGAGGAAGAGGAGAAACAGAAGACTCTTCTCAGAGAGAGGAGACGGCAACGCAAGAACAGAGAGGCCTTCCAGGTGAGAAAATATGTGCATCTCAAACCACATTAGGGAAAGGAATGCTGGCTTGATGACCTAAAGTTACTTCACGTTACATTTTTGAAATTGCAAAAGTAAATTGTTGTACAGAAGGGACACCTTACCATTGCATATCAGTTTCTGTCCTGAATTCTTATTTTGTTGTGTTTTTCTCAGAAATTCCTGGACGAGCTCCACGACCACGGTCAGCTCCACTCCATGTCGGCCTGGATGGAGATGTACCCGACCCTGAGCTCAGACATCCGCTTTGCCAACATGCTGGGCCAGCCGGGTAGGACAGCAGACCACAGACACATGAGCTGAATGACATGCAGACAGCATGACGTGAACATAGAAATAAAGCATACACAGCTCAGGGTGTAAATACAGCATGAACTACAACAGTTCATTAACGCATAAGTTTAAAAAAATTACCCCATTCATTTCAGATGGTTTGTTTTGATATATTTAGCAAATGCATTTAACAAAACATTCAGCACACATATTTCTGTATAATTGTTATGATTATAATGTTTTTGCTTCATTGTTTTGCAACCTTTTTGTGGTCTGCTGGTGGACTCTAATAGTTTTTTGCAGCATAACACATAGTCTCCATCCTTTGACGTATCCCGTCTATTCTGCAGGTTCCACTCCACTCGATCTGTTCAAGTTCTATGTGGAAGACTTGAAGGCCCGTTACCATGATGAAAAGAGGATCATCAAAGATATTCTTAAGGTAAGGGTACTCTGGTATATTTATATCTGGCATTGTGTCACAGGAACCTCTCTTCACATCTGCTCATATCAGTGTTTCATTTAGGAGGTTTGTTGTGATATTTTATTCTTTTATGTCACATATTGTTAATCTTCTGCTTCCTTCGTGCTGCTAGGACAAAGGCTTTCTGGTGGAAGTCAACACTACCTTTGATGACTTTGGATCAGTCATCAGCTCAGACAAGAGAGCCACCACACTGGATGCAGGAAACATAAAGCTGGCATTCAACAGTGTAAGACTCTTGTCCTACATACATTTCCTCCACTAGCTTTCCTTAAATCCTACAGAGTTCCTTACGAAGAACACAGATGCTGGTATTGATGTTGTTTTCATCGTTTATATTTATTAGATTAACACATTTGTCCACCTATTTGTGTGTAGTTACTGGAGAAGGCCGAAGCCAGAGAGAGAGAGCGAGAGAAGGAGGAGGCCAGGAAAATGAAAAGGAAAGAAGCAGCCTTTAAAAACATGCTGAAGCTGGCCACACCTCCACTGGAGCCAGAGACTGCATGGGATGCGGTACGTCCTTTATGCAAAATATTCTTATAGTTCTAAACTTTATATTAACTTCACAGTAGCGTGTTTTTTTGTATTCAAACTGAGTGTTTTGTGATTTCAGATCAGAGACCGATTCTTAAAAGAATCGGCCTTTGAAGACGTGACTCTGGAGTCAGAGAGGAAACGGATATTCAAAGACTTCATGCATGTCTTAGAGGTAAGTCTGCCAGGACAGTGGTAATGGGCTGAAATGATCGATCTTGATGAGAAGGTGATAAAGGTTTACCACGGCATGTATTTTATTTTTTTAACAGCATGAATGCCAACATCACCACTCCAAGACAAAGAAGCACTCGAAGAAGTCCAAGAAGCACCACAGGAAACGATCCCGCTCTCGATCGGTAAGTAGTCCTGTTGTGCTTAGACAAGACAAGGCGCTGCAGAGACAATTTAGCAGTAATAATCTACAAGTATACCTTTTACCTTGATGTCAATACTCCATATCACACCTTGTTAATCTCTGAATTACTTCACCTAAATGTTTTGACAGGGCTCGGAGTCTGAGGACGATGAATACCACAAGAAGAAAAAGAGGTCACAATCCAAATCTCCCTCTGAGCGCTCATCCAGTGGAGAATCCGGTGAGTGGATTTCAAAGCTTTGATGATCTATTCATCATTGTATGGAAGAAGAAGTGCAGCACTTAACATTGATTGACACTTTTTTGCCTGAAACCAGAGAGAAGCTATAAAAAGTCCAAGAAGCACAAGAAGAAGGGCAAGAAGAGACGCCACAAGTCTGTAAGTATCCAGGAAAACCCCTCAAATTAATGTTTGTATCTACGTTAACGCGTATAATCTGAATGTGCATGTTGTTTGTATGTGAACTGATGGTGATTATGACACCTAGGCATCGCCAGAGTCCGACAATGAGAAGAAAGGAAGAGAGCGCGATGGAAAGCGTGAAAAGGACTTGGAGAAAGATAAAGAGAACGACAAGTCTCGGGCTAAATCTCGCTCAGACTCGAAACAGAAGTCTCCTAAAAGAAAACCTGCAAAAGAGGAGGTTGGTTTTCTTTATTACGGTTCTTTTCATGTTGTTATGGTTACCTGATGTTGAGGGAGATCTACTCTTAAAAGATACCATTAACTACCATCATGTGAGTCAGCAGTCAAGTTTAATTCCTCATAGTTTATATCGTACTGAGTGTTTGTGTGTTGTGTTCAGGGTGGCTGGGATACATCAGGCAGCGAGCTGAGTGAAGGGGAGCTGGAGAAAAGGAGAAGAACTTTACTGGAACAGCTGGATGCACCTTGATGATTTCACCTCAGCTGCCCTTTAATTGTATTTGTACACTTCTACAAACAGCATTCCCCTCCAAGCTCATCTGACTGTACTGGGCGTACCACCTGGACTTACTGTGTGACATAACAGTTCTCTGGTATTCATGGGAATGTGCGACATTGAGCTTACACACTTATTTGGCGACTAATTTGATATCAGGAAACTGATCAGCTGATCAACCTTTAAATATTAGGTTGTCTTTGTTGCTTTTGTTAGTATTTTTTAGTTGACTAGCTGTACATGTTTTTCCATTGCCAATCATTTTTATATTCAATTAAAAGTATATCTTAAATGTCACACTGACCGTCTTTCACCTGAGAAGTAGCGCTTTTTTTTTTTTTAGGTTTAAGGACAACATACAGTATCTTCATTATCTCTGGATATGTTCAGAGATAATGAAAGAATGTTTTTGATTTGGTATAAGTTAACTGTAGCTGTATTCTCTAATTATCCAAACAGGTTTTAATTTGAGCATCTGTTTAAATTGACACTGTAGTGAACTGTAATAAAATGTTTCAATGGATTATGTGTAATTGGATACTTCAGGAGATCAATATGATCAAAGTTAAAGGTTCTTTTATGTACTTGAGACATTTTCAAACTCTACAGGATTTAGTAATATTGGACGGGTTTCATTAATAGATGAGCCGGCTGCTGGAGGAGGATCCATCTTATAACCAGTATTTAATTCAGTGAAATAATGAATTGCACTGCTAGTTTATTAGGTACCTCTAGCATTGACTAATGCAACAGTCCTGCAGTCAAATCCAGAGTGATTTGCAGCATCGGAAAGAAAAGAAGTACCAAGGCCAACTGCGATATATTCAATGTAAATAGTTTATTTGATCATATTTGTTGAAAATCTCATATCACCTAATTTTTAAAATAAAGCTTGTTATTTTGTAATGAGCACAAACTGCCTAAAATACATTTCCGGTGAAAGTAAAAAAGAAAAACATGCCAGTATTATCCAGTTAGACAAATGTTACTATTACAGACTGAAGTTGAGAGAAACGGCAGCACATCACTAAGCCACAAAACCAGCTAATCACAGGTCAGCTAACAAACAGCTTTGATCAAACCGTGCCTGTGATTTAGAGTTTAAATCAGTTTAAATGTACAAACACTTAAATCAGTCGCATTTTTTTTTTGTAGCTGGCTTTGATGCATCTGTGACCCACCACATGACTGAGAAATGACTTAACACATTGCTGCTGCATTTGGCTTAATTAAATATACAAAAAAAAATGGAAACAAAAACTATAAGTTAAAATAACATTCAAGTTGTATAGCACAAGGCGATGAAAACTTTAGTTTGAACAATATGTACAATATTAACCATATGGTAATGTAAATTAAGAAAAAAGAAAGAAAACATGGTTTGTAGCAAAATATCTGTACATTTCGGAAACTTTTTTTGTTTTGTATTTTATTTTTCCATGTTTTTCATGGACATGGACACAGACGAAAAGATGAGCTTAAAGGAATCCTTTCAGTGGTTAAATACTATACATTAAAATTACAATAAAGTGAGTAGACGCAGTAGCCTGGAATATAAATCAGAAAAAAAAGAAAAAAAACTTGACAGATGAAATGCAAAGTTTGATCCAGTTTTGACAATGAGAACTATCATGTAGGATTCCGTATCTTTCGTGCAGTTTCTACATTTGGCAGAAATTGTGTTTTATGTTGCTTTACAGGCTTGTTTTCTTGTAATTTGTTCCCAAAAAACAGACTGCTGCTACAGAAATGCAACATTTTAAATGGACGGTAAAGTTTTACGCGAGCAAGCGGCCTACTTCTATGTATTAAGAGCTACAAATTCAGGCTTGATCCATTAACTGATAATAACTGATTCATAACAAATTATGAAAGAAGTAAGCATCGAGTGTGCCCGATAGAGAATTCACATTAGCCCAGTCTCGCTTTGAAGTCTTTCGTTCATTCTTCATCATCCTTATACATACTTTAGTACAAATATAAAGTCTTAATTACTTTTCTTAATTACACCATAATGCCTGATCATCAGCCCTTCTAGTAAAAAAAATGAAAAACCTTTTGAGATGTTTGAGCACGTTTGTATCGTAAGAGAAATGGAAAACAGCACCGGAATGTACCAAGATACCACATACCTGTCAAACCCCAACACTAAAAGATGTCATTTTTGTAACAGCTAAAGGGAACGCGTCCCATACATTCTACATTACGTTTCCAAGGAAGCGTCTCTTCACGTGGCTCTTAAGGCCACCGCAAGTCCAGTTTTACAAGTCTTACATTTAAAGCAAGGTCAGGTTGTATTGCTTGAAGTGGATAATATATATATATTTTTTTTAAATAGGAGACGGCGTGACATCAGCCCACAAAAATAGGTTCAGGCACTTGGCTTGTCTAAGGTTTCTGAATCAACCTTTCTGACACTTAAAATTCCCACACATGTCCCAGTCCTTCATAGTGAAAAGCTGCTGCTATACCACAGACATGGAGTAACATGTATTCATATGTAATATACACTCACCTAAAGGATTATTAGGAACACCATACTAATACTGTGTTTGACCCCCTTTCACCTTCAGAACTGCCTTAATTCTACGTGGCATTGATTCAACAAGGTGCTGAAAGCATTCTTTAGAAATGTTGGCCCATATTGATAGGATATCATCTTGCAGTTGATGGAGATTTGTGGGATGCACATCCAAGGCACGAAGCTCCCGTTCCACCACATCCCAAAGATGCTCTATTGGGTTGAGATCTGGTGACTGTGGGGGCCATTTTAGTACAGTGAACTCATTGTCATGTTCAAGAAACCAATTTGAAATGATTCGAGCTTTGTGACATGGTGCATTATCCTGCTGGAAGTAGCCATCAGAGGATGGGTACATGGTGGCCATAAAGGGATGGACATGGTCAGAAACAATGCTCAGGTAGGCCGTGGCATTTAAACGATGCCCAATTGGCACTAAGGGGCCTAAAGTGTGCCAAGAAAACATCCCCCACACCATTACACCACCACCACCAGCCTGCACAGTGGTAACAAGGCATGATGGATCCATGTTCTCATTCTGTTTATGCCAAATTCTGACTCTACCATCTGAATGTCTCAACAGAAATCGAGACTCATCAGACCAGGCAACATTTTTCCAGTCTTCAACTGTCCAATTTTGGTGAGCTCTTGCAAATTGTAGCCTCTTTTTCCTATTTGTAGTGGAGATGAGTGGTACCCGGTGGGGTCTTCTGCTGTTGTAGCCCATCCGCCTCAAGGTTGTGCGTGTTGTGCCTTCACAAATGCTTTGCTGCATACCTCGGTTGTAACGAGTGGTTATTTCAGTCAAAGTTGCTCTTCTATCAGCTTGAATCAGTCGGCCCATTCTCCTCTGACCTCTAGCGTCAACAAGGCATTTTCGCCCACAGGACTGCCACATACTGGATGTTTTTCCCTTTTCACACCATTCTTTGTAAACCCTAGAAATGGTTGTGCGTGAAAATCCCAGTAACTGAGCAGATTGTGAAATACTCAGACCGGCCCGTCTGGCACCAACAACCATGCCACGCTCAAAATTGCTTAAATCACCTTTCTTTCCCATTCTGACATTCAGTTTGGAGTTCAGGAGATTGTCTTGACCAGGACCACACCCCTAAATGCATTGAAGCAACTGCCATGTGATTGGTTGATTAGATAATTGCATTAATGAGAAATTGAACAGGTGTTCCTAATAATCCTTTAGGTGAGTGTATACACACACACGTCTCTATGGTTGCTACACTCGTCATCTTTCACTTATCATCCTTCACTCTGCATCAAACCTCCCGTCTCTCCCTCTTATACACATCCTCACCATCTTCATCGTCATCCCCTCCCCTCCCCCGCCCCCCAGCACATGCACTGCTCCCTCGTCACACGACCACTTCGCCGTTGTTCAGCGGCCGCAGGTTCTGATCATCAAAGCGTCTCCTGACACTCCTTCGCACAGCGTCCGCTCGCCTGTAAGGCTGATTCCTCAAATCTGAAGAGGGGAGAATGGATCAGATGGGGGGTTTTGGGGGAGGGGAGTAAAAGAACGGTCAGTCATTTCGTGGAGGCACTTTGATGAGCCCACATGCTCAGAGTGCTGGCAGCCTGTCTTTCAAAGCAGCGCGAGTTCTACACAGAAAAGAAAAAAAAACAGCCTTGCAGGTCAGCTGTCTCTTGGTATTATGACAGAAACAGGCCACATGGTTTTGACTTGTGAGTAGAAAACCTGACATGGATCTTGTGAAACCAATAAAAGGGTGAATTATCAACCGAAAAGAGTTGCTATTTTGTATTGTTAGACATTCAAATGTATTGTTATGAAGGAGATATAAGTAGAGAACAGAGGATGAGGAAGGTCAATACTGAGTGAACCCTAAATGAAAATACAGTAAAACAGGAAAGGGAGGTAATAAAGTGATGCTTGCCAGGTTTGGGACACATCCACCACTACAGGTGTGCTACTGGAGGAGTTCCTTACCCTCGAGTAGACATTGGGAAATTTAGTAATATTATTCTTCTTTAGGGCTAGACGAAGAGAAGACAAAATGGAGGTTAAAAATGGAGGATGAGGAGGCCGACAGGAGCATGTCAGCCTGACATATTCACACTTGCTTTGCTAATAGAGCGCTAAGAAAGCACTGCGAGAGCAAAGCAAAGTGGCAGCAGGCTGCATGGGGGAAAAGGCCAGAGGAGGTAAGGGCAGAAGAGGGGACAGAGCTGGAGGATGTTAACTGGTTCATCTGGCAGGGAGGAGGATCAAAGCGTCTGTACTTTCTTTTTTTCTGTGTTATGAACTCAGTCTGCTTTGCAGAGCGGCTACCAGCAGGATAGAAAAAGAGAGCCCATTTCAAACCTCCAGTACAGAGAGATTGTGAACTAAATTAAACAAACATGGTTCCAGGACATTGTTACATTCAACAGCATCTTGACCAAAAAAGCAACCAAAGCATGCATGCAGCCAGCCAGCACTGATGACAGGTGTAAACTCTGGCTGCGTGTTAGTAGCACACACACACAGAATGCAGCCGCAAAGACAGACTGCTGCAATGTAAGACATTATTCATATGTTGACGTCATGCACAATATTAGTGAGCCTGCCACCCCACAGAGCGTCATTGACAGAGAGGGAACCTGTCAGCCAGCGGCAGGAGCAAGCACAGCATATGGGCTAACTGGGAGGGCAGGGATGCATTGTGGGAAAGCGTTAGAAATTAAGCAATCAGCATGCAAGAAGCTGTTTCAGCAGCAGTAATGATATGTGATAACGAACACACAAACATTAATGTTTCATTAAAACATTGATTGAAACACAAAGAAAGCAAGTTATAATGCCACAGGCCCTTACACAATAATGAGTCATACATGTCATGTAGATGACTAAAGCTTATACATGTATATTTTATATACACACTGCATTAAATAATTAATAAATTGGAATATAATCAGTGATAAACCCTAAAGTATTCGACTCATGACTCAGTATTTGTTTAAATCCGTGACCACTAGATGGCAGCACACAGCTTAACTTTCTACTCAAGTTCTTGATGAGAAAACGTTCACTATTTCACCAATTTTCATCTCCTGTCACTGCAGATGAAAGTATGACCTTGGAGACAGTTTCCTCTGTGGCATTATGGTTTGCCATGGTTGATAAAATGATGATGATAAGTGAGGGGGTCACACTTCATGCAGGTGGGCATACACACACACACACACACACACACACACACACACACACACACACACACACACACACACACACACACACACACACACACACACACACACACACACACATCTTATCGTCTCAGGTGGACAGAGAAAACCGTTACACCGACACCGAGTCATGCTCAGGAGAGAGAACACACACACACACACACGCACGCACGCACGGTCAGGCGTGTGTGCAAAAACCATGAGATCGGGCACTGTTCACAAACACGGGTCCGAAAGTGTGAGGGTTGAGTGTGACGGTTAAAAAAAAGGGAGGAAGTGTGAAGAGGCATGCAAGGATGGAGGAGAGAGAGACGTAAAGAAGAGAATGTTTTGTTCCAGCAACCTTAGAGAAGAGAGACAGTTCTACAAGCTTAGTAATGGTACTCGTCATTGAGGGCGGGCTCGCAGAAGAACCGAGAGCCACGCTTCGCTGTGCGGGCGGTAAAGGGCACTGTCTTCAGCACTGCATTGAGAACAACAAGGACAACAGCCAGGACAAGACAAGACACACACACACAGTTTAAGAAAAGCAGAGTCCTACAAGGTTTAGCACTGGTTAGCGCTAAGCAAATATACAACAACAGTATCAGGAGGGGCCAGGAAATAACGTCTTTAAGAGAATTATAGCAGTTAATGCTACACTGAAGGTCTTACAAAAACCTTCGTTTGACTATAGACGCTCTGGCTTGGTTTGTTAGGAGACAGCAAAGTTCTATTGTTACAGAGATCTGAATTAAAATTGTCGGAGGTCTTTAACGCTAGAATCACATTTACATCATTACATTCCTATTGGAGAAAACAATATTGAGAACATCTTCTCATGTAAAAGAAGCAATACCTCCGTGTAAAAATACTCTGTTACAAGTTTAAAATCTTACTTAACAAAAAGTGCTATTGACAAAATGTATTCACAGTTTTACATCATATTGTATTGTTAATACTAGTGCATTCATATGTAAGTAGTATTTCAGTGTCTAACTGGAGATAATTGCAATGACCTAAACAGTACAACATCTACAACAATGCATTTTATTAACTTATCACTTTTTACATGTACAATCTTATTTTTCAGAGTAAAGTATTAGAACTAGACTTATATCAGTTTTTTACAAATATAAATATATCTTACTGGGGTGAATGTCGAAGAAATTGCAGAATGAATTGTATTTAGTGTTCTTACTTTGTCCACCAGAGAGCACTGACAAGTTTATTTTTTAGCTGTAAAATGTTCCGCCCAGTATTTAATGAAATTAATTTAAGGGATTACCATCAAGATTGTTTGTATGTTATGTGTTTATGGCCTAAAAATAGTGTACTTATGTACAGGACATTAGAAAAGTACTTTTTCAGTAAACAGAAGACGTATTTATTCCATTATAAGGAATGACCCGGCCCCGTCTACGTACAGATGGTGTTACAAAGCAATGACAAAGCAGAATAGATGAGCAATGATCATCAGACACATTTGGAGCTGAATGCCACTGGATTAGCTGCCAGTGCATGTTTGTACTCATTAGGTTATACACCTTCAGTTGTCAAACATCTGACAGCTGAATTTATAAAAAGCCAAAATCATTGCGTTAGTTGGTTTAGATTCCCTTTGTTAATGACTGAATGTATAGCATCGGAGAAGACCTTCATGCAGAGCACCTTGTACTGTGTGTGTGTGTGTGTGTGGCAAGAGACTGCAGCCAGGCCCAGGTAATATTACCCGTGATGATGTCCTCTATCGCGCCATCTTTGCCTTCATAGACGTGGCGGCTGTCTTTCACCTGTTTCTTCCTGAGCTCATGGATCAGCTCTTGCTGCTGCCGCTTGTTTTTATGAGATGGAGACTGAGGACACACACACACACACACTTTAACATGTATTCATTAATAAGTCATACTCTTGGACATGAGTCCAGTATAATATACAAAGGATTCTCCCACCCACGATTTCTTTATAGGTCAAATATGCTTTTGCTCCACACATCGCTTCACTCTGCAGGTTTGTGCATGTGTGCGTTAAGTGAACCATTTAAGAAGTATAACCGCTGATCCTGAGTCGATGTGATGTGGCTCAGCGGGGTGTCAGACTGGAGAACCAGATATAACTACACCCGGCAGGCAGTCAGTGCTCAACTAATCCTGTGATCAAGAATCTGGAGGAAGGGAGGATGAAGCGGAAAGGGGATGAAGTGGTCTTCAGGATCCACTGTAACCACCTGCCCTAGAAAGAAGGGATGAGGGTATAGGGAGGGAGGGGATGAGGAAAAAAGGAGGGTGGAGGGGGTTGAAAGAACAGTGGCTTACCTTCTTGTCTTCCTCCATCATGGCCTCCTGTTCTAGAAGTTTCTCCATCAAAATCTGCTCCTGTCTCTTTTTATGCTCATTGTCCTCCTCTGCTTGCTGAGGATATTACATAAACATATCACACAGTTACAACTTGTTTAAATATACTACTGTTACATAGTAGTTGTATCAGAGAAAACTGTCATTTCAAATGCATCTAATAGTTTCGCTTGTGTTGTGCAAGCTGAGATTCCATTTCCAAACCATGAAATGTGATGAATGAAGTCATTAACATGGTTTGGAGTAGTTAAGGATGCACACCAGCTGTGAGGGGAACGTCTGGAAAGAGTCACGCTATGAGTAGCAGTAACACATGGTGGGATGGGTTTTTGTTTCTTGTGGTACTGTAGTGCTTAAAACTTGCAGATTTATTTGTAAAATACTTATTAGTTTTGATATAGAAGAGAATACTGTGCTGTAGTGATAACACCAGAGGGCGTATTGATGTCTCGTCACATACTCTCCATATGGACACACTCCCGTACACAAGGATTAACATATCCAACCTCATGCACACGCCCAAGGGCATCTCTCTGTATCCCTCCAGATGTTGTTGTGACTTAAAGGGAAAGTACACCTCTTTGACACATCAAAGTCTGTTTACAGGTCATGGGGAGAACTACTGCACATGTGGAAAAAGTAGAAGTGCGATGCTAAATGTCTGACTCTAACTGGTTGGTGAGGTCCGACTAGATTTGTGTGAGAGATGATTATCCAACTCACCCTGTAAGCCTTAACGAATCGCACAAACACAGGGAAGAAGACGGAGGGTGGCGTTGTTTTGGAGTTCTCCCCGAAGAACTTCACTGCCTCGTCAAAGGCATCCTTTCAAAGACAGACAGTTGACTTACTTAGAAAAACAAACAAACAAACAAACAAGGCATTAGGTTTGCAAAGCGAGGTGTGCTCGTCTTACCTGTGCAATCTTGGCATCATCCTGCAGCTTCTTCAGCTTGCTCTCATTGTGTGTGATGAAGTCTTTGAGCATGGTGTTGTGGCCGTGCATGCTGTACTCTCTTTTGGTCAGCTCCATGCCTCTCTGCAGCTCCCTAACATCCAGCAGGACGTTCTCCAACGACACTGAACACCAGCGTACGTGTGAGTGCACGTGCGACACACTGAGTTGTAAAGAGTCAGATAAGAAGAACACGTGTGCACTATGCGACTCACCTGCTGCAGCTTTCTCCACATAGTGCAGCTCATTGTAGAAGAGAGCAACTTGTGAGTATTTCTCCTTTACCACATTGGCTATGTAGTGTAACAACGTTATCTTACGGTCCGTCGACTTGGTATCAAGTAGCTGTGGAGGAAGTAAAATAGAAAACTAAAAACTTAAGAAAACATCTCTATAGAAAAAGTGAAAAGGCCTTAAAGTCAGAAGCAGCAACTTACCAAGTCTAAACTTTGAAGCTTGAATCCGTACACCGCTCCTCTTTTGCTGCTGTTCATGTAGTTTCCAAGTGCCAAGATAATCTGGCAAACAAGAAGGAACAATAATGTGTAAAAAAAATAAAAAAATACATTAATGAATTTTACTTTATGTTTGGATACAAATAAATAAGTTACCTCCAGAATTTTCTTTAGCTTCTGTGACGACTTGATGGACACAGATGCTGCAATGACTGCGTGAATTTGCTGTGGGGCGAACAAAGAGGATGACATGAGAAGATGTTGAATTCAGGAAACCACTGTCACTTCCGATGGTCACAGCAACCTAGATAGACCGCCTCAAATCATGTTCAGTGTTTTAGTTTCGGAACATTTGGTCCAACACACAAGCGATCCCAGTATCTCACCGGTGTGAGCATCTGCACGCTCTCGGAGAAGTTGCTGATGAAAGCCATGATGGTCATCTTCTGCATGAGCCGCTCGATTTTACTGAACTGCATCATGAAGCGGTCCTCGTCTGTCAGGCTCTCCAGCGGTTTGCGCTCCTTCTCAAACTGCCGCATGACTTTAATCTCATTTTCTGTGGGCTGGAAGCGCATCAGACACTCCACGAAGTCCACCGGCAGAGTTCGCAGGTCAAAGCTGAAAGACGGGTGAGACGCGGTGGGGTTGAAATATGCAAAGTATGTTACATACTTAAAGCTCAAAGTAAAAAGACATAGACCATTTTATATCTTATGCCATGCATTGTTGAAAACTTATGATAGGAAAATGAAGGACATCAAATAACAAAAAAAGAACACGAATCATAAGTTGAAGACTTTCACTTCAAACAAGTAAATAATGATATATTAACTTGTAAATTTGAGATAATGTTAATCCAAAACTGAAACACTCATCAAATCCTAGCATACATCCGTAACAATCACGCGTCTCATTCAGGAACAGTACAAACTCTGCAACAACATCAGCTGGGGTCTTTTGTTGTGTTTTGAGACTTACATCTGAATGGCCTTGCAGATCTCCTCAGGAGGTTTGCCCACTTTTCTCAGTGTGATGGCCAGGTTCTTTGCTCTGTTGGAGTCCAGCAGAGTCACCTTGTTGGGCATCTTTTGGATGACCTTCTGTTTGCTCGAGATGAGGTCGATAGCCGGGCCCTGAGCTTTCGTCTTAAACATCTCCTCGAACTCATCCACGTTTAGGTCCTTAAAGATGACGTCAAAGAATCTGTTAATGTTCCGTCATCGTGGAAATGAGGCAGAAAGTGGACCAAAGACTCTTACCTCGAGTATCCTCTCATCATCAATCTCATTAAAGACAGTCCCGTTGATCTGGTTTGGTTTCAGGGCTACCCAGTTGAAGACCGGCATACGGAACTTTGTCTTGATGGGTTTCTTGATCTTAACAGCTGCATAGGAAACACAAGAGTTATCAACACGTCCCTATTTACTATGAGAGTACACACACATTCACACACACGCATTTTCACACACACACACACACACACACACACACACACACACACACACACGAAAAGGGAGACAGGTATCTGTGAATCGTTGACGAACAAGTGATACGACTGTTTCATCTCTAAAAACATACATCCCTACTTCAAGTTGGGTTCACAAAAAGGACACGGCCTGTTGACCTTTGGCGAGGAGTACAAGGCCAACGTGTAAATACCATGTACAGTAAATGGTGCACATGCTGAGGATTTCCTGCCTGGCCCGGTGACATACTTTATTGGACAGATTATGGCTATTTGTGGCCACCTGGGATGATTCACAGAAGCTGAGCATGGAGGTGGCGCCTGGTTTAGTCACAGAGTCGAGGTGTCAGCAGGGACAGAAAGATAAGGCCGTCACGAGAGGGTAAACAGCATTCCAGCAGCTCTGCATAAAGCCCATCACTTTCTATCCTCTGCGTGCCACTGCAGGTCACCGTGTCCCAGCATGCAACCAGCACCGAGATGTGGCGATACTTAATGCAACGCACACAAACACACTAACACAGACACACACACCAAACAAGACTACAGCAAGGTGTGAAGGTAAACCATGCAGGATTTTGAAATGTGGTATTTGCTCTGTTGTTTAAAATCCTCTTAATGTTTCACATAAAGTGTCACCGTGAGAGCAAAAATAGCAGAACGTTTTCGATTCAGAGACTGAATATACCATCTTCCAAAAATGAAATAAAGAAAGGGAACATTGGAGGAACACAACACCAAACACGACAAGCAGAACCTACAGAAAAGTTTGATGGGTCCCTCTGGTTAGCAGAAAAAGAAACAATTAAAAGACAAATCGTTAAGAAATCAGCAGTTAGTGAGAAAGCTTGCACATCTCAAACACACAAGGTACGGTAGAGGATCCGTGTGTTTCATATACAACTTTAAAAAGGGGTTTCCACGGTATACTGACACCCGGCAAATGACAAGTCTGTACATCTCACAAATGCAGCTGCATCACAGTGAAAGCCTTCCAGCAGCAGACTTCTTCTTGTCTCCTGCCTACGCTTTCATCACAGCCCCGGCAACTGGAACACTTTTACCATGAAGCCGCTGCAATAAGTGTTGAGGTGGGAACACCACAACAATTTTGCGATCGACAAAAGTAGTTGGAATACAAGTCTAATATAATAAAAGAGTAACACTGTTTTGACGAAAATATCTGTATATTACTCTATTTTAACCTATTGAAACGGTTGTGCCACAGGATCATTCTTCCTCACATAACTCACATGTGAACACAAGCCTGACTCAGTGTGTGTATTTTCTTTCTTTACCTGCTAACCCAGAGTTCATGATGACAGTGGGCGTCCCACAGCCGGGCAGCGGGGGCGCTACAGGAGGAGGCGGCGGAGGCAGAGGTCCTGAGATATGTGAGGGAGGAGGAGGAGGAGGAGGAGGTGGAGGGGGAGGCGGTGGAGGTGGGGGAGCTGCAGCTGCAGGAATGGCTGTTGATGGTCCGTTTGACACTAGGAGAGAGGAGAGACACTCAATGCTTAATATCACGTCTTATTCGACACACAAACTGTGTATATTCCCTCCCATTTTCTCTATTCTTTCTGCATTACATGATTAACAGTTTACATGCTGATAAAATGCACTAATACTGAACCTACATGTGCCGTTCACTGGCAGTGGGGGGGGTGGAGGAGGAGGTGGTGGAGCCGGCGTGCCAGCTACGACTCCCACGTGATTTGGAGTGACAGCTGCACCGTTTCCTCCCATCACAACACCTGGCAAGCCACCCACAAAGGAGGAGGGCGAGGTTAGGATGGAGATGTCTCCATCGCCCTTCTTGTGGATCTTGATGGTGCCTTGTTTCTCCAGTTCGTGGATCTTTTTCTCCAGGTTACTCTGTCGCTGGATGGCCTCATCCTTCTCTTTCAACATCTGCCGCAGTGAGTGTACCTGCGAGCTGGTGTCTTTGTAGACTTCCTGTGTGGGAGAGGGGGAGTCAGGGAGTTGAGAATTGTTAATAAAGTATTGTATAATCAGATATATTTTGTTTAAATATATTTCCGACATGTGAATGTTCAGAGTTGGAGTCTGACCCTAATCGATTCAAGGTCCTTGTTCCTTTGCATCAGCTGCTTCTCAAGCTCCACGATCTTGGACATGGCCTCATTCTCCGTATCCTGCAGCTTCTCTGTCATCTACAAGAACAACAGCCGGGAGGAAAAGGGCGACACAGTGACATGAAGTCATTGCGATGGAAACATCCAAGTCAATATGTCAAAGAAATTTAGTGTGGCAGTGATGTAAGCACTTATATATATATACACAGATGTATACAAATAAATATATATATAATCTGGATTAAAACACATTATAAAGATTTTTAAGTTATGAGTGTTACAAAAAGTGTGTCCATATTTAGTGTTGCCTCCTAGTCTTAGATCTTAGCAAATCCTACGCTGACATCCTGGACATTAATACATACAGGAACATTTAAGTGAGATTTAGGAGTCAATTTTTTCAGATTTTCACAAAACTGACTAAACAACTAAAATCAAACAGTCGAGGGCTCTCACATGCGACATGTTCTCCTCCAGCTCCTCCACGCGCTCCAGGGCGGCGTTTTTGGTCTCCGCATCCTCCAGAAGGGCTCCCACGTCAAACACGTTATCCAAGTAGGCCTGAATCTGAACCTGCAGCTTGTCGCTCTCTGTGTGCTTCAGTTTCTGGAAAACGTGCACACAAAAAGAAATGTCGTAATGATAAGAGTGAGGCAGTTAGGGAGTGAAAGGGAGGAGACATTCACTTTTTCAGTTCAACGCTTGAGGCCGACATCTCAGACCCGGAGGCCAGCATTGATCTCACCTGTGCAGTGAGGCGGGAGACAAGGATTTACAGAATTGACATTTGTTTTCTCTCTCAAGTAATGGAAAAGCCATTATCGACTGCGTTTCTATGGTTGCTGTCTCAGGGGTGCTATAATGACAACATGTGCTCTGGATTGAGCTGGATATTAAGAGCAGGAGTGTTCGGTTTGTCTGTGAATTTTTCCGCCGGCGGTTTGTCTCAACTCACGTCCAAGTAGTCGTCCAGACACAGCTTGGTGAAGTCGAACTGGAGGTGAACTCTGAAGTTCATGTCCTCCACTGAGTGCACGACTATGTTGATGAACTGCATACAGGCCACCTGGGGAATGAAAACAACAGAAACAGTGAACGAGGATCCTCAATGTTTTTAAAAACCTGCATAGTAAGTACTCTGTGTGTGCCTGCTGACAATACATAGTCAAAATGTGTTTATAAACAAATGTAGAACCAGTTTCAGGTTTTCTACCTGGTACTTCTATGAAATGGCTTTATGCTCATTATCACATCTAATTCCTTTAAATGTGGCTTGAATGTATATTGTGTGTATAAATCCTCATTCCTGTGCTTGCTTGACTGACACAGTGTTTTATCTGGTAGATTAAGAGGATCTGAAAAAACAAATGAAGAAAACCAACCAATTCAACTCCATCGGCTGCCTTACGGGAGCCTGTGTACACAGATCTGGGGGGGATCTCCTCTTAGTGTCTAATGCACACACTTCTTCTCACCCTGACACTGGCTTAATGAACTTGCGGTACGAAGCTCAGTTGTTTCGGTGCGACACTGCAGCTTTGACAAAGTCTGTTTGCTTTAGTGCTGCTGTC
Organism: Myoxocephalus aenaeus; assembly: GCA_038501785.1. NCBI lineage: Eukaryota > Metazoa > Chordata > Actinopteri > Perciformes > Cottidae > Myoxocephalus > Myoxocephalus aenaeus. The sequence goes on from JBAMJR010000187.1 coordinate 1,057,523, forward strand.
AGACGACGGCCCACCAAGCGACTGTGAGCGGACTCGTGAGAGACGTCCTATTCAAACACAGCAGCTGTTGGCTTTCACTCACACACACATGCAACATTTGCTTCACATAAATTAAAGACCCCTAAATGGACACACACACACTGAATAAAATACTGTCTAAGTTGGCACTTCACAGTGTCTTTTATTCTCATCCGTCGGGCTAATTAGCACTACTCGGCCTGGAAATGACAGACTTGGCAAGGGTTCTTGATTAGTGGCACTCCAGTTTGATGTATTACATCACATATGTGCAGTTTGTGCTGTGATGAGAACAATTAGAGGGCTTGCACAAAGACTGATAGCCCTGTGAGTGTGTATCGTGAAACTGAATCCATTTGCTATTTATAACAAACATATCAGGACGCATGAGCAGTAGTGTTCAAAATATCTACATTTCTAACCATCTGAAAAGTATGCCAGTTGCTAAACTAAACACTGCCTCTGATGCAATCATTTTCAAAGACTGGATCGGGACTCACATTAGTCTTTATAGTGTTTATATCTGCAGAACACATTTGAGCCACATGATGGAGCCTGAATGTTCATAGTGTTCTGATAATTGTAGCCCACTTATCACATTGACTCTCATCTTAAAAGGCTAGCTTACATAGTGTTTGTTTTACAGATGAGAGGAAAAGTAAATGAGTCTGTTAACTCCACCTAAATCTATTTATCTGGTGTCATTGACTAAGTATTTAACATAAGCATATGTTTTTAATCACACAAGCGTCAATCTATATCTCTTCGAAAGGGCTAGTTTACCTATTCAAGATAATATAATGTGATACGGAAATTGGTCAGGAACATTCATTTATACATACATTTGCTTTATGGCCTATTGTGAATTGGGTTGCGGTGGTTTATCATTTTTAAAAGTGTGTGCCCAGAAGAAAAAAGGTTTGTGAGACACTAATCTACAAGCTCGATACTGATGAGAAAGAGACATCCTTCTCTCAAAAACCTTCACTAGCCATTTGTGGTTTGCCTGGTGATGCAAGATGTCAATAGTCATTAGGACTGAGTGTGTGTGTGTGTACCATAAAGTCGATGTTGTTGTCCTCGTTCTTGAAATACTCCATTAGCCTCTCAAACCGCTGCGTCTCTATGCACACCTGCAAAACAAACAACAACTCACTTGATGTATTTATTGGAGTCGAGATGAAGAGAGCGACCCACAGTGATTTATTTATGAAAGCAATCATTGATTTGCATATATGACACCACCAACTCCTCGTAATTCACACAAACCAGGGCCTGAAACAAGAAAACTCCATGTTCAGTGTTAACTTTTATGCTGCACGTACACAGTCATGACTGTCATGACTGTTACCTCATGATTTTAACATATTCATGGCCTGCACATGACAGAGCATCTGTGTTCAATATTGCTTGTGGTAGAACCTTTACCACTTCTACTGCAGTTTTTGTGCTTCCCATCTGAACTAGATTTTGGGAGACAGATAAAAAGAGAGAGAGAGAGATGCTCTGCAGTTCAGACAGTTCATCTGGAGGGCAATAAGGGAGATGGAGCATGATGAAGAATTGAGAAGGAAGGGGGGGAGCGGTGTGTATCCAAAAACCTCTGAATAATGTTTCGACTCTCAGCTTACAGCCCTCTCATCAAACACAGGATATCAAAGTCACTTAGCAAACTAGATCTAACGACGCTTTTTAAATAAAAGAGAAAAAAGTGAAAAACAACTGAAAACTGCAAAGAGATACAGAAATGTGAGTGAGTCCTCAAATGCTTCCAGCACTATCATTACACTACCCTTCATCTCATTAGAGAAGCTGCGTTCTGCCTAAGCCTTATTCTCCCACTAATGCCGATGCCACTGAGAGCAACACTCAATATTTCATCCAGGGGTGTAAATATTGCATTAACTGCAGTCGGCCCATTTTTGCGGGCCGTACAGTGTGCTATAAAATGGGGCTGCTGTTAGCGCCTACTCCATCATAAACCTCCCACTCCTTTCTCAAGCAGCCAGAATACCTCACTCAGACAGACGAGGGTCAGGCAAGGCTGACTGTTGCATCTTTCTCTCTGCTTTTCTGAGCTTTGATGTGTCTGAAATCTAGTTTACACACTTCTCTGGAAGTCGAGTGGGTCCTGCTGTGCTATTCAGTTAAATTCAGTGTCTGTAATCTGTTGACAAAGAGCTCATTACTAGACGCTATCCTGAGGAATCTGCTGGTCTGACATCTGCCGGGGAAGCATTCCACCAGGGCTAAGTCACGGTTTGAAATTGCACAGTTGAAATGTAATGACATCTCCTCAGACCCCACTTCCCCTCACTGTGCAGCTCGTACCTCCTTAAAGTTGTCGAACGCAGAGAGAATAATTTCGTGGCCTCCTCTCACGAGACAAACTGCCGCCAGGAGCTCCAAGACCAGAGCTTTCGTTCTGTAAAACAGGAAAATAATGGTGAGCAAATGACAAGTGCTGCGGCAAAACTTGACTTTAACACGGAGTAAACTAAATGGAAAATAGTGTAAAGATCAACAATGTTGAAACCTCTGTGTAGAATGGATCTACGTGTGGTTCACTACAATTAATATATTTGTTTAAGTTTATCCATCTTTATAAATATTAATCAACAACTTGAACAAACTTTAAATAACTTGAAAAAAGTTTTGTAATGTCTCAACCTTAAAGTAAAAAAATAAAAGAGCTCCACATTTTTATTTTATCCTCTGGATTAAAAAGGCACTCATAAAAAATTAATACTTCAGGCCCAGTCTGTGTGTGTGTGTGTGTGTGTGTGTGTGTGTGTGTGTGTGTGTGTGTGTGTGTGTGTGTGTGTGTGTGTGTGTGTGTGTGTGTGTGTGTGTGTGTGTGTGCTCGCGCACGCAGGATTTCTCTGCCTGGATGAGATGATATGTGACAGGTGATGCGGAGTGGTTTCACATCCACTTTTGAGGAAATCCTTGAGCCTCTGGGCAAAAAGTGAAAACACACCCACAAACACACCCACACACACACACACACACGCAGAAGTGAGTCCTTCTGGTTGCCGTCTCAGTGAGCAGCTGCCAGGGAAGTGGAGTGTGCCAGCGGTGCCCTGACCCGTCTGTCGGCATGAATGTGTCCCTGAGCTACAAAGACACTCACTCTGGATCAGACTGTGCAGGTGCACTGAGGCTAATGTTGGACTCTGAATGTTTCATTATGGGTTTCAGTCTTTGTTGGTAAAATATCTGGATGTGTTGAGCTCCAAATGTTACACATTTCTCTTGAATTTTAAGGTTTCCAGAGTCTTGAAAGAGCAACTTAAAAACATTCAGGTATTCATTTAGATTTAAGAGCAAACAATTGATCTATCTGGAAAAAATGTTTTGTTAAAACTTACCTCGGATTTTTATTGTTGAGACTTAGTGCAATTTCATTCACAGCATGTGGGTGAGACATGACCATGTTGAAGCCATACTGGGAGATGAGAAACAAACCACAGAGAGAAGGACGGAGACAAATAAGCTAATTAACAGAGAGAAGCCACTGAATAAACAAGAGGTGCATTCCTCTGCATGTCAAATGAAACATGGCGCACTAGCAGTGGAGCTAATTTAATTTGTCTCCAGTTAGATAACTGTGCTTCAGTCAAGTGGGACATAGTAGAGGGCTGACCTGGTAGTTCATGATGGCACGCAGGCACATGATGCAGACGTGAACGTCGTCTTTCTTGCAGACCAGTCTGGAGTTTTTCAGAGTTCTCCGGCTCGGCAGTGTGTTGCTGCTAAAAATAATTATAGGAAAGACAAAACAATTCAGTGATAATAGGAAAGTGCTTTACTGAAACAAGTGTTGAGTCTATGAGCTTTTGGACACAAACAAGAGCGATCGAGGCCCGGATAAATAAGTAACCAGATGCCATTTGCCATTGAGCCACCATCACACACACACCACCTCCTTCACATAGGGAGGCTGTTAAACTGCCACGCCACCTCATATACCTCATAATCTACAGCCTCGCCAGGGGCCACGGGATTCCCGCTTTGTTTTAATTTTATGTCCTTCACAAAGATATCACTTACAGCTAGTACAATAGAAGCCAGTCATTTGCATGCAGCGCAGTGATTGTGCAGCTAAAACAAGGCCTTTTCTCCTCGTGCAGCTCTCAAGATACAAAGAGAAATGCTGGAGCAGCAGAATTACTGAATAATATGCATAGCTAGCAAGTTAGAGCAAAACGGTTTATTTTCAGACTTTTGTCACAAGCTTCAATTACAGGCCTAAATTCTGAAGAGAAATGAGTCTTCAGGCTACTGATAGACACACTGATTTGCATCAGCTCCCATGCTTAAAGGCGTGACTCCTGTGTGAGTCACAACCTGGTGTTTATGTGAGTGCCCGTGTATTTGTGAGTGTGTGAGTGTGTGTGTGTGTGTGTGTGTGTGTGCGTGTGTTAAAGGATAGCGCTTTCATGGGAGAGTCAGCCGTTTTGAGACAAAGATAGAACTATTCTTAATTAGAAAGGCTCACATTGAAATAAGATGGAAAAACAGTAACTCATCCCTTGAAATTGTTGTGTGTGTCCGACATGTATGCGATCGTTGTAATTATGGGCATTCTACATGTGTTCAGCAGGATGTGGTACCGGCCGGGTGTAAAACAAGTTCGCCGACGTAATTGCAGTCAATTCAGAGGACATGCTGCTACGGCCTCTCAAAGCAGCAAACATCCTAAAAAGGAGTTCATCGAGGTTTCTTCTACCAGGTGATCAACATCCAACTTGAGGCGTGGCACCAGAAGGAGGAAATGAGTAAAAGTGTTTCTTAATCTCAAACCAAGGTTATGATAAGGCATTACATAATACCAGCAAAATGTAATACATTGACCTGCTTTGACTTGTCTGAAGTTACTCAACTTACATAACACAACACACTGAATCAAATATGACTCGGAGGAAACAAGGCATCCAAAACTGGAGGAAGAAAAGAGGTGAGAGATGCTGTGGACAGATTTATTCTCATCAGGCCGGAGCATGTTCTAAAAAACACCACAGAACAACATCAAACACTACAAATATAACTACAGTATAACTATAAAATACAGGTCTAACACAGCTATACATTCCTAGCAAACTCCATACCGTCTAATTTGAGAGCACTTTGGACAGCTCAGCATGCTTGGTGTCCTTCAAGATGGCAGTTTGAAGAAGACACATACAAATCATATTTTGACACCAGGTTGTTTGCAGTTATTGAGTTCACATTATTCTAACTTCAAGCTAATCTAAAGATAAACACATAAAAATGGCAAATATTCTGTATAATGGACATTTAAGAATTTATAGAAGCACCAGAGCCAATGCTTCATAATTAGTATGACATCTCTTATCAACCAGGAAAACAAATAGTGTATCCAAAATACAGAAGATGTTTGGAGGCTGCTAAGCAGAGTAAAAACCCTCGCTTTTACAGAGCTTTTGTCGAAACTAGGCTAGCTTCTTCACAGACTGGCATTTAGGGAGCCACACAAGCAGCACACAGGCACAGACAAGAACAATGAGTGCAGAAAAAACATTTGCTCCAAGGAAAGGAGAACTCAGTCTCCAGCGCGGGAGGGGAGGCTGGCAGTACAAATAATTCACATCCCCGACACAGACAGCGGGACAAATAAACTGGGCAGCGCTAGCAGGGAGGTATAAAATACAATGAGGCAGGGGGATTGTCTGTGTGTGCGTGTGTGTGTGTGTGCGTACGTGTGTGTGCGTGTGTGTGCGTGCATGTGTGTGTGTCTTGGGAGGGAGCAGGGATGCAGGGCTAAAGCTGTAGAAAGCTCACTGTGAGCCAGCAAAGTGAGAGACCCGAGACCTGCCTGCTGTCGAAGACTGGCAGACAGAGGAGCAGATGACTATGGAGGGACACCAGGACAGAGCAGAGGAGACAGTCAGAACCTGTTTGACACACTCTACATGCTGATGATACACCGGTACATCTGGAGGACGCAGATGTATAGTGAACGTCAGTTATGGGGCAATATTGATATTACAGGCGTACCAATGAAATATCCGTCAATGAGTCACAGATTAAATAAATGGAAATAAGGATTGATCAAGCCCTGATTGTCTGATGATAGTTGGATATTACAAAATTGAAGAGGTGGTTTAACAGGGTACTAGGTGTGGCTTTGTGAACCAGACAAATCTTTCATAACTATGACTGTTTATGATTCATCGCAAACTTGAATTAGAAGAGAGAAACAGAACATGTTAGTATGCTACGTTAACTTATTTCACGTGTTATTTTAAGTACTTTTGAGACAAGAGGCGATAGAAAACAACAGACTTGATTATCATGCAAGGATAATATCAAAGAGACATGTGCCTCCTTAAATCAATGGTGCTCTTTGTGTAGAGTTCAAGCTAGAACACATTATAAGTCACAGAAGTCAGGGCGAGAGCTGCACCAAAACATCAATGGAACGACAGGGCGGATTAGAGAAATAATGCACAACCGAATGGGATTTGCGCTTCAGAGCATATATTAGCATGGGTTTATGAATGAAGCCCACTGTGCATAGGATTTGGTTTGGTGTTAATAAAAACAAAACTGATTTGGTCCATAAAAAAAGTTTGTTGTTCTGCCGCATTGTCTTTCACATGAAAAACTGTTGTCAATCATGCGTCACAACCGTGTGCGAAACCAGACCGACTTCAATCCTAAAGGTCCACACAGGGACAGGGGTTTTGGCCTCCTGCTGCAGAAATGTGTCTTAAGCTATTTAAAGTCTTACAGACCTCATGACTGTATAAAAGGGGCATCATATGAAAAGTGTGACTTCTCAAAATAATCACAATACAACCGCATTGCCCCGGCTGAACACTAGGTAACTAGGGGGAAGAAAATAACCCTGAAAGGCAAAGTTAGCTGTAAACACGTACAAATCACAGAAACACACATTGGTTAGTGGTGAATCTTCTTAACCATCAATGTGTGTGTGTGTGTGTGTGTGTGTGTGTGTGTGTGTGTGTGTGTGTGTGTGTGTGTGTGTGTGTGTGTGTGTGTGTGTGTGTGTGAGAGTGTGTGTGTGTGTGTGTGTGTGCGTGTATTATACCGTATCGTGGAATGTCGGCCAGCACGTGTGAGGCTGTTCCCAGTAATGGAAGACGGCAGGGTGCCTCCTCCATGCAGGTCTTCTATAGAGCGGCTCCAGGGCTTAGACTTATCCATAGCAGCCTCTGGGTTGTTCTCCTCACAGTCTCCATCAAACCTGTGGCACCACGTAAACAAGACATACAATGAGAAACTTGCCATTAGACCCTATAGTGAATTTCTGAAGCCAGTATGAGTATTTGTGAACAATACAATAAAAACAACAACAATTTAAATACAATTATCTGAGGCTTTTATACACATAACATTTCCTAAGATCCTCAGTTAGTTACTTAACACACTAAATCATGAGGAAATAGGGTCCAGATACAAAAGCTAAGTCAACATCCCATATACTGCATCTCTTATAATTGGTACGAGCTTGAATTAATGAGTGCTGGCAGAGGTGAAAATGTGTTGCTGCTACCGCTAACGTTTTTGGTTTGGACAGGTAAAAAAAATGTCTCATGTTATATTTTACTTGGCAGAAACCTTGGAAAGAGCTGGTAGTTATGGCATACCTTATGATCTATTTCAGCTTTTAAACTGGTCGTTTTCATGACTCTATATGCTGCTGAGGTGGTACCGAGGGTAAACACACTTTTACGGCTAACCATTCATAATGTGGACAGACCATAATAACTTATGGTGAAGCGGGGAGGGTGAATTAAAAATGTAACTGTGTGGCTGTTTGGCCCAGAACAAGGACCTTGTGACTGACTAATAATCACACCATCAATCTATGAATAGAAGCCTATGGTTGGTATAATACACAGTGCCAATGTGTCAGCAATGGGCCCCGAGTGACTGCAGCAGCAGCAGTGGTGGAGATGCATCAGCGGCTGTGCAGAATAGCAGCATTATGTTGCTTGTCAATTCTGCGTATAGAGTATAGTGATATAGAGAGAAAGAACTGGGAATGACTTACGTGACGGCATACTGTGCAAAAGAAAGATACTCCACCAGCACGTCCAGACCTTTGTTCTCCTCATTTAAGAATTCTCTCACCCACCTGAAGAGAGACGGACAAAAGTTCATCAGCACACAGACGCTTATCAAAATCATTTAAATAATTTCTAGAAAGAGCACACATTCAAATATACTTTATCAGCAGTTACAACCACAAACAGCTTTTATAATATTGTGAGTTTCTGAGTTAAATTGTTTTCAAGAAAAACTCAACTCCTTTGGGATAATCACAGCTAAAAAAACTCATCTCTGAGTCTGGAAACACCAACTAAACATGTTTTGACAGACAAACTTGAAGAATTTAATGTTCTTTTGTCTCTTATCTGGAAAGAAACATCAACAGATGCTTCATAATTAATGGGTGCGCCTGCCCATTTAGACAAAAAGTATCTATGTTCAACATAACATTGTAATCAACATGCCTCAAAAATCACAATAAAAAAACGATATCAACACAAACTTCAAAACAAAAATTGTATTTGGTCCTAGATCTGGAAAATTACTTGCATTTACAATGACATTAAGATATTTTTGAGATTCGTATTATGTATAGTTTACAGTGTATAATAATATTCTATGCAGGCTTTGACCATACATGACCTTGCTACACAGATGTTTGCAGATCGTTCACCCTCTCTCCCTTGGTCTCTACCTCCCTTTGCCAAGAAGAATTGGAATGACCCGTTTGACAGACTTCAAAGCTTTGTGGCTCAAAGCAGCAAACATATCCACGCATGTGTTTGCCAAAGCACAGGCATCCACACACACATATACTGAGTCTCATCATTGAGTGTGCCTGTTTTCTCCGTTTCTTTCCCTACGAGCACCCAGAACGAGCCAAAGCTCATTCTCACCTGCCTTACAGCCACTGAAGTGGACCAGCCATTCAGCACTCGGCATGCTTTCATTTTTTATTCTGCACAGAAAAGGGGAAAGCTCCCGCAACCTTTGCCATGTGCTGCTCTTCCCTCCATATCTATGTCTATATGTAGCTCAGGGGGATGAGTGGCCGTCCCGCAACCACAAGGGAGCCAGTCCTCCCACAGCTCACATGTCGAAGCCTCCCCGAGCAAGACACCGAACCCCAAATTGCTCCCCGGGCGCCGCTCAGGGCAGCCCAACGCTCCCTAAGATACCAAGGATGGGTTAAACAGTATGTACTATGACAAATACAAAGGATTTCTTTCTTTATAAGCAATGTGAGCTGAGTCACAGAAAATCACTTCTCATGAAGGTGCTTTTCACTGATGATTAGATAAATGTACAGGGCATAAACTTAATAACACGCGGGCAGGCTTTTGAGTGGTACTGTGCTGATGAAGATGTGCAGTTAACCTGCTTTAAAAGTCCTCTAGCTGCTTCTTTATTAGCTCCCCTGTGGTTTGACTGCATGGGAGCGAGTAAGACTAACGAGAGCGTCCAGTAAAGAGGTGCCTGGTGGGGCCCGTCGTGTTTAAAAAAAGGGCTTGTCGGGCCACATGGTAATCATTACCACAGGACACTAACTAACAATCCTCCCATTCACCACATGCTGATGACCACTGAGCAACATGTGAGGAGCAGGCAGGCAGGGAGATGGGGTAATCTTCAGCAGCGCTCATACAGGAACAAGCTACCCATTATACACAGCCTACTACATGAGAGATATATTTCTCTGTTTCACCTCTGAAAAGAAGCAGCAACTATTCACTGTCTGAGTGGGTGACATCTTGCTCCCTCGCCACCCCCCTCCCTCTACTATCTCAATCTCTCTCCCTGTCCCTCTGCCATTATGGTAATGCTTTGTCTAATCTAGATTAGGTAGATTATTTATGTAATCTAGTTTACCAACATACGGTCTCTGAAAGGAATTAATCCATGTAAACAATGCCTCCACTGGTTCGGCAGATGGACATCGTCTCTGGTTGTGATCGGAGTTTACTTTGGTTTGAGAAGCAGAATCTGATCAGTGTGTGTGTAAACAGTGTGTAGGCGTGTGAGAGCCGGTGTTGTCAGGAACATGGGATGATTTGTGTGAGAGTCACTGAAGTAGGCAAATTGAGGTCCAGTCGTGTGTGTGTGTGTGTGTGTGTGTGTGTGTGTGTGTGTGTGTGTGTGTGTGTGTGTGTGTGTGTGTGTGTGTGTGTGTGTGTGTGTGTGTGTGTGCGCGTGAGGGAGGAAAAAGAGAGAAACGGAGGGATTAAGAGGAGAGGTCTAGATTACTTGGATGCGTATTAGAGGTCTGGTGATGGTTGTGTAAGCAGCGCAAAAGACGTAAGCATTTCTGTGTCTTTGTTGTCACAACAATCTGTGGCCAGTGGTCTCTTCCTGTCCTAGTCAGGGTCTCCATGTCTCTTGTGACCGCCCACCTTCAACACCAGCTGCTAGCCCTCATCCCTACCAAAGGATCCTGGGCCTCATGTATGCACAGTGTTGTGCTTGAGTCACGCATACGCTAGCTGTGCACACAGAATGGAGCGGTCTGTTGCTCAGTGGCGGTTTGATGCCTCGTGTCCTTCAGAGAGACACTGTTACAGCAGCCCGCCTAAATACGTTGGGATGGGTTTCATGTATGTATGTGATTATAAAATGTTAAATTTAGATTCAGATTCATCAACTTTGAATTTGTTGTGCAATGCTCTTTTAACTACATATTTTCAAACTCCTAAATGGACATGGTGGATTGCCATTCTTTGATTAACCATAACATGGAATAAAATTGTGTTCTATCGTCATAGTGTACCTTTATTTGTTTAAAAGCTTCCTTCATAAATAAGGGGCCTGGATCCTACAGATCCCAGAATGCATTAGACCTCAATTGTAATGTTGACTAATCCATCAGAGTCTTTAACTATCAGGGTCTGTAATCACGGAGACAGGCCCTATGATCTTCAGCCACACCAAACACGGAGACATTGTGTGACGCTCATTGAGATATTGATCTCTCCTTGACGATGACTGCACAACACTCAATCAATATCAACCGCAGCAGGCTGTGGCTTGTTATCCTAGGATACCTGGAATTACACATGAATACCTCTGTGATTGTATCTGTTGTGAAATCATGATCTCTTCAGTCCCATCTACAATAATAAGGCCTCTTTAGGTCGGCAGACTGAAACACTGAAGTCAAATTGGGCAACAAGAAACATTTATTTTCCTTCCGCAGGCCGTTCACATGTCAGCCGTATAAAACAATCAATCGATTCATCTTTTCACCATCGCCACATGGCTTTCTGTGTAATGTTAGCAGAGTAGTGAGGAGAATGGGGGATGGTGGTGGTTAGTGTCAACGTCTGCGTCTCCGGGTGTCTGGAATGTCAGACTTTTCCCCCTGAATCTAATATAACCAGGTCCGGGATATTCAACACTTCACACAATCCCAGAGTGACTCACCCTATGTGATTGGTCCGCAACGAAATTTCCAGTTCTCTCAGGACTTGAGTGGACTCCTGAACTCTCCGTCTGAATTTCTGTGGAAGGAAAGAAGGGCGGGAGAGGGGTTAATATTTCATCGTAGCAGTAAGAACAGTAAATCATCGAATGGAAACCCAGCGATGTTTTGGCTGGAGAAAACTTTTTTTGACTAAAGGTCAGACAAAACAGACACAACCACAGTGACATTCAAATGTGAAAGCCGGCAAGCCGTGCTACGATTACAAAATAAAGAGTTGGGATTGTTCTCGTAAGGTTTTATAAGTGGGGATTTTACTTGCCAGGACCCATTCAACAGGCTAACCGAGAAGGAGAGCTGACTCATTGGAAACTGTGAATATGGAGTTCCTGTTATCTTGTTTGCTCACATTGGTTCTTTATATGGCAGTAATCCCTCCTGGTAGCACTGTGATAAAATCAAGTAACCTAATTGGTTACCTCTCGCAGCCACACACACACACATTCTCTGTCCTGTTACTCTGGCTACCGCTGTAAAAGAGTGAACGTGTGTGAGCATGAAGGTATGAACTGAACAGCAGAACATGAGCTGGTTTACTTTTCTGATAGAAAGACCAAAAAGGGCCTTCATGCGGTTACGCAACCGCAGCAACAAGACGAGCAGAGTGACCGATCGGTGGGGATCAAACGGGAGAGGAATCCTTGATGAGAGGGATTGAAACTGTTGTATAAGAGAGGAGAGTTCATATAAAATGTTCCTCTGCCAATCAAACAAATGAACTGTCCTATATGTTTTATGGGAAAATATAACAATAAAGAGAGGATTTATTTAATATACTTTTTTTTTTACTATTTCTGTCTGTCAGTGGAAAACATTATTGAGCGCTAGGCCAAGTAGTTGATCAACTGAAAATGTATCTTGAGCACTATTTCAAAATTACTAGTAATTTTTTTAAGCAAAAATGCCAAAAAAAAGTCCTTAATTACAACTGTTCAGCTTTTCTTTGTGTTGTGTCATTGTGAATTGAATATATTTGAGTTTTGGTCAAACAAAACAGACATTTGAAGATGTCACCCGGATTCATGAAAACTGAGATGGAATTTGACTATTTTCTGACATTAACCGGCACATCTGGAAAATAATTGTCTCGACTCGCTCTAATCATGCAACAACATCAACATTTAAAAAAAAGTTTTGATTTTTCTAGCGACAGTCAAAAGAAGAGGAGAGGTCCCAGTATCCACCCAGAGTTGGAGGGCCTGGTCACTTTCCATGATGCGTTGGTGAGAGGGAGGAAACAGAGCTCAGCCCCGTGTTGGCCTATTATTAACATCCACGGAGAAGAGAGCTGTTCCCATAGCGAGGGTCTCTCTCTCCAGTCTGCGGAGTCTTTGGGCTTGGGCGGTGTGTGTTTGGCACATGAGGAGATGAGAAACAGAGTGTTTTTATTAGGGAGGAGCCCTTTGTGTGTTTGTGTGGAAAGCAAAGCATATTTAGGGGTACTGCGCAGGCTCCCAGAGCCCCCCCCCTCCCTCCTCTTCTTCTTCTTCTTCTTCTCCCACCAAACACCCTACACACCACACTTTTTAAGTACTACCAGCTGCAACACAGAGCGAGCAGGAAGAGAGAGGAGCTGTGAGAGGAGGGTGAGGACGGCATGAAGGGAAAGAAGAAGAAGAAGAGGAGGAGGAGACAGGGAGGGAGCACTAAAAGGGGAAAGTGAGAGAAGAGAGACAGTGTGGACAGGAGGGAGGGGGAAAAAAGAGAGATTTTGGGGAGTGCGAGCTCAGGAGGGGTCATCCTGGAAACAAATCAATGGCTGATACATTCTCGGGGACTAGTTGGACTGCAGCTCTTCCTCCTTGGCTGCCTATTGGCTGGGAGCTGCCCAGAGGAATGCACCGGAGCCTGCCTATGGAAAGCAGAGGCAATGACCTCCAGCTCTCTCACAGCGGCACAAAGTGGCAATTGTTTTGAGTTTGAAGAAAAGGGGGATGGAGCAGGAATGTAGAAAGTAGCCCATAACTCTTTCTTTTCCTTCGTATTCTATCGCGCTTCTTTTTTTGTCTCTTTCCTTCATTCTCTGTCCATCTTTTTCTCGCCCTCTAACTCCTCACCATTATTGTTTAGTCTTCTCCCTCCCCTCCCTCTCATTTGCCCTTCTTTTACTCTCATGAAATTCCTGTTTCCTTGTCTGCTTCAAGTCTTTGATCAAGGCCAGGACTAGGCAGAGGCAGTAATTCCCGCCAGGATGATTTTCCAAAATACACGCATTTCTGAAAACGAGATGAAGGATAAACAAAAAGAGGCTCGGGCATGTCTTTTTAGAAGTTGCCCCATCTAGAGTGGTTTAATATAGACCCAACAACCAGTTAGTCATGCAGCCACAGATGAGTTAAATGAAAAAAAGAGGGGGGGGATGTGATTAAGATCAGCTCTTGTAGACAAACAGTGAATGCTGTCTAGTCTCTCTAAAGTCCTTCGGCCGTGAACATGTTATGTGTTTACATCCAGAGAGCTTCAAACATGGTCACCATCTACTTCAAGGAAGAGTTTTGGAAAATACACTTATTCTAAAAGTTAGCTGAGAAGAATGAAAACTAGAGGAAACCGCTAGCCTGGTTCTGTCCAGGGATGAAAAAGACCCACTGTGCTGTGACACATTTATGTATGGATATAACATACAAATTAATGCTCTTTAGAGGTGCTGGGAGGATTTTCCTTTTACTTTGGATCGAGCAAGGTTAGCCGTTTCCCTCTGTTTCCAGTCTTTATGCTAAACTAATCCTACAGCCTCCTTTGCTGGTGCTTCATATTTAATAGACACACGTGGGAGTAGTGTCAAACTCAGCTTACCCTCAGGGGGGAAAGTGAGTATGTCAAATGATTCTTTTAACATGGGACACCTCCAAACATTCCCAACTGCACAAAACACATTCATATATCCATTGCACCCACCCTAAATCTCTAACTTAAGACAGGAAACGTGTCCTGTTCCACATACTGACGGCCACAAACTATCTCCCATGGGGCAGTTGGATGTGCCTTGCTCAAAAGGACTTTAGCAGTAGGTGTAGAAGCAGGGAAGAGGATTACTTCTATTCTCAGCCACCCTAGATATTCAAATCACATGTCAACACACCTGCTTCTTTAACCTTGAGACAATCGCCAGGACAAACTGTTTTAACCACGCTTTATACTTTACAGGGTTTTGTCTGCTTCAACCTGCGTCAAGTCTGCTCTGTATTCCTGCTTCTATCAGATATATGTGTGTAATCTCTCATGCATGACTTTCGGCATCAGAACTGTCAATGTTTAGAGTGGTTTGGTCTAGTTTGCATTTGTACTCGTACTCAATAAACTCACATAGCAACACATAGCAACACATGGTGTCCAGGTGTTATAGCTGACTGAATATTTGGATACATTTTTTTAATCAGGGAAAAGGCCCTTTTTTCATGATTGTAGTAAACTTACTCCTCAATCTATCCACATCCCCATGGCAAAACAACCCCAACTGAGATGACACCATTTGAGCATCCCTGTCCTGCACATCAATAAAGAGGCTCTGAACCATATCACACACAAGATATGCTGCACGACACATTTTTGCATTTTCTTACCAAATCAAGCAGGAGAAATGCAAGTCAACAGCTCTGTGTTTGCATGTGTACTGTGATTAGCAGTAGTAGTAGTATGTCATTATAGCGCTGTTCACGCTGCTCTAGTTGGCATATTGTGATGTCAAATCTTAACTCCAGTAAGTGCCAATTGAATTATTCAGCGATTTGTTGTTATGCTGGCAGAGTCTATTGGTTAATGTGTTTATCACAGAGATTGGTCTCCCAGCACTGCCCCCACAGCGCTCTCAGGCCAAAAGGACTTCACTTTGGCAAAGTGTGAAGGCCGGCTGGCACCGTGCTTCATGGAGCCCCTCCTCTTACTCTTTACTGCTCCCTTCCAAGCAGCCAGGGAAACGGATGACATAAGAACATATTCATCATGTAGCTACGACACGTCTTCTATCTCCTGGCTGCAAGACAATGTCAATGCAGAAACTAGCAAACTAGAACCATCTCTCCGTCAACGCTGTCATTCTCTCCTCGGTCTTCAAGTGACTCTTATTGTGTGTTTTTCAGTTTTCAGAGTTCAGAGCATGCTGTCCGCCACAGAACCGCTCCACAGGGGATCGGTAGGAATTCAGTTACTTTTTTAATCACACTTCCACCGGACAGAGGTTTCTCCAACTTGGGCGTTCCAGATAAACAACTGTCTTCTTTCTCACCAAGTCACACTGTTGACTGTTAACTTAAGTTCCTAAGCCATCTGCCCCAGAAGCCATGTGAGCCAGCCATCTTTTCTCAGCTGTAAGGATATCCTGGATGAGCGATAGTAGAGCTTCAGATGGGAAGGAAAAGCTGCAGCAGTGGAACAGGATGGCGTGTTAGCAAGGGCACTCACCTTTCTTGTGACTGCTGGGTCGAGATAACTCCTCAGCTTTTGGAGGTACGCGTGAGGCGGGTTTTTCACTTGGAATCGCTCCTGTCAAAAAAAAGATGAGCAAAAGAAAACAAGACAAGAGAATGACAGTTTAACATTTGTAGTAACAAGGTCATAAGTTACACTTACTGTACAATTATGAATTTAGCTTAATTTCAGGCAGTTATGCAGTTTTTCTTTTTTTTACTGTTTTGTTCATTCAATGTGGCCACACACACACAACGTAATTAGAAAAACCACACCCTCACAAGTCCTACACATCACCAGTAAAAGGCAAACTGTTGTAAAGCCGTCAGATTGAAACTGAACAGGCTTTGAGTAAATTACAGTCAACATGACTCATCCTTAAATTGGTGGGAACCTTAGGTTATGTTTTACTTTAAGAGGCGGAAAGAAAATAACAATAATCCTCGTCATCTCTGGACATAACACGCCTTTATGACGCAGATCTGACTGGAGATCGGCGATACTTTGGTTCTCAGAAAACTATCTTTAAGAATAGCTTGTGTGAACAGTTCTACTGTCCTGGGACTGCAAATGTAATGTTTGTTAGAGGATTTTTCCATTCTTCCATTCTGCAAAATATTCAAACTTAACATCAATAGTTTTGTTTAGCTGACAGAGAGGTAGATGAGAGCAGGAAGGTGATGAACTCTTCAGACGTGACGACATGAGATGAACGATCTTGCGGTGAATGATCATGATACGTTTTAATATGCTGTAAAGCATAACCTATCTTGGGGATTGTGCCTAAACATGTGGTGCTGAGTGCGTGCATGTCTTGTGTTCACAGCCAGGAACAGGTTTTAGGTCAATTCCCTTCTCGCTTGTGCTCTAAATATAAATACAAGAGATTAGTACTGGATTTGGATCGGTGAGTAGAGCGGGAAACAGTATTTGTATCCGGCTGAGCGGCACACCACAGAAGCATGAATGGTTCTGTTAAGTTATTTACCCCACTACACTGCACCAGAGAGAGAGAGACTGGAGAGCATGCCATTGAGGAATCCTATTCTTCATATAATGTGGGCAAAGACACAGAGACACTTCCTGCCTGCGGCAACATACGGTTACATATCATCCATTTGTGTTTGTTTAATGCAACCAGAGTATGCAAGGATCGAAAGGAAAGTGCTGCATGAAGTCACACCTTCATTAAGCCGCTCAAGGAAAGTCGTTAACTGTGTGGTTTTCTGAGTCAATGCATTTTTTTCTACATTGTGTGGTTCAAATAACACCAAAGCTCCATGCAGAGTTTTACAGTGGAGGTGAACCTCATAACCTGAAATAAAGACTATCTGCCACCTTGACAATTTGGTGTTTTTAATTATAATCTGGGATGTCCTATTCTGCTCTCGTCCTTTGTCTCTGTTCATTGCAACATCTATCTTCGGAGGGATCACATGAGGCAAAAGTGGCATAACTGGAAACTGAGCCTTGAATATATGCAGGGGTCGGAGAAAATGTGTGTGCAATTTTCTGAAAACAATATTTTACTCATGACAATCCTGATAACACACTAGAAAGTGCTATTACACTCTTTAAGGGCAATAGCACAATTGTGTGTGCAAACATTTCCCTTCAACCTAGCCATGTCTTTTTCTACATTTTACATGAGTTAGAAGATATTTCCTAGAAGGTCTTTGGTCATTTTAAGCCAATGGCCATGGACTTGTTGAGGAGAGGGGGAAGGAGGTTTTCAGTTGACAAAATGCATGTTCATTTGGAAGATGTTCCCTCTGTATACCATATGTAAGGGATGCCAACTAACAGAAGTCCAACACAAGAGCACCACAAAAATACAGCTGAAAAAAAAAAAAAAAACTCCTCTCTGAAAACTCAAAAGGTAATGTTCACTATCAGGCTTTTGTATTGTAAAGTGTTCACATCATTATGCCACCCTCTCTGAACACAAATACTGAGATCAGATCTCTAAACTACACTGTATTCTCAGAAACATCACATGTATCACTGCCAGAGAGTGTCTGTCTCCGAAAAACAGGAAAGACAACAGTGGCCTCAGGAAACAGAGCTTGCAGCCCTATTTCAACATTTCTTTGCTAGAGAATTATCTGTGAGTCTGTGAAACAAATGAGCTGACAAGTGCTGTACATATCCTGTTGCCTGCATAGCAATGTGAGGAATGGAGGGCAGTAAATACATGAAGCAAGAGACTAAACCATAGAGAACATACGTCTGTTTTTTAGAAGCACATATGAGCAGGTTCTAACATGCTATATGGCGGAAAAACAGTTAGTCTGGGGGAGCTGGTTGGGGTTATATTTGAGAGGTGAGGTACACTTCCTCCTCTGCACCTGAGAAATTGAGACTCAAGAGAAGGAAATCCCCGAACAAGTAGTTGTTTGTCATTTACTGTTTAGGATGCTTTCAATTAATGCATGAAGATCTTTGAACCTTATAAAAAATATGGTGATGGTTGGAAAAGGCCTGAAGTCTCAGATTTTGACAGCAATGAGTTCATAACATCACCTTTATAACCTTTATTTGTAATTTTGATGTTTTAACCTTAACTCGCATCAACGGCATCCTCCATGTTTAATAAATCCCCATAATTGCCAGAAAAATATATATCAACCTCTGGCTGAGTTTGCAGGGCTTGTTTTGCAGAGGGGATGTACCTGTCATCTCTGCTTCTCTGCCTCCCTCCATCACTGTTGTCATGGTTACATAAAAAGATTGACTGTAGCTATGACACAGAAAATACTTTCCTCCCAGGGCTGTGTGTGCTGTCATAAGTATAGAGAGGAATAAAGATATTGGAGGACTAGCGTGGCAAAAACATGTTATGTTAAAACACAGAAGAAAATGAATTATCTTGTACTATAATGTCAACTTCTCTCTGGCACTTTATCAACTAGCAAATTACTTATGATGCAGTGTAGTTAGGAAACATCACTCATCCAGTAGATGTATTTATTTTAAGCATATATAACACTGATTGACGTGTTGCTCTCCTTCAGAAAGTGAGAGAGGATCAAGAAACCAAGATGCCAGTCAACAAAATCCCTGGGAAATGTTTGTGGAAACTGCTTGACTGACAATGACAGGGAAACCAACTATTTCCCCTTCAGGTCTGACAGAGGAACATGGAGTCCACTTCAAAGGGAAAAAGGATCTCTGACTGCCGGTCATCGGCCTGGTGGGCTCTCTTTGGCACCGTTCCCTTCAGGGTCACTGGCCATCAATACAGTTGGAGTGGGTGGTGGTCTTGATCTCGGCTCAGTTTTTCTTCTCTGCTTAGAGAGGCAGAAAAACTGTCTGGCATGGAGGTTGCAGGCTGAGTGGAGCACTCAGACCACAGCTCGCTGCACAACGTGCACCCTCTGTTATTTCCTACACGCAGAGCCGACGCCAATAACCGACTGAGTGCTTTAACTGGCGAACTGATGTTTGCGCCTTGCTGCGTCGCTTTACTCTCTTGACCAGGGAAGCCTGGGCAGTGTGTAAAGAATAAAAGGCGGCACAATGGAGCGTGGGTGCTGTGGTCACAACACACAGTGGATTATATATTCAGTAGTAATATGAGATTAAACTGTATCAAAGGCTGAGGAGTGAAATAACTCAACACTTTAAAGCCATACAACTGAACCTAAACCTAATTAATTTCAAAATGTTTTCTCCCGAGTGGTAATTATGCAGCTATGGTGCATTGACCTGCACAGCACTACATGGCACCATATCATACAGACGAGAGAGTGATGCCCACCTGATCGCAGATGAGTTCCCACTTCTTCTCGTTGTCATACTGCCGCAACAGTCGCGCTTTGTCTGGAGGAAGATTCATCGAGTTCTGAAAGGGAGAAAAAGGTCAGAGTTAATTGGATGTGGATAATGAAACGGCTTCAGTCACATGAGTCCGGTAAAAACTGACATCCCAGATTAACTAAAAACAATGACGCTCATACACAGGAGGGAACGGTATGCAAAATAATTGTCTGCCAATATTAGTGAGATGCATGTACAAAGCAAATCTCGTGACAATCTGTTCGTTATTTTTCACGTTACAGTTAAGGATTCAAACTCCTCCAGGTTAAAACATCTTACAGAAATATTTTCTATGTCATAGAACCCAGTTACAGAATATATGGTTGACACAAAAGCTACTAATGAGACAATCCCAAAATACCTACAGAGGAAATATTACAACACAGCTGGGAAAAGGAGGCGTCTCCTTAATGAGCGATAGATTGTGGCACAGACGTAGAGCAGCAACACCGAAGCTCTGTTGTCTGAGTTAAAGTTTTTAATTTGACGACAGAGTTTGAGTGAGCACACTAAACGGCATCAATGTATCCAGCCGCCACTCAAAATTTGAGCGTGGGTTTGAAGTTAAGGATGTCCGAATGTTTGTCCGCGCTGTACTTTGAAACTTTTCTCCTTTTCCTGATTATAATCAATACTATATTCCTCTTTCATGATGTTCAGAGTGATTTCCTGAGAAATGTGTTGTTCAGGACAAATCTAATCTGACCCATGTGTCTGAAAATAAAACCCTAATCATCCAAAATGTCTTATACAACTCCTTTCTTTATCCTGTATGATTCACCCCGCCTTCATGCGAATTAAAATAAGCTTGAAACAATTAACAGGCACGTAAATCGTACCACCTACAGCATGGAAAGCACAGGACAAACATATATGTCAGCAATTTTTTTTTTTATAAAACATGTGTCGCAGCTGGAGATTGGTTAGCCAACAAACACTTCATATGGACAAAAGAATCCGGAGAGAGAAAATATACATATATAAAATCGTATAGGGGGTGTGAGCTCCTCTAAAAACAATCAAGTCGTCGGCAGTTTTCAGTTTAAAATACATGGTTTTAGTGAGAATGTTTTCATTGCTAAAGTGTAGGAAAAACGGGACACGTGGCCATCCTGCACTGCTCAGCTTGGGGTTCTTTTCCTCTCCACATTCGATGCGCTGGATCATTTATCAGTGTGCATTCAGTGCTCAGACTCCACTTTTCCTCCGCTGGATTTTCCAGCAACGCTTTCAGGGGGAGCGTGAGGAAGATGGATGAGGAAAATCCTGGGATCCAGCATATTTCCATGATCAAGTAATAGCAGGATACTGTCTGTCACTGACAGAGTGGTCTGATCCCCAACTTGCTCTGGAGTTTTAAAAGTATTTTCATTTTGTATATTATCATAAGGCTTGGCTATTGATCGATTCAATCATCCACACTTTTAAGAGAGTGCATTTGTAAAAGAAAATCAATACAGAGAGAGCTGATGAGGCGCAGGGATATAGCTAGTACACATCTTTCTTAATTGCTCCTAAAAAGAAGACTAATGTTAAGAGAAGATTCATACAAATTAGTTAACCGATAACAAGGGAAGCCAATAGTAATAAAGTTAACCAAGTTTGTAGACGTTTTAGCTAACTGATTATGTCATTATGTTCATTAAATCATGTTCTGTCCCTTCCATAATTACATCCGTTTAATCTTCTAAATAGACACTGATGAAGCACAATTGATTTCCTCCACAGGTTTGCCAATAAAATAGTCAAAATGTATACAAATCCCAATATAGGAGTACAATCTGCTTTCAATGTTTATAGATGCATCAACAACAATTTAAAGCACAGTAGTTGTGTTTTATTTGGGACAAACAAAAAGGGTGTAGCCCATCCACTCTCTTCTACGAGAGCGAGCAGGAAATCACATTAGTATTCAGCAGATGCTGCCGGCCGGCTGATTGCCGCTGTGCTGACTGAACGGAACCGGGAGTTGGAGAGGCTCCATTGACTCAGTCTGGACGCTAACCAGATGACTAGAGTTAGTACCCACTTTCCTTCCTTAAGCACATTAAAATACAATCTGACACCTGAGTAGAATGTGACATTTAATGACACAAAGCCACTAACAGTCTCACTATATTACACAGAAAAGTAAAAACAGACATTTTATGGATTGCAAGCTCAAATTAAAAAGGAGGGTAAATCATTAAGTTATTTCTAGACTTGTGTGTTGTTGTGTTAGGCTATTGGAGAACTGTTGGCCTGGAGACAAATGGTTTGAGGTAATGATGTAGGTGCTGGATTTAGGTGCTGTGCTTCTGCAGACTGGTGGTTTGCTGAGTCGCTGTGGGTGCACGGAGCTGCGGGCTTCCTGCTTGGTGAGGCTCCAACTAAAGCAAAGAACCACTTCTACCAGCCTTCATTTCATCCCAACGCTAATGAGCTGTGACAGGCACTCAGCTGGCTGGGGTCAAGTTACCCTACGTCTACAACCACACTATTCCTGCGCTCGTGTGTGTGTGTGTGTGTGTGTGCTCATCTGTTGAAAAAATGGGATGATGTTGAAGACACCTGATGGAAGACCACCTTGACAAATGCACACGCACCAAATTGTCACACATTAGGAGGATTCTGACCCATTCAACAGGCACCAATGAATTATGTGATATCCAAAATTATCCCATGGTGTGTCCACAGTAACTGGGGATGCACTGATCCAACATGCAGTATTAGTATTGTTCTGAAACAAGCCATAAACACCGGATTTGATAGCAGAATAAACTGTTACAGTTTTATATAAAAACGTGTGACAAATGTAAATGTATGTATTTAACTCTAAGGGGGAATCATGGAATTTACTCTGCTGGATGTGAAATGTGGGGAAATGTGGGGTTTCAACACGTCAACATCTCCAGCCTCTCTGCCAATCTGACATTTTATCTCCAGAGCAGCTGTCCCGCATCTGTACTGCTAGTGGGATAATTTCTTTAGAAAACATTTGGAAAAGGCAACAAATGAAGCTATAGCGTAAGTTCAGACAGGAAGACAACCCCCTCACACCAGGCGGGCCCTCACTCATACGTCCATCACCAGCAGCACGCACGTCATACCGGATGTCCCTGTCAGGAGCGTCAGAAGTGTCAGACTCTACCAGCTGTTCAGCAGCCGGGTGCGCCCAGCCATTAGCGCAGAGTCACGCCCTCCTCGCTATCCTATCAGCTCGCTGCCTTCTCCTTTAAATGTTCTCCTTCTCCGCCTCTAGCGTCCTGCTGCCGTCTCATGCGACCCGCCGCCTCCCCAGCACCATCCACCTTCTCAGATTCAGCACCCCATCGGCATCTCCAGCAACTCCAGCAGAACCTCAGCCACCACCACCAGTGTCTGGACTCCCCGGGGGGGATCTACAGATTGCTGCCGCTCAGGGCAAACACAGTGCGATCTCAATCTCCTCGCGGAGTCCATGCGCCAAATAAATTCTGTGTAACCATGGACTCATTATCGGCATAATAAACATTGACTACTAATCACCCACTGTCTCTCCTGATTGAACTGTGTGTTTGAGCTCAAACATAAATCCTATATTGGACTGTAAACCAGTCCAAGCGACAGTTTTGGGGCTCACACATGGGGGGCTCCCCCGATGCAAACAGAAAACTCCACAGGACATGTCAGATTGCAACACAAAGCTACATTATTATATATAGATAGCCATCTTAAGCAAATTGCATTTAATTTCTTATCGATTCGGAACTTTATATATTAAAAAAGGTAAACAAAATCATCTGATTAGTGCATCATTGGCAAATACAGTTGCAGTATTTTATCGGAAATATTAAAAATAATCAGTTTCCTTCTTGCCAGTTTAACAGTATTTCTAGCCTTTTTGGTTTAGTGTGCACAACTCTTGCTGAGTAAAGGAGAGCCTCACAAGTTAATTACAAAGACACCCAGCCAAAGAAGGGCTATATATCTTCAAAGACATGGATAATAAACCGGATGAAAAGCCATATAGGTTATTGCTACAGACTTTGTACGAGGCATGTATGTATGTGTGTGTGTGTGTGTGTGTGTGTGTGTGTGTGTGTGTGTGTGTGTGTGTGTGTGTGTGTGTGTGTGTGTGTGTGTGTGTGTGTCAGCCATCTCTGAGCATTACAAATACATATTGGCAAAATGATGCTCGTAAAAAAAAAAAAAAAAAAGACACTCAGCATTTGATGCACTTTACTGTTAGTCACTGTGCATATTGTAACATCAGTGACAACCAATTATCCAAAAAGCACCACCCTACATGTAAACATGTGGATGTTCAGTCACACAAACAGTGTGTGGACTGTTACGTTTTGTCTCTCTGCTCCCAACCAGGTTGACAAGGTAAACTAAAGTATGCCACAATGAACCAGTCAGAAATGTGTAAATACTACAATCAGCAGTTTAACTTTAGCAGCTGCTACTGATATCAATAAATGTCAATGTTTAACTCACATTGGGACACAAGGCTGAGAAATATAGACAGAACTTATTAGTGTGCATGCATCCTCTTATTCAGCAGCTTGAGTCATAGAAAGAGTAAAAATAGACAGCCGGCTCAAAGCCGACCAACCACCCACTAACTTCCAGGAGGTCTGCGGAGGCACAGCCTTCACAGCACAGCTGGCTATACAAGCAATCACACCCCACATGAAGGGCCTGGGAAGGGTGCTCTTGCTGTGAAAAGATGTAAACTGACTATCTATTTGAATAGCGCTACGTCTAAATGGATTATTTTACAAGCATAGGTGTGTAAACAGACCTGATCTGAGCTTCTACTAATACAGTAAATGAATACAGTCACACTTATACATGCATGTTCCAGACCAGCTCACAACACGCCTTCAAACGGGTCAAACAAACGGTACACACTACTACATCGACAAGCAAAAAAGTCTTAACGGAATAACATTTGTCGCTCAATTCTTTTGCGCACGAATCTCCCTTTACCGTGGAGGAATGCAAGAACCGTAGTTTTTTTAAGACTTCCACATGCGTTGAGTAATTGATATACGAATGGACATTTTTAAGGGTTGCTGAACACAAGTTAACATTACGCTGTCGTGTTGATGTTGCAGATCTTTAATTTTCCTCTAATGCTGCCTATCAGAAGGGTTATGCCTCTCATCTTCTTGCAGACAGTGTGCACTTATTGGAAGAAAACTCCAGGAATAAATCTCTAGTACACTGTCTTCCACATCCTGGATTTCACATCAGCACTTGATTCTACAAATGCTCTTGAACATGAAATCAACATTGATTTGAGTGCACAAGTTCATTTTGGAGAGTGAAGTTGCAATAAATGTGGTGTGTTGACGACATAAAGCAAAGTAAAAAAATGGAGGTGAAAGGGAGTGAGTGAGGTAATCAGCTTCTGATTCATGCCCCATTAGATAGCCTTCTTGTTCCAACACAATTTAAAAACCAACCTATCATGGCAAAAAAGCTCCTTCAAAGAAAAGTATTTTAGGTGATTGAAAACAGGCCCATGCTTCACTGCATTACCCTTCTCGAATATACGTATTATACACATTAGCAAAAGACAGAAACAGACAAAAGTGTGCAGTGCAGCGCCTCTCAGATATCTTTCAGAGCAGGCGTCGATTTGTTCTTGGGGACTTGGACTACAATAACCTTGAGGCACACCCACGCTCTCCTCTTTCTTCCAGCTCTACCTTTTTCTCTGCTATTGCGCCACAACCAGAAAAAAAACTCCTATCTTTCAGAATGAGTCAGCAGCAGGCCCAGTAGTATGTTTTCTCCTCTCTTTTAGGCAATAACTAATGACCTCAAGAGATTACATTTCTCCCTGTTGTCAACACCCAGTTGCATCACTCTAAACAATGTTCCAATCTCTAACGTATTACTGTTCTTGGATACCTCTCGCTGTCTTTTTTAAATGAGCATTACGTACAAAGAACTACAGGCCACAACAAGAAAACATCGGACTGCATCAGTTATTGATGACTAGTCATGACAAATATGTTCAAATTGCTCAATGCTCCGGAAATGACTGGATGCTGTACTGTTCTCTCCCAATGCTTGGGAGTTGTAAAACACCTCTACAGATGTACCAATATGTCACCGTTTCTCTTCTCGTTTACCCTGCAGGGAAGTGAAGGAGCCCTGCAGCTCACACATAAGAATCTAAATCATGTTCATAGTGATAAGTGCCTACATACGGGAGAAAGGAGTAGGGCGCCCCGAGGCCTGTGCTATCCAAACCGAGCTGTCCTCCCCTCATTAGCGCAGCGTGGATCTGTAATCCTTGGCGTTTCTTTGAGGGCACAGGTGTCCCCTGTCTGTTCTCAGATTAGTTTTGTAATCCGCAGGACCCCCTGCTCAGGCTCAGCAGCCCCCTCCATCAGGACAGTAGTGTTTGTTTGTGAAGCTGTTCTCTGGAATGCCTGTCGACTAAACGGTGAGTTAACATGTTTGAGGCTGGCCTATCATCTTCCCCCGTTACGAGCACATTCCAATGAAATTCCCTTCATTTACCTCGTGTGAAGACAATATAATCGCTCTGTACCTCTGTCAACCTCGCATCCACCAACAGGAGCTCATCAACAGCTACTCTTGGTGAAAGACATCACCTCATTGGCCTTATTTTCTCAACACATCGTCCCTACGGTCATCAAACTACTTTCTGTAAATGCATTCAGTGAGCATCGACATGCAACACCATAATGTGTATTATTAATTACAGTGAAACCAATGGAGATACACACAGAATACTGCAGCTGCAAGTGGGAGGAATCAAATGCAACTTCCTCTGTGCAAAAATATTAATATGTTGGTAAAAAGCCAAGCTTTGCAGTTTCAACTTGTGTTTAATATGTCTTGGGGGGAAGGCAGTAAGAAATTGCTACTTGGCTGCAAACACCCAGTACGTTGCAAAAAGGCTGGTGCAATGTTTACATTGTGGGTAAAAACACTTTGGCTTGATACAGGATGGCTTTCATGTTGGACATTATCCAAATAACGAAAACCTCACGGAGATGGTTTGGAGCAGCAGGAAGTTGTACAAACAAAACCAGTGATACATGAACACAGATGAGTTCCAGCCAGGCCAGATGTTGCGAGGTTGCGAAAGTGTCTGGACTGAGGTGGAGTCCATGTTCTAGTTCAAGTGAAAAAAAGTATGAATCAGAAAAGTTGTTTATCTGTGAGATAAACAATGGAGAGTAAATGCAGTGGGTTGTTGAATTAAAATCACTGGTTTACTTGAAATGTGGAGAGATTGGCAGAAAACACCTTCAGATAAAGTTGTGTTATTTGTCCAACCTTAAACTTTATTTTAGTAGGTGGCAGTGGGATGAACAGGAAATGTATGAGCTCACAAAAAGGAGGCTGACAAATTAAATAATGCCGCTAAGTATAATCCTTTAGAGCTTTTAAACCATCTTCTATTAACTATAACATCCTGTGACGACCACACACTCAACTGTAAAGTTGTGAAATATCGATATGTATCTAGAAGTTGTGTTGATGATGGTCTTATGACCAAAACTTTCACAATACACCTTTTGGAAACAGAATAAAGTGAATCTTTTTTTTGTCCATGTGTGTGTGGGGGGAGGGATCGTCTTCTCTTATGTCATGGTAACGTTTCGATGGAGCACAACATTACATAACTATCATGAGATGTATTCTCGACTCGTCACACTGGAATGTTTTCTGTGGTGCAGTAAACATCTCCACCTCCTCCTGCATTGAGGCCACAATCCAGTGTCTGTCCTCTCAATACAGCCCATAGAGTGGTTATCTAGGAGAGTAAATGTAGAAAACTACAACAAATAACTATAACAGACTCAATACAACAGCTCATAAAAGGGTGGAAAATACAATGTGACTATTTCCTTGACATGGGAAAACATCCTCTCTCCAACACAAAGAGAACATGCACATATTCTAATGAAATGATTAATGCAAGCTGAATTTGAGGTTTCCAACACAGAAATGTGCTTCTGTATTGTGATGAAATGAACAATGGCTCAATTAAGAGCTTAATAACACACACAAAAGGACACATTACTACCTTTTACCCTAAGTCAAGAAAACAACTGCAGTCCGTAGGGCCAGGCAGACGTGCATCAAGCAGATACAGTGAGGACAAAGTGCCCACTTTGCAATCTGGGTTAGGATTGGCCCAATTCCAATTTGTGTCTTCACTGTCAGATTTGTCAAAGCTAAATGTCTGACTGAAGTTACTCACAAGTCTATAAGAAACAGATATGTCTAATCATGCATTGTGACACATGGGCCAGTTATTACAGGCTTTTCATTGGAGGCGACCTGCTCACGGATGACTTTGAGCCTGTGATCCTGTCATAGTAAATTCTGTGATCTGATTTTGTGGGAGAATTATTTAAATGTATTTTTAACCAAATACCAGTTGAATAAACTGGCTGAAGCCCTGTAGGAAAAAGAAAATAAAGCCTACAAAAACAAAAGGGGGCTGTGAATCTTCAGACCCTCTGAAAGAATGCTTTCTTTTCAGGAAGACATTTTGTCAAGTCCCTGCTTTGGCTTTTGAGTTTTACTGGAAATACATAATAGCTTAATCTAAATCCTAACCCATGATACTCAGGCTGGTCCCTTCTGCTTTGGTTTCATGTGGGGGGTCCAGGGTGAGAGGCCATTGAAGCGTGGAACAACAGACTGCTGCATTGTCTGGAGCTGTGATGAGGCCTATATCACACTCTGGCGTAGTCCTATTGCATGTGAATGTACTTCAGGGATCGTACATTCAAATGCAACAGGACCTCCCATTCTGCAGATGTTAATTCTGGCAAGTCGTTACCCGACAAAACCTGCCCTTGTGACTGGCAAAAGCAGCATATGTCCCACGGAAAAAAACATTCAGGAACAAAAGCCTAAAGAGAAACTAGGCCACTTTGAAAAGGGAACTTGCAAAGACAAAAAATACTTTTTGTCTTTGCAACCACAAAAATATTAAGACTACAAGTTCGATCGGAGAATATGGTGTTATACTGCATGTTAAAATCCATCATGCAAGAAAGTGTGCAGTAGATAATGTACAAGGTTGTAAAGCCGTTTATCATGTGTTCCAACAACTCAAAAACATCAGCTGAGACTATTCGTCCATGTAATTATACTAACGTCAAAAACCCACAACAAACAGCAGTAAGTAAGTCAGATTGAAAATAATATGAGGTTTCTGCAGATCAGAGGAGGCTTAATACCAGACTGTAAACATACTCAACATTGCTCAAGGCCACCAAAAGAAAAGAAGAAAACAATAATATTAATGCCACAAGATAAAGCTGACGCCACAACACACAACTCATTTGTCACAATGACACCAACATTTGAAGGCTTTTCTGAATTGGCTTCTGATAAAAAAGTTCAACACAATGAACATCAACATCTGATTCTTAACCGTTCTTAACACAGCACCCACTCTTGTGCAGCACTTTGGCCAAGCAATCTCAATATATTAGGGCAGCTGCCATCTTGGAGCCGGGACAGATCCTGACCATAATGCACTTCTCCACAGAGTGGTGACCCTCCTGTTCTTTTGTGTGGACCTTGGACCGGTCCTGCTGGACAACACTGGAAACTGGCTGTGACCGACATGAAAGGACAGAGCTGGCCTGTTCCAAGCCGCATCATCGTACACCTGCTCCTTACGCAGGAAGACCTACAGCGGAGATATTCATGGCAAAGTACGAAGCAACTTCCACTAAAGCCTTACTAAAGGAGTGACGACAAAAAGCTGTCGGGGAAAGTTTCTCTTTCTTTTAAAACAGTCTCTATTGATAGCTGGCATTCAGTACAACATTTCAGTAACTTTAAGAGAGAAAAAAGCTCAACTGCTCTTGCTATTCGGTAGCTGAGACAAAGGGGCACTAAGCCTCTGGAGACTTGTATTACTCCAGCATCCAAACAAGGGTCAGGGACTGTTGAGATCAGGTGTGATCATGCTGAAAACCCTCTGATTTAAGAGTCATCGTATCGCTTAGCCTGGTCAGTGCTCGCTGCCGCCCACGCTGCAGTGCAAAGAAAACCAAACCACCTCCAAAAGTGTGCACGTCAAAACTGAACTGGTATCAACAATATGGATTGAAGCCCCAAGTGGTCTCAACTCAGTGGTTCCTGCACACAGCCAAGAGAGACCTGTTCCCACATAATCATCTGACCCTGCCAGCGAGACACGATGCCTCCAGGCTACGCTCCTGGGTATGAGCAACACAGTATCGCTCAACACCGCAGCCCCTCACATGCCCGGCAGCACACTGGCTGCAGAAGTACATTTCGTCGCTCCCCAAGCATTTCATGCCCAGCTCTGTTACGGCTAATTGGTGGGTGAGCATCCCGGAGCGTCGACTACAGCACAAACACACATGCATGTACGCACACACACACACATTTGGGGATGTGTGGTGGCCTCTCGCAGCCTGCCGGGTCTGGGTCCAGTGCCAGGCTCCGTCTTGGGCTCTCCACAGAATAAAGAGCAGCTCTGTTTCCCGGGCTTGCTGCACGGGATTCAGCCAGTGTTCACCCTCTGCTACTCAGACAATACCTATTGTTCAGCTTTTTAATGAAGAAGAGTCAACATGGAAAAACTAGGAGGGTTAGCTTAGTCGTTTCCGGGGTCCCATGTATCAATGTAGGAGATGGATGGATGACTGTGCTCGCACAAAAGGCTAAAAAGTAAAGTGAGTAGCATTAAGACAAATCACAAGATAACAGACAGGCTGTCAAACTGTCTATCAGAATAAACTAAAATGTGTGTACATAATGCCACCATCCAAGTTTATCTTTTTCTTCTCACGTGTGTGAAACTTCACTGTACGGATAAACATGTGTAACGATGGTGGAAGAGACTAACATCTTCCATTCAGGTGGGTTGAGATGTGGTGGCACCTCAGTGTACATGATTCTTATTATTTCATTATCAAACCGATTTAGCAACTCCTCATGCTCTTTTGAAAGCATCTGCACCTCTTGCCACTCATTTGTGCATACGCCTACATGTCTGAATATATATAGTATGAACAAACATCATGAAAATTGATGTTTCCACAACAATATAATGAAGCAAATACTCAAAGAAGCATTAATTAATGTATTTGGCTGCCTAGAGGCACAAGCTGAACATCACACACACATTTGACACACCGTCAGTGTGACAAATTACACTTCAATTGAACATGACGGATACTCATGTGATTAATCTGAGGAGTACATTTCAGATGTAGGACCTCGCATCACAAAGAACAGCAGCTCAGGGTGCTTCAGCAGCCTTTGAACAAAGTAGCTTAGATGTAAGCTGGACAGACCATTAAGAAGAGCAGCTACAACAACAGCTAAGCCTGTAGTCCCCATATGGCATTTGAGCATGTCATGGCTGTACACGTCTCTGCCTGCCTGACAGCAGCAATGATATTCAGCAAACAGTGACGGCCCTGAGATTGAAATGGATGGTGTCCTGGATGTGGGTACAATTTCATTTGAAGTCAGCTCTGTGGCGAGCTGAGGCAGAGGAGCCGACATGAGGCCTGAGTCATTTTCCTGTGGTTCTGCATGAAGCATATAGACCAGCTCATACTGTACATGTGACTCACAGAGATTGACTGCAGTCATTTCACGTATTTTCAGTCAGTGTGCACTTACAGGCCAAAGACACATACTTGCCACTTTGAAGCCTTGCTTATACTCTCTCATGGTTGGCTTGAATGACAGTGTCGGATTGACGAGGCAATGAGTGCAGAGTAGATTGATCTACTGGGATGTTGATATGACCAGTAGAGTCACTGGGAGATCAGTGCTGTGCAGAGTTAACATTAAGAGGGCCGCCCTGATACTGGCTCATCACCATGTGTGACCCATCTTCTTCTTGTAGACTTGTCTCACCAACACTATGGCAACCACAAGAGAGGTGAAGACTTGCAAACATGCTTTCTAGAGTACAGAGCCATTTCCCCTGGATGCTGTGTGGAAAAATGTAACCCCTTAAAACACTCAAACCAGCAACATTGACAAGACACACAAAGCAAAGAGCAGGAATTAAACATGCAGCAACTGCTTGGTTAACAATGAATATATTCCATCTTTCACCTGCATGGAAATCCTTCCCATATAGTGCTCAAAACAATTAATATTTGGGTTTAAACTACACCTCACTTCATGGCCAAGGTCACATGAGAATTAGCCTCTCTTATCACGGCAGAGGCCTTGCATGACAATTAGCCGAAGTCTATTTTGAAGATCGGCCCGTGCCTCAAGGGATTCATGAGACAGAGACATTGGGAGCTTTTCATTTCGTAGAAAACACAGACTCAGGAAGTAGTAAACCCCAACAAAAGAAAGTGGTACTACAATCATATAGCCAGATCACTAATAATGACTGAGTTATAATATCAGACTGGAAATACGGATATGCATGCTGAAGAATGATGGTATGATAGCACATTGTTAAAAGCTTTGAATGAGCTGAAGCCAGTTTAAATTATGTTTGCTTATGTTAAATATACACAGTTTGGAAATGCATACAATATGTGTGCTAAGTAGATAGTTTTTGGGCTATGTTTCATTTAATATTACTACTTTGAACTGGCAAACCTGGTTTAAAAGAAAACTAAAAGTTATATCCTGGTGGGGGACTTTCTTACTGTTGTCTCGTAACCAACGTCAGAGTGTAGTACAATACGCATCTGTGTACATAGAAAACTCACCAAACTTAGACATAATAAAATGATAAGACACAATCATCATTGAGCTTTACAGATCATTATTGACCTTGGCAACAGCAGTTGACAAAACAATCTCCACTCAAGGTCCAGTTCGACACTTGTTCCACTCACCACAAGTTCCTGGAGCCTTTGACCTTCAGTGGACACGGTTTTGTAAACCACATTTTTCTTACGTTTATTGTCAGGCCGTTTTGGTCTTAGTTGACTGAGAAATCTTTGGCCAAATAAAAGACATTTTTTTTATGTTTTTTTTCATATTGAATGACTTGAAACTAAACTAAAATCAACAAAGAATTCCTTTGGTCGAGTACAGCCCTAGTTTATCGGGATAAAACAGCTGACAAGTTGGTGGAAAAAGTTTCTTTACACTGTACAAAACTTTTCTATGTAAACAAAGTCCTGGTATCTCCGTTATTACTCTGAGCAGCGGACAAAACCAGTAAATGGGGCTGGGTATTGACAAATGCTTTGAGGGGTTCTTGATCGTGTTGATTTATTATTTTATAGGGCGTTTTATAATCTATATGAGGAAAATTTTGGAGTGTAGGAATTAGCCTTATTCTATAGTTGTACACATATACCTGGTCTGCTCAAATGATGCAGGTCATGAGTCAATATGTGAAAAGAACCTTTTCACACCACACAGCATGGACCCAAATTCATATACCCTACATCCTTGATAAGAATGTCAAGGGTTTAGTGAGGCGAGTGCATGCATGAGGTGGCACACAGCACAAGCCTTTAATCTAAACACCTCCCCACTGTGATCCAAAACTTGCCCATTGATCAAACATATGAGGAGTGGCAGGTAAATGGTTGCTACTCTATCAGGCCTATAGGTTGACAATATGTTGAGGGGAAACTAGCAACACGTCTAAAATACATATAACTGTCAAACAGAAAATGTCTGTTAAGTGTCAGAATTGATAAAGGAATAGATGAAGAAATGATTAACGAGTGGGTGAAAGGACCATTGATCAGCAGCCAAGTACACTTTAAATGTTACTTCATCAGGTCTGGGATCAACTGATATGAAGAAGATCATCTGCTATTCAAACCAAAGTGAGGTCATCAGAGTCAGACAGTGCCACTCGCTCTCGCAATCAATGGAGCCAACTGCCATCAGGCACGGCTGAGACACATTAGGGTTTAAATGGCAGTAAATAACACTAAATGCTGTGATTATAGCACTAAGTTATTCTAATGCTGGAGGGCTTCCATCCCGCCAAGAGCTGAGGCATCATGCTGGCAGCAGGGGGGGGGGGGAGAGATCCTGACGTGTTGTGAGGATTGGCTTTTCTGACAGGCAGCTCACGAAAGGCTTGTGTTAGGCAGGTAGGTTTTTTTCCTTTCTTCTTAAAAGCATAACAAGGATTAGTTTTGCACAACATATTTATGGATCAAATCGTTCTCTCATCCTTGACATTTAGTGCGGTTTATAAACCCAGATGTAAGAGGGGAATACCTCGATGCTCAAAAAAAATAAAGTAGGCGATTCTAAAAGCAGACGTGATTAAGGAGAAGGCCCAAATCCCTCTGTGTTGTGACGTCAAACCTCTCTCCCCAAAGTCTGCAGCCTCCAGCGCAGAATGAGATTCATCAGTGTCTGACAAGCAGCAATCACACAAAACACAACACGGTGGCACACAATGATTTAAACTTCCACCTAAACTTGATCCACTTTCTGTGATGGGCTTACAGGCTAAAAGATCTGTGTCCATTATAGAGCATGCCCAATGTTAACAAAAACAAAGCCCTGTGCCAGAAAAAGAAGAAAAAGTCAAATTCCTTTAGCCAAGCAGATAATGTTCGTAAGAGCAGTAGGCCAGGCGACAATCACGTTTGACCCACATTTTGTCAGCTCTCAAATTTCACCATCGCTGCACTGTTCTTCCATTTAGGCCTTTTATTCACTAACCGAGGAGCAGTGTGCTGGAAAGTCTCCTCATCAGCATTTGTTACTCACAATAATGGCCTCTACAATAATGCTTCAGAGCACCAGAGAGGTCCTTCCGACAAATTAGTCAACAGATTGGCGATGGAAGTTTGAGTCAGCCATCAACATAAAACACTTTTCCTCCTCCTCCTCCGACTAAATGACCTGAAGGCACTTTTAAAGTCTGGAGGATCTTTCAACAACACCGGGAATGTTCAGCGTTTACTCCCAGGTAACATCATTGTTGGCAGACGCTGCTGACACTTTATGATGTGACAGATGTTTGAAAAAGAGCCGACATGCTGGGCACTTAGAGTTTCAGTAGTGAGCCAGCGCCTGGACTCAAAGTTGTGTGTGTGTGTGTGGGGGGGTTACCATAAAAACAATTATTTGACTGCAGGTGTCTGATTTACAGAAGCAAACCAGGCAGGACGTAGGCTGCTGAATGAGAAGATGACTGTACAATAAACATTTTTGTTATCTTGTGTTTGGAGTCTGGAGAGTCAAAATGTGAAGTTTGATGCATTTCAGCCTGATGTGGCAAAAGGTTGAGAAGGCTCAGTTAAACTTTATGAGTAAAAAAAATAAAGATTCATTTAAGTGTCAACGTGCTCACAGTCCAGCTGCAACTTCATCACTACTTTGATAAGAGTTGAAAAGACGTTGCTTCACCTTCACGTGTGTCTTCTAGCAGAGCAACAGATGCGTTTCTCTTGTACCTCTGACACAAGTGGCTTTTGTTTCTTTTTTCTCGGAATACCCCTTTAACCCTAAACAACAAAGGACAGGCGTGCTGGACAAACAGAGGTCCAACCTACACACAGCTGTCCCCGTCCCAGGACGTCGAAGCATGGGAGGGAACAAAGAGAAGACAGATGAAAATGTGTTGGCTTTTTTTTTTTTTTTCCTCCTCTTACCAAAACGGTTGCAAATCTTTCCTCCAGTTCACCTGGCTCGGGCATGGGGAGTTTCAGAGGCATGTTGTGTCCTCTAAAATCAGTGTGCTGGTCCATGCTCCCTGCGTTCCCCATGTTTTCCTCTTCGACCAACAAGTACAACTTTTCTCCCTCTTTCTCTCGCT
This sequence comes from Myoxocephalus aenaeus, assembly GCA_038501785.1. Taxonomy (NCBI): domain Eukaryota; kingdom Metazoa; phylum Chordata; class Actinopteri; order Perciformes; family Cottidae; genus Myoxocephalus; species Myoxocephalus aenaeus. Next base: position 1,093,027 of record JBAMJR010000187.1, read on the forward strand.
CTCTCGCACGGTGAAAAGTAAAGTAAAAATAAATTTAAAAATATATATCCGCAAGTCCTTTGGTTTTGTCGCCCTCGCAGAACTCCTTTTTTTTTAAAATGTTGTATCAGGTTTGTATCCCGGTCACTTCTTCAACATAAAGCACACGTGAAGGAGGCAGGCGACGGGTCCGAGGAGAGGCAGCGGCGGCGGCGGCGGCAGCAGCGGAGCCCCTGGTGAGGCATTTCCACGGCGCAGTGAGGAGACCTGGAAGCGTGACTCGATCCGCAAGGACCTCTCTTCGCCGCTATCCGTATCTTGCACAATTTCGGCTCCACTCCCAGCCGGTAGTAATGACGACGACCATGATTCACGCGTATTGCATATCTCCCCCCCCCCCTCCCTCCCCCCCAGTGAGTTAGTGGTGAGTGGAGCTGGTTTCGCTAATCCCTCCGCTGCTGACCAGCTAGTTAAGGAGGAGGGGGCTCCTCAAGCACACACGTGCATGCACACGCACGCGCGTTTACACACACACACACACACACACAGTCACACCGCGGCTGCACACCCTCTCATCCTTCTCTACAATGACTTCTTTCAGGGGCAAGCCTCCCACTTCTTCTTGGGGCGTAGCTCCCAAAGCCGTAGCTAAGTAGATGATATTTGTCTGTGTTGCATTGTGGTACTTCGAGTCCATTGTGAGAGACAACAAACTTGTCTAGAGATGATTACAGAGGTGCTAGGTGGATTCATTATTTACTCTTGTTGTGTATGTGTTTTCCCCTCAATTTATGATTGAAATACCCTTGATTATAGGGCCATCATCTCTCATCATCTAATTGTTGAAATCACTCCATTGAGGTGACAGGTTTTTTTCAGAGCAGACATTTGGACTTGTTATGGACTCGTACACAGGTGTAACTAACAACTAGAAAATTTCGCAAGAAATTTTGAAAGTGTGGCTACTACTGCCGTAAGACGTCGCAATATATATACATTACCGGTAGTGAGATGTGTTATTGAGGTTATTGAGGTACATATATGCCAACATTAGCTGTGAGGACTTGATGGTGTCAATATGAATGGGACAGCACTTTGCTGCAACATATCACGTGATTACATCAAAAAATATTGTGTACAATTGTGTATTTATTTTCTATTTAATACAATAATTCTCATTTGAGCTTTATGTTAAGATACAGTTAATTCATGGGGCTTTTATTTTGAAAGGGAAGACAGAAAGACAGACAGGTAGACAGACAGGATGCGTTACAATGCCTTGGGACTGAATATCTCCAAGTCATATGTGTGTGCAGATTTTCTACCAAACCATCTGTTAAACCCCAGATTTAGAGGCAAAAACATGCTCAAATCTCTAATAGAGTACATTCACCAGAGAGGAAACGAGCAGCCGATCGCAATGGTATGCTTGATTATTTTTCTGGACTTATGTGAGCATCAGTGGAGCTGTTAGTCCTGATTCAAAGTGACATACATATGCGCGGCCGTATTAAAACGCGCGGACGTGCACGCGCACGCGCGGACGTGCGCGCGCACGTTCACGCGCACATAGACACACACACAGTCAGTTAACTTTGTCTAACACAAAGCTTGCTAGAAATCCAATTCTCTCCTCTGTCTCTCCTCCATGTTCACGTGACCGTAATTACACACACACACACGCGCGCACTTAGACACACACACAGTCAGGATGTCAGCTGACCAACTGACAGTTCCTCCTGCGTCTGTGTGCCCGTTGCCATGGTAGCAGTCTTGATTAGCTAACTTGAAACACCTGTGTCATGTCAGAGACTTGACTGCTGATTTAATGACAAAACAACCTTTCAAACTATTGTATTTGACAGACAACCGTGAATCCCATCGCGAAAATAACGTCATCATGAGAAGCACAAGACTTCTGAGAACGTTTCCGTCTACTTAAATATTTGTAAGGATTTAGAAATGAGATCGTAAATCCAGTTTATAAAGTGCTCACGTTTGTGTCATGAGAAAAAATTGTGGTTCGAATTAACATGGCGGTTGATGGAGCAGTTGGCCGGACTTCATGTCGCTTTCAGGCTTGCTGACAAAAAAGTATAAGTTTGTTGGATTCCACGACGCATGTGTACCACAAGCACAATATTTCCTACGTTTTGATGTATAAATTATGCCTCAAAAGTAAATATTGTGGAGTGAATGGCAAAATACAAATACAAATACAGGAGTTAGTAAAAAAACATTCTCACTCTAGCGATGACATCACCACTCTAACCTGCCCCATACACACCCATTGTAAACTCTGAAATGGTCCCAGAATTTTCCTAAACTTGAACAATAATTACATGAAAACTGTGCTAGCTATCAAAAAATACCCAATTGGGCAAATATACTGCAGACTTTTGTCAACGTTTTAAACTTTAAATCATTTCTCTACGTTAAATTATGGCGAGTCACTGTGGGCAGAAAGATGAGTGTTTTTTTTGCTCTCTTCACGCCGAAACTCCATTCAAGTGAATGGGACAATTTCTCGCCGTCTTTCGCGCTTTTCGGGAAAACGGCCGGTCGAATCAAAAAAAAAAGTCATTCCAGGCGATTCCCGATCAGGCCGCACGTTTTGATGTATGTTTGACGCATGTGCTGGCAACGCTGCGGGAGGAGATACGGTCCAAAGTTTTGCGGAATAAGAAGAAAAATAACTAGAAATTGCATTTCCTGCTGAAAATGCGTTGGAATGCTAAAAGCTGAAGCTTAAAGCTGAAATATTTGAAAGGATAGCTGAAAATAGCAGAATATAGTTGAATTTAGCAGAAAATAGCTGAATATAAAAAATATGAAATTATAGAATAATAGCTGAATTCTTTGTCAACATTTGAATGTTTAAAAGGTGTCTGTAGCTGAACGTATGCAGAACCTGTACACTTTAGAAGTTGAAGAGGATTTTTAAATTTCCTCCATCGGATCCGTTCATTTAAATTTTCATGAAAAGATTAATAATTCAAAAATTGGAAAAGTCAGAAACATGAAAAGGTCATTGCCATTGTGTCCTAAGGAGCTGAACATTTTAATAGCTGAGCGGTTTCTGTAGCTGAATATATGAAGAAGGAGAAGAGATGGAAAATGCTAAAAGCTGAAGCTTAAAGCTTAAATATTTGAAAAGATAGCTGAATATAAAAAATAAGAAATTATAGAATAATAGCTGAAGGTTTTGTCAACATTTGAACATTTAAAAAGTGTCTGTAGCTGAATGAACCCTAGGGCTTCTTCAGGTGTTCTACAGCTCATATGACCTTGATATGTATACCAGCCCCTATTGTCCTTGATCTCTAAAGAATCAGCAACTCCTTGACTTAAAAAAAAAAAAAAAAAAAAAAAGTGCACGAGACCGTATTACCACGTGCACGCGCACGGCCGTTCACGCGCGCGCGCGAACGTAAACGCGACCGTAACACGTGCACGCGGCCGCTCACGCGCGCGCACACACACGCGCACATAGACAAACACAGTGAGTTAGCTTAGTCAAACACAAAGCTAACTTCCTGCTAGCAATGAAATTCACCTCCTCTCCACAAACAGCTGCTTATCTGTGTGTGCGTGTGTGTCCCCACAAGGTCGTTAAAACAAGAATGAGTGTGAAGCTCCACTGATTAGCTAACTTGAAGCACCTGTGTCATGAGTGAGACTGAGTTTTTGCTTTGAGAAGACCTCCATAGCCTTCAATGCATTATTATTTTTCATAAAAAGCTTAATATCTCAAGAACTTCAAAGGCAACATGCCAAAATAATTATATTTTCTGAGAGATAAGACTTTTGCGAACGCGTCGATGTTGTTTGTGTAACCTACAGACCCACAATGTGTCTGTAGTTGCAGTTTCGAAATCAGGTACGACCGTCAGGGGGGAGACATTTTGGAGGGAGATTTAACATGGCAGTGAGTGGAGGAAGAAGGAGGACCACCTCTCACTTATAGTCTGATTTAAACACGTCTGAATCTGTTGGATTCAAATCGACCCAATTTTACGAAGACAGACAAGATTTCCTACGTTTTGATGTATAAATTATGCCCAAAAAGTTAGTATTGTGGAGTAGATGGCAAAAAGCAAATACGTTTGTGACCAAATCTGGAAGGCTCTGTTCACTCAAGCTGTGACATCACGCACTCTAAGCAGCGCAATACACACCCATTGTAAACTCTGAAAAGGTTGGGAAAAAACATAAAACAAAAACGCTGACAGTTAAGAGATTATTACAGATATCAAAAAGCTGAGTCATACGGTAACAGTTGAAGGTTTTGTCAACATTTAAAAGTTTAAATGGTGTCTCTACCTGAAAGCATGGCGAACCCTTTAGCTTTTGAAGTTGAAGAAGTTTAAGCGGCTTTGAAGACTTTCTTCATTGGAATCCATTCATTTTTTTTTTCAGAAAAAGCTTAATAATTTGAATATTTGAAAAAATATCAAAAATATGAAATTGCAGAATAATAGCTGAAGGTTTTGTCAACATTTGAAAGTTTAAATGGTGTATTTAGCTGAACGTATGCAGAACCTGTAAGCGTTTGAAGTTGAAGAGGATTTGAAGATTTCCCCCATCCGCTGCCATTCATTTGAATTTTCATAAAAAGCTTAATAATTCAAAAATTTGAAAAGTCAGAAATATGAAATGGTCATTGCCATCGTCTCCTTAATGAGCTGAATATTTTAATATTTGAATGGTTTAAATAGCTTAATATATGAAGGAGGAGAAGAGGTTTGAAAAACGTACGGAAGAAATAGAATAATAATAATAACTAGAAATTGCATTTCCTGCTGAAAATGCGTTGGAATGCTAAAAGCTGAAGCTTAAAGCTTAAATATTTGAAAAGATAGCTGAATATAGCTTAACATAGCGGAATATAGCTGAAGCTTAAAGCTGAAATATTTGAAAAGATAGCTGAATATAGCTGAAAATAGCGGAATATAGTTGAATTTAGCTGAAAATAGCTGAATATAAAAAATATGAAATTATAGAATAATACCTGAATGTTTTGACAACATTTGAATGTTTAAAAGGTGTCTGTAGCTGAACGTATGCAGAACCTGTACGCTTTTGAAGTTGAAGAGGATTTGTAAATTTCCTCCATCGGATCCATTCATTTAAATTTTCATAAAAAGATTAATAATTCAAAAATTGGAAAAGTCAGAAACATGAAAAGGTCATTGCTATTGTGTCCTAAGGAGCTGAACATTTTAATAGCTGAGCGGTTTCTGTAGCTGAATATATGAAGAAGGAGAAGAGATGGAAAATGCTAAAAGCTGAAGCTTAAAGCTTAAATATTTGAAAAGATAGCTGAATATAAAAAATAAGAAATTATAGAATAATAGCTGAAGGTTTTGTCAAGATTTGAACATTCAAAAAGTGTCTGTAGCTGAATGAACCCTAGGGCTTCTTCAGGTGTTCTACAGCTTATATGACCTTGATATGTATACCAGCCCCTATTGTCCTTGATCTCTAAAGAATCAGCAACTCCTTGACTTAAAAAAAAAAAAAAAAAAAAAAAAGTGCATGAGACTGTATTACCACGTGCACGCGCGCGGCCGTTCACGCGCGCGCACGCGAAATAGCACGCGGCCGTTTACGTGCGCACGAGCGGCCGTTCACGCGCACATAGACACACAAGTGATCTTAGTCCAACACAAAGCTCATGCTAGCAATCATTCACTTCCTCCATCAACAGCCTGTGTGTGTCCCCACAAGGTCGTTAAAACAAGAATGAGTGTGAAGCTGCACTGATTAGTTAACTTGAAGCACCTGTGTCATGAGTGAGACTGCTTTGAAGATGACCTCCATAGGCTTCAATGCATTATTTGTTTTCAGAAAAAGCTTAATATCTCAAGAACTTCAAAGGCAACATGCCAAAATAATTATATTTTCTGAGAGATAAGACTTTTGCGAACGCGTCAATGTTGTTTGTGTAACCTAAAAACCCACAATGTGTCTCTAGTTGCAGTTTCCAAATCAGGTGAGACCGTCAGGGGCGAGCCATTTTTTAGAGAGATATAACATGGGAGGCAATGGAGGAAGGAGGGTGACTCCCTCTCACTTATAGTCTGATTTAAACACGTCTGAATCTGTTGGATTCAAATCGACCCAATTTTACGAAGCACGACAAGATTTCCTACGTTTTGATGTATAAATTATGCCCAAAAAGTTAGTATTGTGGAGTAGATGGCAAAAAGCAAATACTTTTTAAAGCTTAAATATTTTTCTCTGTCCCCTCTGGTTGTGACATCACTCACTCTAAGCAGCGCAATACACACCCATGTTAAACACAGAAATGGTCTGAAAAAAACATAAAGTATAAACGCTGACAGTTAAAAGACTATTACAGATATCAAAAAGCTGAGTCATACGGTAACAGCTGAAGGTTTTGTCAACATTTGAAAGTTTAAATGGTGTCTCTACCTGAAAGCATGGCGAACCCTTTAGCTTTTGAAGTTGGAGAAGTTTAAGCGGCTTTGAAGACTTTCTTCATTGGAATCCATTCATTTTTTTTTTCAGAAAAAGCTTAATAATTTGAATATTTGAAAAAATATGAAAAAATTTGAAATTGCAGAATAATAGCTGAAGGTTTTGTCAACATTTGAAAGTTTAAATGGTGTATTTAGCTGAACGTATGCAGAACCTGTAAGCGTTTGAAGTTGAAGAGGATTTGAAGATTTCCCCCATCCGCTGCCATTCATTTGAATTTTCATAAAAAGCTTAATAATTCAAAAATTTGAAAAGTCAGAAATATGAAATGGTCATTGCCATCGTCTCCTTAATGAGCTGAATATTTTAATATTTGAATGGTTTAAATAGCTTAATATATGAAGGAGGAGAAGAGGTTTGAAAAACGTACGGAAGAAATAGAATAATAATAATAATAATAATAATAATAAGTTGAATAAAGAAGAGGATAACAATAGTTGGACTGCTGAAGCATTCCAACTAATAAAGAAGAGGATAACAATAGTTGGACTGCTGAAGCATTCCAACTAATAAAGAATAGGATAACAATAGTTGGACTGCTGAAGCATTCCAACTAATAAAGAAGAGGATAACAATAGTTGGACTGCTGAAGCATTCCAACTAACTAGAAATTGCATTTCCTGCTGAAAATGCGTTGGAATGCTAAAAGCTGAAGCTTAAAGCTGAAATATTTGAAAGGATAGCTGAAAATAGCGGAATATAGTTGAATTTAGCAGAAAATAGCAGAAAATAGCTGAATATAAAAAATATGAAATTATAGAATAATAGCTGAATTTTTTGTCAACATTTGAATGTTTAAAAGGTGTCTGTAGCTGAACGTATGCAGAACCTGTACGCTTTAGAAGTTGAAGAGGATTTTTAAATTTCCTCCATCGGATCCGTTCATTTAAATTTTCATGAAAAGATTAATAATTCAAAAATTGGAAAAGTCAGAAACATGAAAAGGTCATTGCCATTGTGTCCTAAGGAGCTGAACATTTTAATAGCTGAGCGGTTTCTGTAGCTGAATATATGAAGAAGGAGAAGAGATGGAAAATGCTAAAAGCTGAAGCTTAAAGCTTAAATATTTGAAAAGATAGCTGAATATAAAAAATAAGAAATTATAGAATAATAGCTGAAGATTTTGTCAACATTTGAACATTTAAAAAGTGTCTGTAGCTGAATGAACCCTAGGGCTTCTTCAGGTGTTCTACAGCTCATATGACCTTGATATGTATACCAGCCCCTATTGTCCTTGATCTCTAAAGAATCAGCAACTCCTTGACTTAAAAAAAAAAAAAAAAAAAAAAAAAAAGTGCATGAGACCGTATAACCACGTGCACGCGCGCGGCCGTTCACGCGCGCGCACGCGAAATAGCACGCGGCCGTTTACGTGCGCACGAGCGGCCGTTCACGCGCACATAGACACACAAGTGATCTTAGTCCAACACAAAGCTCATGCTAGCAATCATTCACTTCCTCCACCAACAGCCTGTGTGTGTGTCCCCACAAGGTTGTTAAAACAAGAATGAGTGTGAAGCTGCACTGATTAGTTAACTTGAAGCACCTGTGTCAAGAGCGAGACTGCTTTGAAGATGACCTCCATAGGCTTCAATGCATTATTTGTTTCCATAAAAAGCTTAATATCTCAAGAACTTCAAAGGCAACATGCCAAAATAATTATATTTTCTGAGAGATAAGACTTTTGCGAACGCGTCAATGTTGTTTGTGTAACCTACAGACCCACAATGTGTCTGTAGTTGCAGTTTCGAAATCAGGTGAGACCGTCAGGGGGGATACATTTCTGAGAGAGATTTAACATGGCGGTGTATGGAGGAAGAAGGAGGACCACCTCTCACTTATAGTCTGATTTAAACACGTCTGAATCTGTTGGATTCAAATCGACCCAATTTTACGAAGCACGACAAGATTTCCTACGTTTTGATGTATAAATTATGCCCAAAAAGTTAGTATTGTGGAGTAGATGGCAAAAAGCAAATACGTTTGTGACCAAATCTGGAAGGCTCTGTTCACTCAAGCTGTGACATCACGCACTCTAAGCAGCGCAATACACACCCATTGTAAACTCTGAAAAGGTTGGGAAAAAACATAAAACAAAAACGCTGACAGTTAAGAGACTATTACAGATATCAAAAAGCTGAGTCATACGGTAACAGTTGAAGGTTTTGTCAACATTTAAAAGTTTAAATGGTGTCTCTACCTGAAAGCATGGCTAACCCTTTAGCTTTTGAAGTTGAAGAAGTTTAAGCGGCTTTGAAGACTTTCTTCTTTGGAATCCATTCATTTTTTTTTTCAGAAAAAGCTTAATAATTTGAATATTTGAAAAAATATCAAAAATATGAAATTGCAGAATAATAGCTGAAGGTTTTGTCAACATTTGAAAGTTTAAATGGTGTATTTAGCTGAACGTATGCAGAACCTGTAAGCGTTTGAAGTTGAAGAGGATTTGAAGATTTCCCCCATCCGCTGCCATTCATTTGAATTTTCATAAAAAGCTTAATAATTCAAAAATTTGAAAAGTCAGAAATATGAAATGGTCATTGCCATCGTCTCCTTAATGAGCTGAATATTTTAATATTTGAATGGTTTAAATAGCTTAATATATGAAGGAGGAGAAGAGGTTTGAAAAACGTACGGAAGAAATAGAATAATAATAATAATAAGTTGAATAAAGAAGAGGATAACAATAGTTGGACTGCTGAAGCATTCCAACTAATAAGTTGAATAAAGAAGAGGATAACAATAGTTGGACTGCTGAAGCATTCCAACTAATAAGCCCGCAGGAGAACATGAAGTGGGCTTTGCCCAGGGGTCTATGACCCCTGGAGCTGAAGCCACACTTAATAATGAAATGTTCCAGTGAGATGGCTGGCACACTGTACATCACCAAGACCCTGGAACTGGCACACCTGAATGTAATGCAACAATTATGATCATTATTGGTTACACCTGTGTTTGATTTGTGAAAAATTCACGTAAATTGCACTCAGTAACTACTACTGTACTTTAGGTGCATATGTCTTAAACCTGCATGATTAACATTGGTATCCATTAAAGCATGTCTGGAAAAAAAAAGCATGAAAAGCAAACATTATAGAGCCTTTACAAATGTGTTTTTTCCTTCTGTTCTTATCTGTTATGTGTATTTGTTTATCTGGGTTGGGAAGCGGAATACATTTGCTCTTACATGGGTAAATGAGTAATGACTAAATACAGTTGTATTGAATTGAATCACTGTTAACTAAGTGTGAGTGTGGCTGCGTTCATAATCTCAGTCAATACAATTTACTTATTCATAGGGCTATGTGAGATGGTTTCAATGATAAACAGAGAAACATGTTTTATTTCTTGACTTGAATTCTATATTTGGAGGGAATCTGTAGTGTAACCTTTCCTGTCTCTCTTGTCTCTAACATCTCTTTTCAGCCAATATCCACGGGACAAAGCCTTGAGCAAATGCAGACAGGTCTTTTGTCCAGATTCTATCTGAGGATTTATGACTTCAAAATATTCCCTGAGTGAGAGCAATGTGCCTTGTTCACCAAAGACATTTGACATAAAAAGCACATGTGTTTTCTTACTATGGCATGTCCAAATGTCTACTGTAAAAATAACAAAAACAATTTAACCAAAAGTTACGCAACTTCCAGGACCTCTAATACAGTTGTCAACTGTAGAAAAACTTGAGAATTGTTGTACAACAACAATTGTATGATAAAACCGCCACTGACACGTTTATGCGCCCTCAAGATCTCTATGCATTGGAGGGAAATCTGATCTGGCGACAGGGTGGGGACCACATTACGCACAAGAGGGTGACATCAGCATGCAGCGCTCTGGAGACAATCCAGAGGTTCTCCAGATGCACAGTGGTTTCATTCAGGCTGCTGGACTGATTCAACGAGGGAGGGTGCCACATCTGACAATGCTGGCTGCACACATTGAGGATGCAAAACACGGCTGACTGACCTCATACGATCATTATGTGTTCCAGGTTTAGCTGGTTTGCTTTGTCTGAAGACCCCTTCCCTTGTGTTGTGTAATGTATGTACATGTGTACAACATGTTTAGGCACTTATCGGATTTTATTTACTGAGAGGATGCTGTTCATTCTGATGTTCATTCAAATCACACAACAAGACCGCGACTACCACTGTGAAGGAAGGAGCTACACAATCAGACAGATGATGTGATTCAACAATCAAAACGGAAGAAAATGTACAAAGATCAACTAATGAAATGCTGGTAACTTAATGCATATTTTATGTTTAGTATGCTCATATCTCAGGAGACCATATGACCATGTTGTTAATGTGTTTAGAGCAGCCGGCATGTAATGTTAGATATGTATTATGGGGGGGCGAGTCAGTGCCGAACAGCGTCACTCGTCGAGAAGCTGACAAACTATGATCAAGATGGGTTTCATTTCTTCTTTTGGCAATACCCAAGTGTCGGTATATATATATATATATATATATATATATATATATATATATATATATATATATATAGTTTGGGGTCACCCAGACACATTTTCAGTTTCTTTGCAATTTCCTGCATGGAATAGCCTTAATTTCTCAGAACAAGAACAGACTGGCGAGTTTCACATGAAAGTTCTCTTTTTCTGGCTATTTTGAGAGTATAATGGCTCAAAGGAAGGCCAGTTTTATAGCTCCTCTCACCAGCATAACTGTTTTACGCTGTGCTAACATAATTGCACATGGGTTTTCTAATCATCCATTAGTCTTCTATGCGATGAGCAAACACAACAACAAACCAGACATTTCCACCTAGAATAGTCATTTACCAAATTAACAATGTATAGTGTATTTCTGATTAATTTAATGTTATCTTCATTGAAAAAAAAGAGTGCTTTCCTTTGAAAAATAAGGAAATTTCTAAGTGACCCCAAACTTTTGAACAGTAGTGCGTGTGTGTGTATATGTATGTATGTATGTATATATATATATATATGTATATATATATATATATATATATATATATATATATATATATATATATAATGTATTTTGTAGACTTAATACTTACAATACTGCTGTACTATACTGAATATTGTTTTGCTACTACTACATTTCACTTCATAATATTACACTTATATGCCATAATATGTATAATGTACCAGCCTTTTTATTTTAACCATATTATGTCATACTGTTATACCACTTTACTTTGAGGAGACGTCACTGTTAGTCTAGAACACTGGAATAATCTTTCCACCAGGTAAACCTGAACATGCACACCTCTCTCTCGAGTGTGACAGCGATTATAACCGCATAACTACAACTAATATATATATATATGTATATATAGCCACCCTACGGAGGAAACTCATTTCGGCCACTTGTTTTTTAATTAAAATCTCCATTGTCCTCTCCTTATATGTAGTCAGGTGTCGGTAGGTAGAACCGCCAGCGCCGCTGACTCGCCGCTCTCCTGGCTGACGTCACACGCTGCCACGGACTCTCCGCTGCCAGTAATCTCACTCGCTGTCTCTATCAACAACGTTAGCTAACGTGATAGCTTGCTATTAAAAAACTGGTGGGAGGGAAATGAAGCCGCTGTAGACATCTTAACGCTGATTGGCCAAGACTCGACACAAAGATCTTCTATTTGCGAAGAGCACAACTCTTCTTTTTTTTTTCGTGTCTCACTCTGATCTCAGAAACGCTGGGCGAGTTGACCCCCCACCCTCGCAAAAACAAAAACTCTTCGGATCTACACGATTCACGTGGATGACATATTTTCATTTCAAAACGGCGAATTTCGCCGAAAGGTGACAAGTTTGCAGGTATGCATTAAACACTAATTAATTAGTTGTTGACACATCAGCCATTTTAAAAACAGGGCCCACATGAAGGCTCTTATCTTTGGGGTGGTGGGGGTCTGGGGACCTGGCTGGTAATAAGACTTGTGGAGGCGGGCCAAGTTTCATTCATACAATTAGGTTTTTCATACACAGAAGCCTATTATTAGTTATTCATAAACATAAACTTGCGTGACACACATTTGTTTCTTATATGAAAATAATTCATTTTTATTCTCAATACATGTAACTGTAGTTGGACTCAATAATCCACCTATTATCTTGTCACTATAATAAACAAAGAATCCTCACTGTATTCTGACAGCAGAGCCGTGCATGACATAAGATAGACTTTGAATGAGCTTTAAAACAATAACGATTGTACAAAGCTTCTCTCCATTATGTGCAGTGAAAAAAACAATTGACTATATGCTGTTCCTGACACAGCTGATGGCGACTCCCAGCACCAACTAACAACGGTAATGCCCTGACGATATTTTGAATGTTGACGTCTGTGTGCTGCTTTTAAATCCAGGAGGTTTTTGAATGTACGGGTGGAGGGGGCACCTTTCAGCTGCAGCTCTGGGATGTCTGGGAATATGAGAGACTCCAGATATGTCCACCAGGAAATGTAAAATGTAAAGAAGATGCCAGAAATAAAGGCAGCACAATCAAACCACTGTGTGAGGAGGCTCACAGGGAGTTCATTTGGCTGCTCAGTTAAGTAACATCTGTGCAATGAAGTTCTCTTCAGCGAAAGAAGGCTCGTGGAGTTATGGCCCCTCACAAGGCTGGAGTGGAGCAACAAATGTGTCTTTGTATTTTAATTTAAGGGGCTGAAAACTTCAGTGATTCAAACAAGTACAGATGCAGATCTAGAAGAGAGAGCAGTAATCCCGAGTCTTCAGAACAACAACGCCCTCTAATGTATGTAAAGTATATTGCCTCCAGTGGATCAAACTACTTTAACACTCATTGTCAGCTTAATTACACAAACATTTTTAGGGGACACTTAAAATTCATGTAATTTTGGGTTTCAAATCTGGAAACAATCACTTAGTTTCCAGGATAGCATTAAGAGGTCAGAATGCATTTGCACCTATGGTTACATGAATCAAACCACCAAGGAACATTTTAACATGTAATCAGCGGTTTAATAACTGCATGTTTATTTAGACCAAAGAAGTGAATATTTAAAAAAATCTTGTCCTGTATATTTTGCAGCACACAAATGGAAGGTAATATATAATGCAAGAGGCTGAGTATCAAACTATATTTATTGTATACAGTATAGGGACAAATAATGTACAAATCCCGAAAACAAAAATGTGTGTGTGTGTGTGTGGGGGGAGTGGTATCTGCCAATGTCACCCTGCAAAACTAACAAATGAAAACACAAATATGAAGGACATTCTTATAAAACAAGAGTTCTACTTACCAACACACAAGAGTCAAACAAACTAAGAATGTTTGGATAGATTTTGGACAAATGTATTCAAATTGGCAACACAACATTGACTCAATATATATTTATACACGGACTGAAATATATAACCTCGGCTGGCACACTCCATTTCTGGACTGGTTATGGGGAATTATTTTTGTCCTGAAAAGATGGAACGATAACACATTAAGAGAACTGTTCTGCTGTGTGACAAAGAGTCACAGTAACCCTTTATATCTACATATTATATATTAACCATAGCCTTTTATAAAAGAACACTATTCACTTAGCTTTTTGGTCCAGAAACATTACTGTACTTTATTTACCAATGAGTCGAGCGTGACAGTATCGAGGTACACCATCCATATGGATCTTTCTCAGCACAAACAGTTTTTTCTTGGGCAGAGATACTAATCATTTTGAATATTCCTAAAAGAAAAAGAAAAAAGAGACTACTAAAAGTGTATTACTTGAGAAATTACATGAATTTAAAATGGTTGAGCCCACCCTGAATTTATATGCTCCCAACAATCTCAAAAACTTAAACAAAAAGGGAAAAGGATTTTGGCATGTAGTTCAGCTTATGATTTATGAGACATGCATTAGGTCATTTCAACATCAAAAGATCGCGGTGTGTTATTTGTTCTTCTTAATTACAAGCCATATCTATCTGAGATGTGTCCCTGCCTTGGGCAATTTTAAATCATCCATTTATGTGAATAAAACACTTTTTAAAAAATTACCCTGCATCTCAAAGTTATGATTTGGCCCCAAATGAAAAACTGTCTACCTTCTTTTATGTCGTGAACAGCCTGACCTAGCACAGTGGGGGGGAGGGGGGAATTAAGAGAAAACAAAGACAAGAAAAATAATGTGGAGGTTCTTCCAAGAGTCCACATCCGACTTAAGAAACTCCTCCTGTCTGTTGTTGAAATACATCAATAGTGTCCTCATCCTCCATCTCCAGCTGAAATGAACCAAACGAAAATATATTATTCTACAGTAAATACAAAATGGTCTCAGGATATTACACATTTCTTTAGGCATGGGATGAAATGTATGCAATTTAGGATTTTACATGTGACAAATGTATTTAGATAATTTTTGGATGGCTGCTCGTATTTTGACAAAACGCAAGCAATGGCTACTTGTATCTGAATGAAAGAGAGTGTGTGTGTGTGTGTAAAAACAAAGAACATATTAATCTTCACAGTGAGGTATTGAAGGAAATTATTGCTTTGTTTCAGTACCAGAAACCAGAGATCAATAGGGTCTCATGTCTGTGAACTAAAAATGAAGCCAGTGCTATCTGGTGATTAGCCAAGACTAGAAACAATGGCAAACTTCATGCCACAGACCCTTGGTCTGTCCGAATGAAACAAAATCCTGCCACCAGCATATTTAAAGCTCACTAAGGAGCATATACACACAAAAATGTAAAAATGAAAGGTTGTGGTTTTACCTGGTGAAAATAAAAAATAATAGAATACTGTCTAATACTGGATACTCTACAAACAAGAACCCTTTCCATTATTTACCACTTCATTTATGTTTTGTTACACTACTCTCCACTGCATACACACTTGACCAAGTAGGACAGTGTACAAAAGTCAATGCCATGACACAGAATCACAAACTGAACTGTTTTTTTATTTTAATAATCATATATGATTATTAGACTACTTGAGCTTGAACAGCGTGTCAGTTTGGGGATTTTTTGAAGCATCCAGCTTTTACAAACCTGTGCAGGTGTGTCCGTCTCATTAATCGGCTGTCCATCAAACCTAAACCGTATCTGACGAATTGACAATCCCTGAAAAAGACAGAACAGACAGAAATAGCATTTAAGTGAGACTTTTCACGCAGTTTGAGATCAATAAAAGTTATTTTCTTCAAGTCTAGTGTTCCGACTAAAGTCAAAAGTCTATTGTTAGCTAATGGAAATACATGTTTACGTTTCAGCCTTTCAGAATGAATTTACCTGTCTTTCGCAGTATGCCTTCATGAGTTTGCTGAGTGGGGTATGCCTTTTGATTTTGAACTGTACGACTGACCCATCCTGACCAGCTACCTTGAGGTTAATGTGGTCGTTCTCCGTCTTCACTCCCTCCTGCAACAACAAAAAAAAAAACACTCATCAGTGGAAGCAAAACACCTGTGTTATGATAATGTTATTCCCATCTGTGGATTTAAAAGTTTTATAATGAATAAATAAAAAGGGGGACCGTGCACGAGGACACAAATCAATCAGACAGTATGTTGTACAAGTCAGGTGGCCAGGCGATGAGGACACAGTCTGAGCAGGATATAGCCAGCTCCTTCGTGAGAGGCCTGGTCCCACAGGACTATTTAGGAACGATATAGACTCCTATATGCTGATGATGTTATTGGGGGGCACATTCAAACTGCGACTAGTCAGACCTGCTGGGTGCCTTATTTCACACATCTAAGCTGGGAGTATGTTAGACATTTTAATCAGAGAAGATACAGATCAGGAGACGGATCTGCTTCCTCATTATGCTCTCAACATCTGCCGTAACAACAAGCTACCGCACACAATCAGTTCACTAATCTGACCCGAGGAGCTCTGAACACCGGTGTCCGGTAGTCTGACGTCCATCTAGCGACACACAGCGATCACAACGAGACGGATAACTTAAGTTACATGTCCAAGACCCCCGTCGGGCAGGCGTACCACATCTTAACACTGCACGCGCACTAATTTCGCTTCTCCGTGTGGTTAGCATGGCATGCTAGTCCGTGCTCAAACTGGCGCAGAAAGCCACAATGGCGCAAATGAATGGAAAAACACAAATCGTGCATTTCATTGAAAACCGATGTTCGCAAAAAGCACGTCCTGATATAAAAGTAAACCAGTGTGAATGGCAGCAGCCGATGTTTGTATCAGCGGGACTGTGAAAACACGAAGCTGTGCGTCTAAAGCCAAAAGATCCGCACATTGGTCAACCTTTGTTTTCTCCGTCGACCCGCTCAAAATGCGGTGACTGTAGCAGGAGCTCGGCTAGCTTAGCCGAGCGTGCGCGCTGACTTTAACTTGCAACCAGCAGCATGAGCAACTAACGCCAAACACGTACAACACGCTGCTGCGAAGAAACACAGAGACGTTACTGACCTTTGGCTTTTCTTCGGACATTGTGCTTATGTTCCCGGTGTTTATTAATAACGCAGAGACAGGCTGTTTGCGGTGAAGCGGGTTATCGGTTCCTCCGGCGTTTCGCTAGGACCAGGAGCGCGCACTGAAATTTAAAACACAATTCGACGAAATGGGTCACGTGCTCCACCTTACCTCGGGGACGCGGATACGTGAACGCGCAAGCTAATTTTGCGCATCCCCGCGACATAGGTAAAATAAAAGGTCTGTTTTTGCAAAGCCAGGCTTTAGTACAGGCCAGGGGCCATTTACTCTAAAGCATGACACTGAACTGGCAGTTGGAATCAGAAATATTATCAGGATATTACACTTGTCTTAGTCATTGGATGAAATGCATGCAATATAGGATTGTACATGGTTAAAACTAGTCCCTCAGCTGGTTATGACACATTATTTGTGGCCCAAAAACAACAATTCTGGATTAGGATTCATAGTGTGGATCTCACAGGTTTGTAGTCTTAAGGAGACTGTATTATCTTTTTTTCTTAAATCTCTGAACGACAAATTATTGTCAGAAACATACATTGAGTGCTTCCTTTTCTGGAAAGTGATAGATCTAGGAGGGTGGGATGAAAGCACCCAGATCACATGTATTCAAACATAGGAATTATGTTTCCATACTTTCTCTCAGTTCTGAATATCTTCTTTTGTCCTCTCTTGTTTCTGTATTTGGGCAGAGTGGGGATTGAGGTAAATGGGGAAATTGTGAATTTTCCAATTGATACAAAATTTAAGTCACCAAAAAAATTGTATTCATTTAATTTTTAAATGGACACAATCAGTTGTTTCACAAAAGCTGCACACAAATCAAATCCCTCACATGTAGTTAATTTTTTTTTTTATCAAGGAAATTTCTCAAACAATTTCTGATCCTGATATTTATTCACAGATGAAAAAGCAATACGTGTAAAATGAGTTACATGTGATAAATTAACTTTTCATATAAAAATAAATGTTGTACTTGAGACGTGAATAGTGATCAGTAAATGGTGTGTATTACTAATATAGCATGACAATGAGAGTTATAAAAGAAGCACCACACGCTCTGATCCACTCTTGAGTTATAGAAATGTATCAATAGTGCATTTTATGCACATCTAATAAAGGCATAAGAAATGTGAATCTGGTATATCCAACAGAGAGCAACATGTATATAAATGAAACATTGAAATATAGTGCACGCAAAATAATTTCAGAACATTTGGGTGTTTTTTTGCAGACACTGAAATCAAATTAGATAATGACAGTTCCGTATATGCTACAGATGTATTTCAAAGTTACTGGCATCAATAAAATCATCTTATGGGATTTTCTTAAGGAATCATCGCTGAAATTCTTCTCACTTATCGTTCATACGGGCGTATGGATTATCCTTTGCCATACCTGTAAAAAACAATGGAGAACACATTGTATAACCCGTTGTATGGCTACCAGCAGGGCAATCATATTACTGGATTAGAAATAGAACATATCCAGACTAGTTAGCAAGTGTTTGGCTGGTTGCATAGAATTTAAATTGTGGGTTAAAAGCAAGTAAAATAACTGTATTTCTAAAATCCATGTCTTCCAAAAATCATTGAAGTAAAAAGTGTTAGAATTGAATTATAGTGCATCAGCTTTGGACAGTGTCATTTATATCCAGTAGATGGCGCTACTTTATTTTGCCTTTTCTTTTAAATGTTGTTCCTAGCTTCCTTGGCTCAGATTCCACTATCTTCCAACTCTTTTGGCACTGTGCACGTAAGCAAAGCTTTGTGAAAAAAGCATTTTTGATATTCCAGCATTTACATGTATTATCCCACTCAAACCACAGAACCAAGACATGAATCTCACCATATTTCTGCCTGATCTCATCATGTCTCAGCTGCATTTCTGTTCTCCTGTAATGAAACAAAGACAAGTTGTTGGACAACAGAGAACAATGGACACACTCACGCCGACATTGTTTGAATCCTTAATTAAGGATCAACACAAAGTACTGCTGTAATATGCTGACGGTAAATACCACAAAACCTATTTCACATTTTACAACATCAAAATACAATATATTTCTGTCTGCATCATTTTTGAGAAGGCAAGCAAATGTTGCCCCTTTTATCAAGAATATTTATTTATCAACAGGCTGATGTGGACAGTCCACAATGTGCTCAAGGAGACTCCATCTTATGTTATGTTATGGTTATTGTTATAATACAATGAATAGGAGCTTGTAGTTTGTTTATCTGAATATATAGTTACATTTGTTATTTTTAGATCCCCTCCTCAACAGTTACTTACTTCGCATTCTGGCGGCTCTTCCTAGCACGGGTTTGTCGCTCCACTTTTGCGTCTTCTTTATTGTTCCTAGAATATACAGTTGTGTTGGTATTCATCATAGTTGTGTTTTTTTGTAAATAAAAGGCCACATTGGAATATAAATGACAATAGTGAGACCAGAAGTCTGATGCGATTTTCTTTTTGCCTCCTACAGCACAAGTAACAGTCAGTTAATCAGTTTCATAGTCTAACAATAAATATATATAAATACATATGCCATTGTTAAATTAACATGTTTTTAGAAGAGGCTAGACCACGGCTAAATAGAAAGATCAATGTTATTATTTTCAGAGCTAAGCTGCAGTTACAAATTCTGGCAGGCTTTTGGAGACGGCGGTATCAGCCTGGCCTCGCACAAAAACGACCCATTGTGTTCCCGGTCCTCCTCCTTCCACGTTGAACCAGATGCCACAGCGGACACTTCAACGTGATTCGATGCTCACCCAATTCGTTCACACTTGCAGCAGCAGCAGCAGCAAACAAGAATGCCAATAATGATGACGCCACCCAGCACTGACATGGTGATGATCAAAATCTGGAAGTTTACTGGAAATCAAAAGCAGGAACAGAGAGAAAAAACACTCAATGATGAGAATTGCACCATACTATGAATCATCTTAAATAAACACTACTCTCCCTTTTTAATTTAACTATTGGTAGTCCAGGTCTTAATAGACCCAACAAAAATATTGTGTTGAGCACCATAATATGTAATTCAGTCAAGTAATTGACGAGTCGGACACGACCAATTCATTACTTGACTATTACTTGACATTACGTGACTATTAGTAAACTAAGATGTTATGTAATTAATGTAATTATTCTGCAGATAATTGTTTCTATGGATTAAACAATTGTTCAACTCTTAAATGTCAGAAATGAGTGTTAAATGCATATTAGAAATTCCTAAAGCACAAGTTCAGGTCTACAAATAGGTTTTGGGATATTCACTTTACTATCAAGTCAGAAATAAAAATTACTAATCACTCATTAAAAGCAAGTAACAAGAGAATGTTTGGCAAAATGACTCAAACAATGAAATAGCTAGGGTTAGGGTTAACCCATTTTGCATGACATACCCAGCTGTGAGGTCTAAGATCTGTCAGTCTTACCCCAACACAACCCCCATCGTGCATCGTTCAATGGACACACACTGCTGGGGGGCAGGATGTTCCTCACTGGATAGTCCGTGCATTGTTTGGTTGGTGTGCACCACAAACACTGCAACAAAAACAGCAGTCAAAACTGGCCTTAGTATTGTAGCGCTGTCATGTATATACACCATTAACAACGCTAAAACCAGTTACAGTACTGGGCTGGAGTTCATGAGACGTACTGTCACATTCTTCAGGCATTCAGCACAACTGGTGTTGGATCTCAAGGCACAAGGAGCTGAAACAGAGATGCAATAGAGTGTGTTATATTGTTTTATGGCATACTGGCCTTCTTTTTACTAAGGTTCAAGCTGTTGTATTAATGGCCTTACAGGGAAGGAAATGCAATATGAATAGAGGTTTAACTGTATTCCTAATGACAAATCATGAACAGAGTTTACAGTTATTAAGACACACTGTGCAACAAGTAAAACTAGGTGAAAGTTAGCTTGCGAACCATTATCGTATATTGGGATTATCTTTGCCTCCACTTTTCTGCAGTCATGTGACCTTCTCCTGACTTCACTCTGGTCATACAAAACAAAGCGCAACAGCGAAAGCTGAAAAATAAACACACACACACACACACACACACACACACACACACAAACACACTTACTCGGAGCTGGAGAAGCAGTCGGCTCCTGCGCCTTTGTGCTCAGAAAACCACCGCAGAAAACCAAGGCAAAAACAAAGGCTGAAGCTCTGTAAACTCCGGACATCGTGAGACGAGAGCAGAGCACCGACTGCATGGAAGTAACGAGCAAACTAACGTTTCTGAGCGGAGGAGTCAAACTGGAGGGTGGACCTCCTCGAAGGCTGACGTCATCAACTCCTGACCTTGGTGTCATGAAACGGCCGAAAAGGGAAACATCTTACCCCAGAACATGTTCAGTGTCCGTCCCGTCATGTTGTATTTAACAATAATAACAATAATACTAATAGTAATGATTTGATTAATGCTGATTTGATATACCTATTCGTTTAAGCCATGATTAACAACACGTTTTGGGTTGCCAGGTTGTAATAAGATAAAGGTATAATTGTTCCACTCTGACAGGTGCAAACACAGTTATCTGTGGCACAATTTAGCAACTAATTAATGGTATTGTTCATATTTGCTATTCTTCATTATATAAACAAATATATGCACATGGACTAAGCTCTGTGTTTCAACCAACATTGGTATCAGCTGTGGTAATATGTCTAGTGTGTTCATATTTTTCATCTGGTGCATACAGATTTACATCTGTTGAGAGTTGGCAGACAGATTTGCTGTCAGTGCAATTTTGTCCCCTGTGAGACACGACAATGAGACAGTAATAAGAAACAGAAAACAGCTTTTTCAAATACAATAATTTATTAGAGCATCTTTAAATTCTGATATAAAACATTTTCAGATTGTTCTTCCTCAAAACAATCAGAAATCTCAGAAATACAGTCATCATCAATGGCAAGATCAGTCTCTGGTGTGGCCGCCGGCAGCTGACCAGATCGCCTAAGTGAGTACGATGGGAGAGCGATGGAAGACAGTGATGCGAAGTGAGGTAAATACTAAGCTCAATATGTCTCTTATTATGAACTATACTGTAAGTCAACTGGCATAGGCATACTTTGTGTTCATGTACATTGGAAGAGAGAAATATCCTATTAGATCAATAAAATGAATTGAGCATCTGGGTGTTGATGGCAACACACTTCGGTTATGTTATGTTGACAAAAGCTCAGAAACAGGGCACAAAATGGAAAAAGCCATAGTAGGTTATGAACACAATGTCTGAATCTACAATTCTGTGTCAAAGAATGCACAAATAAAAGAAAATCAACAGTATTAGGACAAATGCATCAATACATTTCCAGCCCTGTGTTCACCTCTGCTTGTTCTCCCAATCCATTGACACTTCCATAAATAAATACCCCACCCTTACAAGGCCTTTGACGTCACTGAGAAAAACCCAGTAAAACTGTCTTTAGACACAGACACACTGAACAAGCACTATCCTGCTTGTTTCTAAAAACACAACCTTGGACATCAGTTTGAGCTACAGACCCTCAAGTCACAATAAAAGTACACAATAAAACAGCTCAGCAAAAAGTACTTGTTCTTCTAGAGAAGTATATTTTGGTTGGATTGATTTTAAGTAATCGTGCATTTTGAGAAAAAAAATTGACTGCAGTGGTTATAGACGATGCATCTCCACTGATGCAGTGGTTATTCATGTTGAATTTTCTTTTTTAAAAGAGAGGGGTGTGCTTTTGTAGCAAATGCACCAGTGGAGGCCATAACTACCACTGACCCATATACACAACACCCCACAATTTATATTCCATTCCTGAAAGGCCGCATATACACTGAATCTTTGAGTCCAAAATAGCTCAAATAAAATCTTAAATAAGGCAAGATGAGGGATATCTCCCTGGGACAGTTGCAGTATATTACACATAAACCTGAGGGGATCTCCATTAAGGAGAACATTTGTTACAATGGGGAGCAACATCTGTTTGAAAAACACTTGGGAAAAAAGTGACAACTCAGTCAGTTGCCACTGTAACACATTCTTATTTCTAGTGTGGATGCATGTTTAAAGAAAATATACACTTTTAGAAATTGAAAAGTCCTAATTCAGATGTTGAATAAATGTCTGTTTGAAAATTTGAGACAGTCTTTTCTTGGATATTTAGCAAAAAAAGAATCCATGAAAAGATGCCTGAAATACAATTAAAGTAAGATGTGACACGAGCAGTGTAACTAATGAGACTGCATGGAGGGAAGCAACACTTGGGACGACTGTATAGCTTAAAATGGTGCAGAAGCTTAATGTTCCCACTTTTGTCTCAAGCAGTAGATTCATTTCTATGTGTCTTTATTGAAAGGAATCTTTCTGGGTCGAGTTTGTCTGCGTTACTAAGTAGCCGGTCAAAAGCTCTGAAACAATCTCTGGAGAGACGATTTGTTCCTCTTGCCATCTCTACATCTTCTCCCCATTCTTGCTTTTTATCCGCCGGGTCTACTGTAGGCGAGTACATATTGAGTCCTGGAAGGTGATCACCGGATCCAGTTGGTTCCGTAACTGGAGACAGACTTCACACTGCAGCGCTTCTTCACAATCATGTTTATGTAGGCTTTCATAATCTTTGTGATCTCTCCAACCTGGCAATGTACAGAAGAAAGACAATCAGAAGACATCCTGTTTCTTATTCCAAACAAACAGTCTAATATCTACAGCAACGTTTACGCACCTGGGGTGTTTCAAAGAGCATCTCTCTCTCATCCACAGTAATCTTGTAGGTGCAGGGCTGTGGAGCACCAAAGAAAATGATGTGCTCATATGGGAAGGTCTCCAGAGGCTTGGGCTCTCCTCTCTTGTAGACGGACACATTTTCAGCGCTCACACTCAACCAGAGATCATGAGGGAAGCCTCCTTCTTTGCACTGGAAAGACACAAACACAGGGCGTTATGAACATCATCCAATGTGTGCAGTGGGCTGGCAACTCGGGATGCACTGATCCGATCTGCCGTATCAGTACCAAGGCTGATACGGACCATGTGGATCGGATCGGGAACCAATCAAAGACGCGTAAACTTACCTCGACGTCAAACAGTGTGGATCCATATCCAGGCCACTCGTTGATGACGGTCATATATCGGAGCATGGCCTGGTGCTGGTCCAGACCACTGAGGCGGGACCATTTCTCCACGATGCTCGCCCTGGTGGCAGACATCTCCTCCTTTATCCACATCTCCAACATCTGCTCCTCCTCCATGCGCTGCTTCTTCATTGAGCCCGTCTTCAACCCCCGTCGCAGGGTCCCGTCCAGGAAGCTAGTCCTTCGACGCTCCAGAGTTTGGCCTGACCCCGAGGCGCGGTCACCCACCTTGGTGAACTGGAGTATGCGACTGCGCAGACGCCCCACGGGGTAGACATTTTCCAGACTCCAGGTGACCTTTGCTTTGTCACCAAACAGAAACTGCAGGCGTAGCGCGGCCAGGTGCTGCAGGGTCTCCTCGCGGGCGGGAAAGTGGCCCCGCGTCAAACTCTCATGGGCCTGGAGGATCAGCACAAGAGTTATCGTCATGAGCACCGACTTGTGATGGAAAAGAGTCAATAAAGTGCAAAAGGATGAGTAAAACACACCTGCTCAAACATAAATGCAAACTCCACCCCCTCTTTAGGCATGCTTTCCACATCCAGGAAGCAGTAGAGTTTAAAATAGAGTTTCCATTGGCCTTCATCCTCAGCTTCCTCACTGCCAGCAAGTCTGGTGGGAAAGCCACAAACGTGTCACTTGCATATAGATTGTTTTATGGTGTTAGGTAACCTATATGACAGGACCCGGAATTCATCATAACTTTATCAAATATAATATGTAATAGAGTAACCCGTAATCACAGGGAACATACCTTTCAAATTTAGCCAAAACATCAGCCACAAGAACCCTGCTTTCGACAGCTCTGTCTATGGTGTTGTTGTGTTCAAAGAGTGCAAACATGTTCCTGCTGTCCTCCATAGCCAGACCTCGGATTAGCTTCTCCACCACCTGGACAGAGCAAGCCAAGATGACAACAATCACAACACTTGTAATATATTAGTACAGCGCCTCCTCTTGCCTTGTTAGAAAACAAAACATCTGTATCAGCGTTTCTGTAAAGTAATCCCAGTGATATCTTGCAGAGGGACATTTCAAACTGCTTGTGTTCCAATGACGACAGCTCTCACCTCTCCAGCGGTGGTGTGTGAGTTAATGGAGATCTTGCAGGAGCCTCCTCCGTGGCAGTACACTGTGGTGGTCATTTCCTGTCTGGTAAGCAATGCAATGATTTCCTCCTGAGAGGGAACAAACTCTCTGTTCTTGGTCTTCTTCAGAGACTCACAGATGAAATGGGCAAACATTTCAATCTCTGTCCCGGGAAACAGCTCCTTAATCCTGAAAACACACAAAAAACATTAAAATAGAAGTTCCAGCCCATTGTAATCTCCGACCATAGGATTGTTTTGAATCATGGCACGTGCCCAGAAATAGACTGCACCTCTTGAGGTGAAACTTGAGGTAGCGTAGGATGCCTCGGCTGGGCAGGAAGGTGCAGCACATACAGGTCAGGAGATGCCAGTGGGCGCGATTGGCCGGACTGTTTGGGTGCGGGACGTGATTGGTTTGTTTGGTCAGCTGACAGTAAACCTCGTCCCTTAATGACTTCAAGTCTTGACAGGTCTGTAGGATTCCCTGGATGATTGGGACAGGGTCTGACACAGCCTCCATCTCCTGCAGCGAGTTGAAAATCTTCACTGCTTCATCCTGCAGGCTGGTATAACCCTTTTCCTTTTGCACTGGGAAAGATAAATAGAGAGGGTATTTCAAGTTCAGGACAAGTAACTGCATACAAATATTTCTTTACTTTACACCTAGTATCAACTAAATTACATTAGATCACTTCAAATATTGTGCTATAAGTTTTAACAATGTGCTTGAAAATTATCATTTAATGCCTTCTGACGCTGATAGAGCACCATGTATGTGGGGAGCTTTCAATTCAAAGTTGTGGTCTTCATCTATGCACTCAATGCTGTCGTGGTGGATCAAACTGGAAAGTTCCTCATTTAATTATGTTGTTAAAAATAACAATGCCTGTCTTTTCCCCTCCATCTAGTGAGCTTTTATGTTGTAAAATTGGAATTACGAAAGAAAGATAATAAGAATGACGAAAACAGAAATGTGCATGTATTGAGGTGCATGTCACTGTGTTACACCCAACAAATTAAACACAGTTTCTCATTTTGTCAGTAGCTGCAGGCCACGGCACTCACGGAGGACGGTGACATCTCCATAGGGCAGAGGTAGAAGAGGGGAGTGCAAAGGATGCTGGGTATATCTCAAGATAGGGTTCCTCCAGTACGTCTGCTCCACGGCCTCCACGTTCAAACTGCTCTCCTGACAGACAGAAAACGAGTTACCTTTGTAACAAAGTAAAGCATCATAATATAGGGAGAATTCCTTTATTAAGTCAGTGTGGGGAAAAAAAACAGAGTAGCAATATCAGTGATGGATATTAATATTGCAGTAAAGCTAGGAAACAAGTTAGCATATTTGTTTTGAAGCAGGCAAAGCAAAAATACTTTAAAGAAGATCACAGCACACACTCAGTGAGTACAAGTACCTCACTTTACTACAGTGTGTGTCCCTGCCAAAGGTTTGCATGACTGAAAAGAATTGGAGTTCAAATAATATAAATATGTTAATGACATCTCATGCAAATTATTAGTAAATTATTATTAGCACATTTAGTGCGGCACGTAAAATCTCATTGGTCAGACATTGCACACAGATGAGCAGTTATTAGCATTACAAGGAGAAACCGGCAAATGAATCCTGTAATACCTTGATGTCCCTGATGAGTTGCTGTGTTGGCGTTTCAATGGGAACTTTGCTGTCTATTGCTCCCTGTATGGCATTCGCCCACCGCATGGCTTCATTCAGCATTTTGGTGTACAGACGGCAAGAGTGTTTACGTCCATGGACGATTATATTCCAGTAACCTGGGTGAACAAGACAGAAGGTAAGTAGCGGCAAAACAACTCCCTGATGGAGCTTAAGATTGAACAAATCAGAAATATGTTCCCTGCTAAGTGCTCAAACCTGAGAAATGACGAAATAACCTTGAAGAGATATTTCTGAGAATAACGTGGATCATGAACTCACCAGTGTCCTTGAAGACCTTCTCATCTGGCTGCACCACAGAGCAGAGGCTGTTGAGGACCAGAGTTCCTAGTTTGGAGGCGGTGCGCTCTGACGACTTGTAGTAGTCCAGAGAGGTTGTGGTGAGAACAAACCAGCGCTTCTTCAGCTTGAGAGAAGAGCTTTTGGCTCCTGACTTCATCTCTTTATGTAGCCAGCCTGGAGGAGGATAAACCTTTTTAATATATTTTCTTCTCTCAAACTATTTTTCTTTCTCATCAGCCATTTATGGAGCTACCCCAGAGTTATCCCAACGCAAACTTAAGTACATGCATCAACTCTTAAATCATAAACGTCCCAGAGTGTGTGTCTCAACTGACTGACCTCTGACTAAGAACTCCTGTCCGTCGACCCTTAAGTCTCCCTTGGATTTCTGCAGCAGGCCGATCCAGTGGTGCATCTCCTCTGGTGTGTTTGAGTTGCAGTGGATCACCCGGTTAGCCGTGATGATCACAAACGAGTTCGGTCTGCAGAACAGAACGCATAAACACACACACGTAGTTACACCGATGCCGTCATACTACTGAGATTGCAGTTTAAATGGATCCTTTAGGTGTATTAGTCGTTCCTCACCTGTCGGGGTTGTCTGATGCACAAACAGAATCAATCAAGCCCACATCTAGTGTGCCCTGGACGGAGAGAAGAGGGGAGGATGTTAGTAGCTGGTTGACCATTCGCTAATATGTTCTTCAAGGTGAGTTGAAGGCAACAAACACACCACTTGTTTGGTCTCCTTAGTGGTGCAGGAAAATAAAACATCTTGCCGTAAAGTACAGATTATTACTACAGTATAATACTGTAAAATAGAGAGTTGGGGTGAGATAGAGAAGAGGTTCCAAAGGGAGTTTGGTTTATTAGGAGTAAATGCCAAGATATGCTTGAAACTAAGCAGTCTGTAAAACATGGCATCCAACCACGTCTGAAGGCAAATGTGTGTTAAGAGAGTAGTTTGTAAATGGGTGTTTATATTAATAAATGAGGGTATGCTGTACGGTACATATATGTTAAGCTTCTTTTGATGAAACTTGGCTTGCGTGTTTGTCTTTCCATCATCTTGTTAAATTACATTTCTAGCTCATTTGATTTAATAAATCAGCAAATTTCATTAACTCCACTGCAATCTTTCAATGTCTATAAAAATGAACAATGGTACACCACTGTGTGTATTCTGCTTCTTCAGCTTAAATGACTAAATGACCCAAATGTGAACCATCATACTGAAGCTGATTCAGTTATGCGCTTCATCTTTACTGCTGAAAAACAGAGTTGAGGCTGGGGCCCCGGCAGGAGAGAGGTAAAACAGCACTAACCACTGCATTCTTTGGGTTGGCCTGTTCATTGTGCATCTCCATGAGCTGCTCCGGGCTGGCGCTGTGGACCCGACTCAGCACATTGAACCAACCACTAGACGGGGTCAGAGGGAATTCAGAAAGTGAAAGTCAGCAAACACATAATTGAAAATTACACCATGAACTTCCACTGGAAACCACAAGGGGGAACTTTGTTCCCACACATCACTTTTACAGACAATACCTACAAAACAGCAACATGTAGTTTAGGATTTCTGTGGTACTATGGATATAATGTACCTGGCATCTTCTGGCGACTCTGCATAGATGTGGTAGGTCCTCTCCTCAGTCACAACATTCAGCGCGTTTTCCTTCTCATGATTGTCTACTATGTCCCTAAAGACAGACCGGAGTGGAACAAAACTTAATGAACCGTCAATTTTTTCGTCTCTTTTGAGCAATAATTAGACCCCCAAAATAAGTGAACAAATGGGACGAAAACTAAATATTTGTACCCCAATGACTGAGAACAGGATCTTACTTGGCTGTGCGGATATCGATGGTTCCTTTCAGCTTCTCTTCGCTGTCGCTCTCAAAGTACATGAGCTTTGACTCCCGCAAAACAAACCAGCGCATCTTCCAGTTGCGCCGAGACAAAGTGGACATTCCTCCTCCTTTCTTGTAAAGCCAACCGGAT
This sequence comes from Myoxocephalus aenaeus, assembly GCA_038501785.1. Classification (NCBI taxonomy): domain Eukaryota; kingdom Metazoa; phylum Chordata; class Actinopteri; order Perciformes; family Cottidae; genus Myoxocephalus; species Myoxocephalus aenaeus. The sequence goes on from JBAMJR010000187.1 coordinate 1,122,139, forward strand.
TTGACGGAGTCCTGCTTGGCCCGAAACCACATGAAGGTCTCGTCCTTCAGGACACACCAGCGGCGACGCCACGGGATCATCAGACCACCTGAAAGAGCGAAAGGTGCGGAGAGCAGAGGGAAACTATGTTTATCTCCTAATGTATCATGTGGAATCTCAGTAGGATGGCAGTAGTAAAAACACCTTAAAACAGCTCCCACCATCAACCATACACACAGATATTCACACACATATGCATCCTCTGGAAACAAAACACACAATGATGCAAAACAACAATAAACTACATTTAACAAATAAAATACAGTATATGCCGGCAATGTAAGTACTAACACATAAATAAAGACAGCAAACAAGCAAGAAACAAAGAAAGCCTGTTCGACATTTGAGCTGCGTTCAGCTGTGCAGAAATCATCTGCATGCCTGCTGGGCAGTGATTTGGTAAAGCTACTCACTCTTCATGTAGAGGTAGCCGTGGAAGTAAGGAGGCCCACTGCCATTCAGCATATTCACTCTCCCATTGGAAACTTCCTCGTCTGTGTCCACATAGCCATCGTTGTCCTCATCGCTGTCAATGAACTGAAACGCAAACATCAACATTCATGACGTTAGCTGTCCTCCATGAGAATACCTCGTCCTTCACAAGCAATTTATATAAATTACAATTTATATAACCTGCACATTACTACCGTCATGTTTATTGTTTTTCGGAAAAATTACTGGAAGTTTTTAGTTTCAGTACCTAAATCAGTGCTCAAAGTCTGTCTTGACCTTGTGTTGCTGTACACACACACACACACCCACACGCACGCACGCACGCACGCACGCACGCACGCACGCACGCACGCACACACACACACACACACGCACACACACACACACACACACACACACACACACACACACACACGCACGCACACACATACACACACACGCACACACTCCCTCCTTTCCCTTTGACATTTTGCTGATCAGACAGAGTTAGCTCTGAGCTCTCTGCTGGACTTGCTGTATGAGGGAATAGATTCACATGCTCATCTGCAGAGCCAAAACAAATAATTGCAACAGTGTTTCACTGTGATTAAGAGGAGATTCAGGCTTGCACACGCGCAGCCAAACGCTGCATATACACATAAGTGTAAAGTCAGTGCACCGGGCGATTACTATACCCAGAAGAAAGCTAGGTGTGTGTCAGTGTATATGTGAATAATGGCTCTCACCGTGTGATTTGACATGGGAAATGGAAAATGCAGCAATACCATGTTTGGCTTCAATTTAAGGGCAACACTTAATTGTTTTTGGTTCAACAGCAATTCCTGTCACTTTTTATGGTAAACAATGATACTCCACATTAATATCCATCTGGATTGGATCTGTAGCATTAGACAGACATGAGTCTCAGCCCGTTAGTTCTCACCGAGTCCGCGCTGCCTCTGAAGGAGTCCAGGCTGTTTTGGGTACAGGAGGATTTTCGCAACACCTCCTCATCTGTGATATGGCCGTCATTGGTGCTAGCACCTGAGCTCCCATGAGCCTCCTCAAACTCCTCCTGGTCGTAGTCTGACTCTGCGTCTGGCAGGTTTGAGTGGGACGGCTCCTCGCTCACAGGCTCAAAGTCTGATCCCCTGCTAGCTCTATGGCACGGTACCATTTCTCCATTAGTGACTACAGGAGGAGGAGGTCTGGAGGTTTGTGAGTCTGTAAGATCTGAGCAATGACTCAGTCCATTGGGGGTAAGTGGGGAGAGCTTTGCCGGTGCAGGAGAGGAAGCAAAGGAGGGGGTGGCAACTAGTCCTTCTGCAAAGGCAGGCGGAGGAGGGGGAATACTTCGGAATACTTCCTTGTCCAAAGGAACTGCAGCCGGGGGCGGGAAGTCAGGTAAAGGAACACACTCGTCCTCAGCGTGGAAACCCTCGTCCACCTCCTCCTCGGCCAGAGGGGCTGTAGATTCAGTCGGGTCGTGGAGGTTCTCCTCACTCGAGAGAGATGGCTCTAAACCACCAAAGTCCAGGAGCTCCAGAAACTCAGTAGCCACACGGGAAGCTTCCTTCTCCAGTCTGTAGATCTCAGCGTCTCTCATCTGCCGCAGCTCCTCGTGGGAGACGTCCCCGAGTAGGGACACGCCGTCTTCCTGTTGCTTTTGCAGACGCTCGATCTCCCTCTCCAGGCGCAGGATCTCCTCCATCTGACGGCTCTCCTCCTCAGAGGTGTGACTGTGGGACAGGGTCTGGGACAGCTCCTTCTGTAAATGGACAAGGAAAGAGGAAGTTAATTAATATTATGCCACCACATACACACCTCATAATGTGTTTTGTTATTTGAAGGACAGTATTTTTAAAAGGAATTACCTTCTGACAAACACCATTTACCAGTGAATTCCTAAAAAATTAAGAAAAAAAAATAACATTTGGGATTAAAGGAATGATCATCTGATCTTAATAAATGCATCTTCAACATGTCATGAAGAGCAAATAACTCTACCTTTTCTCATCTGCTTCAGCTGCCATTTTCTGCCCTTCCTCTTTCTCCCTCATCAGTCTCAGCTTCTCTTTCCTCATCGACTCCTCCTCTTCCTCCCGCCTCTTCTTCTCCTTGTCCATGAGCCTCTGTCTCTCCTCCTCTACCTGTCTCCTCTCCTCCTCCATCCTCCTTCTCTCCTCCTCTACACGCCTCCTCTGCTCTTCCTCTTCTCTCCTCCTCCTCTCCTCCTCTCGCTTCTGTTTCTCCCCCTTGAGTTGGCGATGGAGGGATCGGGCCAGCTGGCCTCTGTGATGTTTCTGCAGGACGATGGTGGCGAAGCGCAGCCGCAGGAAGACGCGTCTCCAAAAGTGAGCGCGGTAGTTCTTCTGGATAGTGACGACGCTGGACTGAACCCTCTTATATCGTTTCCTAGGGAGAAAATCAAACACGCACCTTTCAGTCAAATACATAGGCATATTTAATCCAATGTTGTGTGTCACCACAAACGTATTAGTGACGTCGCTCAGCATCAGGATCTCTCTCTGTTTAAATAAACACACGGGTATAAACGCCTGTACATTGTGAACTGTGCCATGTTGAGTCTGATGAGCTTGTGCTGTTCCATTGTGGCCATGTGGGCTGCTGTGTTTAGCCCTGTGACCCCATCACCCACACACTGCACATGCATTGAATACACACATATACGTATAAACAGTGCACACACAAATACAAGTAACTTGCAAAAGGACTACACACACACACACTGCTCTAAATCTCTACCCATAGCCTGGCTCCGTGGCCTCTGACTGGTCTCAGGACAGAGATAATGTTACATATAATAATACAAAGGCTTTGCTTGGGTCTTTAGGGAACTTTCCTAGCCTGTGTCTTTTAGTATGAGTGAAGGGAACTCACAACCTGAACACAGTCATCAGTCCCATTATACTCTCTCAGCAGAGCCTTCGAAGGACTGTATGTGACATGATATGTTGTAGCACGCAAGTGCAATTAACATCCCTGAGGGCGTCTGCATGTACACATTTTTTAACCGCAATAGAGATGTATGCCCTACTGTCTGACAGGGAGAGTGGAGAGGGGGAAAACTTGCCGCTCAGGCTCAAAAGAATGAGTTATTCACTGTGAATAAAACAACATTGATTGCACTGCCAATAGTTTACCAATACATTAAAACCTGTTTGCCAAGGGGTGGTCCAACTGAGGGGCATGACCTGTCCAGAATTCCACATAAAACTATGTTTTCAAGATATACTTGTCAAGTGCATACCACATTGTAACCTCCAGACTAGACCAAAAAAAAAGAAAGTTATCCCCCATTTGTCCTGAAGTTGCTTAAAGGTTGTTAAAATCCTCTTATTCCTCATCCTGCATCTGTCTGAACTATAATACCTCCATACAATGGCTTTTTATGGCTGCACCATTACATCATATGGAAATATGCTAGATGTTACGCCCATCATTTTATACACATTCCTCCAACTGTGTAGGAATTGAAAAAATTTACTCAATGCATCAAAATGAAATGTACCTGATCAATTTGACCTGATTAAGGGTCTGAGGAACGTTATTGATAAAGTGAGATCAAGTGATACAAAGTGCAGGATTTTGTATTATTATTTTTCAATCAGACTTTATGATTCCACACTCCTTCTATAAGACTTTCTGGAGTACAGGACATTTGTAGTGAATTTTCTCCAACATGTTGCAGGACATATCTGGTATTATAGGAAACTCTGGGATCTTGGCTACACTTTATGTTCTGTAGATATGAACAACGTAAAGCATGCATTTGTAATAACTATAGCCCACTAGCAAGTTACTGTCCATCTTTACTGCACTTGAAAATCTGGGAGGCAACTTCTGCACAGACACTGTATAACCCACATTATACACACGCAAAGGCATGCACATACCCCAACTTCCAAAAACACACAGGCTGCACACCTCTCTTACAAAACTAAACAAGGACAACGGTCGCTGCCACTCAGCCCTCAGCCCCTCCTCCACACTTCACCACTCACCTTGCCACATAGCTGAGGATGTGAGCGCGGATCACCATGCCAGCCCTGCGCCGCACCTCTTCCCTCTCCTTCTCCAGCCTTTGCTCCAGGGCCTCCTTCAGGAACACCTGTGGGACGAGCAGCGCCACGGCCGACAGGGAGTGACAGACAGGGAGACACAGAGAGGAGGAGGAAGGGGAAGGAAACAGGACGAGGTTAGTTCCTTCTTCTTGGTAAGGCTGCAAAAGATGGGCCAGCAGCAGAGATGTGAAGGGCCCCTGTTTGTCTGTTGGCAGCACCCTGTGCCCACTGCAGAGGAAGCTGTGGTGCAGTTGAGGCTAGCAGGCGAGCGGCTCCTCCTGAATGCAAAGCAGAGCAGAGCGGAGAGCTGGCACGGGGACTGCAGAGTTGCTGCTAATGCCGCCGCTGCAGAGCCTCATTGTGTTCAGGCGTCCTTCCTCAACATTTCCCTACTACTGCTGCTGCTGCTGCTGCGTTGGTAGCACGACTGACGTGCACAGACAGAGAGGGAGTGGAGAGGAGGGATGGAGGGATGAGGGGGGTGGTGGCTGGTGTCCAGATAGAAAGCCACACCCCTCCTTGCTCTTGTGAAGGAAGGAGAAAAAGTTTAGTTAACCCTTTCCTCGCTCCTGGAGACTTTTTTTCTTTTTTCTTTTCAACGTTGGTTACTGTGGGACAAATGACAGCTTCCAGCTCCTCCTAAACTAAAACGCTCAAACACAGAAATGAGCAGAGAGTGGTAAGACAACATTATAAATAATCAGATTATTCTGTCTGACCATGTTAGCAGGCTGGGAGAACCAGCCAGCTGTGTATCTGGGTTTATGTGATAATGCGATAACTATTGCTAGCCTGGAGGATCAACTAGGAGGGTGTGTGTGTGTGTGTGTGTGTGTGTGTGTGTGTGTGTGTGTGTGTGTGTGTGTGTGTGTGTGTGTGTGTGTGTGTGTGAGTGTGTGTCCCAGATGTTCCACTAATCAAAGGATCCCACAGCTGCAGCCCTGCCTGCCTCTGCAAAGTCTGTGAAAGGAGGAAGCTTCCTCTTCATCCACATCCTTCCCTCGTTTGTAAAACAAATGTCTCGCAAACACACACACACACACACACACACACACACACACACACACACACACACACACACACACACACACACACACACAGTTCGTGCAACGTCGCCCAAGCCCCTAATTCTAGGCAACACACTTCCTCTGCACACAATCAGAACGTATATAATTACACACAGATTGTTTCTCCAAAGGAAATGTAGCCCCCATCTGTCTCTGAGACCCCTTTCCCACAACCCACACTACCCTAATTCCCTGAGCCCAGTGGTGTATAAAGTACCCAAAAGCCGTACTTGAGTAAAAGTAAAGATACCTTACTGGAAAATTACCCCAGTAAAAGTAAAAGTCACCTAATAAAATACTACTTGAGTAAAAGTCTTAAAGTATCTAATATTTTCTGTACTTAAGTATCAAAAGTATTTTTCTGATATAAAATGTACTTAACTATTGAAAGTAAAAGTAGAAGTACATGCTTTTAATAAAAAAGCAAAGGGTCAGAATTTTGAGAATTATTAAGTTTATTCTTTTAAGTGCTGTGGCCACCGTGACCAAGGACAAGGAGTTGTGTTGATAAAATAACTGGGTTGGCTGTGATCCATCCATATATATTATGTTCAACATAATATATTGTACCTAAGTATACTCTTGCATCTACTATGAACTTATCATCATAATTCTCCAAAAAGCAATATGACACTAAGGAGTTGTAACAGTGTGGTTATAAGTATGCTCATTCCGCCCGGTACCGGTCTGTGGGTCCCTTGGTACCGGGTCGTGGGTCCCTTGGTACCGGGTCGTGGGTCCCTTGGTACCGGGCTGTGGGTCCCTTGGTACCGGGCCGCACAGAAAGAATGAATGAAAAATTTAAATTAAATTAAAAAAATAAAGGCCGGAACGATGTTTTATTGTGAAAAAAGACCGCATACATCCGTCTGTGGTAACCTCAGACGGAACCTCTTGACACATGTCAAGATGTTACGTTACTCTAAAAATGAAACTTAAAAGTCTGTTTAACTTTGCCGGTGTTCTGGATTAAAACCAAGGCAGAGTATCCTGAGATCGCCAAAAAAGCAGGAGAACCTGCTTCCATTTCAACATCCTGTCTTTGTGCAGCGGGTTATAAGTTAAGCAGTAGACTGGACTAAAGGTTTAGTTAGCAGTAGAGTCAGTAGACTGGACATAACGAACACACACGTCGGGTGTCGTTGTCTCCCGTCTCTCCGAGGTCGGACCCGGTCCGTGAAAATATTGTCTTCACGTAACCGGTCTGTGGCACATAAAGGTTTGGGAGTGCTGGACGAGAGGATGTAGAGGGCTAATGCATAATATTGCGATTCGCAAAACCTGCTTGGTGGAGTCTGTGTTCTGTGTTTTTTTTTCTTCTAAAGATAGATTTGATTTTGTAGCGAGTAACGAAGGTTTCAGGGGAAATGTATCGGAGTAAAAGTACCAGTTTTCTTTGCAAAATGTAGTGAAGTAAAAGTAAAAGTAAACAGAAATATAAATAGTAAAGTAGAGTACAGATATCCCAAAAAACTACTTAAGTACAGTAACGAAGTATTTCTACTTCGTTACTATACACCACTGCCTGAGCCCAGAAATATTACGCTGCCATCAAAAACACAACCATGTGGACAGAATGACACAGACTCAATAGTAATTGAAAACATTTCTCTCTTTCTATTTCTTTAGTTTATGGTGTAAAGTGAAACATCATCAGCAGTTGCAGCAAAAGATCAAAATGCAGACCCTGGATGCATAATTAAGTTTTATCCACACAGAAAAAAACAACTTATTTCTCTCTCTGAAGTCTGTCATACTCAGTGATTCCAGAGATTTATACTATGTGCATGTGTGAAAAATGTATAGATAGGCATGTGCACATTAGTGGTTATGCTCTGGCTATATACTCTATAAGAACCAACACAGCAAACACATCCAACATGTTTTGGTCTCGACGCGTATTTCAGCATGTGTGCAGCTCACACTATTCATGGTGTGCCAGCCAAATGGCATATTACAGCAAAACACTGTGTCTCAGGGATTTAACGGCTGCAGGGGAACCACAACTTAGAGCAGGAAGTAACAGTGGGACAAATGTGGATTTAGCTGATTTCAAGAAAGCCTATAAAACTGTTTTATTTACCCTTTTTATTGCTGAGTTCAACATGAAGAAAAGAGGTTTTCTGTCCAGATCGTGCTAGTCATTAAAGGTTAATCATTCAATGGTAGTGCAGAGAAACAGAGAGGCCTGTGCTGAGGGGAGTTGATGATTGTTTGAGATAAAGAGGCCAAGAGAGATAACGATGGAGATCATTTTTGCAACAATAATTTTTCTACAAGATGAAGGCATGACTTTCCTCTAACCTCTGCAACCCTTCATCACTGCTTCCAAATCACTCGCTGAGATTTTAGTTTATTAAATCAACAGTGCGACGAGTGTCAGGAGGCTAACACTCTTCCACCTACAATAAGGCTGCCTCAGGATTACTGTAAGCCCCGCGGCTGGTTTACAGTTACAGTAACAGTTGTTGGTGTTAGGGGTTTTTGAGGAGTAGCCATGTAACTCTGTAAGTTGTCAACTGGAGAGCAGAAGATTGACCACAACCGGCCAGAAAAAAATCTTTACGACATGAGTCACAGTTGGGGCTGTCCAAACTGTGGCACACATTAACAGCTTGGGAATGATAGCAACATAAATTCTTGAGGAAGAAATCAGACCTAGAAGACACCAGATTGAACCAATATCCTCTCAGGATGTTCTGCATGAAATTATCCATATCCCACATATTTAGAAAGAAAAAAGAAATGCTGAAAAAAGATTTGTGACTTGTTGAACATGTTTTTAAGAGCTTGACTGGTGTACTTCAGAGTCCATCTTACAGGAAAATGTATGTGTGGGTTTGCTCTTGTATTAATTACATTGTGAGGACAAATATACGGTATGTTGTTATATGTGTGTTGCATTATGGGGCATTTTGGAGACAGAAAGCTGGTCTCTCCAATGCAACAAATACAATTTTAGGGTTAAGACTTTGTTTTTGGACGATGTTGGGATACGGTTAAGGGTTATGGGTTGGGACTGGGTTTGGGTAGTGGTTATGGTTACTGCTGTGAGTAGGGCATGACAGTATGTCAAATCAATGTCCTCCTAGATGACAAAAACAAGTTGGGGCATATGTGTGCGTGAGTGTATGTGTGTATGTGCTCCACCTTTGTCTTCCCCAGTTGCCACGCTGTCTTGGCTTTGTCATAAAGTGTGAGAAGCTCCGAGCAGCTGTGCTTCTCATCATCTGAGGGGATCTTGTTATTCAGGATCATCTTGTACCTGTTGAAACAAATATTGGGAATTCAGTATAGGGATTGCTTTTTTATTTGGCTTTTGCTGTTTCTTTCACCAGTCGTTCGACATAATTCAATAATTTTGAGATGACTCGTCAGCCTCAGTGTGTCCAGTATTTTCTTGGTATTTTGCTGACCTGCTGTAGAAGTCCTGAAAGGTTCTACGGACAGGGAATCCAGCCCTGCGGATCTTCACCGTTTCAAGCATCCCAGAGTATCTCAGCTGGTTCAGGACCACATCAGGATCAAACTGGTTGGCCTTCTGGAGATGACAATCAACAAAACAACATGAAAACTACAAACAACCAAAATGCCTATTCATTGCTCTCAAATGATAACAACACAGTTCTATGCTTACGAGTCATTCTCAGCTATGCATTGAAAGTCAAGCTGCAAACAGGCCTTATGCAGCACAATTGATGTTTGGGTTGTTGATATGGGACAGCAAAACACTGAAGGCAAATATCCTCCTCCACTGTTGAGCCTACACACCTATACAAATCATTTTTCTGCTGAGTCATGTTTAATTTGAATTAAAGAGTAAATTACCATGGGGAGTGCTATCATTTTACATTAACAATCAGGTTACTGCAAAGCAAACGCACACCGGAGAGAAACACGAACAGTGTTAAACAAGACCTGGCCAACTGGGTAAGCCTTTCTTTCTGGAAATAATCAGCTGCATTGTTCACAGCTCTGAGTTACAGATGATCCTCAGGTCTGCTTATCGGAAAGGATCTGTGATATCTGCCGAGTTACACCCCCCTACACAGGCTGCCTGGCCGCTCACAAGGACCGCACGAAGGCCATTGTCTCCCAGAGGGCACGCAGCGCTAGATAAGCCCCACACAGGACCGAAGCATTCCCCAAATGTGTCAATCTAATTACGAGCTAATGCTACTAGGCATGGGAACAGACACTTGCATACAAAGGCACGCTTGCATGTGTTCATGCTCATAATCAAGCACACGCACATAAATGTGCACCACTCTGAGCTCTGAACTCTGCTCTTTAGCAGGGGATTTAGGCAGCTGAAAGAAGTACGGCATGTTGACTTGTTTGAGCGAAAACAAGCTGACCATTCCCTCAGTGACATATTTTCCAAGGAGGGTGGGTGCATGTAAATCACACAAATACAATGTATGTGGTGTCTGTTTGCATGCACGCACTGCAGGATTAACAGAGGCTTGTTCCATCTTGACCGACTGAGGCCAGGTGAGTGAATGCAAGGCAGAGCCAGCGAGAGCAGGGAAGGGGCGAGAGAAGAAGGCTGAGCAGTTTCAAAGTGTGGAATGATGCCCAGGAGGAGTGGAAAGGAAAGGAGCTGACAGAAGAGGACACTCAGGGACAATCAGACAGGGACAATCTGTGTACATTAATAACTAACAACAATAACAGAGAAAATGCAACTGGATTACGAGCAGCCAGCTCAGTCTCTTAAACAGAGAAAACATAAACGTCCGCCTGGTTCCACAACAGCTACAGCACTGTGGTCTTATCTTGGCATTCCACTGATGCAGTCAGATCAGCAGAGCATCAGCCAAGCTGCTGCAGCTGGAGTGGCCAACTGTGACCTCCGACCTCCGGTAAAGGATAAAGTGGTAGGAATGTGCTGTTACACAGCCCTTTTATTTGAAGAAGCAATGAGAGTCTTGAGAGCGGTATTGAATTTGCAGCAAAAACAAAAAGAACAGTTACTTTTCAAGTGGAACATTTACATGACTAAAGATTAGTTCTGGGAAATGGGAGCTATGAATAGCATCAACGAGGTTTAACTTTGCAGGCGCTGACCTTGACAAGACTTGGCAGGGTTTCTCACATTTTCTTTTTTTTTTGTGCAATGAAATTTGCATGACCTACCTTGTCCATGTTTGGTTTGATGCAGCGTACAAAAAAAGGGTTGGAGGAACTTAGTGTGGCCATCAGGGAATGGAGAGAGTCCTGAAACACATCAGCAACAAGAGGATCAAGATCAAGACCGCAGAGAAGCTATATAATGAGGCTAAGTTATTTAAATATATGACTTCATGTATATTCATGTATGCATGTGCTTCTCACCTTGTGGACAATAATGAAAAGGACCAAGAAAAAAAGAAATCTATAAAAGCCTGACATTAGTGTTTGTTCAGTGCTTTGGTGAGTGTGATCAACTTGAAAGAAGACAGAATGAGAGATTGCTGCTTTAGAACCTTAATTTAGAAAATTCATAAAACTAGTTCACGTCTAAACAGTTGACATTGCAATGCCCTTTTTCCATCTGTTTTAAGAAGACTTTCAGGATTAAATTACACAAATTACTTGGTAACATTAAGATTTCTGTAGTGGTTGCATGATGCAGAATGCTAATCTACAAAGTATGAATACAAGCACAACATTTCTCTATGAAATTAGTAAAAGTTCAAAGTAGCAGACACAATTAATGCACCTCAAAATATCACTCAAGTACAGTACTTAGTAGTAAATGTACTGCACTGTCAGAGGGCCTGTTGTAGAATACGTTTTCAGACCTTGCTTTGCTGAAAGTAGTAAAAGTCCTTAAATTAGAAATGTTAAAATAAACATGTTTAAGTATTGTTGACAACATGTATAAAAAGATACAGATTAAATGTAATGTTATACTTTCTTTCTTTACTACTCAGAACTCAGTCCATATAAACCATAACACACATACACACACACACACACACACACACACACATACACACACACACACCGAGGACCCTTGTCAGCCTCGCTCTGCTCGCTGCCTCAGACAGTCTGTCTCCAGCGAGGCCCGGCCTGGCAGAACTGAGCATGAGTGGCCCCTGGTTGGAGCCTCTCTGCCCAGGCATCAACCCTAATCCCCTGGCTTTAGGAACTGTAGCCCAGGCAGCCTGCCAACTCCCCTGCTCCTTCTCTCCCCACTGCAGTTAGGACATGCTTAGATAAGCCCTCCACTGCTCCCCCTCCACCGCCACAACCACATATTTTATATATCCCATCACCCATCATCAGCAGATCAAATGCACTCGCTGCGTTCTCCTTCCCCTTCAGTCTCTCCATGATTTCTATCCTCCTTTCCCCCCCCCCCGTCTATGCCATTGCTCTCACACTCATCATGCCAAGATAGACAGCCAAGAGTTAACAGGTTATGTGATCCTCATCGGCAGCAGCACATGGGAGACTATTAATGCATTGTCTGTGTGATTGGGCTGCTCTGAACTGAGAGTGACAGTTAGATCACAGAAGCTTCGGCCTCACCCTGAACTGAGAGCTGACGGTGGGCTTGCGTCGGGCCGTGCCCATCTTTAGGGTCTCATCTCCATTTCTGCTACCGACGCGCTCAAAGAGGTCGTAGATGAAGTCAAGCCTGCAGACACACAGGGTGCAGAACAGGAGGCGTGAATGTAAACACTTGCATATGAACTGAATCATGCAGGAGTGCGTTCAGCACGCTAAAGGACAAGAGTGGGATATGCTTACCTGCTGTCTTTGAGAATAAACAAGATGTCGTCTCTGAAGGTGTCTCTGTTCTTCTCCAGGATCCCACGCACATCGTAAAGCACCTACAACAGACATTAAAACAGAAAAAGTGAGTACGGGCAGATTGTGTCTACATTTAAAATAAGACAATACTTCATGTTAATATTAATGTTTCAACAGTACGAGAAAAATAAAAAGAGCGCTATATCAAATATGACATGCAACAAAATAGTATAAACTAATCTACATGAGCAGAAGCAATGCGTTTTCAATTTGCTTGAGAGTGATTTGCCTAAACATCAATGGCTGAATACTGAAACTGAATACATTATGAAGACATAAGAAATAACAAAGATTCACAACCACAGATATTTGCAATTGTAATGTAAAAGAATATAGCAAATGTTAAAATGTAATAAGAGATAATGAACCAAAAGTTGTTACATGTGTGCAAACATATGGACTGCAGCAAATTGGGTGTTACTGTAAGCACAGATTGGACACAAGAAAGAAAATTAAGCTCATTTGTCTGTATTAATATGAATTATATTTATCTTCTGGAGGCTCATCCAGACTGGGTGATTGATGTTTTCTGATGACAACATTCCTAAACACACATGCACAAAGTGTGACATGGCTGGGGGCTGTAAATGTATGTTTTGACACATGGGGACCGGCCAGCAGAGAGCCTGTGCTAATGCAGTCACCTGTTGAGTTCTGTTCAGCCTTTACTTTAGCGACACCACATTCTCAGCATTGCCCTGACCCACATGTAATGCACTCTGAGTGTGTGTTTGATGCACGTTCGAAGGAAAGTATTTTATGCAAAATATAAAACATACTGTAATCTAATCACAGGCACATTTGTGTACGTGTGTATGTGAGCTCGTATTCACAGCTGTGTGTGGGTATACTAATCTAATAACAACCCTCTCCCAAGCCTTGAGGCTCATGGGAAGCCATGAGATACAAACTTGACAACACATGTATTTATAAATTAGAGGGACGCTAATTGCCATCCATTGCCCTCACATGGGTATAGACTCGTACAATAGGCTGTCTGTGTTGGTCACTTTCAGGTTAAGTTTACTCTTATGGTCTCATGATGCTACAGGGAAATGAGGATTTAATCTTACAACGAATGCTAAATCGTACAGGTGCACAAACCATGCAAACACTGAATCCACAAAAAGAAAATATACAGTTCCTCTGAAATGCTGTGTTTGCATGGTTTAATCAAAGTTGCTTCCTTGCATTATTGTTCTTTGACTCCTAAATTCACGAGATGTGGTGAGTTTTGTTGTTGTTCCCCCCCCCCAGCATCCCCGGCACCACGCTGATAATCAAATCTATGGGAGGACGCTACTATTTCCCCGCTGAACTCACGGCACAGTTTCAGATAACAGAAGGAGCTATCAGAGAGGCGACTGAACTCCCCAGAGAGACACACTGGAGAGAGAAAGAACAACTGGTTGGCCTGCCTGTCCTCTCTGGACCAAGTCATTACCATAGTAATCCATGCCAGGCTTGTGACTGAGCTGCCACACTGAGGAGACCTTGTCTGAGGAGGGCTTCATGTGCTACCCCCCCTACCACACACACACACACACACACACACACACACACACACACACACACACACACACACACACACACACACACACACACAGCCTTATTCACTCTATCTCTCTTCCTTGATCTCTTTGATTTTCTCTACACTTCCGTCAGGGGCAATCTCTGTTTATCGTGGAAGCAAAGGAAGGAGAGGATGGCAGTGAAGTGGTTTCTCCTGACTCAGGGAAAAGCAGATTTTTGGCAAAGAATGCCTTGCTGGCCATCCAACAACTACCTCACTTCCCCAACACACTTGTTCAGGAAGCAGGAGGAAGCTGGTTTTGCCCTGTATGTGTGCTTGTATGTATGTGTGTGCCAGTGTTGCTAATTACCTCTCCAGCGTAGTGCTTGATGCCAAACTGGTGATCGGTCACTCGGGGCTTCACATAGTATGGGTTTGTCTGAGGAGAAAGCACAAAGAGACCACTGACTTTTAGAGTCTTAGTCTGAAGAATGTCAGAAAGAAGTGGAAAAAAATATCTCTCATAATCATCCAGAACAGTCCCGTATCCAAAAATCAATCAATACATTTACATTGACAACAATCTCGCCCTGTTTCCAAAGATGATTACAAGAACTGATATGTGCCATAAATGTGGAGAAACTTAGTTTTAATAACCTGCCTTCTGGGAACCTTTGCTGCACTAGTTTCAGACGAAAGAAATGTGGGTTGATTAAAAGCCTTTTGACAGCTGCCTGTCACTGTATTTTATTAGTGTTACAATTTAATTGAGAGGGTGAATTGTGTCTGTTATTTTGACTTAATATAAAAAATAAATGAATTTGCTATTACTCAACACTGAGAAAAAACTAGATCCTTTTTGTATTGATAATCAAAACAGCTGTTTATTTTATTTTTTTAAGTTTCTTAAACATCAACTAATCAAGTAATCGACTGAATGAGTTCAGCACTAATCATGTTGCCTGCATGAAAGCTTCCTACTGCTCTGACCAAGACTTTAAAACTCAACTTGTTCAGACACCTCAGGGAGAGGTCAGACAGTTCTTAAGTCTCACTTTGTACCTCTTCTGTTTTTTCCATCAGCCATAGAAAAGCCTGCTGGGTTTTCTGAGGACACTCTTTTCTCCTGCACACAATGCTCATCAGAATGGCTGATCACATTTCAGCATTGTTGTGTTTGCATGTGAGAGCGCTCGGGGGCGTGTACAAGTGCTGCACAGACGTTCAACCCTTCACCGAAGGCAACAGGCGATTCAACGGCCCTAAGAGAGGTTTAACTCTTTGGGGTTGTCTGAGCTGGTGGGCGCTGGAGGCGTTTCTTCCGCTTTGGTGGAGGGACATGGATCATTTTTATGTCTTTGTGAGGGTCACCCAGACATGTGTGAAAGATGTTTTCAAGTGTGCGTGTGGGACTCACTGCGTGTCGGCTGTGTAGTTTCTCCAAAAGGGTGTAGTCCGTGCCTTTGGGGAAGCGACTCTCTTCATTGATAAGAGCCAACATGCCCAGCTTCTAAAGGGGAGACAGACAAGAGGAGTAGGGAGAGTTAAACACAACGCAGTCATGATGAAACTCGTTATAATCCTATTGGGGCACATCTGGCAGCTTTTATCATAACAATGCGTACAGGAAACAGCATAAGAATTCATTCAACTTTCTCTTTTATTTACCAAAAGAAGGTTCACCGAGCAGACACGGTGTTTGGCAGCAACACCAAACAGTTACACATAGCCATACTAATACAGCAGAAATCCTCTTATAAAGGGCCATCAAGCTCAATTGAGAGTGTAAGTAGGGATAAAATGTTTGTAGTGTAGCCCTTTTCGCTCCCTCTAAACCTTTCCCCCTACGTTTGTGATTTTGACCCAGAAAACTTTCAGACACAAGCCCACCTCTGTTGAAGCTCATTTTTCACCATCATTATAATCATGGTGACAAAATAAAACAAATCGTCTCCATGCTTCACCTCAACCGTACCTCCAGCAAATGACTGGTGTACATTACTGTGCACACAACATGCAAAATGAGACCTATGCATAAAGATAGAGTGGGAGATGGAGGTCAATGTAAGTACAGTGTGGCGTCAGTACGCTCTGGCTGGCAGTTAGCGGTCGCCCCCGGTGGTGACTTTGCTCTCTCTGGATTACCTTTTCTATGAGATCCAGACACTCTGCGTTATCCATCCAGTCTATGGCCTCCCACTGAATCCCCTCCCTGTGAGGACAAAGACACACACACACACACTCATATATATATACAAATATAAACAACTATGAAGACACAATGGCTGTATTGTCCAGCATGAGCATGTGATGAAATGAGCCATGTCCAAGCTGCTGGCTCACTATACAAGAAAACAACTGTCTGGGCAAGAAACTGAGCCAATCCCCAACCTCTGGCAGTTTGCCTGCATCGCCGTGAGGAGGCCCAACCCCCGATCCACAGCTGTATCTGTCTCCAGCACATGAGAAGTCTTGTTTTGTTTTTCACTGTATTCACCAGCAAACAAGCCCCATCTGAATACATGGATGCCTCTAATTGTTTAGATATGGAGAAACATCTTTACCGGTTGTACTCCAGTTGTTCCAGCGAGAAGATGTGCTTGTTGAAATACTCCTGGAGTTTCTCGTTGGCATAGTTGATGTTAAACTGTTCAAACCGGTTCACCTACAGGATGGAAGAGCATCATTTAAAAGACAATTCTGTCACTTCAGACATGTTTTAAGACATATAAAATATTCTGCTTTGATTAATAATAATTTACTCCTTAAATATATTCAATTACTGTGTTAAAATCACATCTTCTCTGTCTCCCGAATTGAAAAATCCCAAATCTACACCGCGTTCCACATTATTATGCAAATTACACTTTGCTCAGATTTTCCTAAATAGTAATGCACAGTCAGTCAGTATCATTTTCAAGTCATCAACTGTTAGAGTATAAGTCAAATTCTATTGAACAAACCTCCTAATGATAACAGTATTTTTTTCAAAAATAAAAAACTCAAAATGCAGTGTTCCAAATTATTATGCAGAATTTCAGAATTTCAGAGTTTCAAGATATTTTATAGGTTGTAAAGAACAAAAAAACGTCATTTGTTGAATTTGCAGCATTAGGAGGTCATATTTACTGAAATCAAGAAAAGTTTGAATCAAAAACATCTTAACAGGTCAAGTTACATGTTAACATAGGACCCCTTCTTTGATATCAACTTCACAATTCTTGCATCCATTGAACTTGTGAGTTCTTTGATAGTTTCTGCTTTAATGTCTTTGCATGATGCCATAATAGCCTCCCAGAGCACCTGCTTGGATGTGAACTGCCTTCCACCCACATAGATCTTTTGCTTGATGATGCTCCAAAGGTTCTCAATAGGGTTAAGGTCAGGGGAAGATGGGGGCCACACCATGAGTTTCTCTCCTTTTATGCCCATAGCAGCCAATGCCCCAGAGGTATTCTTTGCAGCATGACATGGTGCATTGTCATGCATGAATATGATTTTGCTACGGAAGGCACGGTTCTTCTTTTTGTACCACAGAAGAAAGTGGTCAGTCAGAAACTCTACATACTTTGCCGAGGTCATTTTCACACCGTCAGGGACCCTGAAGGGGCCTACCAGCTCTCTCCCCATGATTCCGGCCCAAAACATGACTCCGCCACCTCCTTGTTGACGTCTCAGCCTTGTTGGGACATGGTGGCCATTCACCAACCATCCACTACTCCATCCATCAGGACCATCAAGGGTTGCACGGCACTCATCCGTAAACAAAACAGTTTGAAAGTTAGTCTTCATGTAGTCCTGAGCCCACTGCAACCTTTTTTGCTTATGAGCTTGGTTTAGGGGTGGCCGAATAACAGGTTTAAGGACACTTGCAAACCTCTTGAGCATCCTACATCTTGAAGTTCGCGAGACTCCAGAGGCACCAGCGGCTTCAAACACCTGTTTGCTGCTATTCAATGGCATTTTAGTGGCTGCTCTCTTAACCCTACGCATTTGTTTGGCAGAAATCTTCCTTATTTTGCCTTTGTCTGAACGAACCGCTTGTGCTGTGAATCGGTGACAAATTTCTTCACCGTCCGATGATCACGCGCAATTCTTTTGGAAATATCCAATGTTGTGATACCTTGACCAAGGTATTGCACTATTTGCCGCTTTTCAGCAGCAGAGAGATCCTTTTTCTTCCCCATTTTGCCTGAAACATGTAGCTTGCTTAATAATGTGGAACATCCTTCTTAAGTAGTTTTCCTTTGATTGGGCTCACCTGGCAAACTAATTATTATTATTACTATTTGGATGATTTCAATCATCCAAATAGCCCTGAGACACAATACCATCCATGAGTTTCATTGAAAAACCAAAAAATGAATGTTTATGACCCTTAAATACAATTTGCCTAATAATGTGGAACGCGGTGTATGTACATCAAATATGTTTTTCCTTTAGAAGTTTCACGACTGGACAAAGTGTTTCAGAGAAAAGTCCATTCTTAGTGTTTATGCATTGGAAGATTTGAGTTTCCACACAGTGCATATTGGACCACAATTCAGACAGAATCCTGCTGGTAAAGTGATCTCACGTCTCTAAAATATATGAATAAATTATGATTTAAAATCAGATCAGATTTAATTGACAATGACAAACAACCCACTAACTGTTTTTTTTCTGAATAAACCTGTATTCATCCTCTGTCTGAAACTCTCAGTTTAATGCATGTCTCTTTAAGCCCCTTCTGAAAAAGCCCAGTCTGCTCTGCTTGGCTTGTGGGGGTATGATGCACCTTTGCAAAGGTAGTTTTGACGCCGTGTGTGGAGATACTCGGTATATTCTAATGAGCCTGCATGTGACACAGGAAGGGGCTTGTTGACTCACATGAGTCATGATCCAGGCAGCCAACAAAAAACTGACTGGGTTGACTTATTTCACAGTTTTGGGGTTGATACGCACTCCAGATATCCAAATGTACTGTATGTGCCAAAGCATTGACTAAGTGATTGTTTTATTATATATGCTTAAATTAGACTTTCACCTCAAAGTTCTCAAAGCCGAAGATGTCCAGGATCCCAATGGACTTGAAGTTGTCTTTGCCTTTGATCTTCTGGTTGATCCTCATTATGATCCAGGAGAAACACTGAGAATAAAGTGCCATTGCAACCGAGTCCCGCGAGTCCACCGCCTGCAAATCATGACATGGAGAGACGAAAGGTTAGCATGGATACCAATGCAGGAATAAATAGAGAAAACTTTGCAGTATGCGTCTTAAACACAGCATCAATCACCATGTACATGTCATCAATTCTGTCAGATGGCGGATAAAAACATGATTGAATGTGATGTGTGTGTGGCCTCAGTGGGGCGTCTGTAAAACAAATAGTGTATTGTGTCAGCGTCTGTCTGCAGACAGCAGGCAATGTCTGTGTTGTCACAATAGACAGCGTCGTTTATCACCTACATATCTTAAGAGTGACGCACTGCACTATTTGTTGGTCTATTTTAAAACTCCAGTGTAACTTTCTCCTCACATGCTCCAGAAAAGAGAGTGAGTGGACTTTGAGTCATAATTATAACATCATAATCTATCTAATCAACCCTACTTGATTGATTAATGAGGTAGATGTTGTAATTTGTGACAAATTCCCCTAATTTAGCACTCCACACAAGAGGGAAAAAATTTGAAAATATGACACACAAAAAACCACGAGACACGTACAGCTCTGATTTTCTCCAGCTGCAGTGAAGTCGGCCTTTCAGCCAGACAGCATCCGTGTGTGAACATAAAAAAAGCTGGAGCTTGCCAGCTATACACTTCCTCCACAGGCATTGTGCTTGAATTGAAAACAAAACAAGACTGTCGCGGTGTGTACTGTACTTGGGGCAACAATGCTCCTGGGCTTTTTTGAGTAATCCATCATGCCCCCGTCACCTCTCGCAACTAGCGGGTGTGAACAGAGCGCTGGTGGCTCCAGGATCTCCGTCACAGCGGTGAGAAGAATGGCTGTTTTGTCCAGGATGGCGAGGGAGAGGGGCTAGCGCAGGCAGTCGTGGGGTGGGTGACCCCTGGCCGCTGTGAG
Source organism: Myoxocephalus aenaeus (assembly GCA_038501785.1). Classification (NCBI taxonomy): domain Eukaryota; kingdom Metazoa; phylum Chordata; class Actinopteri; order Perciformes; family Cottidae; genus Myoxocephalus; species Myoxocephalus aenaeus. Next base: position 1,142,147 of record JBAMJR010000187.1, read on the forward strand.
AAGAAGCCATTCTTACCGACTCCAGGGCCGGAATAATGAACTCTATTAAGGCACAAGCTGCTTCCAAGGCCAGGCAGAACTAGCAGCAGCAGGGTGACAGCACGAGGTCTTTGTCTGGTCATGAAAAGCTTCCTTGTGACTTTTGTGTCACTGTGATAATAGTAAAGGTCCATGCTGCATATTTGCTGATATTTATGCATATGAGGTGGCTGAAGGCTTGAGCTCAGCCAAAACGGATTGCGTCATGCGTCAGAATCTTGTGGCGTGTGGTGAATAGGATAGCACACGCAGATACAGACTTGTGAAATATTCACATTAATTACCGAGCACGACGTGGACATATGAAGCCGACAGAGAATTATTACACCGAGGTCTTGGTGCTCGTCTGCGTTGCCTCCAGAGGAGAAGACGCTCGCTTCACCCTCAGTCATTGGCTCTATTGTGCTTTTGACTCAGATCCCTATCACGATGGGTTTATTGTGCCAGGAATCTGGCAGACAAAAAGCAGGAAATGGCTGGGAGTCACGCAAGGGATCTGGAGAGGCATGTGGGGGAGAGTGACGGAGAGAGGCTGTGTGTGTGTGTGTGTGTGTATGTGTCACCAGGACAAGAGGAGGGAGGGGGGGTGAGGACAGAGGGAACAAACAGGCATCTACTGTATGTTTCAGTGGAGACATCTGAATAATCCCTAAATTCTGGGATATAACGGAGCTGTGTTACGCGGTTTGATTCCTGAAATGGGAAGTTTGGATGGGTCGTTACCTGCTCCACAGTGAGCGGTGAGCAGATCTCCTCTCCTCTGAGGATCATGGAGCGTTGGGTCAACACCTCTGAAAGCTGGAAGGAGTCCAGGCCAAGCAGCTCGCTGACGTTACTGACAACTGAAACACACATATAAACAAATGTCTCAGGTGTAGTGCGTATATAATGTGCAGGTGTCTCCTATTCATGGCAAACAACGGACGTGACTTATAGGCTGTGATCCTATACAGTCTATAGGAAACTCCGCTCTGCTGGCTGGGTTGCAGTTCTCTGCTGTCACTGTAGTTCACTGGTTCTTTGGAAAAGAGGTCAGACACAGCAAACAAAGGAGCCTTGAGCTCATGTTACAGCCTGTTCAGAGCTGTCTGCTAGTGCAATGTCAATCAAACTCAGGGGCATGAAGAGTACAGCAGAGTGGTCCAACATCTAATTATCTGTTTCATAAAACTGTTTTTTACAATAATCATTGGAAAAGTTCATTGTTACTGTGATGAGAACATCAAAAATGTTCTGTGTTTGTCCCTTAAATAGCAATTTGAGATTAAATAATTTTCCCACTGTTTGATAAACATCAGATACATTTTGTATCCAGGTTTTCCAGCTTTGTATCCAATTTTCTCAAACACACATTTATTTCCCTAACATTGCCATAACGTTTAGCTCATTAGAAAAAACAATCTTTGTCTGGTTACCAAAGCACGGAGCTCACATGATTTAAATTACTTTGGTTTTCAAAGGGAATAAGTAACATCAGATTATATGTAATTTCCAAATCATTTCATAATGATTTTCTAGTTAGTGTCCTAGAAATAACTGTAATTTAGTATTATTATTATTATAGGGGGAACAACCATTTGCCCCATTTAAACCCAAGTACATATACATTTAGTACTTGAAACTTCCATACATGTCGACAGATCTTTTAATCAGTGTCTAATAAAATATAATTAGTTCCAAATGACAACTTCCTAGGAAATAATTCAGAAATAATTAAAGAGGTAAAGCATTCCGCCAATTTCCTATTTTAACTTATCTGCCTCCTTCAAAGTGTTAACGGTAGAGATGGAAGATGTGTATAACAGAATCAATTTAACATACTCTGTGTAGTAGATCTGTTATATACATCATCCTTGTAATTCCTTATCTTACCCCCTTTGGAAGTGATCTGAGCTCCACCAGCAGTCATGAATTCAATGTTGCCCATCTGGAGGACAGCCGACAGCAACTTGAACACGTCTCTGGTCTCCTCCTCAGTGAACTCCATCACATTCAGAGCCTCCTGCAACACAACACAGACAAAGTTGGACAACATTTCACTAGAAATATGGTCAATATGTGACCGCAGTAAAATCTTTTTTTTAAACACTTATATGTACATAATACATAATGTGCCTCCAAAGCCAAAGAGTCGGTCTCATAAGGCGTGATCACACTCTTGATGAAGGCGTATGGCGCCCTCTGGGGTTCAAACAAACTACCTACACTAACCAGACGGATCCTTACCATCACACTGTCAAAGAGCTGCTTGTCGTCCAGACTGCCGTCCTGAATGCAGCCTGACTGGCTGAGGTAGTGATACGACTCAGGACCCTCTAACAGCAGGTACAGTTCTGCAACACAGACACAAAATGTGGATTTGTTTTTATCACATTTTTTATGTAACTGATAGATTTTCCATACACAACTTAAGATGGAATGAATATTGTTAAATTAGAATAAAATGATTTCACATTTCCTTAAGAGCTGCCTAAAATAGATTTATTTTTTTGTAACCCTGATATTTTAGACACATGTTGTCAGTAATTAGGGGTCGAGTGCATGTTTAAGTGTTAGTACTTAGGAAAGTAGTAGGAATGTAGGAAAACTGTGACTTTGACATCTACGTTGGTCAAAAACTGTCAAAACGGTGCATTCTCTCACACAAACCTCTGTGGTCTTTGTCTGCTCCCGCTAACAGAGCGTAGAAAATGTGGTAGTTTCTCTCTCCAGGATTCTGTCGAACAACGCGGTTCTTGGAGAGAGAAGAGGGTTAGAAGAAAATATTAAAAGTGTTTCATGAGAGAATGGATTCTGATGAGGACTGATTGATTAAGTCAAATATTCAACTTGCTGATCCCAGGCGCTGCTACTGAATGTTTCAACACAACCTTACCTTTTCCAGCAAATCTGATAATTGAAAGTCAAGGAGAACATTGACAATGTACAATATGTCCTCTGAAACAGACATTATGGACGTGTGATTTCTTAGTTTGGAGTGTACATAGAGTGAACCGTTGAAGGATACAGTCAATGATGCAGCCTCCCTGAATGTTTCCATCCTGGGAAAAGTGAAGCTGGATAAACTTCCCAAAGCGACTGGAGTTATTGTTGTATACGGTCTTAGCATTCCCAAAGGCTTCCATGATGGGACTGCAGAGAGAGAGGAAATGCAAATAAAATAATCTATTAAGAAAGCCTTTTTTACACGTCACATGTTTCTCCATCGCTGTGTGTTTGGATCCAGATGTTGATCCGCGAGCCACAGAGTTTGTGCAGCCTGGTCACAGTATTTTATAGTATGTCATGAATTTGGACCTCTGATGGTTAATCATTGCAAACAAATATATTTTAACACGGTCGACATCAAAGAGTAACACGACTCATTAAACAAACACTTAAACACATCAACATGTGCAAATAATGCAAGAAAATAACAAAGTAAACATGGTTATCGCTCTGACACTTGTATAATGTAAAGACAGGAGGTGGTGAACCTTGAATTCAAACAGTACCTGCTCTGGACGAGGGCCTGCTCCACCCTGGTGGTCCTCTCTGACAGAGGAGTGCCTGCTGTGTTTTGACTCATCACTGAGAGAAACTTCAGCAGCAGCTTGGTGCTCTCTGTCTTCCCCGCTCCACTCTCCCCACTGACGATACAAAGACAAAGAAGGATCGATCGAACCCGTTTAACTTTAAATATCCACGAGGAGTTTCAAAATGCTATAGACAGAACTGTCTACCATGGATTAGTTTGAAATACCTTTGTAATAACTGTGTTAAAAGTGGATCCTCACCTGATGAGAACACACTGGCTGTCGTGTCTCTTCCACAGACAGCGGTAACACTCATTGGCCACGGCAAAGATATGAGGAGGCAGCTCCCCCATCTGGTGTTTGCTGTACAGGTCGACTGCAGTGCCGTCATACAGGCCCGCTATCCGCTTATAGGGATTTACTGCAGCCAGGATCGAGCCTATGTTGGTCTGAGGGAAATGATAAAGCAGACACAAGTTTGAGGGAGAGAAAGGAAATGAGAGAGAAAGACACCGATTATCAGTGAAAGCTGAACGAATGGTATGAAAGAAAACAGTTGAAGTTGCAACTTTTACATCTTGTACAAACATTGCACTTCTGCATGAGATTAACAGTACAATTACTTCACACTACGAGTTCTGTAGATTTACCCAGTTTCCTGTGACACAGTACCTGTAGCCTGTAACAATCTTAAACTACTGCATATGGCCTAGTTTGCACTGAGGCTGGTGGTATTTTAGAATCCATTGCTTCGCTCGGGTAATCGCTTTGGGGAGTGCTCAACAAAAGTGTGTTTGTGGGTCATCTTTCCACAATGATATCGTTCTGTGATGCCATGCAAACAGACCAGCACAAACCCTCCGAGATCAGATTAGGAGATAGGATTTCGAATAACATAGTTACCATGTCACTGTGGGCAATGATTATTTTAACAAAGCACGGGTAGTGTTTCAAGAGGACTTCAGTACCCTGCCGTGAAAATAATACTGGGAGTGAAACAGGGTCAAACAAATACATCTGAAATTGTAATACTCTTCAGGGGTTTTCTGCATTTTGTTAAATGTTGATATTTAGTCTTGTTATCTTTGGTCTGCCTTGCTTGCTTGAGTGGTTATTTCCAACCCTGCTTTCTGACAATGCCCGAAAAACTGTGTTTAAGCTTGTTTGACCATGTTGTTGTTGCATTTGCTTTGCATAAAAAAAAAATCCCACAAAAAACTGAATTTTCCGGTTGATGCTTTTTGATGGTTTGAGATTTGTTACACTTTGAAGTCTCTGTCTAGCTGTGCTGAACATCCAAAGTTCCCAGAAACATGAAGAAACCCTCCCCGACCAGGACAATAGACCCACAGCTTCCAGGTACATCATGGCGGTGCACAGATTAAGACAGTGTGGCAGTGCCTTACATAGATGTTGTCTTTCTGGTAGCGCAGGAAGAGGTTGTGCATGATGGCAGCTTCATGCAGCTCTGCCAGTGTGGACATGTCCTCAACTCCATGGATGCTGCTGGGGTGCATCGGGTATACCGTGTCCCTGTTCAGCTCCACCGTCTGCAGGTAGGTCACCTGGAACAACACACATGTCCAAAAGGTTTCACAACCACAAAAAAAACTAGTCTATAAAATCTAGTCTTTAAAAATGTCTGAAAACAGTGACCAAAAAACAATTTCCCAGGACCCAAAACACCTCAAAATTCAGTTTTCAGTGATTTAATGTTTTTATTTGGTAAATGAATCTACGGTTTATTGATTTTTTCCGATGTAATTAGTAGATGACGGCCTAGACAGCAGCCACACTCGTGAAATATAGGACCTTTGCAGTGCGATATGGTGCCTGCCAGCCGTGCAAATTATCAAAATTGTTGATGAACGACAGAAAAACATATCATTTCAATACAACACCACTGTCAAGGTGAACTCCACAGAATATATCTTAAATATTAAAAAGGCGACGGATTCATGTTCCCGTCACAGCTGACAAGTCCTACTGTACCGGCACCACAGCCTCAGGGTCTGAACGTTACTTATGCAGAAGAACATTCTGCATAAGTAACGTTTACACAGATATAAATCTCTCTTCTACTCTTCAACTGTGACCGTGGCGCCGCTTGCATGAATGACAGCAGATTCCAGCGATGATAAAGAAATAACTGGGGACAAAATGACAGAGTGAGTCCCTGATGTGTGCCTGTCTGTGCGTGCTGCCAGCATACCTGACAGCGAGGGAACCCCCCGTCCAACTCATGCCCGGACTTCTCTCCTTGATTAGTTTTATACAACAATCCCTCTCCATGTCCCATTCCAGCAAAAAGGCCGATAAGATGCAACAGTAGAGTAAATGTGATGATTGGAGATGTCCTTGACTGGACATTAAAGACCCTTTTTTTTGTTGTGACTTGAAATGGATCAAATGGGAGCTGGTGAGAAAGACAAAGGAAGGAATAAGCCTCATAAACCAACATAGCTCTACATAGAGCCTGGCAGACTTTCTGGCTATCAGAACTCTGCTGGAAAAGACATGAGATAAGAGAACAGACAGACTACAACTGTGATGGTCACTTGATGGGAAGCACTGTTTAGATCAATACTGATGGACGAGGAGCTAGGGGTTGTGGCGTCCCAGTGCATTACTTCTGGCTCTTTGTGTCCCATTTGGGAGCAGACATTAGTTTTCACAGAACTGCTGTGTCAGCACAGTGGGGCTGCTTGGAAAAGCTGTTGAGGTTAGTATTTTAAAAACTTTAGTAGTGATTAATTACATTGATGTGTATGTGTGGATTCCATCTTTTGTGAATCTGTATTAAAAGTTGGGAAAAGGCCTTCCACATATGTGAGATGATGGCCATTAGAGAATGGGTGTACGATGGGACGATAGCGCAATAACAATGCAGTCATCAGTGGGTTGCTACATTTTTATGTGGTATTAAGGTTTGGGAAAGGGTGAAGAGGACCTCGGGGAGAAAAGAAGAACGTGCAGTGATGTCATCCACCGAGCAGAAGGTTGCAGATTTACAGCCAGATGTCCGTAAACATTCAGCCTTAACCCCACCCTCTCCTCTCTAACAAATTGGCTCTGATTCACCAGGCGGGGCCGAACTGGCTGATAAATCACATCCTTAACCAGTATTATCATTTTACATTCAATAACATCACCCACTTAATTTGATTGATATCAATATCAACACCTGGGCTCTGGAGGATTACTGACTAAAGTGTCGTCATACGAATACATATTCAATCTATTTCAGAGTTTGAAAAAAATCTGCAAATTATTTGACAAACCCATCAAAAAGCGCAACTGAACTACATCATTTTAAATGGATAGAATATCAATTAAACGCGTATATAGGATTTCACTCATGACACTTGATCTTTAAAGGTATCATTTAAAAAAATGACCCAACCCATGTTGTCAATTTTGTTACATTACCAAACTAACATTTTCCCAAATGTCCCAAATTGCTACGCAACATAATATCCCCTTTGCTCATATGTCAACGTTGTGGTTGTCTGTCAGAAGCTGTCTTGTCTTTTTATCCACCTTCAAGCCACATTTTTTACAAAACACCTTTTTAGATCTCAGTCATTTAAAACCGTAGACTGTGTTTTAACCTGAGGAAGGATGTTAGTCATCGGACATCTGGAACTTCAGTTATGAGAGAAGCAAGCAGGGCAAAAGTCAGTGACACGTCGGCTCACAGCACCTCTGGGACGTCCTGTGTCGGAGGGACACACACTTTTTAACGGTTTCAATCCCCCAATCCGCTTTTCTTAGAAGGGAGGAGACCTGTCAGTGTCAACTCCCACGATCACACGCTACCTAGCAGCAGAAAATTACATCTTGTGTGTTTAAAACGAGACTCTGTCACTTTGCTGTAAGTGGAGAGTTTGCTAACATTAGCCACCATGAGCTAGTGGTAATACCAGACCCAGAGAGGCCGTTGCAGCAAAGTGTCCTGGATAGACACATTGTTAGTTTTGTTGCTGATAAATTAAACTTTTCATTTGCAAGAGGAAGAATGTGTTAGTTCTTCATTCAAAAGGTACAGAGTGTCACTTTTAAAGATAAACAAAAAGCACTGTTAAAGTACATTTGATGATAATACACCATTTATCATAGTTTCTTTGAAACATAGTACTGTATATAAGAAACATTAATTCAATTCTTCATCCTTTCATTTATTAGAAAACATTACCGACCTCCCAGGTCTGAGTTCACTTTCTGTTGACTCAAACAAACCAACCAAAGCAATTGGGGACACGTCTTGTGCCTGTGTTATCTGGTTCAAAGATACATGGAGGTGGCCGGGAGAAAATGATATGACAAGATAACAAACAACGCGGTGAGGCCACAGGTCCATGTTACACTCTCGATTGCAGTGAGGACCTCAAGTTTCTCAAAGGGGAAAACAAATACGGCTGTAGAAAAATATACAACACACGAGAGAGGAATTGCGTGTGCGCGCTCGATACTCTGCAGCATGTCTTGTTTCTGTCGCGTCTCTGCGTCATGATGTGACTTCATTTACTGCTCAAATTTCACGGAGTAAGCCTCGAGGGACTTTTTCGTTCCTGAAACATCAGAGATGAGTTTCCAGCTTCAAAAGAGGTTTCACATTCCTCCGTTTTTGCCCCACCGAGCTTTGTCCTCACAGCCGAACCATTTCTCATCCATATCCATTTACGTCTTCTCAAATTTGTTGCCAAATGATTTACAACACTACCACAGTAGATTCGGCTAAAAGGGAACTAAGATGGAATATGAGAGCCGATGAGGTCTAGACGCAGACTAATACTCTTTACTATTTCCATTTCAATCCTTTGGAGGGACAATAATGTTCCGTTAGTGTCCATTAAAACTATTAGACACACTGGAACATTTTTCAACAAAAGCCTGACTAACCCAACAGTGATGTAACGCTGAGTGTCTCCTGTTCACAAGCACACAAAGCAGACATAGTTTATTTTGAGCTCTAATTAAAGTGGTTGTTTAATTTCTGCTCATGATGTCAGTCAGTTATCACAATGTTTCACGTGGGGATGCAGCCTCATCAGTGTTAATGATCTGACTGGTGTAATGATGGCTGGAGATAATTTCATGCCAATTATCGCAACATGTGACTCACATGATTGATTAGGGAAAATGTTCACTGTAAAAATCAATCCTCTCTAAATGGAGCCTGGTGTTGACAGAGTACACTACGCTGCCGGACACAAGGCTGGACACAAAGCAGACAAATTAATATATAAAAGTCACACCTTTTCTTTGAGTCTTGGATTTTGTGATGAAGGTTTTTAAGCAAATAAGCTGGGAGAGACAGTCAATTGTTTCTGCTGGTATTTCCTTTTAATGTCCTTTCTTTCTTTCTTCCTTGTGTAAGAAAATAAAAACCGTATCATAATAATTATGATAAATATTTAAAACAATTTGTGAAATAAAATATTTCCAGCACTATTAGTATTAAAGTTGATCTGAAAAATAAATAGAAAATTCTAAATAATCAGCAAGGATTCTGATAATTTATCGGCAAAGTCATTTTTCATAAAACAACATGAACCAGCTTCTCCGTTGAGAAGATTTCTTCACTCTTTTTTGTAGATTCTGAAATGTTTGTAGGTGGAGCAGTTTTCCTGATGACGAAACAATAGCGACAATATACATTTTAAACTTTCCTGCAGATTTAACGCTCTTCCCTTTTGTTCCCTCCTCATGAAACCACACCCTGCTGCTGCTTTGTTCACCAGCTCTGCTGAATATTCACATGTGGGCGGCGTCAGCCGGCGTCGCTCTGTGGCCTTTTACTGGCAGATTGATTCAAGCCTTTAGAAATGACACATGGGCAGATACAGAATCACAGGCTTGTGAACACAAACACTGTCTTGTTTATCTTTTTTTTCGTCTTCTTTTTTTACTCTGACTCTCTCTCTGTCTTACAGTGAATCCATCTGCTGAAGGGAGATCCCACCCAGACCCCCGAGACATGGGGGGGGAGGAAGGAGTTATGCCGTGTTCACACCAAAAGAGTTGCGAAATATTCGCGCGTCCAGATTACATGTTAAGTCAATGCACAGCCGCGTTAGGTTGCGAAAAAGCGGATTTTTCGCCGGGCGGCGCGATACTGGCGAAATGGCGTTGCGAATATTCGCAACTCCGCTTTTTCGCTTTTTCGCCTTTTCGCTGGCGATGAAATAATTCATCGCCAGCGAAAAATTCGCCCGACGCGGAGTTGCGAAAGCCAATCAGCGTTGAGAAGCTCCGCCCGGCATCACCGCCGTTCAGCCGTCACTGAATCAAACTGCGGGTCCGCTGAAGGAGCGCTGGAAGCGGCTTCATTCAGACACTCGTCCTGGAGGAGTCGGAGCTGTGTGCGACTACGGATAATATTATGAACCCAGACACGGGGGCATTTGATGTTCCGACGTTTGTGGGACTTTCTCAACAAGTATAACGCAGAACTAGTGGTTATTTCAATGGTCAATGGCGGAAATAGTAAATGTTTTCACTGACATGGAGATAAGCCCCGCCCCCTTTCCCCAGCGATGGTTGCGAAAAACGAATTAACCACTAGAGCGAGTTTTTTGCCGGGCGGCGCGATATAGGCGAAGTGGCGTTGCGAATATTCGCAACTGTTTTGGTGTGAACACGGCATTAGGCTTATTAATGGGGGAAATCGTAAAAACAAAAAAAAACAGAGAGTTTTACATTACATCCTGAATATCAGAAAACATGGCAGCAAACATGTCAGCAAGCCACAAACCTAAAAACATTTGCTAAGCACACACACAGATGCTCACAATAGCATTTGAGTGTGCATGTTGTTTCTCATGAATACACATCGCTTGCATAAAGACTCACATAATGGCTCCATTGACCAATAATGCAGAAAAAAAACTGAGGGGCCATCAAAGACCTATTTTAAACCTCCGAGAATGGATGGCTGCAGGCTGTGGACAACGTCAGACATCACACTGAGTAAGAGGCACATGTTGGAACGCAAGGCATTGACCCAATGAGTAATGTTTATTGTGTAAATATTATTTTGTGCACACAATGACAAAAACATGAGATCCAAAACCAAGGAGAGGGACTCTTTTATCTGTGTATATTATTATTATTAATAAGACAGAATTTTGTAACTGGAGGAGATTAATGGAATTTGTTATTTAAAATGTACTTAAATGATGATTTGATTATCAATACTTCGATTAATCGACTAATTTATTCTTTGCATTTATTACAAATACAATATCTGGCCATAATTTGGTTCCGGTTTTTTTACAACAAAAAAAAATATTGAGCTTTAGCAATAATATGTACTGTAAGTGTCACATGCTGGATTCATAAAAATGGTATTTGTGGCTCGTAGACAGACCATCAATCTCAATTGTATTGTTCAGGTGGGCAAAGATGACATCACCAGCAGCTTTTTAGTTCAGGTGACAGAGCCTTTTCTTTACATGTGCGCCCCTCTGGGGATAACTCACACACTGATAATCCAGCTGGTGCCATCTGGTCACCACACACACACACACACACACACACACACGCACACACACACACACACACACACACACACACACACACACACACACACACACACACACACACACACACACACACACAGATGCAAACACACACAAAGCCACAAGACATTTATTTCAGCGTGAGTGTCTGCTGTATAATACTGGTCCACTCAGGTCTGTGGTGTACCGGGGATGAGACAGTGATGAATGCTGATATGATGCTTAATGTGACAGCAGCCAGGTCAGCCTGTAAAAGCCGATGCAGTGTGGGTAAAGACACACTATTGAGTCTGCAAGATGAGCACTCAGGCAGGGGGCTGCACCTTAGTGTGAGCACTGAAGCAATGGATAATGGTATATCCCACCCCTCCCGCGAGGTAAAATGCTGCCAAGATACATTTAACAAACCACCTCTGACACTGCACACTGGAGCAAAGCCACCGGGACAAAGACAAAGACAGACTGACAGACAACACACACACATACTAGCCTTAACCTACGAGAGGAGCTGGGTTAAATAAAAGGGATAGTTTGGGTGTTTTGAAGTGGGGTTGTATGAGCTCCATAGTCAGTGTATTATACAGTAGACGGCGGTCCACACGTCCTCAGTTTGGTGAAGCAGACAGGAGTAACAACAAGGACACAACAATGTCCTGCTGAGGACCCAGGCAGCTGAAATGTATTTTAGTCACCTAAAAGAAAGGCCGACCTAAAAAAATCTATATCAGTTTAAGTGCATGCTAAATTTCATTGAACTGAACTGAAAGTGGAAGTTATTTATACTGTTTTAGTCAACTAAGTCTGTTGGCTTTGAAGAGAGAATGTATACGTTTTAAATTCAGATTAGTTCCTCGTCATGAGGGGCTGTCATTTACAGAACGTAATTCTCTGACTATGGATAATTACCTCATACAACGCGACTTTAAAACATCCAAACTATCCCTTTTTTATAGAGATTACAACTTAATCAGGCAATGCAAATAAACCTCAGCAGATACGTCATTCAGAAACAGGGGATCACATAAGGTCAGCTGGTGATCCTGAAGGTGGAGACCGTCTGTTTTTCAGTCTCACATTCCTGTCATTCTGGCTGCAGCCTTCGACCATATGCCTGGCCTGAACCAACACATCCTGAGCTTGCATGTGAGGATCATCTGAGATATAGTCCAGCTTCAGTTCAGCTACACCCAGTCACATAAAATGTGACATCACATCAACCTAATGTTATTATTTCTAATCCTACTGCGGGTAGTGCAGGCAGCACCTCCGGTCTTAATAAGACCGATTCATTTCTCAACCTTTAACCTGGTGCTGTGAATAGATGCTGTTTCCATTGGTCGGAGTCATCCCCATCCCTTTGAGAACACAGGGTTGACTTCACACTAAAATAATCCCCGGGGCTGATTATAGAAACATCAAACACATATAGTCAGAATGAGTTCATATGTTCCCTCTCGCTCATCGTTGATAACTCTCTACCTTGAACACCGCCGTCAGCCCAAGCCTCAGCTCCAGCCATGCAGACCAACACACAGGCCAACTAAGAGAACCAACATGGCGACCTCTCTATGCAACCCTTCTTCATATGAACAGTCAAGGACTCCAGTGAAGGAATAAAGCAGGGCTCAGGCTTGTGGTTAGGATGATGGCCGTCTGGATGTGGAAATTATGTTGGATGTTGAGATCCTGCAGTCCTTGGGCCCTACCCTGTTCCTTCCCGAAGCCCTGACCTGACCAAAGACCTGCGGCTGACTTTGGACAGTCAGGAACTAAAGGACGATTATATGCACTGCTTTTAGGGTTTGTTCAGTACAAAGGCATTCCATAAGATAAGAGTGGTGATGGCCGGTCATTTTTTTACCCACACTTGATATTTGACAGAGAAACTCTTTTTTAGCCGCCTCTCTCTCTCTCTCTCTCTCTCTCTCTCTCTCTCTCTCTCTCTCTCTCTCTCTCTCTCTCTCTCTTTCTCTCTGACAGGATTTCCTCCAGACACAAAGACCACCCTGGACTGTAAAACGGATAAGCTTGGCCCAATGACTTGACACAAGGAGCCCATTCCTGTCATTCTTTTTTTATTACAAAAGGTGTTGATTCCAACGCTGAGCCTTTGAGATGTAACACGTGTGCAAACAATGAACCTTCTCACACACACACTGGGCCCCTCCTCTCCTACATTATACTACAACCATGTAAATTATAAATTAAATACGAGGGGAGGCTTCACATGTACATGATACTAGTTAAAGCCTGCAAACATATGTGTTGGCTTTTTTCCTGACTTTAATGGGTTTATAAAATCATGTGAGAGCCCTAAAACCAATGACAAATACGTTATTGTGCAGAGACACTGAGAATCAGAATGAGAATTTTTGGACTGCGGAAGCATTAATGAAAAATATAACTCTTCTTACCTTCCCATAGTCGCTTGTGAGGACCAAGGACGAATCATCACAAGAGCTGACGGTGGAGGGGAGGAGCTGATCTTTTTGTCTCAGCCAAACACGGGCCCCCTGCAACACAATAGCCAGAGAAACACCGTTAGCATCTGGACACATCCAGGAGTCTTATTGGAGTCATCGGTTTGAGGAAGAAAGTACCGGACATTGGCATTACCATTGCATTTTAGGAACAAGAAAAAGGCAACGTTTAACCCAGAAATACACTACAGAAATATTTTCGCCATTTAATTGTAATGTGAACACCAGGTGAGTAACAACTGCTCAGTCAGAAGAGACAGGAGAGGCATTCTAAGCAGAGATTACATTTTATAGTTGTATTGCTTCTGTCTTTCCACCATTTTTCTCTTTTTCCCAGCATTGCTCACCACACTGCCACACAGTAACTCCCTCACCACACTAAACTGGCACCGTTATCCTCTTATTAGACTGTCATTCCTTTTTAGGAGAGAAAGATGTGTGCCAGGCCTGCATGCAGAGGGTGTGTCCGACACTGAAACTACAACTCAGTCACACACTCAGTAAAACTGTCAAAAAGGCTTTCAGTCTTGCTTTACTCCATAAAATAGAAGCATATGCACCCACATGAGCATTTTCCACTTGAGTAAAGAAATCAAAAGAAATGTGTCCATGCCCCCCATTCTTTCTTTTTTTCTCCTATATTTCAATCAGGCAAACCACCCGGATCAAGTCCTAGTTCCAGATGGAGATTATCACCAACAGTAGCTGATCTGGCTGGCCTATTCTCCTGTGTTTGTGTATCTATGTGAAGTCACTGGTCTTCCCAGACATGTTTGTTAGCAGCTCAGTAACTAGGAGCAATAACAGGAATCTGAGGCTGGCTCAGAATGACTGTCATTTCCTTACAGTGTTGGAAGGTACATTTATAGAACCGGCTGCATTTTAATGACTGTGGTGGATGAGAGTGAACGCCTGCGCGGGCTAAATTGTAAGTCTTCTAGGACGTCACGGTCAAAAACAATAAATGTGGCCTTTGGTTAAACAACATAAATTACTGTAAACCATCTGATGATAAACGTATACCTTCTTTAGAACATTTTACAATTTTGGAAATGTGCTTATTCGCTTGCTTGGCGAGGGTTAAATGAGATGGATGCCACAAGTTTGTTCATTCAATATAAAGCTATTGCCAGAATATCATTATCTTAGTTTAGGACAGGAGGAAACAGCTATCTGGTTGGTTTAAACAGTCAAAAACTGATGATTTGCGGTTATAAAAGTGATCCTCTAACTTATCTTTCTGCAAGAAAGCACACTTTAAAATGTTTTGAAATTTTCCTTTAAGAAGATTACTGTTTTATTTCCTCAGTTGATGTTATCAACTATGAATATGTCACACAAATGTAATATTTTGATTTTCAGTGGAACATTTATAGGATGTGCACTTTGAAGAAATGTGGACTGTAAGTGGCCCTCTCTTGTAAGATGCCAGTGTTTGACAAACTAAGCACCATTAATCATCACCCCCATTGAAGTGGCCGGGGAAAACACGCAGCAAAAGGGAATTGTGTGTCCAACGGAGCATAAAACTGGAGAGATCAATGTGCATGGATTCCTCTAGGAAACCTTATACAAGGTCACCACAACCAGACATCAATCCTCATTAACTATTAACAACAGGCTGCCACGTGTGCACGCGTCCTCTCATACGTGGAACACAAATGTGTTTGCCACCAGGGTCAGAACAAAGATGGAGATGCTTTTGTGCTTTTAATAGTGAAATGCAATCTGCTTGTAACAGTGCTGAATCACAGAGACAAAGAGGAAATTGGTTCAGTAAAAAATTACTCAGAGTCCATTCATTTAACTTGCTCCACCGCTCAGAGTGATGACTGGTCTCGATGCTTTGCTTTATTTTGTGATCAAGGTTTTCTTTTTGGACAAAGGGTCACTCAGTCCAACCAGGCAGTCTGCAAACCTACTTCCATCATCAAGTTTTTTTTTTTTCTTCTCCTTTCAGTCGGCTAATGGAGCGCAGCTAAATGTAGCTCTCTCTCAAACCACGAGGGAGAGTGGTGAGTGGGATAAAGGGGGTCGTGTAAATTAGGAGGAGGCTGAGCGGGTGGAGGCGACAGGGAAAAGAGGAAGGGTGCAGGCACCTGATAATGACCCGCCTCCCATTGTCTGGAAAAAGAGGCAGACAAACAGAAGCATCAGGGCACAAATAGAACAGCGGTACTCTCTAACACGTGGCCACACATTAACTCTGTTTGTATTTAATATGAGACCATTGGCGACCTCCATACCAGCGGCCGACTGGATCTGCCTGGTACAAGCCGAGCATGCACGGCCTACTCAAGGAAAAGCTGCTTCACGTGAGCTCGCTGAGGTCCAGTGGGGAGATTTATTCTATAGATTTTAAGAAGATCACTTCTGTTATGTAACTGCAAATCACAGAGACTTGAAAGCAGCAGAATATAGCTGGCACTAGTCGTCTCGTAGAGGCTGTTTGTACTCAAACCTCCAACAGTGGAGCTGACAAAGTAAAGAAACATGCAGGGAGTGGATTATAACAAAAGGTAGATTATATGAGACGCTAGCAGCAGACAAGCCACGACATGGAAAGCAGTGAGATGGCTCATGATGCTGTGTTTTTCTACACCACATTGTGGTATTGCTTCATTTTCAGTGACGCAAATATTAAAAGAAAATGTTCCACGGTTTAAATGGTTTTGTGGTCTCACAGGTTTTCCATTCACATAAACTAAAAGAAGCCCAGATACAATTGTATGGATAAAGTCGGACACAACTCTCCACACAGCATACTCATTGCACACAGTTCAGGAATTAAGAGACCCAATAATTCACATAATATCTGGTTAATTAAATGAGTCAACTAAAAGTCAGCAACAAGCTGGCACATAAAGATGCCAATTCTGGCTTGGCTTACTGCACCAGCGTCTGTGCAGAGAACTGCTCTCTGGAGAACTGCCCACCAGGCACTATAATCAAAATTGTGCTGAAAAGGCCACATCAGTAGTGGTCGAACAAACAAAAAGCAGTATTAGTTTCGTGTTGCACATGTATATCAGATTCTACCAATCATTTGAAAAAATGATATTAAATTTTGGTTATTTCCTTTTTTAAATTCCTTTTAACATTTGTTAACTTTGTACCACATACAAAATACAGTCTTCTGGCTTAGTGATTCAAAGATTTTCAAAATTAGAAAGAGTAAAACGGAGAAAAACAACCAAACTACAAAAATCATCAATAATCTTGAAAGCTAGTCAATCAAGAACAACTACAGCAGCCAACTCTGAGACCAACTCTGAGATCTCTCTAAGAAGGTGCACACTCGACATGCTTTGCCTTCATAGCTCACATTTATATGATTTTAACTCAAGCCATCGCAGAATGAGGAAGCATTCATTGCTTTGTCTTAGTAAAGGTCATCAGAAACGTCATGTTATCTCAGGGGTCAGCATAACCTCATCAGCTGTGGGGAATTGTCATTCACTATAAAACAGTCTGTTCCCAAAACATTTGGATGTTTATATTTGTCTGGATGACAGTGAGCCAGTAAAACCTAAGTTGAGTGGTGCGGTTCTCCAGTGACCCCGGGGCTCAAGACAGACAACACCAGACGTGTTTGTCCATTTGTTTGTGTCTTTGTTTGTGAGCGTGTGTGTTGCCAAAAGAGTCGAAGCTGAAGGGTATAAAGTGGAGATGAATTGTCTCAGCAACAGATGGTCTCACCAGAACTCCTCCCCCTTGTCTCCTCCATCCTCAGGAGCTCCGTCACTAAGTCAAGACAAAGACAACCACCTCTGACTGAGAGCTCAGAAGTTAACCAGGCGGAAATATCCCAAACAAAAGCCAGCAGGGAAAGAGACACGGGTGTCAGCTTGTGTTCAGGCCCCTAAACTTGCCTGTCACCTGCTGCAGCACAAATAACTATTCTGACTAAACCAGTGTGTTCAGTGATGTGTGTTCTTGTTGCATAAGATTCTTATGATTCATTGGAAAGTACAATGTTAATCTCATAATGAAACAAATCCTTCACTGGATTTAATTATCGAGTTAACCCCCACCCCCATGCCTCTGGTTACCAGATGTTTTACCAGCTCTATTAAAACTGCTGCGTGGACATTTCCAGCTCAAGCTAATTTAACATTCTTAATGCTACATGTCACTGAGCACGTGTAGCACTGCTCAGGCAGAACCCAGCTGACAACAGTAATCCAACCCACCAAAACTGTCCGCACACCAACGTCCCATCATGCTCTCTGAATCAGAAACCACTGGGGCTGAACGATGTGATCCCAGAGTTGGAGGCTTGAGTTTCTGCAGCTCGTATAATGACGTCCAGCTCAGAGATTTGCTAATGAATGAGCTTTAAATATTTAGGGGACGACACAGTAAAAGGTGCCACGGCTCTTTCGATGCTCTCTGGCTGAGCATGAGCACAGGCGGTATCGGGTGATCGGATCAGCCAAAAATAAAAGAAAGCTAATTAACTCATCCTGACTTGGACACGGTTGAACAGTTAGTTATGGTAAGCCAATTTCCTGGATCATAGCGTGGTTTCAAGGGGCGGTGAGTGAACGCCTGCCCAGCGGACAGCAGCTGACTGCTGGCCAGAACTGATGGCTGGCTGAGGGACAAGAACATCCAGCTGGATTCAGACCAGCAGCTCATTTGTTGTGCTAAGATAAACGTAACACCGGAACGTACCCACCAGGAAGATATTTGTCTCAAAGAAACTCGCGCTGTAGCCGCTTTCACTTGTCTCACTCAAATATGCTTTCTTGTGTTCATTCAAGGTTACTTGTGTTTGTCAAAGGCCGGAGAAAACTTCTCAATGCATCTCATTTAGAAACACATCTTGCTTTTAAACATATATACGACCATCTTCCAGCACGCTATTTACACTTCAAATGCCAAGATGTAACCTCATTACCATAACAATAGAGAGGCATGAGACCCTGTGTGACCTCAGTTGGGCAGATGTGCAGTCCAGAACACTGGCTGGACGGACAGCCTGCATTTAAAAAGGTCAAACAGCATATTGACACATGTTTCCTGCATGTGTGTGTGTGTGTGTGTGTGTGTGTGTGTGTGTGTGTGTGTGTGTGTGTGTGTGTGTGTGTGTGTGTGTGTGTGTGTGTGTGTGCGTGTGTGTGCAATAAAGCTTTTGCCGAAACAAATATTTAAAAGTGTTTTCAGAAACTAGACTAAATTTGGATATAATCAGTATTTGAAAGTGCATGAATGCATGTAGCCCGAAGAACAAACAACAGTAACAATGCAGGAGTTTATTGCTTTGTCCATCAAAAGGGAGAAAAGCCAAATTCAGGGATTGTAACCAAATCTCCTGAATGCTGAGCGAGTGGAACGAGGAGGGAACTGCCAAGTAGCTGGTGAGATTAAAGAAATGGGCTGACTGCAGCTGAGAGGGGAATCTGGGCAAAGATCCCTCTCGGTCTTTGGCCACAAACTTTCCAGTGGGGCAAAGTCGGGACGTTCTATTCTGCGTTCTTTTTCGACTGTTCTTCTGGGCACAACCACGGGTTAGGTGTCATTCTCAGGAGCTCATTAGTAGCAGTTATTGAGGAAAATGTATTCCACCGGTTTTACAAGGATTCAGTCATGCAGCCCTCTGTCAACATGCTAGCTTCTGTAACCACCAGGCAACTAACTGTCTCATCCCGTTGATTACCGACCAGTATGAAGACTAAAACAAGAATAACTAACAGTTATGTAATACCAAGTGTGCTTCTGCGTGTCCCTCAAACATTGTCTTGTTTCTTTGTTTCCTTGTTGCCACCGTGACGTCCGCCTGCTGATGCCCACAACCAGCATGAGGTGAGGGCAGGGTGGGGCAGGGTGAGTGTGACCGAGGGGAGAAACCACATGATTAAAGGCAACCTTCAGCATCTGTGCTGGAAGACGTATGAATTAATGATGGAGGGAGCAGCTGATCAGAAATTAGCTAATGGAGGAGGAGGCGTCCCTTAGGGAGCAGGGCTTCCCCCAGACTGTGGTGGAGGTGGGAGTGAGAGAAAAAAAAGGGTGCAGCGCATCAATTGTTCTCGAGGAGCTGCCTGGACCCCCTGCTGAGGAAGCTATAAACATATTTAAAGCAGGATGGCCCGGAGGCAGCCGCCTCACCAGTTAACCCACGCTTCATTTGCATATTCATAGACTGGTTTTGTTCAAGGAGCATGTCTGGGGATGATGAAGTTATGAATGCAACTGTGTCACTGGGTTAATGGAAATCAAACACATGCAACACTCCAGCAATTTGCTGTCTTCACTGTCTTTTAAGATCCTTTCATTAACATACTAAACGGAATCGCAGGGGCAAGTAAAGCAAATATGGGGAGGTGTACGTGTGTTTGTGTGTGTTGTCTGTGTGTTTGTGTGTCTGTTGTGTCTGCCTGTCTCTGCCAGTGTGTGTGTCTGGGGGTTTAATCACACCTCCCCTCTGTCATCGTCTGATGTAGCTAATCTGCCATGTTGCTAATTAGTTTACTGAAGAGAATTTGCATAACGAATCACGTCTGCAGGAGCACATAAAGAAGAGGATCACTTGACACAAACTTCTGTCACCGTGTCCTGCGTTACATCCTTACCCTGTGAGCACGTATTTCCCTTCCACTACTGTTCGAGAGTGATCAAGGTATTAGTGTGATCCTGTCCTCGGGGTTATGATACATTTTCTGACAACAGAATGGGTTCCAGGCTCGGACCAAGAGGCAACAGATGATGTGATTACGGCAGGTTTGACTGGATTGTCAGCTAAGCTTAAATTACTTTGAATATCTACAAAGCCACCTGGCATTCCTCCTCCTGTCTGCCATCTACATATCTAGCCTCCTCTGTACTCATCTGTTGACTGTTGTGGGGTCACACAGCGGGAATCCCAGAGATATTTCAGGAATGCGGCTGTCAGGAGTGTGTGTTTGACTGCGTGAGTCATCCGGGGGACAGGCCAGTGGGGGATTGGTTGTTGAGGTTGAGAGGAGCCATCGCTAGAGGACCTGGGTCCTGTTACATTGTCTTTGACCTTCACTCATACCTCACTGTCCCAGGTGGATCATTATGGGCTATAATATAACTGTCCTGTCTTACACAGTTTATTTTGGACATGTGTTGTCTTGCTAACACAAATGACTGATTAATCAAATGACAAAAACTTGATTTCTTGCCCTTCTCAGCTCCTCAAATATGTGATATGCATGCTTTTCTCCGTTTAATGTCATTTTAAATTGAATACTTTGAATAACTTGATGCATTCTGGGCTTTTGTTAACATCTGCCAATGTGTTGACTGGCAGCACTACATTTACACACACAAACATAAACTGAATTGAAAACACACACATGAAAGACAATTAGTCAGTATATTAACTGATAGACAGAATATTTATTAATAATCAATTAATCGATTAAATTAACGTAAAAGCCAAATATATTCAAGCTAGATTTGTTTCATTTCCTGTTATATGTAAAAGTAAAAAAGAATATCTTTGGGTTTTGAACTGTTGGTCAGACAAAACAAGGAATTTCAAGAAGTTATGTCAGAAAATTTGACACAAAATGTAGTTTTCTTTTTTCATTTTAGAAACCAAATGATTAATCAAATATATATTTTTTAAAGGGAGGGAGCATTGGTGGTCAGTATGATGCATTGATTGGACACAGTGGAGATATGCATATGAGGTTGTGCACCATTTGAAAGTTCATGTGCTTTCTTAAGGAATGTGTGGAGTATTTTATATATAGGATGAGCATGTGAAGGAAGGTTGGGCCTGAGTGGGAGGTATACACATATGTAGAGTCTTGAAGACACTGAACATGCAAGTCTCAGTATCTCAGTGTACCATCCTACAAACAACCTGGGGCCAAACCACACACACACCCATGTCTAATAAAATAAACTGGGAATGGATGGGAATGCTACCCGGTCCTGACTGTGGATTGTGCCATGCTGTGTGTTTGCCTCTTTAAGCACCACGGTGTCAGTAAGGCTCTTCAGGCCACGGCAGTAAAGGCTCATGCAGTGTGGGGT
The DNA here is from genome assembly GCA_038501785.1 of Myoxocephalus aenaeus. Lineage (NCBI taxonomy): Eukaryota > Metazoa > Chordata > Actinopteri > Perciformes > Cottidae > Myoxocephalus > Myoxocephalus aenaeus. Next base: position 1,163,720 of record JBAMJR010000187.1, read on the forward strand.
GTAGAGTTAGGCTCGGCGGGGTGTTCCTCCTGCACTTAGTCCTGAAAATACAGCTGTAGCAGTAACCTCATCACGAGGGAGTCAACAATAAAAAATAAAAAAATTACAATATTTTTTTACCTCAGGCCATATTCCCCTGTGGTTGTTGTTGCAATGTGTTTAAACAGGGAAATGTAATATACAGGCAAGTGTGTATAGAGACATACTCCATCCCATAATAGGCTGCCTCTGTGAGCAGTAATCATAGGGGGCTAAAAAGGGAAAGTCACCATCTGGCCTGGGAGCAGTAATCACAGGTTGGCTGTTATTAAGCTTCCAGACGAGACCTCTGAACTCAGAGGATTTAAGCTATACACTTATTACCAGCTCACTGTGTCTGTCAGGTGGGGCGGCCAAGGTGAAGGCCAACAGACCTTTATCGCTGAGCAATAAAGCAGTGATAAACTGCAACGATGATTTTCTTTGCGTAAAAAATCCTGCTCCACAAATACAATGCACTCTAATCTGGTATATTAAAAAATGTTGTGTGGCCGGATTGATCTGGTTGAGAACCGGATAACTGAAAATGTTATTGAGACATGAAGAAGAGACAGAAAAGCATACTAAACACACGCGTGTGCGGCCAAACATAACACAAGCAGCATTTTACACGAAATACACTTGGTGAGAGGAAAATGAGCAGATCCATAACACCTTTATATATGAGGTGAGAGCAGCAGCCAATTAGCTAAGTTTAAAAAAAAAGGTTTTTAAAAAGAACGTGACATAACATGTCGATTTTGTTCCCTATGGCCAGCCAAGCTCGCTGTTTCACCATCTTTGAAGTATTTGTGCTAAGCTAAGCTAACTAAACCCAGGCCTCAGCTACTTTTGCTGTACAGAAAGCTACTCATTTAACCCTCAGCAATCAAATACATAATCATGTTCTAAAGTGTTTACAACTGAATTAAAATGGCTTCCTCCACTGAAAGAGTTTTTTTTCTGAACTCCTTTAAAGAAATATGCCACTTGTACTCTTCCATGTCGCTGTTGCTTTGACACTGAACAAGGTGAGTACATCAACCCGTGAGCTATTGCTTCAACAAGTCCCGACGTAACTCTGCATGACTGTACAAAGACTTCTTCATTTAGATACAGCAGACAATAGTTGTTCTCTTTCATCATGACCTGAGATGGCAGGCAGTTAGCAAAGTGCTCCAAGATGATGATCTCTATTTCAGAGGATGACACACCCAGGACTGCCCTGATATGAACACACACACACAGAGAGAGAGAGACTGGAGGCAATAAGGATGGGTGTTAAAGAGTGGAGAGTAGATTGAACATTAACTTACTAATATGTTGGATGAGCTGTGTCCTCTGGACATGTTGGATGTCAGTGAAGGTCAGCTGAACAGTTCAACAGTTTCAGAAATGGCCTAATTCTCTTTCCGGCCAAAAGTTAGATGATGACAAATGGTGTCACAGCGCTTCATAGAGCAACTGTTTGTCCATCATCATGAGCTCATCGGCAGGAAGACGAGCTTCCGCGCTGCATTATTTGTTGTTTGTGAACAAACTGTGGAAAAGTGTTCTTTTCCTTTTATCCCCACAAATAGACAGCTCTGTCTGTAAAGCTTGGTAATGTAGCATGTTAAAGCTAAAGTCAACAGCGTGGTGTCAGCAGGAGGTTATCACAGCTCCCAGTGTGACGGTCAGCTCGCTGATAGACGGGTTTCAGGTTACTGATAGAGACACAAGAAATGCAAACACAAGGTGGCGAGGGGAAAAGGCTCGATTCAGAGTCAAACAGTTGATTCTAGTTTCAAAGCAGACCTTGAATGTATAAAACTATTTGTTATGTTAAAATGGAAAATCCAAATTCAACAAACGACACATTTTCGTTATGAACGGGGGTTTCCGAACCTACACCGCCTCCCCTAATATCACGCATCTGTTTCATTACGAGAACGGATTATCCATGTTATTTTGTGTGTGGTCAGACAATGCCTGTTGGTAATTAGTCCCAGCGTTCTGGTGACAGATTAAACCACCTCCAGACTGTACCAAAGCTGCAGGAGTTCTGCTGACACACATAAACCAATGCCTTAATAATACCTCTCTCTGTTTGTTCGCAAACAACCAGCGCTGTTCTTTCACCACAACTTCAAGACAGGCTACAACATTAAAAGTCCCCTCATTTGATGTGACAATGCACACAATAACCACTTCAAGTATAATCACATGTTGAGACCGAAGAAATGCAGGATCCATTCGCTATTTTTGTACCTTTCCTTCCTTCCTCACATCCTAACTGCACTTCCTGACTTCCTTCTTTACTCCATGAGCCGCCTGCGTGGTTGGAAGTGGAGAGCAATGATCTCAGATTCTCAGCTCTCTAAAGTGGCAGCTGGAGGAAGTGACAACTGGGTAGAAAAGACCCTGGGTAGAAAAATAGTTCAGCCTCCGGAGCAGGTTGGCCTTTCTCACGTTACCCATTTCAACACAGAACGCTTGCTGAGCATGTTGACCCACGGCTCCAGCTTCAAAGAACCAGACATAAACAGCACATAGGGCTGTGAGCCATGTTTCAGGATGGGGAGAATGTGTCTGTCTGTGTGTGTGTGGGGGGAGGGAGGGGGGGGGCTCTGGTGATGGTGTGAAACCTAAAGCCTCGTCACCACAGCTCTACAATGCAAGGATGACAGGTCGGCCATGACCGGGAATGTCAGGGGTCAGGGCCGGGAATCTGGGCTTCCCTCTGTCAGAGTATCTTTAAGAGAAAGGTATTCGGTGTGTAGTGCAGCAAAGTAGTTAATGGGTGTGGAAAGGTCCTCATGTGGCTTTACAGTGCGTAACAGCTGATGCTATAAAGGAACTGATTACCAAGTTTAGAAATCCACATAGCTGGGATTTTACTTCATCCACAGGAGGCTTCACAATCTTATAAAGATTCTATTTTCAAACACACGTCATTTGAAAGAAAAAAAAAAAAGCCACAGATGTGGGAATATTATCACAGGGATTCCTGGCATATGAAAGTCTACGTTGACCAAACCCAGCAGCCCTGGCAAAGGTTAGAAGGCAGGGACAAGATCTCGAACACACTCTAGGCATTTGTGTCTGTTTAGTGGGTCGTATCCATTCAGAGGACGGATTGGGTGTGGAGTCGAGGAAGCGTCGCTGAGGGTTTTACGGTGTCGTGTCAGCTCCTGGGAGGAAAGGCCTCGCCGAACAAGATGGGCTTTCAGGAGAAACCTCTGAGCACCCTCCCTTGTCCCTGCCACTCCTCTCTCTCTACCTCAATACCCATCAGCACCTTCCCCATCGCCAACAGTGACATGCAAGGGGAAAGATGACTCAAGATTCTAGATAGACTGACTTTTGATGAAGGCTGGTCAGCGTTTATTTCAATTAACCTGATTTGCAAAAGAATCTCTTCTCAGATCAAGTAGCAGTTTCAAACATGCCGTTATATGCAAAAAGCCGATCATATCATTTATGTGTCGACATGAACATCATGTTCACTGTCGAAATGAGACTGAGACTGAGATGGATTCACTGGATGCACAGTAATGAATCATGCCGAAGATTTATCCTGCTGCACTTGTTTTGGCTGAGTCTGAGTTTAATCCTCGTCTTACTTCACTTCCAGAATTCCTCCTTAATTAAATCCACACTGGTTGCCCTGAGGAGTTTTAGGGAGCTGATTTATTTCCTTGACCCATCAGTTATTTAAAAAAATAAAAAATGTTGAATGTGAAATAACCACCAGAATTACCCATTGTGCTGCTTTTTCTACAGTTGCTGTCCATTAAAGGTATGATAGAGTTTGACTTGATTGCCCAGGCAAAAAACATTGTCCTTTTCAAATAAATTGAAGACACAAGACACAGAAAAGCACTTTTGGTTATCACAGGATGAAAAGCAATATACTACATACCCACATTAGGAAATAAAACAAACAAATGCACCCTGGATAAAATTCTAATAAATGTTTGAGGATATCAGTTATTACAGAACGAAGAGCACGCGCCAAATAACAATGATGCTCTATAACGATCTGATCTGAAATGATAACCTTCCTCTGGAAAGCATATCAGCAAATCTGATTATAACCCCAAATCCAGTTCACCTCAATCTGTTGGCTACAGAGCTGGGTTTATGCAACAGAATATTAAACACTATGGTTTGCATGGGCTTTTTAAGGTTGATGTTTTTACTTCAATAGACTGAAGTCACAGAATTTGTAGGGAAATATCACTCAGTCTAACCACTTTCTTGCCAGAAAAGGACAAGAATTCAGTAATTTCCCCATCCTTGTACTGTGCAGGTATTACATTGCTTTGGTCAAAACTCTATGTCTCTATCATGTCAAGAGATGAATGACCTCAGCTAGTTTTATAATGTCCGTGTACATCAATTTTAGAGTAATGTTTCAGTCTGTGTACAGTCTTAAATATGGAGCAGCAAAGTGGGAAACAGCATGAAACTGTACTTACACCGAGTCACAACACGGCTCATCACTGAGGGCCAAGTACTCTTGATGGGAGAGATACAGGAGGTGAGTGGAGGAGACACATCTGTCTCTCTTTCTGTGAGTGTGTGAGTGTGAGTGTGTGTGCCATCCTCTGACTCAGAAGAGGGTGACAAAGCAGACCTACAGCTAGTCTCTACACAGCCTCTATATGTGTGAGTGTGTCGGTGTCTGATTTGCAGATGACACATCAAACCTACAAGGGCACATACTGAGCGTGTACAGCCAAGTTACAGCAGCAATAGTGTCCTTACATGTAGCTTGTTGGAGTATTGCTGTTCCCAATACAGCTGCATCCTGTAGACCAGCCTGGTGCTAGTCTGGGATATTTATATTCCACTGAGCGAGAAAGCATCACAAAGACCAAAATCATAACAGATTGAATGTCAAAAAGTGGTGTTTTTGTGTAATAACTTAACTAACGCTGTACAGATCGGCTAGAACGGGATCAGCCAGGCTCAGGCACGCGCACAGCGCAAGTAAAATATTTAAAAAAACAAAGACGTCGCGGTCGCAAAATCATTTGGAAGTGACTTTTATAGTAGAGAGCGAACACAAAGTGTATCCTCATTGAGAAAGTCGTTTTAACTTACCTCTGAAAAGAATGTCTCCATTTCCACCGGTGCCCAAGCCTCTCGTCCCTTTGTAGTCTGAGTTCAGGGTACCACGGTCGAGGAGGAGAGGAAGCTGTATTCCCAAGTGATTTCCATCCGCGTCGTCAGGATAAAGAAAAGTTCTTCGTCCCGTCCCGTCGCTCAAAGGACTCGAGCCATTTCGCGGTCATATGTTCGTACACTTGAGAGTTCTCTTCCCCGTTTTGACGAGTGTCCCGTGAAGCCCTGTGTGGTGCCGAGCTGCTGTGTTTCTGCTGTCTAGTCGTTTCAATGAACCCGGTACATTATGCAGAGGGGGCGGAGCCTGCAGGGCCACGGCCCCTCCCCTCGGCATACGCCCTTTTTGTGCCCATTCCTACAAAGGGCTTGATGATTTTAAAGGATGTGCTCGTTTCCCCTGCGTTATTCAACACACACACACACACACACACACACACACACACACACACACACACACACACACACACACACACACACACACACACACACTGTTGAATATATGACAGGAATATGTGTGTAAGAAGGGAGAAATTGTTGCAAATGAATTACTGGTCAGTTTCTGCAGCATACTGAATTCACTCTCAGTTATCCAAGTATGTGTGTACTATAGACTGAGGAGTCCTTCTTTTTGACTTCCTCCTTTGGGAAATAAACTGAGAAGGAAGAGGAGGATCTGCGGTAGCCATGGCATCTTCGTCAAAGATGTTTACGCGATGAGGGTCACCAGGCAGTCTTTTTGTTTTTGTGTAGAATATATAAATGCTTTGTTATACAGACATTATGCAATCAAAGTTTAACGTTTTGAGACTGGTCCAATAGATGGGTCACTTAAATATGGCTCTGGCAACCAAGTACGCTATCAAATTGCCAAGTACTGACAGATGGCATTAAATTCTTAGAAAACAAGAAACATATTTTTTTACTAATTCATCAAAAATGTCAAACAATAGCCACCGATAATCTTTGCTTACAAAACATAGTATTTTTGTACCGATAATACAAATTGACTAGCTAGTGAGAAAACTGGGATTTCATTATGGTGTAGTCATAAATGTAAACTCCAAGAACCAACTGAACAATAGCTTGCTGACACCCAATTTTGCAGCTGTTAGCTTTTAGCCACTTTCTGTTGTTTTTTGGCCCAAAGATTAATTTAATTTATTGATTTGTGAAGGACAAGTAAACAATAACAGTTGCAGTGTCCAATGCACTATTTAACCAAATCTAATTTCCAAAACCAGTCCCTTGATGGTATTTATAGTTCAAGTAATTATTACAATTTCCCGCTTTTACAATCTTAAAATCAGTGCATATAGTAATCAAAACCACGTACGGCCATTCATGTAAACACACAAACAAACAAAGACAAACAAAGAGAAATGAGATCTGAGACAAATCTGAGGCTAAATTAAAAAAAAAATGTTATTACATATGTACTGACATTATATTTTTTAGAGGGTGCCACACGTTCTGTTCTCTCATTTTTATATATAATTTATCCAGTGAGAGAATTTAAATTGTAGCAAACAGACGGGTTGGGGCATATAGATATTTGTGCACAAGCTAAACTAAACCAAGCTTTATTATTATTGGACGCTTTCCCCACAGTCACCAGATGGAATCTTATTGGTTGTCTTTTAAGCTTACAATCAATTCAGAGAGAAGAAAAAAACACAAGCTTTTTAATCTGCGCCCTTATTCCAGTAAGATCAGCCACCCACTCATGACCTGGGGATAACAGTGGATAGACCGACACAAATTAATCTATATGCAATAGTCATGCAACCGATCCAGACTGGCAAATAGTGTCGCGTCCGTTATGTAATCAGTGTTGATTGTGTGGCAGCTAATAAAAGGGACATGGCAGAGCGCAGTCTCTGAAATTCTTTTGGTAATGGTTTAGAGCTCCCAAAGCTCTTTATTGGCTTTTTTGTTGTTGCATTTTGTTCTCCCATCTGGATACTATTTTAAAACAGAAATGTATCTTCTTCTCTTCTCCTATATCTACTAAATGTAGGTTGGACTTCTTGGGATTTGTGTTTTGGGTGTATGGTCAAATGTAGTGATGTAGTTTTGTGATGGTTAGTTGATCAACATGACAACGATATATGGATGTATATTACAATTTTTTTGTCGGTACAAAAACTTTAATGTAGTGAGTTAGTAATTCCTAATTATGAAGTAAGGAGCAGCTTCAATAAGAACAACACAATCATTGATTTGTAAAGACGAGAACAAAGAAGAGAACAATACATGAACATACCTTTGCCAATGCCAAAGCTCAGAGACTGTTTGACAGTAGCACTGAAAGTTGTCCATGGATGTGTAAGGTTGGCAGATATGGACATAGCAGATAATATGCATTTACAGTCTATTTAATAGAGTTTATAAATGTTTCTAAGAAGGAAATTGTGTGCAGTGCTTTTTATGTGTAGTTACTATCTTCACAAGGGCTAAAAGTTACAGCCATATTTAGTTCGGAACAGTTTATTACCGAAACATCCAGTGTGCTTTGAGAAAGTTTAAGGATTTGTGAGTGGTCCTGTATTGAGCAGCATTAGGAGTGTATCAAATAAACGTTGTGGAGGAACCGTTTACATCATGGCTCAGGTGATTTGACGTTATTCCTGAAATCAGGGATGATTGTCAACTCTGACTGAGTCGTCAGACTGACTGAGTAGTCATCAGGGTGGCATGTTGAGGATATTCAACATTGCATTGACTAAGCATGACCCATCACCCATTCGCCAAAACCTAACAATAGGGACAGAAGTGCTCTTTGAGTGAGTGATTAATTTGACCCCTCAATGTGAAAATGAGTAGATTTCGAGCAAGGCTTTCTTTTACTCTACCTGAGAGGACAAAGGGAACAAGAACAAAACATCCATTTGATCATCAAGATCCCCAGAGGGACCGGGGGAAGGGACGAGGATCATAAGACCTGCTGTCCTTTATTCCTGCTATGGTATCAATCAGTCAACATGTCCTGGTTTGGTCTTTTGAGGAGAACAGCCGTGCAGGTGAACAATTTGTTCAGTATTTAAAAAACACTTGTGGACCATCGCAGCAGGACAATGGCTCCGCGTGTTAAAGAGGGAAACAAGCTAATTTTGCTAACATGGGCACAACAGCAATATGTCAGAGCCAATGAACACTAAATGACAAGTGTCTTCCAATCTGCAGCCTTGTAACACATTGCTATCAGTGTCAGGGAGGTATTTTGAAAAGTGTATGTGGCAAAGTTCATTTTTGCGTTACAAATCCGTAACCCTCTGTATACTTACTGAAGGGGACACCAGGCATACCAAACACTGACTTAAATGATCAGCTGAGTGTCTGGTCTGCAGGGTTGATACTGTACATTTGTGTTCAGCGTGAAATTGGAAATCACGAGCAGATGTGCTTTCATAATGGACGACGGTTATCAGTCCTTCATCCTGCAGGAGCGACAAATGCAATAAGGAGGTCTTATATTGTATTATATAAGGGGAAAACAAGACATCAGAAGATGGAGTTTTAAGGCATATTACAAAATATTACACAATGTTTTTAAAAGCTTTCTAATGTTGCTATTTGCAAGTTGTAAAATTAAGAAGCAGCACTAATATGGATCTAAGTTACAATCGTTGGCCCCACATCCTGCTCTTACAGCATGCAGTACATTTGTGTACAGATCTGTGGCTTCAGAAATGGCCTCTGTGCGCACATGCAATGGCACCAACAAACAGAGCCAGGTTCTATATATGTTGATGATGTACTCCAACCGAGGTACCAAGCCGAGGTAATGTGACCATTTCAGATCAATAGCTCTTTTAAATATATGATTAAGCATGAAAACAGTGCATGCATTGTGTATGTGGAGGGCTAATGGAGTCTGTGATGACCCTCGTGTTAGCAGACTAGACCTCAAAGTCATTCAGGTCGGGACACTTCAGCCTCATGTCAAACAATTAAATCTGCTTCAGCACATGTTTAATACCAATTGCACTGTTGTTTTCGTTGATTGTTGATTGTTGTTTGTCTCGTCTTACGTCCCATGTCTATGTCCAATGTATGCACCTTCCACCTCAAAAAATTCCTCGTTTGTGTGAAAACATTCCTGGCAAATAAACGGTTTCTGATTCTGATTTCTGATTCTGATTCTGATGGAGGTCCAACCAGCTGAGAGCGACTGTTTGATTAGTCGCTACACAGACAAGAGCTGTTAGTCATATCCAGACCATAATAATTACTTAACTGGAGGTTTGATTATGTAAAAAGCACCCATTCATGTATTATTGCCGGAACCCCGAGTGCCCTCTGAACAACAAGCACAACCATTGATCTATGCTCAGTTAAATCATTATATCACCGCCTGCTTTTTTCTAATGACGTATGCTTCATGCAAAGTCAGTTGCAACATGTCCAATTCAATGAAGTCCAAGTACTGAAAATCCATACACACTGTCTTTGTATTGAGCGGAAAATATGAAATGTGTGATTGGTGTCAGACCTGCAAATACTGATGTTGTGTTATAGACAATGTTTGAAATCTGTGACATCGACACAGTTAATCTGAAACACAGATGAAAGCTATTTCGCAATATTGGCGTTGTCATTTCAATGTCTAAGCTATTACTGTAATAAAAATCTTGAAAACCCATTCCCTGGTACCAAGACATTATATTCCAAAAATGTTTGTTTTATAGCACAAAGTTGACACAGAGGGCTTTACAATCTGTGCAACATACCACACCCACTAGCCATTTATTTTCAATTCAGGCAAGGAAAAAAATGCACAAAATAACCTTTAAATAGGAAAACAATTAGAAACCTCAAGAGAAACAAAAGGACAGTATTGTGTAAATACGCTATAGATATATGATATTATGTAAAAAGATAATGTGTGAAGCTGAAGCTACACATTACACGTTTAGTCAAGCCATGATGAGAGTTTTTATGGAATGATATATTGTTGAATTACATTAATGAAATCGATGTGGTCATTGCTTATTCATCTTTCAGGATAGGGACTGCTGTGTCAGGGGAGCCGTGCTTTATTGGACACACCCAGGAAACAAAGCAAACAAAGAAGAGGGAGGCAGAAGCTATAACATTGATTGAAATAAATCTAGTTTATCTAACATGGATGCCAAGAGAAGAGAAGAGAACCTGGACATTGAGATAAAAATGGAATCTGACAATATCAGTAAACAAAGGCAATTCAATCTTTATTGGATCACTGTCGCTGGCAGCATCACATTAATGTGTAAATATGGTCGATGACAAATCCTGGTGCCACATTTATTAAATTATGTGGCTGATCCTGGAACACCAAAGAGCCAACAGGTCGCCAACTGAAAGCATTACTCACACCTTTGTCAACAATGTCTGCGGTTTTCATGATGGAGGGCAAAAGACGATGGAACGAAAATATTCCGTAAGCTGTAACGATTCAGTGGATTCAATTATAGGTGGTTTCGTTTTCAATAAAATGTTCTTGTTTTCGCCTGTGTTTTTTTCCAGGTAACTGAAAAATAACAGTTATTAATGAAAGCAAAACATCTCAATCAAATCTACAAAATCTAAACAAACTTTTCTTTTGCAAAAGCAAAAGCAAAGTAAATGATCATGCGTTTCATGTGGCACCATTTCGTCTGAAACCAAGGTGAAAGCTGGTGTTTTATGTACATATAGCTATATTATTTTCTTGAATTCTGTACTGCATACATATTTTTGATCAACAAATACAACTCTGCAATACATGTATTTGATTTAAAGGAACAGGAAAACAAACGCACATTAAAAAATTATCCAAACAAATAAAATAAGAGTCTCCAGCCATGCCTTCAGCTCTGTGCGGCTGTACTCTTGGACAGTGGAAATGAATGTCAATACAGAATTTCATGGCAATCCTTTTGCTAGATCTGTCAGTCGGAACCAAAGTATTCCACCAACTAACACACTTTTCCACAGAGCCCTGCTGCTAGTATGGCTTAAAATAAAGCTATAAATAAAACGGAGAAAGCTTATATGTTGATAGATCAACATATGACAAGGAGGGGAAAGAACGTAATAAATACGTAAATCGCTGACTAATTTTGGCCTAATAGGCCCCTTCATCAGCTTTGACAGCAGGGAGCAAGATTTCACAATATATCTCACCACAAACATTCCTCCTCAGACATGCTTGCACCCCAAACACATACCATACCTTCCTCGAGGCTGAGGAATGAGGCCCAGCTCACACACTTCCCATGCTCCCCCACACTGTCAACTTCCTGTTTTATAGAGCTCAATGTGTCAGTGCTCCCACAGTAAGATTCTATTCTACCCCCTATATCGGCTCCTATACGTGGATTAATTGCTTTCAGAAACCTGTAAAATTAAGCCAAGGATGTAGACAACTGCTGAGTTAAATCGGTTATAAAATGCAAACACGGCACTGGGACTTTGTCATGTTGCCGGGATGTTATTGTTTATTGTTTCGTTTCTCAGAACAATTTTCTCTCAGCGTCCAGAGCTTCAGCATGAGTGAGTCCAGCAGTGACTCACTGGCCATTCAGAGCCTGAGAAAACAGACAGGGTACATTCCTCATTGTACCCTGAGCTCAGGACGGTGGGGAATTCTGCAGCTCTGTCTCATAGAATGTGATTCAACTGTGTGAATCATGGACGATTACCCCTTAACTACATCACTAATTAATGAGCTTTAACTTATATGTTCAGGATTGGCAAAGACATACATTGGTGTTAAACAGGTAAATACATATCTCCACAGGACATGTAGAGGTTATATGTATTGATCTGAAAAATAATCCAGATCAGGGTTATATTTCCAGACTTGACAAAGCCAGAACAGGTTGTCCCTAATCAGCGGATTGATGGTTGGATTACCAGCTCCTCTTGTCCACATGTCAAAGTGTCATCAAGCTTTCCCCCGATGGCCCGGTGAGCACCTTGCATTGCATCTCTGCCACCGTCGATGTGTGAGAGTGGTTCTCCTCATGACAAGTAAACTGTGCTTTTCAATATAAAGAAGGGCAAATTTGACAGACCTTTGAGCAGTTCCAAACAGACAGATCCGTATTTCCAAGAGGTGGAAGTATGTGGGGGTGGGGGTTTCTGAATACACCTGCTTCCATCCGAAACAACAAAGAGCTAGGGCTTATCTCAGAGGTCAGTGGGGCTCCAATCTAATTACAGACTCTGGGTATAGATGACCTCATTGAGGTGACTCCCAACCCTAGGGTGAGTGTTTCTCTGTGTCTCCCATCATATTAGGGACAGGCCTCTCCAAGTACAAGACTGGTCCGTACCTTTACACAGTAATTAACTAACAACAGGGTTTTGCAAGTCAAATAAGAAGTGTTTTAAACCATATGTAATGTAGTAAATGCAGCCTGATCTTATCTCAGTGGCTGTGACTGCAGCAATGAGAGATAAGAAGTCACTGTGGTGTTTGTATTAGTCTCAGTCATTTCCTTCAGACTTCCAGTATTGCTACAGTATTTCAGTAAGTGGTATTGTCCTCAGTGCATTATTCACTTGAGTTTTGTGGTTTGAACATCCATTTTCCAAGCTAAAGGGTTTCAAAGATGGGATACTGAAAAGCTATCCTCAGGCACTACCATGCTCATAACCAAATTACAAGCCCATGTATGTCGTTCATCCTCTCATTCCCAGGACAATTAACAGCGTCTGACAGTGGGCTAATGAGCCAAAGAGCCATAGCATTTGTCCTATCTGCAGTTGAAATCACATGCCATTAGCAATTGTGAGCACCCACCCTTTCAGTCTTCTTAAAATGGAGATTGGCGAATAAAGAGGCAGTGTGCAGGAAATGAGCCTATATGGACAATCATTACTGTTGAGTGGGTGGGACTGGATAAAGATGAACCAAGTGGGGAAAGTATATGTACATATGAAAATAATGACAGGCCAGCAGGCTGATACAGTCATTATTAACCCAAATGAGCAAGATCAACTGCTTTTAGTTTACATGACTGAGATAAACTGTTGTTCCCATTCAACATCAGCCACTTCACTATCACTTAGGAGCTTTCTAGAACCATAATGAGCAAATGTGTCCTGGAATCACGTTTAATTTTCTATGGGTCATCACAGTCAGGCCTGCAACAGATGAAGTGACAAGACAGATGCATGTATTTTTTGCTGGAAAAATGCAATGAAACAGGCGCAGTAATTGCCTTCAAGAACACTTAAGTGAAGAAAAAAAGGACAGTTTGACTTAAGGATCAGTGCTAATGAATTCATTAGCAGTTAGACAAAAATCATGCTGTTTTTTTATATTTATATTTTTAGATATAACAAAAGGACATTTTGAAAATAAAGCTGAACATAAAAGCATAACTCTTTCTAAGAAACTATATTATCTCATCTCAATCAGGACTCACATTTCATCAGCTCATTTTAGTTCTCATTAAGGCATCGAAGCGCCATCTAGTGCTCTATATGAGTATGTGATTTTATTAAACATTTAATTGTTATCAGAAGTCTAACGGCAAATGTTCTGAAATCGTCACTCCAACATTACCATCTCTTCACAAAAGTATAGTTCTGGTATTATAAGTGCATTGAACCTTTGAATAAATTATGTGAGTTTTATGTTGAAAGGTTGACATTTAACCATCATTCAAACAACATGAAAAGGACGAGGCAGAGCCATGTCCTGCAGCTACGATAAAGCAAAACCATTCCTGAACTGGCTGCTTTGTTATCTTGCCATGCCAAACACAATGGAATTGTTCTAAAGCTACATAATGCATAGCATGTTGTGACAGCATTACACCACTTGTTGGCTCTCTGTTTTTTTTTCCTTCCCCTACACAGTTACCTCCTTTAATTTGATTTAATCTATTCATTGGATCATTATTTATTTTACTCCATCCAGCTTTAAACAATTGATATACCACGCTGAACATATACAGAAGGATTAATATGTCACTTAGTTTAAATCTATTTTGTCTCATAAAATGAACAGTTTAGTGTGAACAGTGACATCTAATAATAACACTGTACACACATGATTTTCGTAGATTGGAGTCAACTTCTTTTTATTCTTATATATATTCGTTAGTTATTCACAAAATATCAAAAAGAGGACTATCTATGAAAACGTATGTCAACCATGCAGAGCAGTGGGACCTTTTACAAGCCAGGATAAGTCTGGAGGTGAACTGGTCGACCTTTAGGACCCTGCGGATGCCCAGTGATAAATCACGTGACAGTGTTTGGCGCTTCTACCCGGATTTAAGTGAATACTGGATGCAGCGCTTCACTAACAAACATGAAACGGTACTAGCGTGATGCTTATTAGTGATGAAGTAGTTTAAGGTGAGGTCCTCTCGGGAAGGCAGCGGACATGGCTGCTGCGGTCTTTCTCTTCGTTGCGGTGAACCTCGCTTGTTTATCCGTCAGTGGAAACTTGGTAAGGAAGAAACTAATAGTTGACTGACATTACATTAATTATAGAAAAAGTCACCTGATCACCTCCGTAGTTCCTGGAACTTTTTTATGAAAGGAAAGTAGAAACAGTTCTCCATTTCAACTTGGTTTTGGAACACTCTTTGGATTCAAGGCTGACCGATATAAAGTGTACAATCTATTTTAGTGCTAATATTATCCCCTGAAGACAGATTAATGAAGATAAATACCACACTGCAGTACAAGTACTCAGATATACAAACAGCATAACCAAGTACAATTCCTGCATTCGAAATCGGTGTCAAGTAACGTTAAGTGCCTACGTATTGGCATCGAAATATACTTTACTAGTACCAAAAAGAGACACATTTCAGGATCATATATATCTGGATTGCATGGTCAAGGTAACTGGCTAATTTGAAATCATTTATATTCGGCTGTGCAATTTAACCAATCATATACAATCATGTATTAGTTGATTTTATATGTTGTATTAATAATCTACATCTATTCAATTCTGTTTATTTTGTATAGCCCACAAATTAAAATTTTCCTCTGAGGGCTTTACAATCTGTACACGTACGACAAATCTGCAAAGTAAGTTGTGACTAAAGCTTCAAAATACATGTAGCGGAGTAAAAAGCAGAGTATTTACCTCAAATGTAGTGGAACTATTGTAATACTACGTGAACTACAAGTGCCTCAAATGTTTTATTTGTATAGTACTTGAGTAAATACTACACCACTGATTGTATCTAGAGATTACACTGTCAATACAAACTTCAAGCTTCTAGATACGATGGCATCTCTTGCAGGTCTCTGGAGAAAGATCATTCTCTATAGACTACAAAAACAACTGTTTCCTCAAAGATGGGAAGCCTTTTCAGTACATCTCAGGTAGTATTCATTACTCCAGAATCCCACGGTACTACTGGAAGGACCGCCTCCTAAAGATGTACATGACTGGACTCAATGCTATCCAAGTGTAAGTTCAGCACATTGCATATTTTGCATTAGGGATGCTCTTTCTTGACGGGACATTTATTCTGCCTGCACACAGATATGTGCCCTGGAACTTCCATGAAGCAGTACAGGGGATCCAAAACTTCACAGGGGATCGAGATCTGGGGCATTTTTTGGATCTGGCCAATCAGACGGGTCTTCTGGTCATTCTGCGGCCCGGACCATACATCTGTGCGGAGTGGGAAATGGTGAGCAATTGAGCTTTTTGAACAGATTAGTTCATAACATCCCCATTGAAAGTACAATAAGTGACGAATCATAAAGAACGTGTCTTAAACCAAGATTTACATTGTGGAAATTGAGAAAATAAATAAAACACCAGATATTACTGATTTAAATCAAGAAATTTCAAAATAAAAGGTTTACCTGTCACATTTCTGTAAGTGGAAATGTACAATCAAAGTGAGCAATACTGTTGTTATTGAACAGTATGCTTTATTTGCTGTAGTCTTTTATTGATGTTCGATCTTTCTACCCAGGGTGGATTGCCAGCATGGCTACTTCAGAAACCAAACATCATACTTCGCTCAGCTGACACAGGTATGACTACTGCACCTACTGCATGCGTCTTTGTTTTTCTTCTTCTGTTTTTCATACTATTATAGCGTTGATTTGTTTTCCTCTGCTCCAGATTATATCCAGGCAGTCAGCAACTGGTTTGCTGTTCTTCTTCCCAAAATGAAGCCTTGGCTGTATATCAACGGGGGCAACATCATCACCGTCCAGGTAGAGCATGAAGTACGTTTTGTATAAATTGCTATTATAATATTGGTTTTAATTATTCATCTTCTTTGGCTACAGGTGGAGAATGAATATGGAAGTTACTTTGCTTGTGACTACAACTACATGCGTCACCTGCGGACTCTGTTCCGCCTCTTTCTCGGGGAAGACACAGTCCTGTTCACCACTGATGGAAACACAGACAAGGAAATGGCATGTGGGACTCTGGAGGGATTATATGCCACAGTGGACTTTGGCACAGGTTGGTATTGCATGAAAATGATTTACAAGATGGCACCCTGTACTTTGTTATTCATACGGAAAGTTGTAATTTCTACAAATTATCCCTTAATACAGACACCAACATAACTCAAGCCTTCAGCCGGCAAAGACGGTTTGAACCTCAAGGGCCCCTGGTTAGTCGTACTAATTCACTTATCTTAAGATGCAGTTATTACTGACTCCTCAAACAAGTATATGATGGGCAAATGTTTTAAATGATGTTACAGGTGAACTCTGAGTTCTATACTGGCTGGTTGGACCACTGGGGAGATCAGCATGCTGTGGTTGATGCTCAGAAGGTCAGCAGAGTGCTAGAAGAAATGCTAATCATGGGGGCCAACGTTAACATGTATGTCTCCTTGAACACTTGCAAACATTTCCTGGCATTGTTCTAGATTTTCTTCTCAACAAATCCCATGAATGTAGAATATTGCTAGCCTTTTCTTTAGGATGCATCAACCGCCGGTTTGAGATGAAACCGCTCCACAAAAGGTGAAAAGCGTCCGTCTACGTGATGAACAGTAAGTTTCCCCACTAAGCAACACATTCTTCCCCTCTCTCTTCTCAGGTACATGTTTGAAGGAGGCAGTAATTTTGGCTACTGGAATGGTAAAGTAATTGGTTTCATAATCAGTACCTCAGTTGTTCACACGGTTTAGATGAAGATGGAGGCTCAGCTCATGGCGCATTCGTTCCTTTGTAACTCCCCAAAGGTGCCGATCATGACGCAAGGTTCCGCTCAGTGGTGACTAGTTATGATTACGACGCCCCGCTGTCTGAGGCAGGAGACCCCACAGAGAAGCTGTTGGCCATCAGAGATGTCATTAAGCAGGTAACATTGATTTAACTGCCACCCACTGAGGATGATGTCCTGATTACACTTGTTCATATGTCTAAGACATGGTTAATGCAACGCTGTTTCTCTACAGTTTAGAGATATTCCCTCTGGCCCCATGCCACCAGCAACTCCCAAGTTTGCCTATGGCTTTGTGACCCTGAAAAAGGTAAGAATAATTTCAGCTTTTGAAGTGTAAAGACCCAGAGGTTGTGACTGATGCCAATAATGGCCACCTTTTCAGGTCGGCAACATCGGTGGCCTGTTGAACACGCTCTCACCCCTCGGGCCGGTGAAATCCCAGTACCCTCTCACGTTTGAAGAGCTGAAACAGGTATAGTATGTCTGTCTAAAAGGCAACAACAGGGGAGGGGACTGGTGTTGTGGTGGCATTAAACCTCTTGAAACGTGGAGAACTTCTAGACTATTGTGTCTGCAACCTGTCATGTCTATTGTGTTCAGTACTATGGATACATGCTTTATCGGACCACGTTGCCCCGGGACCTCTCGGAGCCTACGCCACTTATCTCTCCACTGAATGGGGTTCATGACCGTGCATATGTGTCCGTCAATGGGGTAAGCCTTCACAATGAACTTTTGTCCAGCCAATCAGATTTGTCATGTCAGGTATAGGGAAAACATCACAGGTTAAAACTAGGCATGATTGTTTCTAAAATGTCAGGTTGGGACAATTCTAATTCTTCCTCAGTTATTTGTTAATGTCCATACTCATTGAGTGTGTCTGCGTGAACAGGTTTTCCAGGGTCTGTTGCAGAGAGACACTGTGCTGGTGATGAATGTAACTGGACAGCAGGGGGACACTCTGGACCTCCTTGTTGAGAACATGGGCAGGGTGAACTTTGGCAGCAAGATCAACGACTACAAGGCAAGAGAACAAAGTCCAATCCTGTAGACATTAAATTACTTTTTTATGCACACACAATCACATCTTCAACTGCAAAGACAGATATTCACATAAGGCTATTAATCGGTTCAATTACTTGTCCAAAAGGACCGTAAAGATTGATAGAGCCATAGTATCGGGGCAGTTCCTGACAAAACCCTGAAATGATTACGAAAAATGAAGACTATTCCTATTGCTTGATGGTTACTGTGTTTATTCTGACCTACTTACAAAGTATAAGCTATTAAACGGAATGCATGTACCTCAGGGCCTCTTGAGCAACTTGATCCTGGGTAAAGATGTGCTGTCTGACTGGACGATCTACCCTTTGGACATTGATGGCGCCATCGCTGGAGGATGGCCTCATTCAGACAGTCAAAAGTCCTTCTCCGTCCCTCAGAAAGACTTATCAGTTGGACCAGTCCTGTACATGGGGACCTTACAGCCCAACGGCCTGGCCTGGGACACCTTTATCAAGCTCCATGAATGGACAAAGGTAATGTTAATTTTATTGTATCTGTTAATTCCTGTGTGTTTACCTCATTATTCCAGAGGGGGAAATAATTGTATCCTTATCATTTTGTCCTTTTTTTACATCAGGGTCAGATTTGGATTAATGGTATGAATCTTGGACGATACTGGCCAGCAAGGGGCCCTCAACAGACTCTTTATGTCCCTGGACCCCTGCTCAGCACTACCCTACCCAACAACATCACAGTGCTTGAGCTGGAGAGGGCCCCAGCACACCTACGGGTTCTTTTTATGGACCGGCCTCAGGTCAACGTCATTGCTGGAAAGTCTTAACGGAGCGCACTGAGTTTTGTAGCACAACATTTCCACGACATTCAGCTGAAAGAATGTCATATGCCGATATCTGAATAAAGCAAGTTTGATTAAAGCTAGGTCTAAGCAGTCCTCTGAACAATTCACCTGACATGAGAAAATTTACCATTATTCTTAACCACTTCCGATTTCAGTATCATTTGTAGCCAATTCATAATAGTAGAAATCCAATGTCGACTGCTTTAAAACAGCAGCCAATTAGTTAATCTGACTCAAAGATAACGTTGTCTTTAAAGGTTGAACATACACTGTGGAAAACAAACACTGTGGAAAAACAACTTAACATTAGTTTTTTTTTTTTTTATTGCATTTGCTCATTTACATTTCCATTGTTGCAGATACTGTGAATAAATACATGTATTATGTTTAAGGTGTATTCTCCCAGTTGTCTTTATCTGAATTTCAGATCCATGTTGAGTTGAAAATAAAACTAGCACATTGGCAAGATGACCATATTAGAACTCTTATCAAGGCTGCCCAATTTCACTTTAGTTTTAATGAGGTAGCTTCCTTCCAACCAAGCTCTTCCACATTGAGTCAAACAATATAAATATATATATTTGGGTGTTAAGTCTTAACCGGAAGAGTGGGCTTTTCGATGTGCTTGGACACAGCTAGGGGTGCAGAACGAATACTCCAGGTAATGAAATGGGACCTTCCCAAGCAGAGACTCTCCACAGAACCAGCACCTCCTGGAGACAGAAACACAAAAAGCAAATTGTATTTCTGCGTTAAAAAAAGCCTTTACATTATTCCCTGACATGAAGTCCTAAATTACATTATGACTGCACTCAATGAGAGGATGACTCACTTGACAGTAGATGTTGTAGCTACTTGCACTGCTAACCTCCTCTCTGCTGCCAGCGCTCTCTTTAACAAAAGAAAACGGTTCAAATTTTCAAGATTTAAAAAAACAACCTGAATATCAGATTAAATGCACATAACTCACCTTTTCACGATCCGTCAGAGATGCAAACCTCTTCTTTTCCTCTGCCTCTGCCTCTTGTTTCCTCTTTTCCTCCCTCTGCTCTTTTCCTCGCTGTTTTTTTAATACCTTTTGCGCCTTTTTCTTCTCCGTCTTTTCGGATTCAATCTCAGCCGTTAGGGGCCCAGGGACCTAGAGGTGTAGTGTAAAAAAAAAAAAAAAAAGTGCTCTGCTTCTATTTAATGGCATACATGTAAAAGTTAGACTACAATCTTACCTGTGCCTTGATGTAGTCATATTTGTCAGGATTCTCACCCATGTATTTACGAAAGACATTCCTTGTGTCTTTGTCAGGGCAGGCAATATATGGCGTCTGCCCTTTTTTATCCCTGTAAAGGAATATTTCAGAAATATTGTTTAAGATTGGAAATTTGGAACTGCGTTCACTACAATTGCTGCAAATGATCACACTGAAATTGTAACCTTTACTACACTTGAATATATCCTTTTTATACCTGCAGGCTGGGTCTGCTCCTGCATCCAGGAGCAGCCTGACCACTGCCTTTTGTGCAGCAGCCGAGGCAACATGCAGCAAAGTGAACCCTGACGAGTCTATGGGCTGATTGAGGAGAATTAGAGGACTTGGGACATCAGAAGGGTTGCTCTCCGACTGGTCCTGACTCTGTGACGTTTCTCCAGGTAGCTGAAGGAGTCCACGTAGAGCGTCCACATCCCCGACCTTACAGGCTGTGAACACTTCATCCCTCAGGCCATACTCTGACGATGCATCAACAATTCCTATAGATACAAAGCTAAATAATAAATATCTTAAACATTATAAAGCACGTAAAATAAGTTTTGAACACGTCACCATTTTTCTCAGTAATATATTTCTAAAGGTGCTATTGACATGACATTTTCACCAGATGTCGGTAACGAACCAAGTAATCCATACAAACCCCAAAAAATAAACAAATAAATTCAATTCAATTACTTGTATTCTTACTGACATCTGGTGAACATTTCATGTCAATAGCACCTTTAGAAATATATTTACTGAGCAAAATGATGACGTATTCAATACTTATTTTACCCGCTGTATATCACAGAGGTGGCAAGTTGTATGATGGTGCAACTTAATGAACAATAGTGAGAAAGAAGCACTTCCTCACCTTCTATTTGCTTCTTACTCTGTGCTTTCCTCTTCCTCTTGTGCTTTGTTTGCGTCTCTTGAGGGGCTTCTTCTTCGGGTGTAGCCTCGAGCACTTCTTCTTGATTGTCTGCTTCTGTGGGACTCAATTCTGTCACACATGGATGGGACATTTAATACATCTTGCAGAACCTTTATGTGATAAATAAGCATTCCTTGGGGTTCTGTAATGTAGCTATAGCCACCTATGTGGCAGCACCCTGGACCCGACCTACCCTCATTTTGCAGTTTGGATTCCTCCTTCTTTCTACTCTTTCTTCTCCTGTGCCTGGAGGGATTGGTT
Source organism: Myoxocephalus aenaeus (assembly GCA_038501785.1). NCBI lineage: Eukaryota > Metazoa > Chordata > Actinopteri > Perciformes > Cottidae > Myoxocephalus > Myoxocephalus aenaeus. Next base: position 1,185,301 of record JBAMJR010000187.1, read on the forward strand.
TCAAAATCCCTGAGGTGCAGAGTTCCTATGGTCAGCTCCACCATCTCCAGCTGGATGTCTCCGACCTCTTCTTCACCAGAGCTATCATGGTTTTCATCTGCTGATGCCAAAAATTAAGAAAGTGGGCTGAAATACCAAAATTCACAGTAAATAAACGTGTTGAAACGTTAATAATATGAACTCCTAAGTTTAGTAATTATATTTGACCCACATTGGAATGTCAGCACATAGTGTACACACGGTACATGATAACCTCTTAAGCTTACCTTTCTCTTGATCTGTATTTATTTGTGCTGTTGGTTTAATAGATTTTTTCCAGGCCTTCTTAGATGGAGCAAGGACTGCAGACATGTTTGTGTCTTTCCCTGCAACAAGACATTTTGCACACAGTATTGATTATACCCTGGCTGTACGACCATGAACAGATAACATGTCATTATTCCATGGATATGTAATTCAACTTACCATAAACATGGACAGTGGAAAGCACCTCATGTGCCCTCCGTGCCTCCCGAAAGGTTGCCCTGCGTGTGGCAAAGGGGATTGTGTGGATCCTGGGATCTTTTTTGTCAAACGCAGCTGCACGACCACCAAAAAAGATGCTTTTATTGTAGCTGGGAGCTCGTACAAATATTGCAGAGGCTTCCTTTAAGTGTTCAGCCCAGCTGACCAGAAGATCCTGAATCTCCTGCAAAATTATATACAAGTGTTTAGTGTGTGCACATGAAAAACAAGTTACCTCACCTTATAATTGAATTGTAGAAAGCACTGCGGAAAAGAAACTAAGAATGGATTGCATCAAAACATCTTTCATGGTTTACGTTCAAACGAAATTACCTGTCAAAAGGAGGATAAATACCCCAACAGAAACTTATTTGGTACAAGAGAAAAAGAATGGAAGTCAAGAGTAGCATGGATCCTCTTTAGCCATGTGACAGAAGGTCATAGCGAAATGAGTTTGTACTCGGTAAATAAAAAAGTATATCTAACTATCATTGTAAAGGAAGAAATGACAATGAACTGTAAGCTTGCCTTGACCAGCGCCGCCTCATTGTGTCGCCTCAGAGCAGCTCCTGCAGACTTAGGCGTGTGACTGCGGTTCTGAGAGTCTTTGAGTCCTTGAGCCGTGCCGCGCTTCGCTCGCACCGTGTAGCGGTGGAAGGTCTTGTGCTGAAGGACTTCTTTTCTGTAATTCAACACATTGTGTTGGACAGATCCTCACACACTACTGAGCTGGCTTTTACAGGCTCCCCACACATTTTGAGGGACAAGATTTCAAAACTTTTCCATGACTTTTCAAAAATTCTTACACCATTCACAACCTATTAATACACAACCACAAGTGTATATACTTTATTTTACATAACCGGTTATACTACCAGTGTATTCTTTATGCATTAAAGTAGTGCGATGCAACAAAAACGACAGAGAATACAGTCAGGATTATGTTCCATTACGTGGAAGGTTATCCACATCTTCTGTAAAAATGTGTATTATTATACAATATTGAATTCTTACTTATTCCAAAACCGTTCCCTCACACTCACCCTTGGAATACAGCGCCAGCAAAGTGGCCTCCACCTGTCATGAGAATGACCCACACAGTCTTCTCACTTATGGCTCTCAGGAAGGATCCTACTTCTTGCTCCTCGTCCGACTGAAATATTAAAAAGGAACAGAACAGTCAACAGAACGTAGAATAAAATACATGACATGTCCGTGAACATACACATCACACACTGTACCCGCGGGGCCTCACCTGTCCCTGTAGAATGGAGCGGTACACTGTTAGATATTGTCCGGCTGAGTTCTGAAAAACCACCTTGCTGGAATGCCGGCCAGTAAATAAACTGGTTTCAACTGAGCTGTCATTATCAGTGCCAGTCACATTGCTGCTTGTCCCTCCACTCTCACTATCTGAGTCCTCTGAATCCGAGTCCGAGCCCGAGATACTCGACATGTCACCTGTAAAGCAATGAATGAAAATCAAAACAAGTGTTACAAACTATACAATCGCTCGTGTTCAGTGTGCAGGACTCTGGTTTCCTCACTGGCTCCAGTCTTCCTTTCAAACTCCTCAGCTGTGACGGGTGGCATCGCCGAAATCTTTAGCCTCAAGTTGAAGCGATGCCAGTCAAGCTTGTAGTGCTCCGTCTGAAATGTAAAAGACAACGTTTTACTCTACCCATGCTTGTGTACAGTCTTCAGTACATTAACAGATCTTATCATATTAATAGAGCATAGTTTGAAGTTGTGTGGTCACCTGTTCCTCGCGACTAATAAAGGTGCATCTGCAGGCAGAGCAGACCATCTTGTCTGACACCTCTCTAACCAGACTGGACTCCCTCTGTCTGTCATCCTCTGGGGATTTGTCTTCCAACTCTATGAGGAAGGCTTTTAATGTCAGCTTCAAATAGATGGAAAATGACGGTCTTTGCTACAGAAACCACAGCTACAATTCATACATACCGTCTGAGGCTGGGTCATTGTTTACAGCCTGCCCCAGGACGGGGTTCACTCCTCTCAGTCCGTCCAGAGCCTCATCGTTTGGGCACAAATGAAAGATCGAGCGGTACTCGACACCAGTCGTCATATTCTGGATCTCATTGGCCTGCCAAGTTAGGACATAAGAAACAGAGAAACCGACTGTAAGTTTTGATCCGAGTTATCCAAAACAATACGTTGTCGTTTCGGATATTGCCACAATAATTAACGCCAAGTATGTAGTTAACAGCTTAGTCTAGCTCTTACAACATTGTTGTCATGAGCTGGCAACAGACTGCAAACCAGTTTGACTCTATTGTGAAAGCTAACGTTATCTCAGCTGATGTAACATGCACTGCTCTTTGAACGCCACATGTAGCAGTGACTAGTAGCCATTATCGTTAAATAAAAAGGTGTGCAGTCTATCTTTTTCTAATAGGTAATTTAGTATATTACAGCTTGTGTAAGTTACAATTAACTAACTTAAAAATAGTAATCAACTTACCATAAAAATATGTCTCGAAAAGCAGTGCCGCTAACGTTGTGTTACCTCGTTTCCTCATAATATACCTACGGAAGCCGGAAAGTGACAATATAGCGTCAACGAGAAGACGCCCACAGCAGGCAGTGGACTGCAAGGCGGACCGTAGAAGTACATTTACTTTGAAAGTAAGGGACAATTTGACCGTACTGGTACTTTACTTGAGTATTTCCATTACAATTCTGAAACGGATATTGTTTACTCCATTACATTTATTTGATCACTTTAGTTGTGATTTATTATCATAGGTTAAGGTACCCAGTAGTTGTGTGATTTATAGAGATATACTGTATATTGAGTGTTGAAATAAATGGGGAGTTTTCTGACCAATGGCCAATTATTGTGTGAAACAACCACTCAACTAATTAAGACAGGACACATTATGCAAGTAGATTTTAGCACTGTAACAGTTAGACATGTAAACAAACCATGAGTATCAGTGACTAAATTATCCTTTTAGATGAAGGATTTTCAGTAGTAAGCCCCTTTTTTAATGCATTTACATTGAGTACCACCACTTGCTTTTTGTTTTTAACAAAACAAATATTCATACCCAAAGAGATATCCTACTGGGCTATTAAATAAAGAGCTTTTGGGACAAGATCAAGTCAAACATTTTATTAGACGAAACAAAAAAATAGACAAGGATTTATGAATATGAAATGCATTGAAAAATAAAAACAAACGCCTGTAATCTTTGAAAACAAACATTACATTTTTGATTCACTTGGGTTTGCGTCGATGTCTCTTTGATTTGATAGTTGGTGCTTGGATCAAAGCTTGTGCTGTTGGCAAGGAAAGACAGCCAATTACAAACTACTGTATTGCAAATCCAAGTTTATTATACTACAAGCTCCCCTTACCAGCCATATTACAAGCCTTCGTCTCTGCCAGATGCTCTTTCACCTCCCGAATTTCAGCAGCAAGACTTCTCACTTTGTTTGTGATGCGCTCACTCCTTTCCTGCAAATCATTCCTTTGTTTTCTGAAAGACAATTAATGAAATTATTCTGGACAGGGTTTATCCAAGGTTACACTCTCACTCTCTATATGCATGGAGCACAGCACATTAACCTTTCCTCAAAGTCTTGTCCATTCAGTTCTTCAGAAAGATGCTTTTCCTCTTGCAGCAGATGACCCAGTTGCACCAATGCATCTAAAACGTCACCTTTTCCAATCATCAGATCCACTCTCCGCACAGTTTCTACTTCACTGCAAATGAGAACGGGACCCATAAGACAAATACGAATTGAACAAAGTCACAACTGTATGATATGATAGTCTATAAAGTAGTGTTTGGTCAACCTTGAGTGAAGCTAAAACTAACAGGACACTAAGCAACTTAGGTTGATCATGTAAAAAGGATCCATGGTCTGTTCCTTTAAGCATGAAACCCTTCCAATACATACTTCTCATGGAAGTCATTTTGACTATTTCTCTACTATGATCAGTAAAAATGTCTGTTGTGATGAAGGTATTGACATGTGGCTGTGTCTTTACATTTGGTAAGCATGCTGCATATTACCAGAGATTGGCACTAGAGCAGGGGTCTCACTTCGGGTCATTTAGGTCATGGTTGTTAGTATGAATAAACTTAAATTTGTAAATTTGTTAAACCTACGGTCACCCATGGGCCAAACCAACTACTGCATAACGAAAAGCTGAACATGAACGCTAGAGTCAATAGTGCGCTTTTCTGTGTTTGTTATTTAAAGATAGAACAACGTTTTAATACCCATACTAATAACATGTCACCGTATGCAACAACTTCACAGAGAAAACACAGGTGGAGACAAAATCGTGTTTCCGCCGCCCCCATTTTCTTCCCAAGAGACCAAATTCAATACACCACAAATTAACCATATAACGCTAAATATGTGGACTATAAAAGGTAAAAGTACCATTGAATGATCTCTTCTTCAATACGCAGTCTTTTTTGCTTGACCTCGGTCAGTCCACGAATGTGTTCTTGGATGGCATGCTGCAGCTCTTTGATCTGCTCCTGCAATTTAATGACAGGGGAGTCGCAGCGTTTAGTTGCATACCGTAAATTAGTTTTCTGAGAAAGAGGTAACTAACACCAACACTCGCTATAATGTTGGCAAGCTGCCATAGCAGCTTCTTTAGCCGTCACATGAATGCAATCTTCCTTGATTCATTTGTAACTTTCACATTAGCGTATTTCGCTGTAGTCACCGACATCAAACTTTGCACACGTAACGCTAAATGAGCTACGTTAACGTTGACCTATGCAAGTTACGTGGCACACAGTCAATAGCATTCGCATCAACCTACCGTAGAGTCACAGTGTTGTGACTGAAATGAATCACCAAATAAAGCGGGCATGATGTCATTTGCTACGTAAGTGATTCCTAAAATCTCTGCCACTATTTATAGAACTGTGGTACCGGAAATCGACCTCGGGTCCTGTCGTTCTACTTGCCCAATTTATTTTGAGCACTTCCGGATAAAATGCCAGAGCCCGGATAGCTCAGTCGGTAGAGCATCAGACTTTTAATCTGAGGGTCCAGGGTTCAAGTCCCTGTTCGGGCGGTAGTTTTTTCTTCTTTTTACAACCTATTTAGAATGATAATATGTTATTAACAAGTGTGTTTTGAAATAGTAATTTATCATCTGAAATTAGCAGCGTAACATAGCATGTCAACTGTTGGTGAGCTTAGCTTCAGTAGAGAGAAAACAGCCCTCCTGGTAGACGTTAAGACACCCAAAGCCTAAAATTGCCCAAAAACCTGTGCCAAACATTAAACCATTTCGTTTTAAGCTAGTCATTGAAGTGGAGCTGTAATTACCCACAGTGAGACCTTGCATTACCCTACTGTTGGAGTTGTTGTTTATGAAAGAATCAATCGAATATGGGGATTAAACTCACTCACAAACAAATAACAGTAACCTAGTAATTTACCTGATATAATCATGGGTATTATCTCTGGACAGTGATTTGGAACACCTATAAAGCGTAGGTCTTTGTGCAGGTAAAATGGCAACACTGAAGACACATCTGACTGAAGATGGAGCAGATTATCCTCTTGTGCCTGGTTTCCACCTTTCTATCGGCCGTACATGCTCAGGTAAATATTCATTGATTTGGAGTGGGACTGGGATTTTAACAAGTTCAACAGCACCATGCAACAGAATTGCAAACAACTTTGTCCATCTTATTTGCAGAAATTTTTGTTCAGCCCAAAATGGGGTCCTGTTGGCTACAAAGGTAAATGCAATTTGGATTTGATCTAAATGTTTATATGAGACAGTAGTAAAAACGCACTTTGCTGACGAAAAGCTTCTTTCTTTTTTTAAGAACGGGAAGAGCATGATGGGACAGCAATGGATGAAATAATTAAAGCAAATGAGTTCCAAGGTAAGTGTTCCACAATTTACTTGATTTTTTTGCAGTTTACACAATAAATGAGCTGTTGCCATGTCTAGAATTATTCAATTTTCACTGATATTTGTCTCAGCCTCCCGAATTATAGATGGCATTACCAGTCTCAGAGAGGGAGACATTGCTGTTTCTTCTGGACGGCGCTCCAAAGTCTGCTTTGCTCGTAGCTGCCTCTGGTCTAAATCAGTGGATGGACACGTCTATGTTGCATATAAGCTCTCACCTGATTACTGTATGCTATTTAACTTTTCTATGTGTAAACAAATGTAACACATTACAGTCTGAATTCACTAACTTTGTATTTGACGATTTATAATTTGTTTGTTCCATACCACTCTGTCCATAAATCTACAGCTGAAATGGACACAAAGCTCATAAAGAAAGGGATGGAAAGTGTAGAGAAAGGTACCTGTGTGCGATTTGTTCCTTGGACTCACCAACGAGACTACGTCGACATCCAGCAAAAGTCCGGGTGAGAGTCTTTGCAAGAGTTTGATCCATGCAGTCTTTATTTTGAACATTTTACTCCTTTGGCCAAATGTTTCTGTGTGGTAGAACTTTAATGGAAAGACCTTCAGTTATCATTTTATATGAACTTCCCTGCTCTATGGTACAGCACTAAACTCACTCCTTGAAGTTGATTGAATGATATGTGCTGTGTGTGTGTGTGTGTGTGTGTGTGTGTGTGTGTGTGTGTGTGTGTGTGTGTGTGTGTGTGTGTGTGTGTGTGTGTGTGTGTGTGTGTGTGTGTGTGTGTGTGTTAATCCAGCTGTTGGTCCTACCTTGGTGCGCGTGGTGGAAGACAGACCGTGTCTCTTCAGAGTCCCGACTGCCTCCGTGTTGGAGTGATCTCCCATGAATTCATGCATGCCCTGGGCTTTGTGCACGAGCAATCTCGCTTTGACCGGGACAACTATGTCACCATCATGTGGCCAAACATTTGGAGGGGTAATTTCAAAGGGGCAGAAAGGGGGGGGGGGGGGGGGTGGTGGTGCTGGGCAATGAGATCTCCACAAATGGTAAAGTTAAGAACAATTATGATTAACTGTATTTCTATACCAATTTTAAAAACCAAACTGAGATATCGACAACAACAACAAAATATATCAAAATGAATGCTCACAAATATGAATTATGAAATATTTCCCAACTTTCAACAGATCGGTTGAGGAACTTTGAGAAATTCAAGACTGACAGTCTGGACCTACCATATGACTATGGCTCAATCATGCACTTTGGGACGTAAGTAATAGTTTGATGTAGATCACTCAACAATATATTCTACTGTGGTGTGTGTATTATGATGTAACACATAATATGTATATGTTTAGGTATGCCTACTCTCAGGACGGACAGCCAACCATCATTCCAAAGAACGTCCAGAACAGCAAGGACATAAGGCTGGGCCAGGCATCAACTCTCAGCCACATCGACAAGATGAAAATCAACAAGCTTTATAAATGTGGTTAGTAACAAACATCCTGAACTAACCTCAAGTAACTATTTCAGAGCCAACATATTGCAAAATGGACATATAATACCAACCATGTCATTTTGTCTGTCTCTCTCTCTCCGCAGGTGGCAAGGATGATTACTAACCAAACTGAACTGAGCTGAAACAGGAATTTGCTAAAAGCTCATACAATAAAACAATGTTAAATCATAGAAACAATAAAGATTGATTCAAGCTTTGTATCAGCATTTAACCGGTGTGCCTGCAGTCGTGTGTGTTTAAACAAGACATGTTGCTGATGTTTAGAAGGCTGAGAAAGTGAGCCGGGGTGTAAATTATTGTTTTAGTATAGAGAGAGACAGTCCTCCAAATGTCCTTCCCCACCCAATATAAAGTATACAGCATGTCATTTCAAGAATCAGTAACAGATGTATGTGAAGAAAATTTAATACTACTTGCATACATATTGGCATACACGTAATACTGCAGTAAAATAAACTTTTTGAAACCATAAAGCATGGGTCATGTGATCACATTAGATAGATGGAAGTACATTTTAGTTAGATGAAGACTGGAAAAACAGACCTGGATTAATAAAGAACCAATTTGTGGTTTTCCAAGACACAAATACGTATCCATACTTGAAACCATGCACCCTTAACTCAGATCCAGGTATATTATAGTACTATAATGTTCTGCAGTGATGTATGATAAATGTATATCAGTCATTGCCCTTCAAATTGTCCCCTTGATTAAAATAGAAACACTATTTGGAGATGGGTAAGGGTTTGTTTTTATAGATTTACCCACGCGACAAAATGATTGTTGTCAAGACAGTTATCAAGTGATAGTTTATAGCTAAATCACTGGTTGCTGGTACAGTCAGACACAAATTGCTGGTCTGTTGGACTGAGTGGACAGTTATTCTCGTGATAGCAACTGCTGAGTTGTAGCAAATCCAACAGCAATACACTTTTAACGTATCTTCATTTCTGAAAGTGCTGAATCTTACATGCACTAAGTACAGGGCACAAGTCAAGGTCAGCATCAGGACCACCTGTTAAGGATCAGCAGTGGACTTGAGTAAATTACACACACTGGATGATAAGGGGTCTTAATCATGCTTCATCACAGAACATTTGCCCAATCAGTACAGAGCTGAGGAGGATAGGTGCCTATATAGATTCAGTGGAGGAGAGGAGTTCATTTAGCGCTCACATCGGAAGACTGCAGACTGAAACTGGTCCACCAGTCTGAAACCCAATAATGCATTCTCCCATGATCCTTCTGGGTGTTTTGTTTGGCTTGCTGACCCAGGCGTACACTCTACCTGTTAAGGTCAGTACCATACAAAAATATTTTAGAGCAAAAAGCCCCTTATAATCTCATCATTCTTTTTGCAACCAGAATGTATTATAATGCACCTTTTTTTATTACAGAATTCTACAGGAGTGAATGAGGGAAAAGTGAGGCTGAAAAGGAAATACTCAGGTGGGTTCTTTTGAAAATGTTTTACATTCACGGTCATCGTGAATGTAAATAATAACACTACATATTAGAAAATCGAGGAAGACTGTATTGATCTGTCTGTTTTTGTGTTCAGATGAAATTCCAGAGCACGATGACATGAATGCAATGGATCAAATCCTGGAAATCAACAGGAGTAAGTAAGCTGTTTATTTGGGTAAAAGTTGTTCGGGACACCCTGGACTAATTCAATGTGATTTTTTTCCCATCAGGATTGCGAGCCCCCCGAGGAATGTCCTTCAGAGACGGAGATATCGCCAACTCATATGTACGGAGTGCCATAACCTGCCCGGGCAATGCCTGTCTGTGGCCAAAATCAGTTGATGGATTTGTTTATATTCCCTTCATGCTCTCTCCACTATATGGTACGAATATACCGATTTAAAGAGGTGTTGAAAAGGCATTGGGAGTTCAAATCTTTCTGTTGAACTCAAATGTGTTTTGGTTTTTTTGCGGTAGACGACATGGACAGAATCACCATAGAAACTGGGATGCAAGACATTGCCTCTGGGACATGTGTTAAATTTGTTCCACGCACTCATGAAGGCAGCTTCCTCGACGTTCAGCCTAGATATGGGTGAGCATGACTGCTACATTTGGCTTTTTAAAACGTCTTGAAATGGACTGTGAATATCATTTTTTTTAATTATGTACCCCAAGCTGTTGGTCGTTTCTGGGGCAGACTGGAGGAAGCCAGGTCCTGTCACTGCAGAGTCCTGGGTGCATGTGGTCAGGAGTGGCTGCCCACGAGTTCATGCACGCCCTGGGCTTTGTACATGAGCAGTCTCGCTCAGACCGAGACCAGTATGTTTCAATTGCATGGAGAAACATCATGCCAGGTTTGGATGAGTGACGACTTCTCAACATTATGTTGTTACATTCAGAAAGCCTTCTCTTTACCTACTTATTCATTTCCTTGGATATTTTATCTTTTGACAGACCGCATTCATAACTTCAGGAAACAGGTGACGAACAATCTCAATAGTCCATATGACTACAACTCTGTCATGCATTATGGAAGGTGAGCTGCTCTTTGAGGCAACATAGTTATTGGTTTTGCATGTTTTGCTGCAGGGCATTGCAATACCATATTATTTATGTCTCCATACAGATATGCCTTCTCTGAAGATGGTGGACCAACAATAATCCCCAGACCAGATCCTTACATTCCCATTGGCCAGCGAGATGGACCCAGTAACCTAGATCTTCATAAAATAAATGTCCTATATAACTGTGGTAGGTGAACTCACACATATTCTGACCGAAAGAAAATCTTTATTTCATTCAAAATGATTTATTGCATTTTCTCTCTACTCCCCACTCCAGGTGTCAATAAGTAACTGGATCCAGAGCGTTACATTCTGTCATATTCTGTTGTCCGATGTGTGAAGTGGTTCATTGTAACTTCTGGTCTTGAGTATAGATAAGATGGGCAATATTAGTTTCTATAATTTAATTATTATCAAAAATTCTAGTCTGTACTATAGAGGACAATCTACTAACCTGTGATAAAGATATGGATGAATAAAAGGGGCAAGAATTGAAAGCTGTTTTTCTCTAACATAGCTCAAACGAGCAGTGTGGTTTTGATGTGCCGGCTGCTGCCAATTAGATCATTGCATATGCTCTTTAAATCAATTTGTTCCATTGTCTGCCTCCTTCTCAACTTCTGCTCGCCTAAAATAAAGAAAGTGTAACTGTAATGGAGTAATAGTCTGTTTTATCTTTGGTCACATCTCTGCTCTTCACTGCCTAAATAAAGTTGTAGTGGAAGAGAAAAAGGAAGAAAGGCAAAGAAACACTAGCAGGAACATGATGCTAATGGAAAACATAGTGCCAACAATGTGAGAAAAATATTTTATTTTAGAAAACATATAGTCTTATTGGCTCCTGTGTGATATAACATTAAATATTCACATACCATTGGCTAAATGAGCATGCAGTTAGCTTCTCTTTGAAATAGTGCACATCAACATGTTCAATATATAATTGTTGTATGGTTTAATAAACCAGTACATCTCCTACTGAATTTTAACAGTATATTATAATTTCCTGTTTTCATTTAGAAATCCCCCAAGGTAAAATATTTAGAAAAAAAAATCCTTCAAACCATTATTCCCCAAAACTGTTTTTGTAGTTTGCTTTGTTATTAGGAAATACAGAGTCAAATAGGAAATATGGACCTAACTCTTTAAGATGCTGAAATTAGTTAAAGCAACTATAAGAGTATATTTACAACAAAAGTAGCTTGAATGCTTATCATATCATAATCATGTAGATCATAATCATGTAGATCCACCCCGAGTGTCCAGGGCGGGGGGAGGCAGTGACGCGCGTGCGCACACACCCACACACACACAGGCTGTTGTTGCTAGCTGCTAGTTAGCACCGCGGCATAAAAACCTCGCATTGTAATATATTCAGTGGCACTAACAAAAATGAGCGATAACGACAAAGGTTACGGCGAGCGGGTACGTATGAGGGCGTCATGCCGTTTCGTTAATAACTCGTCGTGTGGAACTTAAAGGTCACGTTACGTTAACAGCCTCCACATTGTGTGGACGGACGCTAGCTCACGAGCTCGTGGATCGACGTTAGCTAGGCCTCAGTCCACACATTACATGCCAACCAAGCTAGTAAAAACCCCAACCTGCGGGTTTGAGAGGAGTTCAATGTTACTCGTTCAACATTAATAATTTTGTAACCATGTATTTAACGTTACGTTGGCAAATGGCGTTATTTACGCAGTCGGACGTGTGGGCTGAATAGCTAACGTAAATTCTAAAATGTGCAGGAATTGTACTTTCAAGGAATAACATGAGATATATGTTATATATATACTTCATCTGAAACTTGAATTGTGGTTTATCTCATTTTGGGCATTGCAACTATCTGTCAATCCAACAACATTTTAACCATTTTAGACGAAAACAAACGGCCTCAAGATGTCTTCTTATTCCTTTGCATTAACACACGTTCCGCCCCTTGTCCCGTTGCATAGTAATTGTCTTCATTTAATGTCTTTGTTAAAGTAAAGTAAATGGTCAATACAAGGCAACAATGTAGCGTTATGTGTTTGTGTGTGCCGCTGTGTTTAACCGAAGTAGTTTCTCTTCAAAGAAAATGTATCTTTACTGTGTTACTCCCAAGATGTCTGTGCAGAAGCATCTTGAGGTCGTTAGAGCTAACTTAAACCGACATTTATTTATTTGTGTTAAAGGAAATCACTGTTGGTGGGGTTTAATGTTTAGGAAGTATTATACACATTCAGTGGTTTGATGTACTCTTGGAGGCCACTTGCCATAATTTATTTGAACAAGGTCCATTTTAAAATGGAAGACAATATATTTATTGCAAAAGGTTAAAGTTAAAAAATATGAGCTAATCACAGCTCATATTATTCTACAGGACAATGTTTGTTCTGTGTTGCATGTTTGACACACACAAAAAGATGCCTCTATATGACATGAGAGTACATGTAGAACCGCTGCATGTAAAATATGTATTGAACTTTACATTGAAACATTGTATTGTGTGCTCTTAAACATGTCCATGCTTGTCATGAGATATAATAACACTAAGTTGAATGAGGGTGCCATTTTAATTGGAGTCATATATTCTTCATCCTTTTCTTTTTCATAAAGGTGAAGAAGAAAGTGCGGAAGAAGTCCACTTAATTTTCAATAATATGAAGCTCTGATGTGTGAAGCTGAAATTGTTGAATGCATGCTAAAACAGGAGGAGGGAAGAAGTATGGGCAGTGTGTGAGATGGGGGAAGTAAGAAGAAGTAAAACAATTGAAGAAAGAAGAATAATGTGAAGTAATGAAGTTACAGAAATGAAGTTAAGGAAGTAATCTGGATAAGGCCACAGCGCTAAGTAATCTTCTGGTCTGTTTGTCAAATGCGTGCATGTTTTTGTTATTGAATACAACAAACAGTTTAAATCATTGCAATTTTTACACAACTTACAAATTCATGTTATTTCATCATGTTGCCAATATAATTATATTGATTTATGTAATCCTGTTGATGTCATATTATCCACGGCAACTAAATTGCATTTACCTGCATTCCTAATCCACGGCAACTAAATTCTGTATTTTTCAAAAGATAGTCTTAATTACTGCATAGAATGATTTAGGCACATTTCTCAGTTTGGCCTCTCGTTGATGCTGATAAGAGGTGTGTTGGTGTGTGTGTGGTTCGTTCAGGAGTCTCGCTCTGCTTCCCGAAGTGTGAGTCCAAGGGGCTCTGGGAAGTCGGCAAGCCGCTCCCCAGCCCGGTCTCCTGCACATTCAAAAGAAGGCTCCCGACACACCCGCTCTAAAACTCACTCTCGGTCCAGGTCAAAATCGGGGTGAGTGGCTTTTATTTTTTTAAGCACTCCACATGTATCTTTATATCCAATCTATCCATTTGATAGATCGGATATATACAGTAGATGCATGTCTGTCTTTTGAAGCATCTGTAAGGAAATTGGATTTGAATAACGACAGAACCAGTATGAATGTTGGAAGTGATTCTGTCTCCATAGGTCTCACTCCCATCGTGGCTCACGGAGACACTATAGCCGATCTCGCTCCCGCTCAAGGTCCTCTCGGCGCCGATCTCACAGTAGATCCTACAGTGGAGAGCGCCGTCGCAGGAGTCATAGCCGCTCACCAATGTCCAACCGCCGCAGGCATATCGGCAATCGCGTAAGTGCTCAATGGACCTTTTTAAAGTCAGCTTTGTGCTCTTTCTGCATAATGTCTGACTATATTCATCTTGGAATCGAAACACAACTATGTATTAATTAAAGAAAGAAAAGAAACTCAATTGTAAAAACACTTATGTTTTGATTATAAAGGACTCCTCAGAATCTTAATATCTTTCAAATTGCAGGCTAATCCAGACCCAAACGGTTGCGTGGGAGTGTTTGGTCTGAGCTTGTACACCACAGAGAGGGATCTGAGGGACGTCTTCTCTAAATACGGCCCCCTGGCGGATGTCTCTATCGTGTATGACCAGCAGTCGAGGCGCTCTCGGGGCTTTGCCTTCGTCTACTTCGAGAAGAAAGATGATGCTAATGAGGTATAAGAACACGAGTTGGGGGAAAGTCCCCTGGCTAACCTGTTCCTGGAATATTTTCTGGGTCTAAAGAGGTAATTTAGGTTTGTTCACTGTCAGGCAAAGGAACGCGCTAATGGCATGGAGCTGGATGGTCGTAGGATCAGGGTGGACTTCTCCATTACAAAAAGACCCCACACACCAACCCCTGGAATCTACATGGGTCGGCCCACATAGTAAGGCATTTTAGTGTTTGTGTAGATTGATTAGTTTTTGTTCTAATCTATCAAAGATCAAGATGAATGCATATATATATATATATATATATATATATATATATATATATATATATATATATATATATATATATATATATATATATATATATATATATATATATAATATAAATTGAAGTTATATTGTATAGATATAATATATAGTTAGACATAACTGTAAATCTAAATAAATTGGAAATGACGTTTCATCTTTGCATTGTCCTCTGTATAGTGGTGGTGGTGGAGGCAGCAGCAGCGGAGGAGGAGGCGGCGGCGGGGAGAGTGGGGGTGGCGGCGGAAGTAGCGGCGGCGGGGGCGGCGGCGGCAGAAGTAGCAGCAGCGGCGGCGGTGGAAGTGGACCTCGCCGCAGTTCTCGTGACTATGACCGTGGATATGACCGCGGGTACGACCGTGGATACGACAGAGGTGGCTGTGAACGCTATGACGACAGGGACCACTACAGATCATACAGGTGAATATATCATGTTTTTAAATGTAGTTCCTCAGAATAACAATAGGATATTAATTGTGTTATTTTTTTTTCTTCCTTGTTTTTTTCGACACCCTCTTGAAATGTGTTAATTTCTTCTTGTTAATTTTGTCTGGTTTCAGAAGGCGCTCTCCATCCCCATACTATAGAGGGGCGTACAGGTCTCGTTCCAGATCGCGATCCTATTCTCCCCGTGAGTACTTTTTTAGTAAATTATCCCCTTTTTTTAAATTTATGCTTCAAACAGGTTGCAATGGGTTTAATCACTTTTTTGTTTCACAGGTCGCTATTGAACGTTGGTCAAGCCCCTCCAACTCCCACACACGAACAGGAAATGTTTCTGAGTGGAATGATTGATTTCAGTATTGATCTTCTTTCCTAAGGTGATCTTCATACTTCTGTTTGCTAACGTGTATGACCAGTAAATGTATACTGGGATCAGTTTTGAAGCAGTGTCATTTTACATGACTAAACTGTCCCCTCATGATTTTAAATGTATAGGCAACAACTGTCATGAAAAATATATTAATGTTCTTATTAATGTATTTTTTGTATACAAGATCGAGTGAACGTTCATCTTTGAACAGATTAAAAGGAAGAAGCTTTTTTTTTTTCTCACTTTGACTCCTTTGACTCGTCCTTACTTACAGCTTTTCTACAGTTCAACCATTTTCTGCTGCAAGGCTGTTATGATACAAACATACAACACCTTCATCTTACCGTATTGCTTTGATTTTCAGACTACACCCAGCCTCAAATTCTGACCCCATTTTGATATCAAATACACACCTGGAAAGTTGTTTTTCTTGATCACTTGTGACACAAAATTGTGACACATTCTGTCCACAGGTGGGCTGAGACATAAACACCTGGTAAAGTACTCAAAACCACTTCCATGGTAGTTACCGCCATAATAGGTGGTCTCCAGAACCACATTGTTCCATGATTGCACGCATTAGAAAACTACATATTCCCTCTGCCTGGTTTCATATCTTTGAATATTTGCCTACATCTCAATTTCTTCTGATTTTCAGACTAATACTCCCCGACCAGAAACTGTAAATCTGTTTTACTAGTCAGGGAACGCGTAAGTTTAAACTATACGTGGGTTAATTTACTGTCACTTTATTCACACGTTATTGGGAAGAGTAATCCAAAAGTAAATGCAGCTAAACAAGTTAATTTCACCAAGTACAGTGTTTAAACTGCTCCTCAACATATGAAGCGCGATCTGTCCGGTCTCACGTCTACCCCTGCTGGTCACACAGAGTACATGATACACTGAAGGACTTGTTGACGTCTCAGTTTATTGTAGCCTGTTGATTTAGTTAAAGGGTATATTCAACAAAGTGATTAAAAGAAATATCAACGAGTGGGATCAAGCATTGCAGATCATTCTGCCCTTCACACCAATACAGCAGAGGTGAATGGATTTTATGTGTGGTGCTCACAGCGAGCTAACCCTCTAAAAGTAATTTTAAATGTAGGAGTTAGCCAGTAGTACACTGATGCACTTGCATGTAAATTGTCTCAATTATCCCTTTTCTATTGTACTTTATACAGTTTTAGCACATGTTTTGCATGTAGCTGTCCTCCTGAATTACAGGCAAGGAAAGAAAGGTACTAGTTAACTGATAGCTCTGTTCAGTTTTGAGAACGGTTCTTGTGTGCAATACTTGACCAAATCAAGTAAATAGCTACTTTACACATTTTATTGCACAACAAAAGAATGGACCTTTGAGACGGTCTAGCTATTAATATTAATGCCTAAACTGTTATTGCACCACATTTGATCTCTCAGGGGTTACTATAGTACAACCATAAACATGTCAGGAAGATGTACACTGAAATATTAATTCCATTTCAATCCTAGCTTGCTATTATGCTGCTGTTTGGATTGTTCTTTTTTCCGATCCACCCCTTCGTTTTTATGAATGTAACTGGCCTACCTATAATTGTATTCATTGGCATTTTATTTCCTATGTTGTGGTTATTAGCATTGGTTGATTAGAATGGGAGTTTTTTTCTTCTGTTAAGACAGGAAAAGGTACTTACATCATTAACACAGGAAATGTAATACAGGGGTATGACAGAGGAAAGTGAAAAGACACCAGTCGCACAACTGACCACACCTTTGAAACAGCATCCGCTCATTTCTTTCCTTCTAGTACCTTAAGTCTGGACTACAGGTGTGCTGTTTGTTTTGGTCAGCAGGTCGCTCTGTGTGACCGAGTGTCACATCCCCTTCAGTTCTGGTTATTTTTTATTTCTGTGTGGAAATCATTTTGGGTGGTTGCAGGAGGAAAAGGGACATTTTCAATGCAATTTAATTTGCTTAGTATCCACTTAGAAAATAAAGTGTAAAATATAAACGCTACATACATTGTTATGCAAAGGCAGGTAGGTTAACGGCAAATGTCCTAATTAGACAGTTTAATTTACAAATAATACATTTCAAGAGTTTAACAAAAATGATTATGTACATTTTAAGTGCAGTAAAGAAAATGATCAGGTCATTTATTTGAACTCTGAGTGAATCTCAGCTGCATAGGCCTGCAACAACTGTGTTAGCATGTCACCAGGAAAGTAACTAAAGAGCTGTTTTGTAAATAGGCCACAGCTTGAACATTCCTCTGTTCACACACTGACGTAAACAAGGCGAGGAACGGTCACTCCTGCTGCTGGCACTCTCTCCACTACAGTAGGGTGGCAGTAATGTTCCAGGCGCAGGCCAGTCACATGTAGAAACACTCAAGTGCTGTAGGCGGAGGCTCCTCCCCTTGGTAACTGCTGAAGGTACACATCCATGCATGAGCACTGCAGCTCCACAGCCCTTCCTCTTACATTTCAGCTTTTGTTTTGAAATCTACCTTACTTCCTTACTTAGTAGCTTAGGTGCTTTGTTCCTTTCCCAAACACACCCACATGCACACACCTACATATAAAAAAAAGATGCTATACCATGTCTGTGCCTGGAGTATGAGCTCAGACTGACTGAGTGACACTGCATAGAGAGCACCTCCCCCATGCAAAGATAAAACTGAGGGCCAGGAATCCCCCCATGTCTCCTTATCTGCATCTAATGTAAATATTTGCTTAGTTTTACACTTCGCCATTGGACCCATTATCACTATTCACAGGCTAAACGCTAAGCGAGAATGGCATCACCTTTAATAACAGTGTGTAAAGCTGCAGGTCGGAGGCCTTAATCCGTGGCCCCTGATAAGCATGCAAAACAATATTGTTTATTTCACTGTTATTTCTGCACGAGGACAGAATGTACAAGATTGGCTGGTCCAAGGTTTCACTTTCTGTATTGTTTTGAAACAGATAGCCGTAATTGTCTTTTTTAAAAAAATAGTTTTTACAGTTTTATAAATGTAGTAGAATATCTTATGTTTTTTATTCTAGGAGACTATCTCATGCAGGCATCCATGAAGAGGTTTAGACTCCGTGCGTCGATAGCTCCATAAATCCATAGTTCTGTGTCTCTCATAAATAAATAAAAGGCAAACTGTGGGGATCAGTGACACTGTTTGGGTCGACAAGTAAGTGACAACGACTTGATTTTCCACACAGTAGTCTTTTTTCACTCCCCCAGCCTGGAGGGACCCAAGGCACGGCCCTTGTTATGATTTGATGAAATAACCCCTCTGCCTCCTTTAAGCCCATCCCTTCGCTGCATGTACCCAGTGATCATCATGCCACTTCCATACCCCAATGTAGGCTTCTATGCTGGAGAACCCGAAGTGATCCCACATTCACCTCCAAACATTTTTTTCTTGTGATTTTTAAGGGAGATTTTATTTAGAGGCGGTGCTTGTTGGCTCCAGAGTAGCGTCGTAACGACACTTTTTTCACCCCAGTCCCTGTTAAAAGAGTTAGACCGGGGCCAGAGTTGGTGCTGGGGGGTCGCTTATAGTTTAGTAATTTCCTGGGGGGTAATTGCTGCGTGTTTTTTTTTTTTATCCCATCAGATTTTCTATTTTATTTCTATTTTTTTTATTTTTCTACTTCTCTCAAATATCGCCACCCTCTCACTCTCAAGATCTGAAACCCCTTCGAGATTTTTTCCTTTCAGATCATGAACAAACTATATGTTGGGAATTTAAGTCCTTCGGTTACTGTCGAGGACTTGAAGGAGCTCTTTGGGGAGAGGAAGCTGCCAGTGGCCGACCAGGTCCTGCTGAAATCCGGCTATGCTTTTGTGGACTTTCCCGACCAGAACTCGGCCATAAAGGCTATAGAGACTCTTTCTGGTAAGTGTGGATTTGATAAGTGATGCTGCTGGTGACAGGAAAAAAAAATTCGCGACGAGTCAAACTGCGAGATCGGGTTAAAAACACTACAGCTCAGGGTCTCCAAAATGTGGAATAGTGATCATAGATTGTGTTAATATCTTTTTGTTGTTGCTCGGGACAGTGTTTGCGATCACATCCGTGTGCCATCAGAGTTAAGATGAACGCTCAGCCATGCACGCTCCAACAAAAAATGGAAAATGTATCGATCACAGGACACACTTGGGGCTTTAGTGCCCGTTTGCCTAAAGAAAACACGAGTCGTCGTAACGCTATAAACGCGCACAATAATCTATATTTTGGAGATTCCGATAGTCTGGTGCGCTACTTTGCAATCACCCGCTGGAATGTATGGGATGGTCTGATGGTTCGGGTAGGCATAATTATTTTTCACTTATTTTTTATCTTGATTTTATTGAAGAGAGCAGAGCGAAGCGACCGCGGAAAACTTGTCAGATCCATGTTCCTCTGATGTCTGGGTATGTTTTTACGAGGTGTCTTGGAGGTGGGTCATGGGGGTCCGGAGGAAAGAGCTAATAAACAGGTAGCTGAGGGGGGACGAGGTGAGACGCTAATTCCGTGCTGCGCCAGGCCACTCATAATAACGAAAACCCGTGTTCAAGCTTCGCCGAAGAGCGCTTCAAATTCACACCCAGTTGGGTCAACACGGAGAACTAAGAAACACCTACCTAGAGTAGAAAGAGTAGGCTACAAGTCATTCTCCTTTCAAACCAAATCTTCTTTGATGTTGCATTTTTTTTTTTTTACAGAGAGCAGAAACAAATACCCCTCATTGCACCGTGAGGGCTGTGGGAGTGGAAAGCATGGCTGCCTATTCCCCCCCCCATACTATATAAGCTTATCATGCTTCATTTTGGCGCCGATTCCCCTGAATTGTGACACTCGAAATGTCCCTCTGTGGTGTTTTTAATACAAACATACCCAGTTTACCAGCCACCGTGCGCACAACGCGCCCGGATACAGTACTTTTTCTTTTAGAGGGTAGCTGTTTGAATGGGGACGCACCTACTTGGTGAAGTGATTCAAAGTGTTGCGATGTAGGTCTACCAGTTTGCATTGTTGCTTTCATGGCACACAGCTAATGTTACACTATCATTTGTGTCCCTACAGGTAAAGTTGAATTACACGGAAAGGTGATAGAGGTAGACTACTCTGTTCCCAAAAAACTAAGGTAGGCCTACAATCTCTCTCTCTTGCTCACACTCACACGTACACACACACGTACACATGCACGTACACACGCACACATTGTGTCATACGCCTATACTGTGCCCCATGACCTGTATGCTTCCGCCGTGAAATATAGCGCGCCCATTTCCCTCTTCTCTCGGCTTCTATGTGGGATTTTCAACCGGGCTGTTGTTGTTTTACTCCCCTGCGATGTAAATGTCACTGCATGGCGATTGAACAAAACAAAGACGGCGACAAAGAAACAATTTAGTCCCAACATTCGCAGAAAACACGGTGGCTGCTGCCGCGTCGCGTGATCTGCAGAAAGGCCTATCCCACTGTAAAACACGTGCACGCACGCACACACACACACACACACACACACACACACACACACACACACACACACACACACACACACACACACACACACACACACACACACACACACACACGTAATAACTGCACGTTAATCTCTCAAACATGTTTGTGTTTCCCTGTATGTAAGTGATAAAGTTAGGTTTCACTATTGACTGCAACACTGCAATGCACGATGAGTTGCATACCAATCAGCTGAGGCTCCTGTATGGATACTATGTGCATATGTACGTATGCGAGGGACACGGCTTGTGTGGGTGTGCGCGTGCATGCGAGGAAAGCCAGAGTCTGACGTTTTTTGAGCAAATCTGTCGGTCACCACTGAACTCCACGCCACCAACACGTCCTATAGTGTGCTGTTGTGTCAGCTTGTCCACGCAGAGTACACACACAATAAATCCACAAGCTTTTAATTGCATGGAAATAATAATTAAACATGCCTCCCCTCCCCCCGGCGCAATGCGTAATACACTCCTTACGTTTGTGGTAGATTGTGAAGCCGACACACTCAACACGTATAGTGGGCTTCAAAACAATGCCTTTGGCTTTAAGGAAAGACTACATTGCGTGACAGAAAGGTAAATATTCAAGCCCCTTGTGGAGGAACACGTGACCCATACTGTATGCGCCACCAGCACGGGTCCTCCCCCTCCAGTGCAGGCTACACTTTCCTGCTCTACAGCTTTCGCCTTCTTCTGCTGTGTTAAAGAACAATGTGTACGTTTGAAATGTTGAACGCTCGAGCCGCTGTGCCGTATTCTCGTTCAGTGGCTCGATTTGAAGGCGTTTCGTGAGCTGCAACGTGCTATAAAAGCTTGCGCCACTCCCCACAGTGAGTGTGCACGTAGGCCATGGCAATGTTGGAGAGCCTCATAATGGCTGCCATGATGGCCCTGCACCCTGCTCGGCTATAGGCGGACTCAGATGGAGCAAATGTCCATACGTTTGCCCGCATGTGTCCAATCGAAACCGTGTGGGGCCGCTGAAATGATCTGAGCAGGCTTTTCTCTCCGCCATGTCTGCGAGGGCGACACGAGAGCAGCGTGGAACACGTACAGGTGTTCATTTTGGATCAGGGGAAACTGGGCGGAATCACGTGGCGGGGAAACGCCATGTTATGCTTGCCACGGTGATCATTTCATTGAATGCCATAGCCTCCCTATAGTATTCCAGTCATTATCAGACTATTAGAGCCTTTGTCTAATGTTGCGGAAATATTTACATTGATTTAAAATGTAAAGCTGAATATGCAAATTAGTTTGCTAATGCAGTTATTACAATATTTACTAATTAGTCGTAATTTCTAGATGCACATTTTCAATCTTAGTGATACGTCATTTGAATCCATTGGTTGTCTCAGGCATATTGAGAAATAACTTTTATATTTAATAATGCAGGTTTAGAATACTCTGTAGCTGTATTTCGTTTATTTAGATAATAATATAATAATGAGGTAGTGATGTTAATTTAATATGTATGTTACTATATTGAGTTGAGGAGTAAACCAAACATACATTTTGGTTTTGTCATTTAGGAAGCAGCTTGTGATTTCATCTTCAGGCCTAGTTATAGTTTTGTGAGACTGCTGTAGTTTCAGCTGCTGCTTGCTGTGAATACTGTTTGTTTATATATCTGTGCTGTGTTTTGTTGTTTAATATTTGCTAATAGGCATACAGGATTAACTATTCAATTATGTGTATTTTAAAGGCAACACTTTTGATTGTTTATTATACTTTCTATGTAATAACATTTCATTTGTTAGTGGGTTTAAGATCGGGCCTTTTTAAATACAACTTTGAATTGTTGAAGTTTTGTTGTCCTATATATTTTTTAAATGTTATTTCATTTAGATACATTTTATATTTTGATATTCCAAATTGGTTCTAACGTGTCAGCATTCATATTATTTAGATACAAGTAATTTAAGCAGAAGCAAACAATCTTTTGGATTTTATTTGGTCAAAGTTCTTGTCATGGAAACCAAATAATTAGTTGTACTTTTTTAGTAATATTTCAAATAGATATTTTGAAATTATCAGGGTTATTTTGTATTAAAATTATTTTCTTGATAGTTATTGATAATAATAATGTAGGCTACTTAATGTTAAATTATGTTGTATTTCAGTGCTGAGACAACTGTTATTTAAAAATAATCAATTAGTTTTCTATTGTGTGAGTTATTTTTTGGATATATATTATTTAGGTATTGTGTTCACCTGAGTTTGAAATAAGAACTGTTAAATAATTTGATGGTGAAATAACCAATACATCTAAACTCTTGGTAGCTATCTATGCATGTAAAATAAGAATAATTCTCTAATTTAGATTGGAAGAATTACTCTTAGTTTAATAAGATAATTAAGTTTGTTTGCTCAAGCTTTTTTTATTTTAATTGCGGCTTATTTAGATCTCACAATTTGTGCTCACCCTTGTTAAGCTTCCTTGTTAAACAAAGCAAGTGGCTGAGTCTCTGCAACACCAGGACACAGTGTGACTTGGTGTTTATTGAAACTGGTGCTACATAAACGATATGCGGTGGTGTTTGCCTATCAAATAGGCGAGGTGCTGAAGGTGTGGACAGAGGGGACTAACATGATCCCTCGCTGTGAGCCTGATCAATGAGTAATATCAAGCATGTAAAGACAGCCTTGTTGTTGTGGGGTTAACACATTTAAAGCTGTCTTCCTGAAAGGTATACAAGTGTGTTTACTTGCTTGTTTAGCCCTTGATAGTAACAAAACCAGAGCTTCCTGCTTCTAATATCTCTACAGCATTGACTTAACCTGGATTGAAAATTTGTTCAAATAAACAGGTGATACATTTCCGATTGAGTGCTAACGCGTGTGTTACTCTCCATTAGGCTGCATCCCAATAAACGCTGGTTGAACTCTTTGTGTTCTTCATATAAATCCAAGTTTGCAGCCTAATGTTGTTTGAGGAAGCGAAATTGATTGCGAGACCCTTTTTTTCTCTCGCAAAAGGACACAAACCAAGACATGGGTGTAAACATCTGCAATGCACCACAGTGGGACACATGCACATGTGTGAGTTTGGTCGTCAGTGCACACGGAGTCAAAACAGCGAAATAAGATAGCCATCAGTTGATCCATTCTGAATCCATTAATACTCCCCAGTTGATCCTGGGTGTAGGGGAAGCTCTCCAATTCATACTCTGGTTTTGTTTGGGCTGATAGCAGGAGGCACTGCGCTGCTCCCCATCCAAAGCCACATCCGCTGCATCTTCCTCCTACCTCCTCATGCCTCCCCTCACCTGTGGGATCGCGCAAAGCAATCTGTTTCGTGGAGTGAGGGGAGCTTATCCCAGAGTTGTCCCCTCACCATGATTGTATGCCTCAAAGAGCTTTGTTGATGTCTCTTTAACTTACGTTTTGTCTGTCTCATTAAGAGTGAAGCAGACTTTCTGTTGCAGAACACATTATCTTTGACTGTTAAATAATGCTCATGAGGTGTGAAAAGAAAAAAAGCCAAATGAGAAAGTTCTCTGTAAACACTTCCAGAAATAGTGAATATCTATACTTCTCAGGTATTGGCTGAAGCCTTTTATTTCGAGTTTGTTCAAACTGCTGAATTTAAATTTGAGCCCTTCTGCTAGATGTGTATAGCAATTATTAACTTTTTCATGAAAGTGGTGTAGTATATGTTTCTCCTGAATTGGGAAAAGACTTGAGCACATAGCTTAAGGGAGCGGCGAGATAAGATGTGAGAGCATTGTAAATGTATTGTGTGTCTATCAGACCTGTGGGATCGCTGTTTTAGCTCCATGAGAGTTGGAATCTCCTGAACAGACACTTGCATGCGCATCACAGCAGAAACTGTAGAGACCATTTTCTCAATTTTTCTTAGCTGTCATTCATATTCCCCTCCAACCTGTTGCATTAGTAATATCTTAATGCAGAATGATACTCATTACAACCAGGAGTTAAGTAATTATAGATGACTGAGGAGCAGTGGTGAGGAGCCGTGGAAGGTGTGGCCGAGATGAGGAGGGTTTCTCCAGCTGACCGCCCCCAGTCCCACATTTTTCTGTTAATACTAAATCACGAGATGCTTCCTCTGCCTGTTTTTACTTGTGACTTGACCATTACGCATTACCTCTTAGTATTGAATTAGGAGGGTAAAGAAGAGGACCAAGTGGTAAAATAAACGCTAATTGATTAGATGAGAGGCAGGACGCCTATACTTGAATTGAACCACTGAGGTCATTTTTCTTCATTCTCATTGACTCGTTGAACTTTGTATCTTATTTTCTACTAACAGTAAATACGTTACAACGTTTCTAATTCTGCACACGTTTTGGTGTGTTTCAGTCCTGACCTTGTGCCCGTGAGATCTTCTTACATACCTGTCTGTAAAAACCGTCCCAATCTTCGACCAAATAGACCGACAGTTGGTTTGAGCAGATGTTTGAGGATGCTGTTTGAGCTAAGCAGGGTTTGATGAATTGCTGTCATCTTAAATGTGCTTGATGTGAATATTTAATTAATTATAAATAATGATTACGAGTGTCGTCGCAGTTTGTACCCAAGTTCTTATTGAGGGAAGTCATTTAAAAATGTAACAGCTGTTCTGTCGCTCCTTTCTTTTTCTATATCCCTCTGTTGATCACTCTGTCTGTGTGTGCACAGCATGTGTGGATGCACACACACACACACACACACACACACACACACACACACACACACACACACACACACACACACACATACACACTAGTGAAACAGAAAGAACTGTAATATCCAACCTGAATGCTAAATGCCGGATGTGAACTTCAGTGTTACTCCCCTGTGGGCACTCATGGGTGTGGTTTCCATGGAAGGATGGGCAGCTGAGGCGCACAGCAGGTGGCATTTCTCACACAGCCAAACCCCGTCCTTGTCCCATATCAACACCATATAACCCTGCTGGAACATTATAGCTCTGATGGTTCTTGAGCAGGTGAAATGAATATGGCGAAAACTTCCAACAGCCAATCAGAGTGAGCCACGGGCCGCAATGCATACATGCAGCCAATCGTATGCAAGCAGGTTGAGTGGTATGGATCGAGGCCCATGAAGAGGCTCCGTTACACTGGCTTAGAGCCTCAAGCTGGGAATGCTGCTGGCCTGAAGCTTCACTCAGGACCCTGCTTGACCTCATAGTTGTAATTAAACAAAGTAACTTGAAATTTTGCTATTTAACTGAGCTTCAGTAATGTAACTTTCCAAAGTGAGATTAAAGGGTAACTACACCCTTAAATTCCACAAGAACCTTCTCTTCCTGCATATTAAAAAACACACATATTTTTTTTTTAATATATTATGTCACGGTTAGCGAGGGGCCAAATAATTTGACTGAACCAAACCTTTGGTTACACACAGTATGAATTTGTATAAAACAAAATCACCTGTATTAACATCATATGCCAACAAGAAGTGTACAATGATATCATTTCATGTGTAGTTCCTCCTTAACTACTTTAGCATAGTTTGGCCCAATGGCAACATGCTTAAAGGGATTTGTTGCAATGCAAAGCCCCTATTCACACAACTGTCACATTTCTTATTCCACTGGAGTTTGCAGGCCTGACATTTTTACTCCTTTTACAAATGTGCCCTCCTTACAAACAATGCCTCAGTCTGGCTCCCCATTCAAATCTTTTTAAAGCTGCCCCTGGTTCCAGGAACATCTGGATATGGTGTAATAATATAGAATAATATGCATGTATTGTTTTGTATACGCCATGTCTCCCATGTAGAGGTGTTTTTATTTATTTTTTGTATAGTGTCAGCTCTCTGTGAATGTAAAAATAGATCCAACAGAAAAAGATACAGACATCTTTACAGCACCTTGATTTTGGAGCAAAACTGTGGCATTGTTCTCGTGAATATGTGTGTCCTTGTGTGTTTACAGGTAGCACTGTATTCAGTTCCCCGACTGTTCCAGGTTAGGTTCTCCATGTTGCCATGGGAACCAGTTTTGAGTGTTTTGCTTGGTTATAAGAGGAGAGCTCTAATGATGAAGGTTTCAGAAATTAACCCAAAGACCTCCAGTGTACAGACCACCATGCAAAAGTTGAGTTTACTGCATGCAACACCCTAAGATTCCCTCAACAAGTGATCATTATCAAATATTTTGATATCACTGTCAGCGTCCCACGATTACAGCTTAAATGTGTTATGAACGTCTGTCAGTTTTGTGACTGTAATTTTCACTCATTTCCCAAAAGAGTGGAAACTGCCTACTGGTCATATCGGCAGTTCAGCTGTGCGTTGGTGGCTGACGCTATGGGCGGCGCAGTGGTTACAGTGCTGATTTTATATGACAGTGAAGTGCCTGGTAAGGTGCCTTAATAAAGTTGTGTACATTTACTGCTCCACAGAAACCTCCATGTGCTCCTTTTCTTCCCACAAGTGCTGCAGGGAAAACTGCTGAGTGGGCTGTCCATCTATGTCACCGCCGCAGCCCTTTTGTGACCTTTCTTATTCATAAACCCACTTGGAGCCACCATTTCCATCCTCTTCCATATGTATGCAACGGAAGCTGGGAAAATCCCCCCTCCTTTCCTAACAGAACAGAACAGTCTTCTACAGTATGGTCCACACACACAGCTGAGCCTCCAACACAACCTGGAGCACAGTCTGACCATTGTGTTTCCTCTAATTCACACTGTCTCTGACGGAAGAGGAAGACACGGAGAAGACTTCCGAGTGAAAGACGTGTGCATGATCCACGTGCATGCTTTCCTCTCAGTGTGTGTGTGTGTGCGCGCGCTCCTGCGTGGGGGAGACATGAGCACTGCTGATAGAGGGCAGTATTTCTCCCTCTGTCAAGGAGGCTGCTTTTGGCTTTTGGCCTCTCAACAGTGATGGGTCTACTCACAAACAGGAGGGGTTCTCTCTGTGCGTTTCAGAGTGACAGTGTGTATATATTGTCACATCCAGTCTTACCTTCTTATCAACTGCTGTTGGTCCCTCAATGAGTTTGTAGCCTAACCTATTATTCAGCCACCTGCTAGTAGTTTGTTTAAATAATAAACAATATCCCTTATTATTATTTAAGGGATATTTCAACATTGTCCAGTCCTATTAAACTTCACGCTGTCTTGAAACTGTCGTGGTGAAGCTTTGTTTTAGTTTTAGTTTTAAAGGGAGACATTTTTATTTTATGTGTCAGGTTCACATACCATAAATGGTCATATAGCTAGTGTTTATGTGTATGTATAACCCTGTTTTGCAGTCTTGTTAGAAAATGTAATTATTACACTAAAATAGGAGACAGGAAAGACCAACATGCCAAACAAAATAATACAAGTATTTGAAGGATGGATGTTACATCATAAAACATGTTGGGTAGTCTCTTAAATTGTCTTGTCAAGATTAAAAAATGTATTGCCATATCAATCACAGAAGATTGGGAATATGTTTTGGTCTGCTCAACAATAAAACATATAATGACAAAATCACAAACCTCTCTGCCACAATTACTACACAGTGAACATACAATAATTGCAACGGCACAACCAGATGGCTCATGCTCTTGAAGTGACAAGTTAAAGTGCATTTGCTCTTTTATATAATAACCCTTGAATCATTTGGGATGCAGATTGCTTCAGGATAGATTATATTGGAGGAACGTCTTAATACTGTGAAGTATTTTACCTGAAAGTAGAAGATTGAATAGAGCCGTCATTCCCAAAGTCCAGTATAGCAGGAGATTTTATTCAGGTCGCCAAATAAATTCGCTGAATTTCTTCCAAAGTCTTTTATTAACGTTTTGATCTACAGTCCACATTTGAGGCTGTGTTGTTCTGATAAGTGTAGCCTACGTATAACATTGAATCTAACATGAAAGGCTAGTGTTTACCGATGAGAAGAAAAAAGCGAGTCTGCTAACTTCACATAATGAATTTATTTGTCTCAGTTATTTAACACGTGTAAAAATACGCAGGAACGCTGAATTACGCACACATTCCCTCTTCTCATTATTTGTAGATGAGGCCTATTGGGAATTGGTTCGCCATATTCTTTTGTTGTTGCTTTTTTTTAAAGTGTTTGGGAAAGTTTTAGAAACACTGGTAAGTTGTGAGGGGTCCTTTTAAAATGTCCAAACCTAACCGCTGGACGCAGATGGGACATAGTTCAGAAATGTACTGAGCCAATCAATTTTTAAGCTGTTCGGACAACTCTGTTATTGAGAAAGTGAGCACACATTCTATTACTGCTCTGTAATAGATCATTTAATAATGGTTGCAATAATTTTTGGCAAGCTTTCTTCTGGATGATGGTGAAGTTGTCTTCCCATTTCAGGAGGAGGAGATTATGAAGTGATCTTTTGGGTATGATCCGACCCCCGGGTGGGTTGCTTGTCCATTTCATATGAAGATAGGAGCTGAGCATTAGGGCTGTCAATATTGCAAAAAAATGACGTTCGAATATTCCCTTTAAAAAAACACATATATTCGAATATATGTGTCTTCAGTTTAGGTGTTCACTCCCCCCCCCCCCCCCCCCAGTTCAGGTGTTCACTCCCCCCCCCCCCCCCCGACGGTGTGGGGGGCACCGTCGGTCGCGCATAGCGGTTTAAATGAACGGCAACAATAAACACATGCTGAGTGCTGATCAGGGATAAGGTACCTCGGTTCCAGTGCTTCACAGAACTCCCTGAAGCCCTCATGTCCTTGCATACGAACGAAATCAATGTTTGCGTGCAGGCCTCCTGTCGTGCCGCAGACAACGAACTTGTGGCGTACGGCGCAAAATACGTATCCAGACGGGCCTGTTTCGCTGAAGTTCCACATTTTATGCCATATTCTCTTGGGTGCACATTCTGGAGATGTGGCCTCAAGTTGCTTGTCGTTGAATGGTAAGCTAACTCTAGCTTACATAGTGTAGCGACCCTGGGTCAGGAAAGCTACGAGACGTTAGCTGGCTTACAGGGTGTTTATTAAGGGAACACAGAACAGGCTACTGTGGGCCGCAGCCTACGCCACAACAACAGCAAAACCCCGTGAAAGCCTCAACCAGCTTCACGTCTGCTCCGGGTCATAGACTCTGCCCCGAACGGCTCGTCACACACACACACACACACACACACACACACACACACACACACACACACACACACACACACAAAGAGGACACTTCATCGCGGCCGCGGCGGGGGTTGCCAGATTCACGATAATTATCCTCCGAAATACTTTAAATACAAATACTTTTGCAAGAAAGAGAATTAATGTGCCATAACTGTTGCGTCCTTGATTAATTGTCCGTCTATTAGTCTACATTTCTGAACATCCACCCCTTAAGTTTCACAGAACTGAGCTGTGGCAGTTTAGTTTCAGCAGAAGTAGTTTTTAGCAATTGGCGAATTGTGATATGCCATAAAGCCTGTTGTTTTTCACAGCTGGGCTTGATCCGGCTATGATTTGCTGAGCCAGAGATGAGTCGGGTAATGTGGGCCAGGCAGGTGCTGGAGAGTAGAGAGTACAGCTCCATCTGCATCCCTGCCAAGTGACCCAGTACATGCCAATACCCAGTCAGCCGTAGTGTGCGAGAGTGATAGTGAGAGAGTGATGGAAAGGCAGAAAGGGAAGAAGAAAGTTGCAAGGTAAAAAAAGACAAAACCTCATGGGAGTCCCTTTGATTGTTTCACACCAAACGTTGAGTTGCAGCTGAGTGCTCTCAGAGAGCTGCACGCACAGGGGCAGAATGAGGAAGAAACAGTTTGTAAATAGTTGTTGTCTTAATGACCGTCGGCTAATATTTCCTTGGAGGCGCAGAAGGTTTTATCGTGACGTGTTCAATCTGTGTGCATCTCACTAAACCGTCTATACTCTGGTTTATGGGTGCAGTAGCTCCTGCGGTACCTCTACTATAGCCTACACGAGGAGTACGATGGCAAACCTGAGGTTTTTAAGATGTTCCTATTTAAATGCGCTTTTTTTTAATGATTAAAACAACACGAATGAAACGGACAAAATGTACGTGAGATTGATTGAGCGTTTGGGTTTAGTAATGAGTTCTTGATATTTTTTGCTACCATCTGTCTTCAGTTGTTGCCTACACACTGGTTGCCCAGCCAGAAATGCAGCAGCTCTGTCTCCTGCATGCAAACAACATCATGACACTGACTGATGAATTGCCATCCCTGTCAGGTTAAATGAAGCAAACGCTGACACAAATCCAATTAAAATTGAAGAGTGCCCCATAGCAGAGCACGAGCTTGCATAAAAAAATTAAAAAAAAAAAACCCACGGCAACAGCACAGATCCTCAGCACGCCGGGATTTTAAATATTTGATGCCGATGCAGCCATGCATGAGTTCTTGTCGGAGGATTGCAAAAGTTAATGGGGTCTTGTAAGATTGCTCTTTTCCCCCAATGTTTACTGAACATCAACACGCTCATTCTGTGCAGGTTTAGGTGATTTCCTTTTTTTAAATAATTGCTGAATTCCACAAGATGCAGCTGTAGTTTGCCTCCTCGCACCAGGGAGAGTCACACTCTCTCTACACTGCAGCATTTGGCGCTCGTCTACCCTCCATCCTCCTCCTCCTCCTCCTCCTCCTTCTCTTCCCAGCATGCTCATGTTTTGTGTCAGCGTACCATGTCATGTGAACCACCTAGAGTGTGTGCATTGTCTCTCACCGCCTCCTTCCAGCTCACAATGTCACAGCTCCCCTGGCACATCGTAGCGGCACAGCTGTGTGCTAGCATGACCGGGAGTAAATAGCGTAGCCTACAACTCTATGTTATGTACTGTAAGCTGAATGCGAGCCACCCTATCAGATAGTGTAACAGAGACAGGCCGTGTATTCTTAATCGTGGTTGCCACTAGAGGAATTCTTTGACAACAGTAGACGTGTGTGCGTGTGTCAGTGTATACTGTGTGTGTGTTTGTACAGTGTCTTTTTGTTCCTGCCATTCCCCTGAGTGGGAGGCAACAGTTCATTTCAGAGATGGTTGCTGAGATGGTTTTGTTTTAAGTGGTGTGAGAAGTGACTCCAGGCAGGACGGTTTCCCAACGCTTGACGTTGCGGGAGAATAAATTACAGAGACATAGAATGACAGGCTTCAAAGGCCGGTTTGATGTCAAAGAGACAGTGGTTTGGATGTGGAGACGCTGAAGATGAGACATTAAATATGCTGCACTTAAAGAATAGTAACAGAACAGGACTTGTGTTTGTTTTCCCTGCTTCAAGTGTAGTTGTTGCGCTCTTTGATGGATGCCCGGCCACCTCCGGCATTTGAAGAGCATTAACAGTATTGCTTCTTCCTCCCCATCACCACACATCATCAAAGCAGGCGACTCCTTATGCTCAAGGCACATGATTCTCTCAAACACACACCACACACACACACACACACACACACACACACACACACACACACACACACACACACACACACACACACACACACACAGATGGGCTCTGATTTGATCACAAAACGTCAGTGCAGTTAACAGACATGCCACCAGATTTGCTTTCCACAACCCTGCCCTGTTGGTTTTCAGAGCAGTTGTGATTTGGTTGTCTCATGGACAGGTTTTCAGGTCAGCCCTCACTCCTATTAGCTCCTTAAACTTAGACACGGTGTTTGTTAAAGAGGGGAACCAGCCTTGTATGTTTTCTGCCAGGAATGATGAAAGCAGTCGGCCTGTAAATGCTTACAGATTTGTTTTGGTGGTTCTGTGTGGAGGAGAGTCACAAGCCCAAGTAGGGCTGGAAATAGTTGTTAAATTAGTGAACTGCCCTCTTGAATATCCTGTCGAACAAAACATAGACCGTCTCTAATTGTTATTAATCCTTTGATATTGAGCCTCAGGTGGTCCACTGACATGTGTTTGGTTAGTTTTTAACCTCACTACTGTGCTTGGGTAATGTTGCATTCATACTTTGGGATTTTGTCCGAAAATCAAACCTGGAAGACAGACAGTAAACAAACATAACCCGTCACGGAGGCTGCGGCTTTTCGCTCCGGCTCGGCAGACGTTTACTGAGTGCCTTTATAGTCACATGTATACAAGAGGTACCAACAAAAAACCTTCCCCTCAGGCTTCCTCACAATCACCAATAATTCTCCCTCGCCCTCTCTGTCTCACTTTAAATGCTGCCCACACAACAAGCAGTTCCACCCGCTCCCCTCTGCAGTGGAGCTTCCTAACTTAAGATATCGATGTCAACTCAGGATATTTACTCAAGTATTTATCGCATATTGATCAGGGCTTGAAACCCTGTGAGCGTCTCCGATAATGGAATTAGTCTACATATTACATTCCCACACAGCATACAGGCGTCCTCCAAACGTATCACCAAAACACACGCACACGCACACAGACACACACACACACAGCTCTTTGTCTGAACCATCCTCAGCATCAACTTCTTCCTCAAGCCCACTGCCTCATTTCAGAGAGTAGGTCAGGCTTTGGAGCCATTTTAGCCGCAGGATTACAGTCTGACATGGATAATGCCACTTCAGCCACTTGTGAGTCACGTGACACAAGATGATTCAAGGTTTTGAGAGGAGCACTACGTATGTAATTAATGTATCGGAGGCCCTTATCCATTTGACTCCACCCCTAGTAGAGCCGATCACCCATAAACAATAAAAACTGCTCTTCTACAGTGAGGAAAACAATGATGTGTTGTTTTTTCCCACGCTCACCGTTGCACCCTCTGCGGTCAGTAAATATAATCCAGTCTCTCCAATTCTTAGAGCTGCTATTGATGTAATTTTAACCTTAAACCCATTCGTGCTGCCCTCACAACCCCGCACAAGTGCGTCCTGTATAGATAATCCCAACGCCTTGTAAATCTCTTGATGATTTATCGGATTTACGACACTTTATTTACTTTATCATTTGTGTAAAATTGCTGCTAGTATGCAATTCATTTAATCTGTTTTTTATGTATCGCAAGTTCTGTTTTCCTATATCTGCAATTGTAAACTGATCAATTTGATAGATAACTGTTAATTTATGGTTGATTTTGTTTGTTTTTCACATTCATTATTAATAACCACAAGGTCTCTATTGAAGCATTTTAATAAATATGTCAAGGCGGCAACTCTCAATAATTTTCATTGCCAATTTGTCTGTCCATAATTTCCCTAAATTTGTTATTTATGATTTGAAGTGAAAATAAAAAAATGAAAAGTACATTTTTCTGAGCCTGTTTGAGATTTAAATAAATGTTTCAATAAATAATTACAAACATAAACAGGCTAAAACAACTGTAACGCACTCCATAATAGTTTTGACAAAATGGTCCAATAAAATAAATGCAGAGTAAAAACAATAAACCAACAGTGTTATTTTTCAGATCCTTTAAAATGAACTTAAATGATCAAAAGCGAACACGCAGCTATAATTAGACTAATGCTCCACCACGCGCCCGTGTCAGCTAGTGTCACCCGGCCTGGCACCGGTCCTCGACCCTGTGTTTGAGAAACACAGTGTGTGTTTCGCTGTTTCCCAAAGCTCTGCTCTGCCGCTGTTTGGAGAACGAGGACAGCTGTGACTGGCAGGAGTGTTTAAAAAAAAAAATGCTGCTTATTGACCAGGTTTGTCAGTGTTTCTGATTCTCAGTGGATGAATCTTTGTTTTCACTCACTCTGTGAGGAGAAGAAGGGAAAGAGCAGAGGCAGTGCGTTTATGTGTGTGTAAACAATTAAAGCTCGCTCTCCAGAGGGAGCTGACTGGAGGAGTAGTGAGATGGGCAGAGAGAGGGACCGTGAGAGAAAGACTGTAGACTAGCAGGAGGCAGGGAAACAGTTTGAGGGCTTTCTTAATGTTGAGTGGTTTGCATGCGGTATTGATCCTGGTTAACCCTGCCACACCTGCTACACCTATGGCGGGCAGGCGGGCTCATCCTCCCAGCTCCGGTATAATACCTCATGGTCGGCAGATTAAAGGATGAGACCTAAGGAGCAAGCTGCACAACTCAACATAAAGCAACAGCAGCAGCCATGAGGAGCAGCTAACAGCGGACCCACACTGCACCGACGCAGTATGAGCTGGTATCCCCCTGTCAGTAGCTTTTAGCACTGAGGTGTGTGAGAGAGACACAGAAAAGACATCAGAGTGTGCATGTAGCAAAGAGTAGGCGTAACAGTCAGCTGTACGTGTGTGTGTACGTGTGTGTGTGTGTGTGTGTGTGTGTGTGTGTGTGTGTGTGTGTCAGCTGTGTCCCTGTGGGCTCCCTGCGTGCCTGTCAATGACAGTGCTGACTACGGACTTTGTGAGGGGGGACTCAGCGGAGTCCTCCGTTAGCGAAGTAGCAGTGTGAAGGAGCACGCAAGTGTTTGATGTGCGCAGGACAGGACAGAGCAGCGCGGCACATGACTCTGCAAGTCCTCTTGAATCATCTTTCTGCTTGTTTATTTATTCATTTAGTCTGACGCGTGTGGCTCAGTGGCAAGGGCAGTGGTTTTAGCAGCAGTACATTGAACCAAATGCTGTAATTGCAGCTCATTGAATGTTTGCTGCATTGTGCATGGTTAGCAGAAATGACTTCTGAACAGGAATGCACATAATGTTTCCTGCCCATCACATTTATGAGCTTTTGTTTTAGTTAGTTTCTTTTTAAAGGGCTGTTGGAAGGTTTGTTGTTGAGATATATATATATATATATATATATATATATATATATATATATATATATATATATATATACCATATATATACCAACAACATTGGGTGGGTGTGGGTGTGGTAACCATTTTTAAAGTCCCCTTCCACTCAAATATGTATTTTGCCTATTGTTTCTTCACTTGGATATTTTACTCTGATTGTACAGAATGATTTATGTGCAGTTAAACATAAGACGGCTGTTTTCACACCTTCAATGTTTTCACACCGTAGATGTGAGTTTGGAAACCAATCACAAGCCAATATGAAACTTAACACACGTGTGATGTGTAAAACCTCCAGCGCACGTACACTGAGAATGGACTATTGTGTGCAGTACACAATTTCAGACACAGACTCATTTTACCTGGGACCTTTATATTATATATATATATATATATATATCATATTTTACCTGGATAAAGATCTGACTAGGATCAACATGTTGTGTATTTAAATACATATGTGGGGTGGAAGCTCCCAATTCAGATGTGTCTTTGTGGTTTAGATGATCTTGAAAATGATGTTTTCTTTTTGTAATCAGTAATGTTTCATTATCCAGGCAGGAGTAACATGGCCATTTATGAGCTCCCTATTGCAGAGCAATTATATCCTATACTTGCTGGAAAGAGGTTATTTTCTTCATTTCTTTATGACATTATCTGCATATCTTTGAGCTGACGTGTCGTGAAAATCAGCCTCTACAAATCAGTTTCTTTTGACACAGTTGATAATGAACAAAGACTGTCTTGAATCAGAGTGAAACCGTCTCTCACGTCGGTGGATCTCAAACAGGATTGTCTTGCTTCACCTGGGTCATTTAAAACCTATTGAGTCACTTGTAATTATCCCCGTCACGTGACACTGAATCATTCCCTGTTACAAAATATTAATCTGTTTGAAATTTCCCTGCGCACCAATAGACCTCGTCAATGCACTTTGTACCACACGTGACGGATGAAGCAACAACGTGCCGTCTCTCCGTATTTACACCTTGCTATTAAGCAGCTGAGTGAGCATCGACAGCGAGGAGCAGACAGGCGTCAACAAGAAGGCTGTGGCTTCCATTGGAGCAGCATGTGCCCAACCTGCCCAGAGAAAACTAATGTGTGAAGAGAAACAGGCAGGCAGGTGAGCCTGCTGAATTCTGATGAGTTCTCACCCGCTGAGGGCTGGAAGGGGAAACAGAAGCAGGTACCAGAGCGAGATGCACGCTGAGATGAGATGGTTAGCGGAGCCGTGGAGCGGCAGCTTTGTTCATTCTGCAGTATCGGTGTGAACAATGTGTGGTGAAGGAGCAATGAAGAAGAGCAGATCCCATGGTTGTTTTTTTAGTTAGAGGATGGGCAGAAAGATCCTTGATTAATGCTAATGAAGGCCTGCAGGAAGGAAAGGATTTAATGAGAATGAATGGAAGGAAACTGTCACCAGTGACAATTATTATTACTTTGGAAATATCAGTACAGTATAGATTCTTTTAGATGAGCAAGGAACTAACCTTATTTTTTTTGTCTCTAGGGTATCTCTGCAATTTGAAGGAGCAGTGTGAAGGATTAAGGGGGATTTATTGGCAGAAATTGAATATAATATTCATAACTAAGTTTTCATTCATGTCTAATCACCTGTTTTTGATACCTTAGAATGAGTCGTTTATATCTAGATAAAGAGAAGTCCGCCATGTTCCACCGCCATGTTTCTACAGTGGCCCAGAATGGACAAACCAAACACTGGCTCTAGAGAAGGCCTTTATCGTCTGTATGTCACCTGGAGGCCACCGTAGTGACATGCTTGGAAAGGGAGCGTAGTTGTATTCAGTTGGATGCAATCTGCAATTTTCCCACGCGATGCCACTAAACCTTACACACTGTTCCTTTAAGGAGGAATAAGCAATTTTCTGTCTCTGAAGATTCTCATTCACGCGCAAATACAAGCAATATGATGTGATATGTTTTGTTATCGTAATGAGGGAGATCATTAATTCAGTAAGTTAAAGCTGCTATAATCACTATGTTTACATTCAACAGTGGATAAAGTAACTACATGTTTATCAAATGACTTGATATATATATAACTGCAGGAAATGGGGGAAAAAGCTTCCTCATGGAGGATGTCCCCAGATCCCTCTGGGTTTGGGCTGAGCCCCAAATGTTTACGACGTCTTGCTCCGAGCTAAGGAATCGGTTCAGGGTTTGTTTGTCCTTTCAGAGGACAAACGGCAACACATCTTTGTGGCTGAAGGACAACAATGATGCATGGACACTTCTCTCATACAAATCCTTGTTATCTCTGCTCCACAACAATTGGATGAGCCCTAGAGAAGCGCTTATAGGAGCACCACAAAGAAATGACCTGAGCTTGTCTTAATCGAACAACACGATGGGGACACAGTGCCGCCAGAGTTTGAAAAGAGGAGCAGAGAGACATCTCCCACACAGTAGGGTCTACTGAATACTGTTGACTTGTTGCTTCCTCTCTGAGATTCAGGGCATTTAAGCGCTTAAGAGCTTAAGGGTCAAAGCTAGAAATTGGGTCAATTCAGATTAGACCAGTCTGTGGCCCGGACCACCAGCCTATTTGTTCAAACCACTCAAACTGACCCATACAAGGTAGTGCTTTTTCACTTCTAGACTGGGTATGAATTAGACCTTTTATCAGTGCTAGTTGCAGTAAGATGTAAAGGAATAAGAACAGGGCTGACGTATGTCAGCTTTGAGCTTTACAGTCTGTACAATACTGATGATGTGAGAGCTCACGTACATGCACATGTAGCTGTAAATGCTGCTGATTGTCAGACGATCACATTATACTGCACTCTGCACAAAAAAACGTTGGACCACTACACATAAAAGAGGCAGACACATGAGTACTTGGACAGTGCATTACACATAATTTGTAATATGATCATGTAATAGGTGCATAATCGCATGCCTCCAGTGTGATTTATCACCGCAGAGGATTTCATTTCCTATTTTATCTTCACATAAATGGCTGTGATGAATGGCAGATCATCTTTCAGTTGGAAAGTCATCAATTATCTTGCGTGTGATATTGAGTCTTTCATCGGACGGTTTCGGGACGGATTTGGACTTCCTGTGTCTGTCATCAAGCGAAGCGCTTTGGTGATTATTGCTCACCATTTTATCACAAGGAATAAATAATCTTGTTAAGCAGTAAATATTTGGCTGGTGTGAAACAACGGCGAGACAGGTTTTAAACTAAGACTTTTGCAGAGTCAGTCGGTGAGAGCAGTGACAGCTAAATGGACACAGGAGAAAAGAAAATTGCAGTTAAATGGAGAAAAAACCTAATCAGTCAGGTGCATTTTCCTTGTAGAAACAATTAGGTGTGAGGTTTCTATCGAAGGTGACGGTGTGTGCAGAAGTGTTTGTGAGGCAGTGTGCGCCGGACAGGGCCGCTGGACTGAAAGGCCATTTAGGATGCCTTTTTTATTGGCCCAGAGATGGAGGTTCCCCGCTGGGCACAAGACAGCGTGCCTTATGAGCCGATTTCTGACAGCAAGGGCATCCGCACAGATAAGGGAGAGAAAGGTAAACAAGGCTTTTAAAGGCCTCATTAGACCGAATTCTTGCGCAGAGAAGGAAATGTTTAATCATTCACTCCTGTGAGTTTCTGTTAAAAAAAGAAAAAGATTTTGCCCTCAATCCAGGAACTCTAAAAAGGTATCACAAAAAGTGCTCTGACCTTTATGTGTTACAATTCCTAATGATGTGAGTGACTTAGATTTTTAGGGGGCTTTTTAAAACCAAAGGTAATTTAGTTTATTATGTAATGGCCATTTTGTACTGTTCATACTTTCCCTTTCTCTATCACAGAAGAACAAATGTGATGAATCCTAAATAATAAATCAAGCGAGAAGTAGGATTATTATATCATAAACTTCTCTACAATCGGATCTCAACTGGCCATTAGAAAGAAGGCAAGGAGAAGGCCTTTCTTCATTGGCTTCACTTTACAGAATCAGAGGTTGCTCATTAATATTATATAGCCCTCTAGTATCTCTATCATTCTAAAGTAATTCGAGACAATTGGGAACCGTATGTGTATACAATTTCCAAAGTTTATAACCGCAACTCTTTGTCTTTTTTCACAAATGTTTTCATCACATGTCTTAAGTTGTAGTATAAATTAACTATGTATATTTATACATACATTACTTTATTAAAGTGGTATATTTCATAATAATTCTGCACTTTTTAAATGCAGGACTTTTAGTTGCATATTTTTTATAACATTGCTACTTCAATTCAAGTAAGAGATCTTAATATATCTTTTGCTGCTGGACATAAGTGTAGGTCACATGATAACAACTTGTCGTATGCGGTAGTCGTCATTGAATAGCTCATATCTCGCAAAACCTCCCAGTATTTTGTAAATGCGCCCCATATTTTAGATGGTGTTATGTTTTAAGTCTATCATTTGTGGTATAATTCTTCCCAAACTGTCCTTAGCTGTTGACGTCTCATCCCTCTACTTTTCTTTGCCTCCACCAAAGATAGTTTGCTTTCAAAGACAGACACACACTCTTTATTCAATCATCTCTCCCCACATGCAGCTCTGTGACTCATGTATGATGGACTACAGTTGTAGATGATGTGGAAATGATTCAAAACTTTTGAAGTTGCTAATTCTTTCAGGTCATATGAATATGGAGAGGTTATTGTTCCTTACTATACGGCTGCAACTATGGCGATTTATTTACTTACTGATTAATCAGCTGTTCATTTACTTGATTAATTGTTTGAATATAACATTAGAGCACAGTGAAAAAAGAAGGCCGGCACAATATCCTAGACCCCAAAGTGACGCCGTCAAACATTTTATTTTATCCGACCGACAATTCAAACCCAAAGACATCATTTTGCTTTATGGTAAGACCAAGAAAAGGAACAATTCTCACATAAACATGAACCACAATAGCACATTTTCTCAACTAATAGATAAAGCAAGCACTATTACAGTTATTTCAACTTGTGACAAGCAAGTGATCAATCAAGTGAACATTCCAACTCCACATCAGGGTTTGATTCCCAGTCCTTGACATACTTGCTGTGAGGCGACAGGGCTTACTACTGCACCAATATGCTGCCCGGCTGAGACACTTCCTGTGGCTTAATATGCTTAATGTTTATCAAAAAGCAAAAGTAAAAACACTGCAGAACACAAAAATCTAGGGAAATAGTTTTTCAATGTATAATTCATCACTTATGATGATCAGATGTTTATTTTTAGGAACATTGCTAAATTCTGGCGAGGGATGAATACCCTCTTTCTCACCCCTCTGTCCGCCCGCCCTCTCAGAGGTTAAATTCCTATTACGCATGCATGTTTGTGTATTAGTCCGCACGCGTGTTCCCATACACAGTTTCTTACCTCATGCAGGTGGGTGCAGTAAATATTAGCTTTTCAAATGAACATGGCCACCCTCAGATATTTAAAGGCCGAAATTGAGACGCTTTCTCTTTTTTTTTTCTTTCTTGGCTGGCTGCTCCAAACCAACAGCAGACAGCTCGGTCACATTCAACAAACATTAAGTAACCGTTGACTTCAATCTTCTACTGCAGCTCATTTTGGACTTTGGGAAAGGAGGAGCTGAGAAAGGGGCGCTGGGTTCACCTTGAATGCAAACAAACAGATATTAGCAGAAGTCTGCTGCCTCATATAAGGGTTATTCCCAGATTATAAAGCACCGTACGTAACCTAAGGACAGTTGATGTCTGTAGTAGCTCGACCTAAACACTGTAGGCAGACAATAGTATATTTTGCAGGGTGGCATATATCATGGGCCTCTCCCTGCCCTGGAGACAGACAGTGACGGAAAGCAGTGATCTTATGGTTAGCCTGCAGCCACAGGCATGCTGAAAATGAGACCTTGAAGAACTGTCGGGAGACACTGTCACTTTTTCCGAGGGATGTCCATTCAGGGAGCTGGCCCTGTATATTTCAGGATGAGATAAACATGTTTGAACATGTTCAAGCTACAGAGAAGAAACTACAGCCACAAAGGTCTTGCTGATAGATCATAGATAGATGAGACGTTATTGATAAAAAATTAAAAAAAAGTTTTTCCTGCAGGAGTTGTCCTCATCTGACAGCAAACCATCTAACTTTCTTTAAGAATCCAGAGGAGGTCATCACTGTGCTGCAGTTCAGCGTCTATAGTCAGTACATCAATTTGCAAATCAATTAGTAAAAACACAATAGCGAGCTGGGCCAAAAGAATCCACAGGGCTATTTAAGCAGAGGATGCTGAATGAAAGGATCTTTTAGTTTCTTTATTGGGCGGCTCGGGGA
Source organism: Myoxocephalus aenaeus (assembly GCA_038501785.1). Taxonomy (NCBI): domain Eukaryota; kingdom Metazoa; phylum Chordata; class Actinopteri; order Perciformes; family Cottidae; genus Myoxocephalus; species Myoxocephalus aenaeus. The sequence continues at coordinate 1,227,334 of JBAMJR010000187.1, forward strand.
TGCCAGAGTTTGGGGCTGTTTTGAGGTTTGGAGTTGGCCAAACGCTTTTCAGCTATTGGCTGCTTTTGGACAGCGGGAGGTTGTTTACTACGTTAAAAAAAGGTGATGTGTTTTTGTGGTACAGGCTGATTTTTATTGGTTTAGCCTTGTTTGGATACCGGTTGCCAAGAGAGATCTTTCATCGAGCCACTCGCTCTAAACCACCATCAGTGACAGAAAGCTTGCAGGCCACCGTACACTCAGAGAATAGTTTTGGTTTCCTGGGCTTTTGTGTCCGCTGTTAGTTTCTGTTGTAGGAAACACACGATGTAACTCATTTTGCCTGTTGTTTTATTTATGGAAGCGTTTACCTTTTAGACACTCATATAAATGTCCAGAATCATTCATATAAATGCCATTTACATGTGAAATTGTAAAAGCTCCACTAATTATGTCTGCCGTTTTTTGTGAATGCTTATCTTTTAATCAATATATATCATTTTAATAATATAGCAGTCTATTCTGTTACTCAATGTTTTAACAATAGTTTAGATGGATGGTTACTTTAGGAGAGGAGAGAGGAGGTCCTAAATCTGTGACTGTGTTTCTCTTCGTGTTTTTTCCCCCCTCAAGCAGCACAATGAGAGACTCATTCATTCATGTCCAGCCGCTGGCTCGATCCTCTCGTGCTCTCTTTACTGCTGACAGGAAGTTCTGACCTGCAGTCTTTTTGTGTAGTAAATGTAGTAATGTGTGTTAGTGTGTGAGCACGTGCATTTAATACAGAGCGAAGATGCAGGACTTAACTCAGTGTTTTATGCCTGCATCTGTGCGTTTATGTCTCCGGTACAGAATTTTGCTCAACTTAGAGCCACCTCCCTTTATCATATTTTTATTACCTCTCCTCCTCCACTTTATTTCTGTACTCCGTCCTCCAGTCTCGCTCCTGTAATTCCGCCTAATTGTCCTTAAATTATGCTTTCGGGGGATACGGTTGCTCAGCAGTGTGACCTTTTCTCCGCCAGCCTCCCTAGCTTTTTAAATCAGCAGCTCTCATTGCAGAGCTGGACTCTCTCACGTTGATGTAGTTGTTAACAGCCTGTGGTCAGCAGGCGGTTTGGGTGGCTGTGCTGTTTGAGCTGACACGCTCACAAGAGAGAGTGGAAGCCTGTGTGGAAGCTCCGTATCCCAAAATGACTGTCCGGAGAGGGACGCTGCCACATTTGTAAAAAATAATCAACTGACACTTCATCTTCAGTTGATTATTCATCATGTACATTTCCAGCACTTTTAATCTGTGATTTGTATGAATTGATTTGGGTGTTTTATTTTTGACTTTGCTAACACTTACTATGACTTCCATGTCTATAATGCATTATAAACAATACTAATGCATTATGATCTGCTGATATCATGTATACTTATATTATACAAACGTATACACATTAAAAATGCTTTATAACAATATTCATAACTTCTAAGGTCAAGAATCATAATACTTAATTGCTGGTCACTTGCTGACGTTTTATAATACCCATTGTTATCTTTTTGTAATGCATAATATTCACTCTTATAATGTGACTATAGTGTAAATGGTCATTGTTTGCTTTCAGTAAAGTAAAGATAATTTTTGTATTGATTATGTTGCCATATAGAACTAGTATAATATTACTATGAAAAATATACATACAGTATATAATAAACTATGATCTCAGAATAATTTTTTGTGATCAGCAATTATGAAGTATTATAATACTTGATCTTATACGTCTTCATGAGATGATTCATAATGTGTTATGATTATGAAAGAATTATAGCGTTTGTAACTATAATTATACAGTGCTATAAACAGATTATAATTCATGATGAATATGTTTTTAATGCATTTTAGTTCTTCTTTCAGGGACCAATCTAAAAGAAGATTGTTGTTTATTAGGGCCAATAAATTATTTAAAAAAAAATGCTGTTTTTTTTAAATAATCTCTTGATATATTTAGATTGATCAAATTATGCTTCATCATTCTTGTGTCACTTTGTGTCACTATGTGACAACGTCTCGTAGTGAGAGAATGAAGATTAGCACATGTAGGAGGGTGTTGCTGAGAGTCACGAGCTGCAGTCCAATAAACAGCCTCACCTGCACACCTACATATCCTTCAGCAGCTCGACGACACTCTTTTGATTCGTCACACTGTCTAATGAGATGAGCCGTGGGTGTTTCACAAAGTAAAGATGACACTGACTGTTACTGCACCGCTCTGACTCTGCGTTTCTACCCTCGTCACCGAAACATCTGCTCCTCGGCTGTTTGTCTATACTGTAAATGAGTTTGGCTTCTCTGTACCAACACAACAGATGACTGTAACTCTCAAACTTAAGAGTGTGTGGTTCAGGTCTGTTAAATCAACTCTGTCTATGTCTCTCATCTCTGCAGGAGTCGGAAGATCCAGATCCGGAACATTCCCCCTCATCTACAGTGGGAGGTCAGTTGTGTTGTGTGTGTGTGTGTGTGTGTGTGTGTGTGTGTGTGTGTGTGTGTGTGTGTGTGTGTGTGTGTGTGTGTGTGTGTGTGGTGCCCAGTGAAGCACCGGGTAGCAAGTAAACCAGTCTCCCGATCATGAGTCACCAGCATACTGTGTTCTTTGTGGACTTGAGTATTTAGGTGCATGTTCGCTTATATCTTCGTCAGTGTTTGTTTCTTTGTGAATGAGACTGTTTCTGTGCGTCAATATCTGCAACCTCGCTGGGGTCCAGATGTTGTTTTTTTTCAGTGCGAGTGTCTCTGTCATCAAGCCTGACAATTCTTCCATTTGTCAGGGTTGCGATTATATATACATATATAAAACGTTGTCATATATATGTACGTGTAGTAGTAAATTAAATGGGGGGTAAACCCTTCCCTATATATATATATATATATATATATATATATATATATATATATATATATATAGAGAGAGAGAGAGAGAGAGAGAGAGAGAGAGATATAAACATCTCAAATATAATATAACCTTTGTGGTCTTTTATTATACATCATTATTTGGAATAAAACATAGCAAAATTACATTTCTAATGTAAACAACCTTCCATGGCACCAATGGAATAAAAACACAATTTTGTGATTTATAGCAATTATTTAACCTTGGTAAATGTGTTTTACAGGTACTATCTATCAATAGAAAAACAATAAATCAATAAAACACATTTACCATGTCCAAATAAGTTCTTAATAACTAGTGTCAAACTTACTAAATCAGGTTTTAGAAACTTATATAATGTCTCAGCTAGTAAAATCCAAGTTTGTGTAAATTGGTTGCTCGGAAACAGCGGTAAAGACGTCCAATCACAAGCCATCAACTGTATAAAAAAAGGAAAGATTTTTTTTTTACAAATTAGCACGTCAGTAGCACTTAAATGGCACCTACTTATAGCACTTTGTAGTTTGGCTTTCTTGAAGAAATTGCACTTTCTTGATTCTTATAAAAGCATCAGCTAAATAAAATGTAATGCATAAACATGATATTTTTCATTACAAATGTCAAAGGGATTTTGAATGAGTTTCTTAAGTTCTGTTTGCTTCCACTTGCTACATTGTTACTTGATCATTGACCCACAAAAGCACCAGGAGTGTGTGAGTGCTTGTGTGTGTTTCCATGTGTGTTTTCAGTGGCTGGAGTTGTGTCTCTAACCCACGCTCTCATTTCTCCCTCAGGTTTTGGATGGCCTTCTAGCTCAGTATGGTACTGTAGAAAATGTGGAACAAGGTACAGAACTCTCTTCCTCCCTGTTTTCTTCACATCACATCATCATCTGGCTTCGGCTTTTCAATGCACGTGTCTATTTAGCAACACACCCAAACGCACACGCACACACACAGATCTCCCAGGGAGTCAAGTCTCCTGTGTGACTTGACTTCCTCGCTACCACCATCCCACACACCCATTATCTAACCATAACCCATCTTTGCATATAAATCAGCCTTTATCCTCTTTTCTGTATGTGTGCATGTGTGTCATATAAGTTTGACCATGGAGAGCAGTGTTTGAATTACAGGCAGCCTCTTTAATAAGCACTGTGTATTGTCACGGGTCCTTGCTCTCAGTGTATGGATTAAAGTGGGCAGACATGGCAAACATTCAGCATTAATCTGTCTATATATATATATTTATATATATATATATATGTGTGTGTGTGTGTGTGTGTGTGTGTGTGTGTGTGTGTGTGTGTGTGTGTTTATATCCATACATGTTTGCATGAGCGTCTGTTTTGTTGAGGTACATCAGGGTAATGTGGGAGGACACTATAGGCGCCTGTGGTGAGGCTTTTGCACTCTGATGAAGTGTGTGTATGTGTGTGTGTTTATTCGTCTACTACTACGCACGTGTGTGTAGACAGCTAAAACTTAAAATAGGACTGACTACCCTACACACACACACACACACACACAAACACACACACACACACACACACACAAACAGCCTCTCTGTGTCAAAGCAGCCAACTCCAACTACCACCCACTGTATTCATGACAGGTGCTAAAAGAAAACCCAGCAGAGAAATTACTCCACTCAGAGTTTCCCAGACGCCGTCGTAAACCGGCCCCCTTCATCTGTACCGTAGCGGACACCAGCGCAGCATTTCATCCTTCCTTTTCAGTCCGGCTCTCCGAGCGGCAGCACAGTAGCCGTGTATGATCGACGCTTCAAGAGAGCCAGCTCGCTCGTGTATCTGTCCCCGCGTTCGTCGCTTTCTGTGTCTTTGTCCAACTTCCTGTCTGTCTGTCACTTTTTCTCTGCCCACGCCCGTGCGCTCTTGTTGCGAGGGGAGGCTTTGGAGGTGTCCCATGGTCTTGTGTGGCGTGGTGAAGGCTGCCTGTGGCGGGGCAGGGCGGGTGGGGCGGGGCAGAGCTGGCTGTGAACGATGGGGCCGGGCACTATGCCAGGCTCTGCCCACTCACCCTCGCTAAGCCAGCTGGGCACTCGCACTGATTTTAACCCTTCCAAACCTGCTATCCGCCAGCGCGCTCAAAGGTTTGGAAGTTTCATTTTCAGTTTTCATTGACAGAGAGACTCGATATGATTTTGATTTAGATTCCCGCCACTTAAAAAACAACAAAAAACAGCCACTTTAAAACATTTGTTTCACTATTTATATGGCTCCCATGTCTATTTTTTTCTCAAATCTAAAGCATCTGCTGTGGATGTTTTTTTGAGCAGGCTTTGGCATCATTCCTGACCATCAAAGAACAGTGGCTTCTTTGTTTACACATCATTTTGACATTTTTCAGTTACACAAACATATCCTTCGTTGACATAGCAGAGATGTTGTTGTCTCCTCTGACAAAGGACTTGGTAGACCAAAAAGCATTTCATCAATAAGACATACTGTACTTACCACACTACTTAGCTTTTAGTTATTGGTAGTCACAGTCTAATTATATACTATTTACCATATCCCAAGGGTGAAAAAAATCTTGAAATTCCCCTAACTGAGAAGCTGAAACTGAGAAATGTTTGTCATTTTGGCTTGAAAATGTATTTCAATTATTAATTGGTGTCAAAATAGTTGCCAATTAATCATTTGTCAATCAACTAATTAATGAATTGACTGTGAGCTTGTTCTAACATTGCATGTGCGGTCCTGTGGACACCTGAGTCAAAGTCAGCCCACAGTTTAATCATTTAAAGCATGCGTGGTCGCAGTGGGAATCAAACCCATAACTGTGGCAGCGTTAGCGCTGAGTCTTCCCAAGGTGTGACCCAGTGGTTACACTTTATCACCGATAACTTTGTTTGGGCTGTCGTGTCGAACTTAAATTCGTTATTGTGCAAGTGGCAGAGAGGCTGTTGTATTTAGCAGCTCCTGTCTGTAGAGGCAGCTGTTGGTCTGGAGGGGAGCCAGTGTGCTGATGGCTGTAATGGATTCACACAGAGAAGAGACTCTTTGGGTCACCGCGGGAACCTGGACACGTGTCTGACTCACCTATACAGCAACCACAAAGACCCACTGTTGCCATGTGTAAATGTGGCCCGGACATTTGTTAACTTTATCCTGTGCTTTCTTTTTTCCTCTCTCTCTGTCTTGTTTCACAGTGAACACGGACACAGAAACAGCGGTGGTGAATGTTACGTACGCAACCAAGGAGGAAGCTAAAGAGTAAGCAGCACAAATAATGACTCTAATTCAGCCAGTTACTAAAGAGCAAGACTTGTGAAGTACCTGTGTGTGCACAGACAAGCAGCAGTGTTGACCTACTTGTCTGTGTCCTTTGTGTGTGCCTGGAGAATTAAAAAGTACATCCACAAGGAGCTGGGCCAAGTCATTCAGAACTTCACACTTTACAAGTGTAATCAAACACAGTGACACCCGAGGAAGTTACTTCTTAGTTAATGTTTAGAGGACAACAGAAAAAGAAAAGAAAAACTTCTATTAGAGCGTACATCCACATTAAGCTGAATGTAACTTCTCCTCTCAATGTCAGTCCTCTGTTCACATTTTCTCACCCATGAGCTCAGTTTTTTTATAATGGCACTCCCACAGTGGATGTATCTTAAAAAGCCGGTTTAGCTTAATCTCAGTGTGTGAAGGTAAAATATGTCAGAGAGATCAAATACATATATGTATTGTCTGTAACAGGTGATCACAGAGAGCAGGAAGAGATCTTATTCATTCAAAATCAAAATCGATAACATTAACACTGCATGTCCCAGTAAGCTATTCCAGTGAGCCACAGCCTCTTGTCAGGGGAATGCAGCTATCATTAATGTTATTTAATACAACTTTTCCAACTATGACAAGTCAAAATGTCGATAAGAAAAGGGTCTAATCAGCTGAGACTCAGTAGAAAAAACGGGGCTGTGTCAACGCCATTCCTTACCAGATGTTATATCCTCATGTGCTGTTTACTTGTTTGACGAAAAAGAGAGCGAATAAGAAGAGTTTGAGCTGTTTGAGCTTCCTATTGTTAGAATGTTTCAGTGCATTATGTACACACGTAGTTAAAAGCAAGTTTATTTTAAGAAGTTAGATTTCGTCGCATCACATTTTTAAATATAGTAATCAACTTTTGCAAACTCATTTAATTGTTATTTCCTCCTCCCCCCAGAGCTATTGAGAAGTTAACGGGACACCAGTTTGAAGACTACTCTTTCAAGGTGTCATATATTGTGGACATGGATGCTGCTCCGCCCGACCAGGCTCCCCGCACGAGGCGCGGGGGACGGTCATCCCGAGACCAGGGCAACTGTCCGCCCGGGCCCTCAGGAGACTTTGGCCCTCCACGCACCAGACAACACGACTTTCCTTTGCGCATGCTCGTGCCTACTCAGTATGTGGGAGCCATCATTGGCAAGGAGGGCCTCACCATCAAGAATGTCACCAAACAGACGCAGTCCAAGTAAGCTTACTCTGATGAACTGGCCTGGCTGCTGCTATTTTTTGGCTTTTCTGTTTTTTTTTTAATTATTATTTTATTAACTTCTCAAACAGCTCTGCTTTTATTTTGCTGGGGTTTGAATGAATTGGGCACTTTGGCACTGTTTATCGAAGCTTTATCGAATTTGATATGTTATGCAAGATAGCACACAATACAATAAAAGCTTTAAGTTGTCAAATTTTGGAAATGAGAAGTCCAAATTATTCATGGCACGTTTACTGTCACCTTATATTTTTCTTTTGTGAATGAAACACCATCCGATGAAATCGTTTTCCTTCTTTTTAATACCTTAAATTGTTGTTTTTGTGATGTTCTTTTCATTACATTAATCAGCAACATAATTATTAATTTATACACAATGCAAGTCGACTTTACTCTGATCGTCTGTCTCGGCCTCTCTCAGAGTGGACATCCATCGGAAGGAAAATGCAGGTGCGGCAGAAAAACCCATCACCATCCACTCAACTCCCGATGGCTGCTCCTCCGCCTGTCGCATGATCCTGGACATCATGCAGAAGGAAGCCAACGAGACCAAGACGTGAGTCATGCCACAAACATGCATGAACACACTGAGATGTTGCTGATGCAGCGCATGTATACGCTCCCGCAGAGAGATTAGCCATAATGTCTGCAGGGCTGTAATCTTATCCTTTTAACCTGCCTGTACACCTTTTAATCTCACTGTGCATTCTCTCGCTTGGACCACTAACTCATACACACACATAGGCTAACACGTGATCGCAGCTTAGCATTTAAGAAACGAGGCCAACTTGTCTAATTGAGCTTGACACTTTTAACAAGACACTGCACCTTTCAAACTCTTGGATCTTAGCATCGACACCCAGCTTGCGTATGTCCATATTTGTTTTGAAGTGCGTTGTTTGTCGAGGGGGCTGCACGCCTTTACATTAACCGCTGCGTTGGAAATGTAAGGACTAAATCGTACATTCAGAAAAAGACATTTGCATTCATTTAAATACCAACATGTTTCCACAGAATTGCATTTCTAGGAAACTTTACGCTTGAATTTGCTATTTATTTTGTAGGTTGTTTCTCGTGCCCGGTGTTTTTGTATCCTATTGAATCAGAGAATATTTGAGCATTGAGCATAGACACATATCTCATAGTTCCTGCCAATCTGCTGACATCTAGAGGAAGTTAGGTCTAAAATCTTTGTGATCACATCTGTGGTCTTCTTCTTCTTTTGATTGCTAGGAAGACATCAAAGCCAGGTTTATACCGTCAGAGGGACAGCTTGATATTTTGGGAAATATAAGGGGGGAAACGGCTAGTTTGCCGCTATCTCGTTTGTTTCATCTGCTGAAAACTGAAATACAATTCACTGTTCCCTGTTTTGATTAGTTAATTTGTCAGGTACTGTTAGGTGGATTTCTTTTACTTTTGGACAGAGCCGAGTTAGCTGTGTTTCCCTGTTTCCAGCCTTTGTGCTACACTAAACTAATCGGCTGCTGGCTGTAGCTCCCTATTTACTGCACAGAGTGGGATCGATCTTCTCATTCAATTTTCAGCAACACATTTAGAAATTAACACTTCACCTCGACTGCCTCACACCCTATAGTTTTGTGCGTAAGAAGTCCCAAGACCCAGTGAAACCCGAACCACTAAACTTGGTTTCTTAACGCACAATACTGTCATCTCTCCTTACTTGCCCCTAAGCTCACCCTAAACTAATTCCATTTTACAGCAAATATCAACACTTACAGATTATTACATGTCCCGACCTGCCACCCCCTCCTCCTAAACATATACACACACACACACCGCCATGTCTGTGACTCAGCCCAAGAGAAACCCCCAGCTTCTGGTTACCCTCCACAACCTACATTCACACTAACAATTGTCCCACAGAAATATAGATCATACAGAAAGTAAGCTCCTCCCATCCCAATATCAATATGTATGGGTCTGTTATTTTCTATTAATCTCTTGAAAGTATCTTGGCGAGAACCATGTCATTTTGCATGGGCAAAATGGAGACAAAGGTCTGAGAGCTGACATAGTTTAGTTAGTCGTATTGCGTTTTAAAGCATTTCCAGATAAATTACTTCAAAATAAAAGCTTAATTTATCCTGATAAAAATATTGAGTCAGAATTATTATTTCACGAACAAATCTTCAGGCCTTCAGTGTCTACAAAACAATATACAAAGAGACTTAATTATCAAAATTAAACAACCGTTAACATTTTTGCCCATCTTTGGACCAAAGAAATAAATATGGTTTTGTCGAGCCATTTCATAGAAAATAAACTCTGGTAAATCATTGCACTTCACCTAAATTACAGTTTACACCATCTGTTATTCTCCAGCATATTTTTTTTTAATCTAACAACCTCAACAGCAAAATGAAGTTCTCAACTGTGACTCTGAAGATAAACCTTCGATACTACATTAAGTGCTTAATATTGGATTTGACAAGCGGTATCATTTTCGTTGATTGTTGATTATTGATTGTTGTTTGTCTCGTCTTACGTCCCATGTCCATGTCCAATGTATGCACCTTCCGCCTCAAAAAATTCCTCGTTTGTGTGAAAACATTCCTGGCAAATAAACGGTTTCTGATTCTGATTCTGATTTTCCATTATGTTAAATTGCATGCTTGCCCAGAGGTAACACTTTAATTAATTGGAAATACATAAATTGAACACTGTCACAATTTAACCAATATTTACTGGTTCGTTCTAGGAAACTTCCTTGGAATTAATGAAGAATTAAACTAAATCTGTAGTCCTACTGTTTTCACATGCCTAGAAGGACTGCAGTACATTATCAGCAGATCATTTTGGTTTCTAGCCTGCTTTCTCTTTTCCTCCTATTACCAGAAACTGTGGTTGTTGCAACAGTAGTTTGTTTACTGTAAACTGCAGTGAACACTGTCTTCTTGCAGCAGGAATAAATTAAAGTGTTCTTCTTTTTCGTAAAAGAAAATGTGGGTATTTTTCTGTGAACATTTGTAAAAGACATAAAGGAATAATTGTTCACACATCACTAAATAAATAGCTGAAGTCTTAACATTGGGCCCCGCGCTTTCACCAGCTGGTCAGCTGTCCAGATTCCTGTTCATCCCATCCCATCATGGCATATCTCACACCACATCAGTGACACTCAGCGGCACTTATATCTTCTATTATCTAACCTGATTGTGTGTCTGTGTGTGTGTGTGTGTAGGACGGAGGACATCCCTCTGAAGATCCTCGCCCACAACAGCCTCGTGGGCCGGCTGATTGGGAAGGAGGGCCGCAACCTGAAGAAGATCGAGGAGGACACAGGGGTCACGATTGTCATCTCCTCGTAAGTCTCCTCTCCCGCTGCTCCCGCCTTCTGCTTTCACACACGCCTACAGTGCTCTGCAGCTATACTAGCACATTGAGGAAAACACACACACACACACACTGGGAGTATTTGAACACTTTGTAGTGAGAGCTTGTGTGATTGTGGCATTTTGGCACAGCAGCAATTTTGACTGCTATCAATTTAAGCGGAGCACAAATTACAGGCAGCGATTCCAACTTCTTGGCGCCACACCTTTCTACAATCGGGCTCATTAGCCGCTTGGCATGTGATTTCACTTAACTGATTTGTTAGAGACCAAATGTGAAAAGTTGCTTACACTCCAGAACATATTAGAGAGGTGGTAATTACACCCCGTTTAACAGGCCGTGCTCACCGACCTTTGTTCATTTAGGGCTAATGAATTGCTCTGTCTCTGAGCTCTGAGGGCGTAATGAGCGAAGGAGACAGACATAGAGATGAAGAGAGAAGGGGAGGGCCCTTTTCAGAAATCAGAAATCCTTTTTATTTGTCATAGTACATACATACATGAAATGTGTTCTCTGCATTTAACCCATCCTTGGTATCTTAAGGAGCAGTGGGCTGCCCTGAGAGGCGCCCGGGGAGCAATTTAGGGTTCAGTGTCTTGCTCAGGGACACTTCGACATGTGAGTTATGGGGGGACTGGGGATCGAACTTGCTACAGGTTCGATCCCCAGTCGAACCTGTAGCAGAGGCAAACGGCACATTCAATAGTATCGGTTATGTGATGTTATCGTTAGCTTCCTCCACGTCCACGGACAGCGATGAGAGAAAAGATTGGTTCTGCTTGAAAGGCACAAAGTTGTTATTGTTCACACAACTTCCAGGGTTTATGGAGCAGTTGCTTATTTGATTCATGTCATAATGGATTAAGTCTTGCTGTGCTATTTTCTTAGTTGTGATGTGGTCAGTTCACCTGCTGTATAAGTGTCTCGTAGAGATGAGAAAAATATGTTACCCTAACCCAGATCCAAGTGAACGACTTTCAGAGCGAAATAGTTTCTCAATCAAACTTTTTCTGACCTAAATGATGGATGTCTGTGGTTTGATTTTAGACAGATTGGTCCTTATTTGGCACAACACGATAAGATTAAGTTAAATATATTGCCGCAGTGCAGGGGATTGATGAATCCATGTGTTCTCACATGTGTCACTGTGCTAATATCCACATCCTGAGAGGGACAAAGTAGTTGTTTGAAAGGGAGATCCACCAAGCGTTGACATAAAGATGTGTTTAATCATCATCAGGGGTACAGTACTAAAACTGTGAAGAGAGTTGTATTATGTATTCTATCTATCTGTGTCTTTGGAGGAGTATTGCCATCTTAGTCTGGGCAAGGACATGACAAGTTGATGAGATAGGGTTCAAAGGTGACAGGAAATATATTTATTTAATTACATAACTTGTAAGTTGTGTCAACATCTAAGTTGTTAATTATGGCTTGAATAGTCTGATTTTTCTGAATGCTCTGATGATGATGTGATGTGAATGAGGTGCTTTGAAACTCCATCGAGTTACATAATGGTAATAGTGATTTGGCGCTTGACCCACACTAGGGAACTTAAAGTCAGACTATGATGCTATCTCTTCAGTTTTCATCATTCTTTTGTCTTCTTCTGTGTCCTCCAACTTTATGGAAATCCAACACTAAATTGCTTGTTAGCGCGCAAGAAAATGTCATTTTTGGATGGTAATGACACAGCCTTCAACTACACTGAAGTTAGACAAACACAAAGACAGGAAATGCAATTAAAATCAGCTCAGTCAACTCTGAGGAAATGGTGAGCAGAATGTGAGTGTTCCTGTCCTCTGTATTTGTAGTTCCACATACATATTTATGTTTGTGTGTGTGTGTGTGTGTGTGTGTGTGTGTGTGTGTGTGTGTGTGTGTGTGTGTGTGATCTCTCTCTTCCAGGCAACAAGACTTAACCATTTACAACCCTGAGAGGACCATCATGGTGAAGGGCAGCTTGGAGGCGAGTTGTAAAGCCGAGGTGGAGATCATGAAGAAACTGAGGGAAGCCTACGAGAATGACATTGCTGCTATGAACGTAAGCCCAGCTTAAAGGTTACCATCTGCCGGCCTCGTGTGTGGTTATGATCTCAGGTTGACTCACATAGACTGACAGGTGAACAGCGTAGCGATGACATACAGCAGGAGGATGTCGCCTCCCCTTTCAGTGCATGTTACCTCCAGCATTAGTAATACCCGTTGGTGTCTGCTTGGTAAATGGATAACAGTGAATGATAGCGGAATAGCTCATCAGTGAGTGTTTGACGACAGCGTACTTGTGTGTGTGTGTGTGTGTGTGTGTGTGTGTGTGTGTGTGTGTGTGTGTGTGAGTGTGTGAGAGAGTGTGCCTGTTCCATGCAGCCTCTGACTCACGCTCACTTCCCCGCTGTGTGTGTCTGTGTTCCTGCTGTAACACACTGCTTTTCCCAGCATCCATCTGATATCTGTAGGCCGCTCTCTCACCCTGCTCCTCTCTCACACTGCCCCGATGACATCACCAGTGCTGCAGCCAGCCGGGGAGGTCAACCTCAGAGGAGGAGAGATAGTGATGATATCACACGCTGCACACTCCCTAGAACACAAAGATGACCGCTGTATTCACTGTGATGATGCTCTGCATGATGAGCAGCAGTTACTCAGAATTGATGTCCAAGTATCTGCTTTTGTTCTCCTACGTTTTGATCGGACAATTATTGGCCTCAGAAATAATTGTGCTCGCAGGGGAGAGCAGATCTGGCACCTGTCATGCAGAGCATCGACTCTCCAGTAATCGGTGAGGGCCATCTAGTGAGACACTGTGGATATTACACAAAGCGCACTGGGAACGAGGAAGTGAAAGGAGGCCGCGTGTCTCTTCACCGACATGAAACCCCAAAAAGCAGAATATTTTTGTAATGCCATCACGACAGCAAGCAGCCCTGTTTTCGATGTTGTGACAATGCCATTCTTCAGTCGTAGTCAAGTGGCTTTTAAAATGTTTTTTTTTTTCATTTTAGGAAGTGAGAAAGTTTTTTCCCACCCATTAAAGACCACTTAATCCTTCACTTCTATCTGATACATTTTTTTTGTTCAGGACAAAATACACAAATAAAATTCACATGATTGTCAGAGCGTCCTGTAGTGAAACAGCCGCTGACAGGGAGTTAGTGGGAGTAAAGGAACAGTTCACAAAACAAGCAATTAGCTGTTGTTATTAACTTAATTAATCCGTTGATTATTTTCTCAATGAATCAGTTGAAATTATTAGCTGGTTTTGTCTGAACAATCAAATCCCAATAAATTAAATTTAGTGGAACAGAAAACAAAGAAAAACAGCATTTGCTTATATTTAAGAAACTGGAAACCATTTGACCCTTTTTGCTTGAGAAATCATTTTAATATTATGTGTTACATTATGGAGGACACATTTAACGAAAAGCATGAAAAAGAACAGTTGGATTGATTTAAGGACCTTTTTTTTTAGACTTTGTTCTAATTGTTTTAATAAAAAAACGGTCCTTACTTACCGTAATACAATTTGCTCCTCATTTTTCTCTTTTACTTTATATTAGCAGTAAAAGTTGTGCTCCCTCTAGAATGATTTTCTTTTTCTGTTAACTGTATTAGTCCTCTCAGAGAAGGAAACACAACAACCCAGTTCAAATTGAGCTGCTCCTCAGCATATCAGCATGTTTTTCTTTCAAAGATTAGCCTTAATTAAATTCTGATTTGTTGTCTTTCTTCTAGCTTTCAACTTGTGGTTACAATTCTTCTTCTGCACAGCAACAGGCCAACCTTATCCCAGGCTTGAACCTGAATGCTCTGGGCATCTTCTCCTCTGGTCTGCCGGTTCTGCCCCCCGCTGGTGGACCACGCGGTGCACTGCCCCAAATGGCACCAGCTGGATACAATCCATATTTTGTGAGTATGCTTTTTTTTAAACCTCTGCACACATACATAAAAGGTGGTGAAGAAATATGTTTACATGCTTCTTTTAGAAGGACATTACCACCGTTGGTTTTACCCGCCCAGCTCGGCAATGCACAGCTCTGAGCACAGTTTTGACTTGATAAAGCAATTTGTTTCCAACACATGGTAAACCAGGTTCTCCCTGGAGTGCTTTTTATAAAAACAACAGTGTTGACTCAGGTCTTCCTGCATGATGCTGTACACAACACAATTAGAAACAACCAGAATTCCCCCATCTTTTCCAGAGATGAGTCAGTTTGTCTGTAAAACAAAGTCTCCACACATTGCCTGGCCAGCTCGAGTCAAAGTGCTGTGAGACAGTGTGTGAGAATGTATTTGCGTGCTTCGTAGTCAAGATGCTTAATGTCTGATTCACTGTGAGTTAATGCCCTGAAATCCCCCCTTATAAAAGCTTGAGTAGAGTATGTACATGTGTCTGTAAATGTGAGTGTTTGTGTGCCATCTGAACGGTCTGCTTGTGCCTTCACTTTCAGAGTCACTCTTCACATCTCAGTGGCATGTACGGGGTTCCTCCAGCAAGTGCCATCACCCACCAGCACTCAGTATGTTCCCTAAAATCTGCACTACAGTCAGAGACTTAACCACTAATTTCTCGTTTTTTGTGAAGCTAGTAAATAGGTAATAGTTGAAAGAATGTTTTTTGCACACAAAAAGCTTTAAAAAAAAGAAAAAAGCCTCAAGCTTAGCCTGCTTTCTCTAAAGTCTCTCTTTGCAAGTGACTTCTGGTATACATGAAGGACTGCCAAAGTATGAAGAAAAAGAGGAAGGTGTAGGACTAATGGACAGGAGGACATAAATAAGAGGCCATGACAGCCTCTCAGTCAGCAGCTATGTTGAGTCTGGCATTCCTGCGCCCAGTCACCAGAACACCACAAATATTTCTGGAAGGGGACTTTTCCCAGAGTTGTCCTGTGGCTCATAAAAAAAATCACTTCATAAACCTTGAGTACATGAGTGTTACCATGCTAAGAAAAACAAAAACATAGGGCAACCCTCGGCCCTAATAGGAAATATTCTGCATAGACGCAGCGGGATGTTTACCCGAAGAGAAAACCCTCAAAGAGAGCTCAGTTTAGCTTTCCTTGCATGTGGTGTCATCGCTTTCAGTACGAAATCAAACATTTTGAAGCAGTTTTGAAATGTTTTTCTCTGTCACAATCAGTAGCAGAGTTTAGTAAACATGTAGTGAAATGTATTTTTCTGTGTGGTCTTTTTTTTTTTTTTAGCAACAGGCTCCAGAACAGGAGGTTGTCTACCTCTTTATTCCAACTCAGGCAGTCGGGGCCTTGATCGGCAAGAAGGGCCAGCACATCAAACAACTCGCCCACTTCGCTGGAGCTTCCATCAAGGTGGGTTTGTCAGTGTCAATAGAAGGGAAGGATGAGGTCAAACCGTATCTGATCAACATTCAACGCATTCTTAGAAGCTTCATGTCGAGTGTTAGGGTGAAGTTGGCAGTCAGTGCTGGCTGAGTCAGCAGCGTGTCATGGACCACAACTGAGGATGTTAGTTAATTATGGTCAGAAAAGGAGATGACTAGTACGCTGAGCATCTCGGCCTGGAGAGATTGAACAGCTGGTCAATGAATGGCATAACGTACTCTAAAGCTATATATTCGTAGGAATTTGCAGACTTCTCAGATGATTCAGTATTCAGTATATTCAGTGCTTTGATGGCGTAAGATCACTAGCTTTTGGACACATTTTCTCCCTATTTGTCTCCATAACCCGTCTGTGTGTGTTTCTCAGATTGCCCCAGCCGAGAGCCCAGATGTTACTGAAAGGATGGTTATCATTACTGGAACCCCAGAGGCTCAGTTTAAGGTAAGAGCACAATAAATATGTGTATGAATATGCATCAAAATGTAATAATTTAACACTGGAATTTTGAGGATAAAATAGCTACTTAAATGATTATTTAAATGTTCCTGTAACCCCATTTCCCCCAGTCTCTCCTTGTCTCATTCCCTCCTCTGTATTCCAGGCCCAGGGTCGAATATTTGGGAAGCTGAAAGAGGAGAACTTCTTCTCAGCAAAGGAGGAGGTCAAACTGGAGGCGCAGATCAAGGTTCCCTCAACTGCAGCTGGAAGGGTCATCGGTAAAGGCGGCAAAACGGTGAGTTGATGCTTGAACTGAGCTGAGTTATGGTCGAGGATGGAAAAAAAAGTTGCATTTATTAACGTTGCTTTAACATAAGCATCCATTAGCACCTGATTTGCTTGATTTTATTAAAGGGTGTTCAGCCTCAGTGAGTAATGTGAGGCTGGAGGTGAAATTCAAAGCAAGATAAGATCAAATAAGATACTCCTTTATTAGTCCGTGGCGAAATTACGGGATTACAGGACATAGTAGAAAAGAAACAAGATCAAAACAAGTATTATAAATAAACAATAAGCAATCAATAATTTAAAAAAAAGAATATCACTGGAGTTTTTTTTTTTTTCAGGTAAACGAGCTGCAGAACCTTACGAGTGCTGAGGTCATCGTACCTCGGGACCAAACTCCAGACGAGAACGACGAGGTCTTTGTGAAAATCAGCGGCCATTTCTTTGCCAGCCAGGTACGTACAACAAGCCTTAAGGCCCTGTAATCTGACACAGGTGGTATCAGTCAATTGGGCTGATTAGTTAGTTAATGTTAAATACTTGTGAGAAAAGAATGGCAGCTATTAACGCATTAGCAACCATGTATCATGTAGGTGGCGCGTGCAGAGAGACGGCCCCTTATAAAGTGCAAAGGGCATCATGTAATCTACAATAAACAAAGCAAAGCAAAGACGCTGTGAATGTGCTGATTAAACGTATGATAGCCAATACTGGTGATGCTCAAGAATGTGAGTTTAGCGTGTGAGTTTAGCTGAGTCTTGATACATTTAAGTAAATGGGGGCCACATTTTACAACAGCAAAACTTTATCAAAACATCTGTTTACAAACTCTCACACAACTGGTGTGCAGTATAATCCAAGTCTCATTTATCCAGTCGTACACTACAATACAATGAATTCACCCACACTTTACAACCTGCCTTTTTTATGCTTTGCAATTCATAGAAAATCTAAGATTTAACTAACATAAATTACATATAGGTAATAATTAAGTCAGTCTATTTCTCTCTTTTTGGGGGGAATATGACCACCTAGTCAGGTATCCATTAACGCCTCGTCCTGCATGTGGTGTCTCTCCAACAGACTGCTCAGAGAAAGATCCGGGAGATCATTCTGCAGGTCAAACAGCAGGAACAGAAGCACCAGCAGGCCGGCACCGTGTCACCGCACCACTCTAAGTGACCAGCGGGGTGGCTCCAGCGGGCGCCAGCCAATGAATGTAGCCCTCCCAAACGGACAGAGAACTACCCAGACAAAGGCCAAGGCCAAGAGGGACATGCAGGGCAGACCAGCAGCACCGGGATCAAAACCAAAGAACTTCACTAGGGGGGGAAACAAGTGAGAGCCAAAGGCTGAGGGCATTGTGTACACTGCCAGCCCTGTGAGAGCAGATAGAGTGGGAGAAACCATACTGATATGATATAATAATAAAAGACCAAAAAAATCTACAAGAAAGATAGAAATGGCAGAAAATTTGGCACCTGTTGTTCTCACAGTTAAAAAGGTAAACAGGAAATAGTATGTTGCCCTGCATAACGTTATCTCTTTAGTTGGACTAACATAGGCCTAACAAACTGATAAAGTCGCGGTATTAACATTAGCATATACAAGGCATTGTGATTATTATTTTGGGTTAGAATGAAAGCGAGTGACAATGGACACCTTCTATCACAAGAGTGTGAGATATTCTGATTGCAAAATTAAATATCCTTAGCAGTATTAACACAGTGTAGATAAGTACATCGATACACACTGAGAGTATGCACTGTTATTTTGTGATATCAAAATGGCAGTACAATTTGGTGTAGTTTTTACTATGTTAGAGATTGATTGGGCTCTGACAGCCACATAAAGCAGTTTCGCTTGTTTGTTCACATTATAGGCCACTAAAATCAAAATGAAAAAAAAACCTCTATAAGTAAATATGGTGAATGGGTCTTTGTAACAAGCCTGTGTGTGCCCACGTAAAAGATAACGTCCCTTTGAAATGTCTCTCACCATTCATATCTGATGCTTCACTTCTTTTTTTGTTTCTTTCTTTTCTGCTAATTTCTGCTTCACTTTCTCATCACTCTCTCTCTCTCATTTTTTAATAGGATGAAAAGATTTGTTGTCAAGAAACACTTTTTCTTTTTTTTTACCCCGTAGCCTTTTGATAACATTGAGCTGACTGCCACTTTCACTCAACAAATACAACAGAGGGATTTCTATCACTCTTCCATAATGTGCAGTAGACTATATCTACATTCATGCTTGTTGCCCTGATAAAAAAAAAAAATCCAAAGTATTTTTCTGAAGGCATTCTCCTCAATGATCAGAGCAAAAATTGACGTCTTTAAAAAAAAAAAAGTATGCACCTTTGCTTGCTAACAGGCATTTTGAATGTGTGCCGCCACACGCTCTGCCTTATGAGGACGTCTCGAGGGCCGACACGACATGTGAGCTGAGGGCCCAGAGAGGAGACGAGGGCTTAAGGTTGGCCGGGGTGGGAGGGTGCAGACTCGAGGTGTGTGGAGTGGCAGTGAGGAAACGTTTTGGGGTAGAGGGTGGGTGGTGGTTGGGGCTGTGGAGGCACCGGGAGGAACTGTATGACCTGTGGTACACACACAACCACAAACGTGACCGCAGCCGCGTTTGGCTTCAACCCTCTCTTGTCAGGGAGCTTTCTAAAACGGCATGACAGCTGTGAATGTACGATATGCAGCCTTTTTAGAAACATCACCCCTGCCGTGTCCAGCAGGCCGGCACAGATTGTCATTGCCCTTATCACTCTCGCTCTTTTCCGTTAACTTTTATTTTGTGTTTCTTTTATTTTGGCGAGCCTGGCGCTGGACACGCAGGTCCTGGTGTCCCTTTGTGCTTTACTTTGGAGACCATGGAAGCTTGTTGCCTTATTTTGTCACCTTTCAGACATCACCCATCAGCTTCATCTTCCAGACGCAAGGTTATTGCCAATTCGCACAGCTTCCTCCGTGTGTGTGCGCGTGTGTGTGTGCGTGTGCGTGTGTGTGTGTGTGTGTGTGTGTGTGTATATATATATAAAAAGAGAGAGTAATATTTATGAATCTATTTTTTTCCTATTTTGTGATGAGAGCTATTGATAAGAAACAAAAAGAAAACAAAGTCCTTTTCTTTTTTTCCTCAGTGGGACACTGCCATATTATTTTGAAGGGAAGTGTTTATTTTCTTGAAAACTAGACTATGAATAATAATATAAATAAAAACCTGAAAAAATAGGAGAACAGTAAAGTGAACCACCGCGTTAACTTTGGTCAGGATGTGAACAGTGCGCATGTCAGTATTGTGATCTACCTCAGGCTTCAGGGTACCTCAGTCCAATCTTTCATTTCCCCTTTTTCCACATTTTGTATGCCTTGTTAACTGATCATTTGAGCGTTTTTAATTTTCTTTTTTAATGAAAAAAAAAAAAGAACAAGACAAAAGATCTACAGTAGGCTAATCACTAAACTCTTCAGGTCCAGCCAACTAGTGAACCTTTGTAAACCGTAGTCAACTCTGTTGGACTGTCTCTGCCTGGACACCATACAACCTCTTAATGATACACGTCAAAAGTACATTTTTGCTAGAAAGGAATGAAGAGCAGGATGTAAGGGGTACATACCTGCCCGAAGTGGTTCTGAATGTGGATGTTGTGTACTGATTTCACCATCAAAGAAAAACAAAAAAAAGATACAAATCAGTTGATAGAAACAGAAACTAACCAACTGTACCTCCTGTTTTTTTTTTTTTTTTTTTTAGACTTAAAAAAACCCAATGAAGTTTATTCACTTGTGACATTTTTTTTTTAACAACCCAATTCAATCTTACCAGCTCTTTTTGATAACAGCATACTCTGGGGTTGATTTGACTAAAACATGAAGCTGCAAAAATACACTGACGGGACTCTTGAACATGGTGTAAAAACCCCAGTCTTCTGTGTAGAATGTAGAACAACTCTAGTCGTTAATATGTCACTGTGTACGACAAATAACTGTATATCTGTAAACATGTACAATACTCACACATAAATGCATAATTTTCTGTCTCTCTATAACACTTATCAGTCTGCACCTGCGCTGTGAGAGATGATGGGAGAATTTTAGAGCGTCACGGCTTCCCTCAAAACTGACCTCTAAATGGTTCTCATCAACCTACGGAGTAGATTTTTTGTTGTTGTGCTGTACATTTCAGAATTACCTCTCAGAATCCAAGGCTGACTTTAGTTACTAAAACCAATGTAGGGCAAAATAATTAAATAAATGAATGCTATAGTGGAAGTTAGTGTTTTTCTTTGGAGTCCTTTTACCTGTTGAGAGCTGATTTTTACTTTTTCGAGGGCAGACTTTTGTCATGAGTTGGATCCTTTTCGTCCCAGTGAACACAGACTATCAGTGCTAAAATAAACATAAAAGGTCTATCTAACTCACACAATGCCTGAGGCTGTTTCAGCAAGCCTCCGCCACAGCCGGCACAGTACCTCATGCTGCTGATGATGATGATGATGATGGCTCACCAGACCTGGTTCAGATACCCGGACCGTAGCCACACGAATGCAGTACGGTGCTTCTACTGGAATGCGCGACTCCTGTGGTGGTCTGGTTCACTGTAGTAGGGCATGTCGAGGAGAAAACGGCTTTTCACGGTAGCACTGGAAATTGTAGTTTGTCACTCGTGGTTTGTTTGACTTGTCGGGAGTAACTCTTTAGAGCAGTTTTGAAGTTGAGGCTATTTTCTTGCATCACAGACCTCTGTCGCGCTCGTGTTTTTGGCTCTTTACACAGCAAGTGCGGGTTTTCTTTCAGCTGGTTTGGTTTCACTGTGGTGCTGTCAGCACAGCGTCCTTCTTATTGAGACATCTGCAGGTCGACCGCAATCTGAGGAAACTTGTCAAGATGATAGTAACCTTTTTTTCTTCTTTTTTTCTTTCATTTTACTTCCAAGGATTGGTATTTCTAGGTTTTGTGGGGTGTTGCTAGACATTAATATTCAGTACCAGAAAATCACAAATACACACATCACTGTACTGTGTTGTTAGTCATATCACATGGTGGTTTGATAGTTTAGTTTTTTTTTTTCTTCTGTTGATCTGGTTTTCTCGTCATTTACACTGATTTAATAATGTAGTCCGGAGCAGTAGCTGCGATTCTTTGCTTTAATATTCATTCCTTTTAGATCACTACCAATAATACTAGCTGTTAAAATGTGTTTGGAACATTTCCTAGCTGGGAGTTTTAACAGATTTGAGAATCAGAATGGCAAAATAAATTAATCTGACATGCAAAGAAGGAAGGTTGACAGAGTATCCAAGTCTGATTATATTGTTAAAAAGCTGATAAAATATTGTTCTGCCTTTGCAACTGAACAGAAACAGAGGGCATTCAACAGCCATCCAAAAGTCACAGCTGAGGAAGAATTTCGTAAAGTCTGGTTGGATGTATGCAGAACCACAGCAGTGTTTTTGTACTGTCTTGTTGTTAAATGGGAAAACACAAAGCATTGCATGAGACTGTTGTAGGCGATCCAGTGTGTACACTTCATATAGCGCTAGACTTTCAGTAGTGGTTTTACATGGATCCATTTCTTAACTGCATTTCACCATTTGGGAGATTCCTTTTGTTACAACCCTCAAGTCCTACATTTCCCACGGGCCTGAAGGTCCCAAACACCTCAAGGTAATTGGTGGCTGAGCGCTGGACTGACATATGATCCATTTTTGAATCCATCTTTTGGATCCATGCCTTTCTGCTAACAGCCATACTGTTGTTTTGAGTTGTGAGTGAACTGTATTGCTGAGCAACCTGGATCTGAGCAATAAAGAATATTTGAAAAAAGAAAAAAGAAAATGCTGTATGTTTTACCGTTTAATTATTTCAAGGTTTTTTCACCTGTAAAATAAAAGATGGCACGTCATTTGTGACGCTATAAATATCCATAAAAAATTATTTACATCTTTGAATCTACAGAAAGCTGACATAACATTTTGCCCCACATTAAGAGTTTATTATAAAACCAGTGCAGTACAAAAAAAACACACGGGCTGCGAAGAGGCAGCAAAGAGAAGCGATATGTAAGCTCTATTCAACAGAGGCCTCGCACTGCCTGAGTTTAAAAAGAGTAAAAATTGTCCAACACACTGTATTACAAGTTGTGATGAAATTGCAAAATGTGATTGTCAAACAAGAAAAATGCATACCTCCAGTTGTACAATATG
Organism: Myoxocephalus aenaeus; assembly: GCA_038501785.1. Taxonomy (NCBI): domain Eukaryota; kingdom Metazoa; phylum Chordata; class Actinopteri; order Perciformes; family Cottidae; genus Myoxocephalus; species Myoxocephalus aenaeus. The sequence goes on from JBAMJR010000187.1 coordinate 1,250,378, forward strand.
TTACAAACATCATACATATTTCTGTTACAAATAAAATGATTCACAAAAACCTAAAAAAATTATCATCTGAACCATCCAGCCACATCTAACATGAGCAGTCTGTCACATTAACTTTTCCACAAGTCCATCTTGGAGGTAGAAGTTTGAAACCATCACTGCACAACAGGCACTTAAAACACCATCAGTTTACATTGAAATTCTTACAGTATAATAATAGAACAAGAAAAAAAAAAAAGTCTTGAAATTCTTCACATGATAACTGTACATTTATACATATACACTGTGCCCATAAAAGTTGTGGCAGAGAAACACCAACATTTGGTTATACAAAATACTTTGTGGAGGTGGCTCCAGTAAAAAAAAAAAAAACATCACTGAACCTTCTTATCTGCGATGAGCCCGTTCTGCGGTTGAACATCCAGTTTGAGACGCTTCTGACTGAACCGGCGGATAAGAGCGCCGGGCAGCAGAGCCATGCAGGCGATGGCCAGCAGCTGCAGTAGCCTCTCCCAGGAGAACAAGTCATCCAACGACGCCACCTCAGACAGCATGACGCCCGTCTGGACACAGATGAAGTTGTACGGCAGGAGGCCTAGGAAGGCAGATAGCAGAACAAAAATGTTAGAGATTATACAAAGCTTTATAGCAGAACTTGCAGTTGCAGAAATGCTCAATGAATACTTTAAATCTAAAAGGTACGTAATAAAAACATGTCTTATAATCTGCATTTGAAGTGTTAATTGTCAACTGTTGCTATGAAATTCCTTAAACATTTTTTAAACATGAGGCATGTGACCCAATATGAACAAGCATTAAAGTGGCCTTTAGGTGTTAGATTTTAGCTGAAAGTGAAGTCCCTTTTCTCTTAGTATTTACATTATTTATCTGGAGGGGAGCCCAACAATAGAAAATGGTCGGTGTTGTTTTACTTTAATGTGTGAGCTTCATGACGTACAGTATGATGAATAGGTCGTCACATTGTCTACTAGTCAGGTGACCATGTGTACTTACCAATGAAGACTGAGCCGAAGAAGAAGGTGATGGGGATGTTGACAATCGGGGCAGACATGTTCAGAAACCAGTTGGGAGTCATGGGAAAGAATCTCAGGAAGAGCAGAAAGAAGAACAAACAATCCTGGTTCTCCTCAATCTGGGAGATAAAGATGAGATGAGAGGTCGTAAGATGATGCAAGAGTCTATGAAGGGACAGCAGATACATGTTTTTTGTTGTGATCTTATGCCACACTACCTTCTGATTAACTAGTTATTGTAGAATCAGATACATTATCGTAAATAACACTGCAGAACTAAATATTTGATCGTCGCTGCATATTTACTTACACGTAACAATTACGTGTAAGTAAAGCTCTCAGGCCAGGAAAATACAACATAATAGTGTAGTTAACACAACCTAAAGGGATTTTAGAAAAAGAATTGCAAGGATTCATTGGGACCCCGGAAATGGAGCGTTCTAGGTGAGAAATCCATAAACTCATTTTCTATGTGACCAATAGTTGGGGATGTGTTGTTACATTACATTAAATTTAACTTAGCTGACGCTTTTATCCAAAGCGACTTACATGTTTGCTCTATACACCGTAGACACAGCAACGGGGAGCAATTTGGGGTTAAGTGTCTTGCTCAAGGACGCAACAACAAGGACTAGCGGAGCTGGGGCTCGAACCACAGACTCTCTGGTTGAAAGACGGGCATGCTAACCACTGAGCCACAGTCGCCTACGTTCTGTTGTAATGAGATATATTTGGCAGTGCTGTATATAAAAGTGTATGTGTGATTTCAGAGCATTGAGATGTGCGTGGCAATGAGGTGAACCTGAAGTCAATATGGGCTACGTCTCACTTTAAGAAGCATCTTTGATGGGAGTTTGGTAAGACACTGATGATTGCATTCACATTTGTCTTTTCACTTGAGTAATTTCCCCACTAATTCAGCAACATGTGTAAGTTAAGGGGTAACATGTAGGCCTAGCTGTGTATTTCTATGCACTGTACATATATTTTCCTCTTTAGTTGATTGTAGAGACTAAACTTGGTTCATCAGTGCTTTACATATTATCAAATATAAATTAGTTTCAACATGTGTTGCTTGGAATGAATTGTTTTTAAATAGGGTCATAGATTTACCTTCCCCTGGAGCAAGGAGACTTTATCAGGGAAGAGGTTAGTGATGTAGCGCTTTCCAAAGGCCTTGGACAGGAGGTAGCACATGGTGGAGCCCACAGTGGTGAGCACAGAGGCTAGCAGCAATCCTTGATATGGTCCAAATATAGCTCCTGCTAAAATGTTCTGCACAATGACACGTGGACAGGGCCTGGGTTATTAGACATCATTTATATGCATGTGTAATGATCAGCTCCGACACACGCACGGCTACTGTATCTTTTCCTGTGAGGAGAGAGAAATACTAACAGTGTTTTTTTAAGTGTAAGACTTTGGGTGTCACGTTAACCAGCAGTGTGGCTGAGTTCTCACTGTGCTGCACAGGAGGATTAAAATAATGCAAGTGGGGAAGAAAAACTGTCACAAAAAGCCTGCAGACACACAAAAGCAAGTCTGGCATCTCTTTGTTGTTTGAGCTAGCCGGATATTTTTATCCTCTGCAGTGTGTCTTCAGGGAAGAGAGACCCAGCCTTTTCATTTTTCCTTAAAGTGGGCCTACTTTCTTTTCCACCTACCAGCCATGGCATTTTGTATTGCTAATTTAAACCATGTGTCATATTTTCTGTTAACATGTAAAAAATAAATAATAATACTGTGACTAATGTGTATCCATGAAGTTCAAATAAATTGCTTTAAATCATACTTTATCCAACATAAGAAATGTCTGTTTCTGCCTTGGTAACACACATCAGACCAGAGAGCATTTTAAACTTGTATATTTAAACCTTACCAGGAACGAGGATCCAGGAATGGCAAAGGACTGCTTGTAGAGATATGCACTGCAGAAGAGTAGCAGAACATATCCAGTGTGCTCGGTCTTGTAAAACTGCAGGAGCTCAGCCAGTTCCCTCAGCTCCTCCAAGTCTGAGGGGAACTTCAACCTGCAGGAACAAGTTACACGTCATCCACTCTTCTTCATTAACAGACAGGGTTGGGAAATATGCACACAAGGTATAAGCGAATTGGATCAAACAACATTTAAATTAATTTCTGTTAACAAATACAAGGTCGTGTATCTAATAGTGATCATTTTAAACTGGCAAACTAAGTTTAAAACTATTTCTGACATTTGTTTAGATCCCATTGCTTACTGACGATAATACTAGATGAATATGTTGGTTGATCAATAGACAATACACCGTCAGTGTCAGAGCCATTTTGTTATTATCTAGTAATCAGAGAGTGTGAAGGAGAGACTGGACAAGATGGGAGCATGCTTACATTAGCTAGCTAGTGAACGTCAAACACCTCTTTTAATGAGAATACAATAACGAATAACCTAGAGATGTAGGGTTATCTTCTCTGGCTGAAAGCTACTGACGCGTCAGTCACCTGCCGGGTTCTCCGGACCTGTCATCGGGCTGCTGCTCGGACTCCGCTGTCTCCACATGTTTGCTCTCGCCAGGTGGATGAGGACGTCGCCGCGGGGCCGCAGGCAGGAACAACGTCAACGAGTACAAGTACAAGCTGGCTGCAGCAACAACAGCGAGGAGTCCGGCAAGTGAGCGCATATTCCTCACTTAGTGAGCCGGAACGCGGATTCACCTCCTTGATGCCAGCGAGTGAAGTAATGGCCAACCGCTGCTGCTTCTTCTTCTTCTTCTTCTTCTTTTTAATGGGATCTGGCATCCCTGGTGTGCGTCACTGCCCTCTTCTGGACATAATAAGTGCCCAGCTCTACGGTCTCCGGGTAATGGCTAATATTATAATCGAATTACATTGTTCTATTAATCTATGATAACATACTAAATAGAGAATATTAGATAAACAAGGGAATAATAAATAGACATTATTTAGTTGTATTTTAACTCCGGGCCAGATGGGGGCGGTAATGGTCCGAGTCAAATCCCATCAACGCCCAGTAGAAACCAGAAAAAGATACAACGAAGAAGACCGTTTGGGAGTCTGATGAACGACCACAGAAAGAGCTCAGGTTTTATATAATATGCAATACATATAAGGCACAACAAGACATCAACAATACAAAGTCCAGGACTACAGGCAAAAGTAGCCAAGAGCGACAAGGCTCTTTCATTCAAAAATCAAAATCGTTACCAATTTCAGTCAAAGTCAATCAGTCCTGCGAGGTTCTTTGACTATTTTATGCCATCTAAATATTCATGGAGTTAACTCTTAAAAATGGAAAAAGGCCGTGTTGGAACCATTGAATTTGCATTTGTTGATGTGGTATTTTGTGAGTATACAAGATGTATAATACTTAAAATCAAACAGCAGAGACTTCTGATGATATAAACTGTGGTCGATTGAGTCTCTACAAGAGTTGGCTGTTGCCTCACAATATTTAGCTGTGTGTTAATTGCTCAAATTGTAGCACATTTTATATGGTGTCCAAACAGTGGAATTACATACATATTTTTACATTTAAGGTAAATCAACTTCCCAGTAAGAACACTTAAATGGTACTTATGTAATCATAAATCATAATCATAATATGTTCCTCCTCTGTTCATGTGAATAAGCCGAGGGAGGACGAGCCTGCACCGCTGGACCCACGGCTGGGAGGAAGGTTTAAGAGAAACGCTAGTGCGCTTGCTCTGTGCGCCCAGTGATCCGGGTATTTTCATATGACTTACACTCGGAAGTCGAACTGTTGTTGCTTCAGCGGCATTGAGCAACTTCATGAACGTGGCGCCGCCTCCGACGCTGTAAAAGTTCAGATTATGCGTCTCATGGGATAAAAGTTAGTCAAAGGTAATGCAGCCTTGTCAGCGGGGGTGGAGTTACAAAGTTCAGTCTTTGCACACCTAAACTAGAAGTGTGATACCTTGTATTGGTCGACAGGATCGATGGCTCAATATACTCGTGTTTCGGGGATTGTTGGCTTAATTACTCTCCAGAATCCGCCTGTCAACGCACTCAGGTGAGCTGAAGTCAAAAACAAGGCTGCAGCCAGTCACACACGTTTTTTGTTTGTTTTTTTGTCCGAAGACAATTTGCTGCAAATCCATATGTTGGGTGTTCGAGATGCAATAATGAGCAACATTTGCAGCTATAACTTTGTCTGCGAAAGAGAATAACAACATTCGTCAATACAAGAGAAACATATCAATATTTCGCCAGAGGGTGGCGTCAGAGGAAATACTTTCAATGGTGGAATGTAACAATATTTGCTGAAGATCTGTACTTAATATTATTTGTCATAATGTGATTATGAAATATTATGACATATAATGAGTACTTTAACCTTTAATACTTTAAGTATACTTTGCAGATAATTTCTAGTATGATATACGAGCAAAGTCTGATCTCTTGGTCAATGATCTACTGCAGCAGGGTTTAAAGTCGTTCAAGGTCACCTAAGTTGTGTGTCTCACAAAAATGTAATTAGACCGCCACCTCCTCATTTTACAGAAACATATTCCATATGAAATGTGTGTCATATTCTAGATAATGCACTCTATTAATAGGAGGAAGGGCTGTAGCGGAACGCTCTGTAATGTGTAGTTAGACTTCAGTATCATGTATAAATGTGCCTTTTTGTATACAGTGCAGCGGTGAGGCAGGGCATTGTTGACAAGGTGGAGACAGCACTCAGTGACCCAAAGGTGAAGTCTGTGGTCATCTGTGGCCAGAATGGAAACTTCTGTGGAGGTATGGACATGGTTTTTCTTTCTTTTTTATTTCCTGTAACTTCACAAATCATGTTATTGTTACTGCCAGATGTCAGCGTGCCCTTAAAGAGAGAGAGAGAGAGTTTTTGAACATCTTTTCCATTGACAAAACTCCATGACATTCTGTTGTTTGGAAACGATGGTTGTCATTGGTCCCACACCACACGCTAGATATCTTCCCTTCACTAATTTTTTTATAATCTACAATAATCTACAATAAGCAAGGTAACACTAATCAAAAACATGTGAGCGCAGCATTCACATAAACACCTTCACGGGTAATGATTAGAGCAAGAATCATATGACAAATATCAAGAAAACTAAATAATCAGGAGGCTCATTTAAAAAAAAAAAGAAAAAAGAAAAACGTCAATAGTTTGTGTTTATTAAATAAAAAGTGCACATGTGTGTTATTTAACAAACTCAGTAAACATTCATTATTGAAGACATTTTCGATGCACCTCCTGGTGATTCACTCAAATCATCCAGAAGCAAACATCTCTGTAGAATCAGATGCACTTCTTATTACAATGCTTTGTTTATGTCATGAAGTTTGAACCCCTGGTAACAGCATGAATTACATTTTGCATAACAGGGGCGGACATCAAAGAGTTTGGGTCAGCAATGTTCGGACCTCCACTGATACCGATGATCCACGCCATCGAGGCTGCGAACAAGCCGATGGTGGCAGCCATAGAGGGGAGCGCTTTAGGCGGAGGCCTTGAGCTGGCACTTGGCTGTCATTATCGAATCGCACACTCTAAAGTTAGTCCATGCTTCATATCTCGTGTCTGTCTTTTAAGGGTTAGGGTTCAATGTCAAGTTACATCAGTGTCTAACTGACAGTGTTGTCTTTCAATTTACAGAGTGACTTTTTTAATTTAATAGTTATGTTTCCAGAGTCATCAGAAATGAGACCAGATCAAAACACAGCCCTGCTTGAGCATGACATCTTTTTGAGATGGTTTGTTTTTGTGATGTAAAAGAATATTTTCCATGTAATAACCAATGCAATATATTTACTAAAGCTGTCTCTATGAATGTCATGAAAATCCCACACTGATCAGCACCTCCTATTCATCAAACGTTGTGTCCCTTCAGGCCAGACTGGGTCTTCCAGAGGTGACTCTGGGTCTGCTGCCAGCTGCAGGAGGATCCCAACGGCTGCCAAGGCTCATCGGGGTCCCAGCTGCCTTAAACCTCATCACCACAGGTAGCAAAGACAGGTTAACCTTGCCTGACTATTACAGCGTTGATGGTAGAAGTTTAGACCTTCCTTAAAGTACCAAACCAGATACAAGGAAGTATCAATACATATATAAAGAAGTCATCATTTTACTTGGTCTGTTTTTCTTCCAGGGTTTTGTCGTATTTTAGTTGTGCTTTTTGCAGATGACACTGCAATTTATAGTTCTGAAAATCAATTATTGACATTAACTGCACTATTGTTTGCACAGGAACCCTGTACACAAGAGTCCAGCTGCTAACATGTAGAGATTGGTAGTTTACTCTGATGACCAGCAGAAGGCAGCATGTGTTTAGTTTTACACCACTCACCGCCACAGAAGCCTTTTCTGTGATTCACTGCTCTGTTCTGAACAAATTATTCCGATTTCTTGATAATTTTTAAGATAATTTTTGTGTTATTGTTTGATAAATGTCAGAATCCAACAGGGGATTTTACGGTACCTGGATGGCTCGTTATTACTTATCTAATCATTTGAAATGTCACATGTCACCCTGATAGACCTTTGATGCCCTTCATATCTCCCCCAGGCCGCCATGTGACAGCTGCTGAGGCACTGCAACTTGGCATCGTGGATCAGGTTACCGATCACAACACTGTTGACGCGGCTGTGAAGTTTGCCCTGAGTGTTGCAGGTGAGACGCAGGAAACAAATCGCACAAGGTATAAAAGCCACTCCCTCTTCATGGGGTTTAAAAATGGACTCGGTGAAAAGAAAGAAAAATTCTTCCCAGTGCAGTTATTTTGGGCCAGCCCGACCTCAAGAAGTGTCAACATGTGGGTGTGTGGAAGTCAAAAAGAAGCAGAAAACACGGCAGGCAGATCCTCCACCAAGGCAGACATAAATGTTTCATGGCTCTGTCAGATGTGCTCTGATGTCTTCACTGCTTTTGCTGTATTATTCAGAAGGGCGAAAAGGGACAAACTTTCCTCGAATATTAATAACATGCCCTCGCCATTCATTTAGGAGGATGAAAATGTCTTCGTCCACGAGAATCTGGCTCATTTACCCACTGAATGGATCGCTAAAGTGTGCCACGTCCCTACAGTTTACCAGGAATGATTTCCCTGTCTGTGTAAAGGCTAACCATTCAGATTTGCTACATGCTAGGTTATAATGCTGACATATAACACTATTAGGCTCAACTGAAATGAAAAATCTAAAACATTTTAGTTTACATTTTGTATTTATTTATTTTTTAGCTTCCTATTTAACCTACAGATATGAGAGTGTGTTTGAACATCTCATTCAACCCTCAGCAAGAAAATGAATATGCGTATTGCCCAAAATTTTAAGCTATTCCTGTAAGTGCTATTGTGAACTAATACACGTACCACCCACTCTGGTGTGAGATTTTGTATGTTTTACATTGTCAGATTACATGAGGGGTAGAAGTAACTTGTTTACTCTTGTTTTAGCAGAGCCTTGGTTGTAAATGACTATGAGAGGATGTTTTTATACTATATTATTTATATACTATATTGAAGGTAACCAGATAATTGTTTCAGAGATGTCTGTCATCTTTTATTGTTTGTTGCTAGCTTACTTGACAGTGACAACTCATTCCTAAAACGTTTAAATTAAAACGAGGCCTGTAAACTTGTGCCGAATAGCAAACGATCGTACTACGTCTGTGCAAAATGTCAACAGTGAGTCTCCAGGATTGCATGTAAAACATTTCACAATCAAAAGATGATTGAAGTCTTGTGCTTTTTACAAATACTTTTTTCCCCTACGCAACACTGCCAAGATGACTTTGAGTGGGTGAGCAAGTGAGTGTTTATAACGCTGAGGCTTAGAGTGAGTCACACAGAGAAGCTAACAGTTTACACGATGGGAGATTTGAGGAGATAGGACTGAAATCTGTGGAGATTTACGGATATACTGCGATACTGATTAGCAGGCGTGTTGAATTGGGATGTGAAATGTGTCTAAATATACCCCAAAAAAGTGTGAATGTTAGTGACATTGAGATGCACGGCTGGTGAGTCAACCAGCGCAGAATAATTTAGTCTGTCACAACCATACATGCAAACATAAAACACTACCCAGCAGTAAAGCTGGTACATGGGTGTATGATAGGCACGTGCAGGCTGATATACACACACACACACACACACACACACACACACACACACACACACACACACACACACACACACACACACACACACACACACACACACACACACACACACACACACACACAGATTCAAGTCTCTGCTGGGGACGAGATTAACGTTTTTGCCCCAGTAGTTGCAACATCTGCCCGCTACATCTGTCAGGACGACCAGGCTTTCCACCCGCTGCACAACAAATCCATCGACACAGCTCAACCATTTACAGATTAACCGCTGCAATAATGTCCTCCTGAAGTACATTGGTATCACATTGCTCTGCCACACAGCATCTCACTGACTTTTCAGAATGTACTTTTAACTGAACATTCATTCTTCTTTTGGATATATTGATACTGACTTTCATTAGGCTAAATTATAAGTAATTGGACTAAGTGGAGACAACAGATCAGGGCTGTCCCCTTTAAGCTTTGCCATGGTGACCCAGATACTGGCCTAGACCCTCAGCTGAGTGTAATACAGTGGAGCTGTGAAGGATTCTGACTACTGTCTCATGTAATCATGTCAGAGGAGACAGAAATGGGTATTAAGATGCGTTTAACAAGGTTTTAGCAGAGTGGCCTTCTTCTACATTCTCATTGTTTGCAGGCTTAAATCCCAGCCAGCAGGAAATTTGTGTTGTAAAGTTTTTTTAGGCTCTAATACTAATTCCTCTCATGTAGGTTCACCCTCTCATTGCTCCAGTATTGTACCGTTGCTACAATACTGGAGCAATTTCAAATTTTCACAGAGAATCACAACTATCACAACCCCCCCCCCCCCCCCCCCCCACCCCCCCCCCCCCCCCCCCCACCCCACCCAGTAACATATAAGCGCAGAATGATTTGAAAGACCATTTCCAGCATAATTGGAAGAATAATTGGAAAATAGTTTATTTTTTAACTCTGAGAGCAAGGGGGGAGCAATAAAATAGACTATTTTTTTAAAGTTTCAGATCGGTGATGTTCAAAGGGAACGATTCTTCCAATTATGGTCTTTCAAATCATTCTGCGCTTGCATGTTACTGGGTATTTTGTGATTAAGTGGTCAATTATACCCAGACTGAGTGCTGGCTGAAAAAGTGTAAAAAAGCTGTGTACTAATGGAAACTAAGAAGCGCTTTTCAGTTTAGAAAATAAAATGATGAGCTTGTGTAGAAATGCTATTACAGAGTCAATTTTGTGACTTACTTTTAGCAAAATTCAGAGAACTGTAGGTAAAAATGCAATTCCTTTTTGGAGTCATGTTTCTTCCATGTTTCTATTTCAGGTCAGTCAATGGATGCCCGTCGTATAAGTACTTATCCGTGTCCACAGCCGTCTGATTTGGATGCTCTGTTTGAGGAGGTAATGCAGAAGGTGCGTCAGAGTGCCCGTGGAGCTATAGCGCCAGTTGCATGTGTCCAGGCGGTGCGGGCGGCTGCCACCCTGCCGTACACTCAGGGCATGGAGCTGGAGAGAGAGCTGATGGCCACTCTCTTCACCTCAGGCCAGGCCCGCGCCCTGCAGTACATATTCTTTGCTCAGAGAGCCGTTGGCAGGTGGAGGATGCCCAGTGGAGCCAGCTGGGACACAAGCAAGCCCAGGCCCGTAAATAAAGCAGCTGTCATTGGTAAGAGCTTTGGACTTTTAATCTCTGTTTGTCCAAGCTTTCAAAAAGGACATGCACATTCACTTATCAAGCTATCTGTGTGGCTTTTCCAAATTCATGTTGCCTATGGAAACTAAGCCCTCGTTTATAGTTCAGCTGAGTGTAAATGGATGAACCCGCTCTTCCCTGCAGGGAGGATTGGCTGCATGACAATCTGGATATGTGAAGCTCTGCAGCTTGTGCATTAATATTGCACGCTTTGGAAAAACTTCATGCTCCCAGGCTAAAACTATTTACAGTCTAGCATTGTGTAGAGTGCACTAAACTTGTATATACTGTAATTTGTCTTGGTCAGACATGTCTGTGATATGTGCAACTGGTGATTCGGAGGTAATATTTCTGTCGTCGCCATGTGATTTTGTCTTCACAGGTCTCGGCACCATGGGGCGAGGCATAACAGTAGCCCTTGCTCAGACAGGGTTGTCTGTGGTTGCCGTTGAGACCCAGGAGAAGCAGTTGATGGAGGCAAAGCAGGCCATATCTAGCATGTTGGAGCGAGGAGCTAAGAGACGTGGGGTGGCTCCTCCACTTGATAGGATCAGTTACAGCCAGAACATCCAGGCTGTAGCAGATGTCGACTTGGTCATCGAGGCTGTGTTTGAGGACATGGGCCTGAAGGTGAAAGTATTCCAGCAGCTGTCTTCTGTTTGTAAACCAGGAACTCTCTTGTGCACCAACACTTCTGCTCTAGATATGGACCAGCTAGCCTCTGAAACCCCTAACCCGGAGCTGGTGGTTGGGATGCACTTCTTTTCCCCAGCCCATGTCATGAAGCTGCTGGAGGTGGTGTATGGACCACGGTCCTCTCCTCAGGCCGTGGCCACTGCCATGCAATTGGGAAAGAAAATGGGCAAAGTCAGTGTGGCAGTAGGCAACTGCAGGGGCTTTGTGGGGAACCGCATGCTGATGCCATACAGCCAACAAGCTTTCTTCCTGTTGGAGGAGGGAGCTACACCTGAGTTGGTAGATCGAGCGCTGGAGGAGTTTGGTTTTCCCATGGGTGTGTTCAGAATGTCCGACCTCGCTGGGCTCGACGTGGGCTGGAGAGTCCGGAAGAGTGCCGGGCTAGCGGAGCCTGTAGCGGCATCAGGGCAATCAGCTAGAATCCGAAAAGGCTACAGGTACAGCCCCATTGCAGACCTGATCTGTGAGCAGGGACGGTTTGGCCAAAAAACAGGCCGGGGATGGTACCAGTATGATAAACCCGGCAGTCGGTTGGCCAGGTCTGACCCCTGGCTGCACAGCTTTCTGGAGCAGTACCGAGCCCGGCACGGCTTGGTGGCACGCAGCATAGACCACCAGGAGGTGCTGGAGCGCTGCCTCTATGCCATGATCAACGAGGGCTTCCGCATCCTGGAGGACGGAATAGCTGCAGGACCCGAAGACATCGATGTCATCTATGTGTTTGGCTACGGCTGGCCTAGGCACCGTGGAGGTCCCATGTTCTATGCCAGCATGGTGGGGCTGGCAAAGGTCCTGGAGAGGCTGGAGCACTACCACCAGGCTCACCCTGATGTGCCCTACCTGCAGCCCTGCAGCCTCCTCAAGAGGCTGGTGGCCAGTGGCAGCCCACCTGTCCACAGATGGAGAGAAGTCATCAAGAAACTCCATAGCCAGCTTTAAATCTCAAACATGTCAGCTTTAATCTCTTTATTCACTTTAATAATGAGGGTCTTATACTGTGATGAGCGGTTAATGAACTGCACTTGTATTGTGTTTAATAAATAATTCAGATATTTTTCTTGTATATGATGTCATTATGGATGCAATTGGCAGAACAGCCTTATCTGTTTATTTGTGTATCATCCTGTATGTAGTAAATCTGGGTGGTCAAAATAATAGACACACCTTACAATATAGTTCAACATGACAAGCTTTACATCAGGGGGGAGCTTGGAGTCGAGTCGCTGCTCCTTCGTGTCGAAAGGAGTCAGCTGAGGTGGTTCGGGCATCTAGTCAGGATGCCTCCAGGACGCCTCCCATTAGAGGTTCTCCAGGCACGTCCAACTGGTAGGAGACCCCGGGGAAGACCGAGGACACGCTGGAGGGATTATATCTCCCGGCTGGCCTTGGAACGCCTCGGGGTCCCCCAGAATGAGCTGGAAAGTGTTGCGGGTGAGAGGGAAGCCTGGGTCGGCCTGCTGAACCTGCTGCCACCGCGACCCGACCCCGGATAAGCGGCTGATAATGGATGGATGGATGGACAAGCTTTACAACTATTTGATGTGTTGCATTATATTGGAATAAATAATATTGTACAGATTTATCTAATAAACTGGGAATTCAGTGTATTGCAGAAATGTAAATATATTTTCTAACTCTGAAATGACAGATCTGTGTAAAGATCCTAGAACACAATCTGCAGTTAAATCTTTTTTTTTAATGCTCTGAAATGTAGTAGACCATTCCATTTCTATATCAGGCTTGATTGGTTATTAATTAATCATGTTTAATAAATGCTGGTACTCTTTTAATTTACAATATCTCAAAATTGACCATTTGATGCCTCAATAAACACCGGTTATAGACTCATGCATTTGTTTGTGATGTATACAGTCCTACTTGTGTGAATCTGGTACACATGTGTTGGCTTGTTATTCAGGTATGTGCTTGTGCCATTTCATGAGATCTGTTTCAGCAGTCAAACCTGTTATGGAGAAGAACAATTTAAACTTTTTCTTCATGTGGAGTATGACTCGTGTTCCTGTTTTTTTTCCTTCTACCGACTCAGCTGGAGCGGTGACAGGAGAGCTGAGGGAGACACACAGAAGCTGAACTGCTTTTATATAAATGAATGGCTCACTTCCCAAAGAAATCTCACACCTCAGCAATGAGTCGATGTTGTTTTCGCCATCTAGCGGCTGAAGACCTCAAACTCAGCAGCTGGATTAAACATTATGATGCTCCATTTTGTCTGCAAATAGACTATTTCTGAACATTTCGTTGTTTAAAAGCATGACAGAACAAAAGATGTATGAATCAATATGATTATAAAATATTACCAAGATTAAATAATAAGCACCTATTCCAAAAATGTAACCTATTTGAGAATCGTATTCAGGTGAACTGGAGTGTTTCTTTCAGATCAAGACCCCGTTTTTTTTGAAGTTTTAAAGGGGCCGATGAAAGCCCGGCGGTGTGTTTGAAGTGCGCAGAGCAGCTGGCTTTGTGTGGCGGACTCCTCCCGTTGTGTGATGAAGTTCAGATGCGCGCCGTAGTTCCGCACGCGCGTCACCAGCTTTGCACAGAGAGGAGCTTCCCGACGCGAGGGCAGGATGGACAGATGTGTGGCTCGCGACCATGGGAGCCTTTGAACGTCACATTACACGAAGCTAATTGACGCTCTTTTTTTGTTTGTTTTTACTTTGACGAGATATGATTTTTTAACCCAGCGGCTCTGGATCCACCGCCTTGGCTCGTCTTGTCCTCCCTTCCCAGTTGAGAGGCTTCCTGGGCTGCGTGGACCGTTAAAACCTCGACTCGGTCCCTCGCAGTAATGTGGTAGTTTACTCGGGGCGAAGTCCTTTTTTTTTGGGAGGTGGAGGGGGGACACAGGAAATGTTGGCATGGCCGCCTCGCGAGCACAGAAGAGTCCGAAGAGTGAGAAGTTGGACGAGGCGCAGGCTTTGGCCAGGAGCTGCGCGGGGAGACCAGACTTCCTGCCTTGCGACGGGCTCTCCATCTGCGCTACACACAGCCACGGGAAGTGCTTCAAGCTGCACTGGTGCTGCCACTTGGGCTGGTGTCACTGTAAGTTTATTTACGTGCTTTAATGGCTCTCAGTATTGCCGGGAATCTCACGGGCACTGTGGTGGCAACAAAATATGCTGGTTGACATTGCCATGTTGAGCATGCAGAAGCATCAGTTCACTGTTTCTAAAAAAAACAACTAAATGTAATAGATATTAACATTTGCTGCCTTATTCAATTTTTGATAAAGCGTAATCATATTTTAGAGTCTTGTTTGTAATCTTTTTGCAATAATATCGAGGGTTTTTAGAGTCACCATTATCCCGGATCAGAGACCTTCAAAGAGACGCCCTAGTATTCAATAGTTTATGTGATCTAAACAGTGGCGGCTGCAACACTCAGAAGCAGGGAAGTAGATGTTTCAGGGGCCTGGTTGTGGTGTTTACTTCTGTTCCACTGGTTTTGTTTTTACTATTTTATTTGTGTTCAATTTGATTGTACAGCCCAAACTGTCGTGATACAGTATGCTGTAGTTCAGGCCATGAACATGTATAGTGACTAAAACAGATTGCATTCCTCCTGTATCTATATTGTTTGAATATTTAGCTTTAGTCAGTTGTAATGCTGTGTTAAAAAAAAAAAAAAAAAAAAAGCAGTTAAAAAGCACAGATTATTATAATGATGTTGAATTATCTTTCTGGAAGTGTATCTGCAGTTAATGATCATTTATTCCAATGTATTTATGGAAAAATGTAGTGACACACTTTCATTTCTGCTTTTAAGAATGTCTTGTGATATCTTTCTTAATGGCTCAGACCCAGTAAAAGACCAAAAAGCAACCATGACTTTATTCTACTAAGAAGTGTTGTTTGTGTTGCCAAACCCTGATGTATCACATTCCTCTTCTATTTTACACACATTATTTACATAACTACAAACATGTCGTTTATTATGAGCCAATCCCACATACACAATCCAAGTGCAGTGACTACAATAAAGCACCAAATGTGTATTAATCCACAGCTGAAAATAGTCCCCAAAAAATGAAATATGTATTCCTGTTTGAGTAATGTTTGCTAAAGACTACAGTGGCCAGCTGTTTTAGGAAAATATTTTGTATCTATGTTTACAAAGAATACTGCATAGTTGGGACCCAAATTGAAAGATTTACATTGTCCGTATGAAAGACTGGGCTGGGGTGTTGAGTGCTACAGATAGTGTAGCAATGTTGGAAAGTACTGAACGGTTAATTAACATCCTGCTTTGGTCTTTTGATGGGACCTATTGACAAGAAAAGAAAAAATATCATCAGTGCCATTTGTCATGTTCATCAGCTGATATCCTTCAGTTGTAGGTAAAATATTTGATAATGTTAACTTAACTCAATAGTATTACCATATTGTAATCAATATAATGTATATTGACTGTTGAATTGACTGTATTGGTAATAGACTACATGGCAGCAGCTTCACTCAAACACATATCATTTTATTTTCTCTCTGTGAAGTGTTAGTGGTATTTTCACCACCTATTAGACACTTTATCTCCATTTGAGCCTTTCTCGACCTGCCACTTCACTTCCACACCACGGCAGAACCACAATGGCTGTGCCTGAACCTGACAGGATGTCCGTCTCTTTGTGCTGCCCTAATTTATCCCATATCTGGCTGCACTGAAAATCCTCAGATCAGTGTGAAACACAATCACCCTCCACTCTGCACCGCTCAGTCGGGGCTTATAGTGTGCAACTGCACAAGTCACATTGTAATCTTTGCCGTGTAATCATTGGATTTAGGTGCCTGCCTCCGTCCAGAATGAGCCCAGTGATTTGAAATATCTGATGAGGCAAAAAAACGATGAAGTCTTTCTGGTGTTTATGATGAGCCACAACTGGGATTTTATGTTTCTCAGCAAAGCCAGTGTAGTGTTACATCATTTGTAAACATTTAGTCTTGCGCCTCCTTTCTGCTTTGAAATATCCATCTCTCAACCTGATAATGTGCTTCACAATGGACATGGAGCACTTAGTCCCCATTATAATACGGGTAGATCAAATCTAGGATTCTGATTGGTTGAGAGTGAGTCACGGGGTGTATTTTATTCAGCCATAAAGTACTGTACAGCCTGTTTACATTTAGAGCGTTCCATATCAGTGCGCACTTAAAATAACAGGCAGATTTAAATTGCGCGACCATTAGTTGTCATTTCAAGCTTGACAGTTACCAAACATGTTTCGTGTAAACTTTGATATTGTCACGTCCGCAGTAACGACTCGCAGACGTTGGTTTCCTTAACTTGCAGGTTTATTGCTTGAGAGTTCACAGTATTGCAACGGGGCTCTTCGCTAACAGTAAGTTAGCTCAAACGGAACAGCTAACAAGCTCACTTAGCATCCCCCACACTAGCATAACGAACGACAACACACACGTCACTTCCTCCCTAACCTAAAGATGAGGAATGAAAAGGGTTTGATCACAAAATTGTGATAATTTCCAGTGAGAGATAATTACGTCGGTAAATTCCCGACGCGAGGCGAGTTCTCTAAACATCATGGAGGAGTAAAAAATGACGGAGAAAAGACGGACAGAAGCAGTGAGAGTACTTCTTTACATCGGTGGCTGAGTGTCATCCTCCACCCTGCTTTCAACCGGCCTGGTCAGTAAATCACAGATTTACTGACCAGGGTTTGCCGGCCCTCCGCTGCGTGTCTGGCCTAACAACTTCCTTGAACAGTACATTATTACACTACACAGTACTGCCTCTGGTACCTTATTGCTTAATTATTTGATTCAGGCTTGTTATCAAGAAAAAGCTAGCCACGTCATGAAGGAGATTTTCACCTTCACACCTTCCTCTTTCCACTGTAATTTGCAGGTTCCCCTCGCAGGACACCCATGAACCACAGTGAGAAAAAACCAGCTTAGACTGCTGAATCAGGCAGAAACAGGGCACCCAGTGAGAAGAGTGTAGCAGCGTGCTTCTGCATGAAATGCCCGCCAGCTCTCCCTAGCTCACACCCTTCTTTCTAGCTAATACATAATATTATGTATGCAAAAGAGTGAAATGTTGTAACGCGCCTTATCTCGTCAGTTTTTCATTTTATACGTTCCTATGATTGTCGTCTGGAGTATAAACTTGTTCTGAGGCTGATAATTGTGCATTCACCACAGGGAGCCTTGCTAGACTACTTTTTTTAATTACATTTTTTAATAGGTTTCCAGGCAAACAAATACAAAAGGTCAATGTGTCGTACGACTTTGGCTCTGCATTTGAATTCTCAAACACAAAGTATTTCCATTATCGTGCCTGTGGAGCAGTGATTACATGTGACTTTCTGGTTTCTCCTATTTTCTACGTGCTGTCGCAAGCGAAACACTCAGGTTGTGACCCTCTCATTTTCTGCTCCCAGAGTGCATCGTCTTTGCAGGCTACAGCAGGAAAGTGCTGCTTTGACGATCTTCCAGTAGTTTCCACTCAGTTGTAGCTTTGTGAAACCTTTGGCAGAGGAAACTGGGAAAACTGGAATTGGGTGCATGTGGAGGCAGTGTTCCCAGCTGGTGACAACATCAGTCCAACCCTCTCAGTAGTAATTAGCTATGTTTAGAGTCACCGCCAATATGTCATGTCTGATGAGAGCTTCTGCTCACAGCAACGCTGGAACCACCTGGTCTGAATATTTATTTCTCTCTTTTTATCCTCGACTAACTGATTACAATTACCAGGCAGAGCATTGAATTACTCATTAAGAAAGTCTAATGCGTCCTGAACATTCTTGTCAGTCTGCTTGTTCTCTGCCAGCTCCAATTTTGTACATTACAATGTGTATTTCTTTTGGAGATGCAAGAAATAGGGATCTTTGTGTCTGACTTCCTCATCTCATCTGTCACATCGTGCAGCTGTAGCTTGCAAATATTTCTAAAGGGAATATGGAGGGTTATTGGGTAAAGCTCTGCCTTACATTGATTGATTTGCTGACCAATTCAAAATTTGCCGCAGTGCTGAATCATAAAACACTTCAGCTATTATTAAAGGGTCGATACATTGTCAGCCCAGAGGGGATGTTTTTCAATTGGTTGTTCGTGTTTGGGAATTACTTTAACTGCTGGTCTGTCAATGTTGGAAACAGGGCAGCCCCAATCTAAAATTCAACAAGTTTTTAAAGGATTATTGAGTGTTTTGCGGTCTGTCTTAATACAAAATCATGTATTTGTTTGTGTTACTATTCCCTCATTGAGGCTCGGCAAAAGTAACACAAAGTGGAAATAATGTAAAAAAAGATTTGCAACTTTAAAGATACACACTTGATTTCTCGAACATAAAGCTTAGAGCATAGAGCTTCACAACGCATATTATCATTGCAACAAGGTCTCTTTTTTAAAGACATCAACTCTATTGATTTTAATATGAAACCCACGTAGCCTAATACTTGTTTTGTTAATCCTGGTGACTGTGACACACTAACAGGCGACCAAAGCCTTGTTGTGGTGGTCATGTCTTTGAAAAGGCAGCAAACAACTTCACCGTTAGTCACGATACTCTCTCTCTCCATGCATGATGTTGAATCCAAATGGTTTGGTGTATATGCTCATCACGTATTTACAATTTTCATCGGAGGATATTTTGACATGTCACAGTTGGAAAAGCAGAAGGTGTAAATGATAAAAAATGATGGTTGAATTCCATTTCGCTGCCTCAGTTTCAGGCTCTTTTGTGCCTGCTGGCTCTGTCAGGGCATATTGGTGACACAAACAGAACAGAGCCATCGTTAATGTTATTAGTAACCACTGTGCTTTTTTTTTAATGATAAGTCAAAATATCTGCTGCAAAAAATGCCTTTTATAGAGTTGATTGATGTTGTAGATCCATAGAGCAGATCCCTGTGAAGGAAGTATACATTCTTTAAAAGTACATTTGGGGATGTGCGTATGGTATTGAGACAGACTTTAAGAAATCCTATCCTTTAGGCCTTTACAGGACATGAAGCTTAATGCTCACTCTGCACAGGAAAAACAGTCCAACGACTTGCATTTTTTCACCATGATGACAGACTTAACAGTGAATTCCAAGCTGGCAGCAAGTCAGGAACAGCTTTTTTTTTGCCTCTGGAGGCAGGAAACAGGAAAGGAGTTTCACATGATGCTGAGTTCCCCCTTCGCTGAAACCTGAAACTTATGTTGTTGCCTCGGCTGCAGCCTCTCGGACAGATTTAAACACAAAGAGCTGCGGATGTGTGAGCGGGACGTATCCATCGGCCAAATGGGTGCAGCAGCTGTTGATGAATGAAAACAATCTGCTGAAATGATTTTGTTCACCTGGTTTTGCCAACACATTGCATTGAACTGGTGTGTTGCATTTATAGTAGAAGATTTGCTCAGCCTGCACATAAAGACTTCTGGCTTCCGCTCAAACATACCAAAAAAATCGAATTGAGGGGGTTGTTCATGACTCAGTTACTACTAAGGCTTTGATATACGCTGATATTAACATGAAATAATCTGTGTCATGTCCATTCATCTTCACTAAATGTTGAATTTAATAAAACACCGTAAGTATTTTCCTTTCAGCTGCAATAGACACTAGAGCTGAAATTTAGACAGAGTGATGTCGAAGCTCTGTGTGAGAGTTAGAGAGATATTGAGGATCTACACGCTGCATTATTCACAGAGACTATCTTCTATATTAAACTAGAGTGTGCAGCTATCGGCCAGCCACAGTCCAGAGAGAGCCGAGAAGGCATGCAAGATGGAGGCAGGTGGGAGTGACTCATACTTCAGCTCCTACACTTCACTTCTCATTAACCTGTTGAACTCTTGATTTTTCATTTATTTATAAAACCCCTTTAGCTGTATATAACATGCTCCATCTTCCCCAAATTTACCACATTTTTATTATAGACATGTTATGATTTTTTTGCTATCTTTAGACACTTTTCTTTGTATTTCCACTGACAAAGTTCACTCCTTAACTGTAAAAGTAGGGGAAAGAGTCACCTCCACTGCTTTTAAAGGCACCTGCAATTATAATTACGTTTGTGTTGCTTCCTCTTTTGATGTACCCAACATGCCTCATTTACATCTTGTCTAGTCCGTGATCTCCTACATTCCCCAGAATGCCTTTCATCAGTCTCCAGTGAACTTGTTGCTTTCTGTGGCTCTTAATTATAATGTGATGAAAGGCTTTCCCGTTAAGAAAACAAGTACGGAGTCATTTGCTTTACTCTAAGTGCAAAACGCCCCGAGGCTGCATATTATTGCGGTCAGCGGAATACATTGTGCCTGTGTTTCCTCCGCAGTGGATTTTTCACAGTAAGATTTTAGGTGTAAAGAGGTGGGTCTGCTTTTGATTCTGAAGTACTGACTAGTGTTGATGTTTTTCTTTTATTCAATCAGTCTTCATGGCAGCAGAATTAGAAATGTCTTGTGACAGCATGTTGTTTGTCTGTGGCCAGTTATCTTGACGAAGAAGACAATAAACTATAAAAGCACAAAAGGACAGTAAATGTAAGACATATCACTAGCAATATTCAACATTTTGCACTCTCATTAAAAAAAAGAAAATCCAACAAAGTATTGATCCTGTGTGTGTGCTGTGATACCGCTTTTCCCTCTGTGCTGTATAGACCCCCATTGCTGTCCAGAAACTATTACATACAAACTTCTGCACCTTGTGACATATTCCTTTATTGACATGAACATGGACACAGTAGTTTATTTTGATTCAATCCCACACACACTGCACTGCCATACGTTCTCAGCCCACTAAAATGTGTATTAATCCACAGATAATAGTCCCCTACAAATCCACCATCGGCGGTTGTTGAAGTAACATTTGCTTAAAGCCATGAGGCCCAGCTGTTTTAGAAAATAATCTAGCTTCTTTTTTAAAATTGAGCTCAACAATGTACATCTTAGAAAATCAAATGAGGGGGTGGCTGAGAACCACAGACAGGGGAAGGAAATCAGAAAGTGAAAAGAAAAAGGTTGAATACGTTGTTGCTTTTAGTTTTTTTATGGAATTTGTTGACAATAGGAAATAATATAACTCCAGCCTCATCTGTCATGTCTTGAACCTAAACTAAGTGAAGGGTGGAAAAATGTCCTCCGTATTGTGGATTTAGCCATTTCTTTTATTTCTTGGTGAGGATGTCTGGTCTTTGTTGGTATGGAAATACAAACACACACAGAGAGAGGGCAGAGGCCGCTTAACAACTGACATTGTCATGCGAGGGCTCCAGCACTGGGAAACACAGAAGGATGGAGTATAACTGAATATCAATAAAGCTGCATAGACAGTGTTCACTGGCTGTCAGTCAGTGTTTGTATATTTCTAGCAACCAACATTTTGACAGGAATTTTAAATAAAAGCTGTCCTTTTGAGTTTACTTGTAAACAAACCATCATAACTCACCAATAACTATTGTACATATGGCGTTACGGCCTGACAAACATGCTGCATTTTCTCCCTGTGTAGAGATGTATATGTATATGTATGCTTTGCAGTCTATGTATGCTTTGCGGTCTGCATCTCGGCCGTTGTGGCCGCATTGCTCCAGGTAGCGTGCATGATGCTAACAAAACTAAAAGCATTGCTCTGTAGCGCTACTAGTGTTCAAAACGTCACACGGCATCTTTTAAATTATCAGTCATGCAAGAATGTGAAAGGAAATAATCCCATTAGGGCTAAAACAAACAAATGTTTTCAATATTGATTAATCTTTCAAATATTCCCTTGATTAATCTTTTAATAATTTTGTCCATCATTTCTCCGAAAACTGTAAAAGCGACATCTTCAAAAGTCTTATTTTGTCCACAATCCAGTCAAAAATCCCCAAATATTCATTTTACAATTAATCAATTTAAAATCTGCAATAAAACCTGCAAATGTGTGGCATTTTTGCTTAAAAAATGTAATAGTTGATTATCAAAATAGTCGCTGATTAATTTCCTGTCAATCGACTTATTTGTTGTAGTTCTACATGCCATTAAGAGAGACTGAAAACAAAATATATTTTAAGTAACTACCACTATTTGTTATAATAATAATATTTGTTAATGTACAGTATTTGTAATAATCCAACTCTGTGTATTTTAGAGCATGCAGTTCAAGTATTTGGAATCAGAAAGTTGTATTTATTTTTAACATTATGATTCTCCTCTAGTCTCAAACACAAATCTTCTGGGACTGATGGAAACAATGATAGTGAAACAGTGAATTTATTGCAAACTAATTCTGCATTCCACACACAGCCTATAAATCTACAGACAGGCCGTGTTCCTTCTAAGGCTGCCGAGGACAACCAGTGTTGTGTTGCCCCATATGTCTGCCTGTTTTGTTGTCTGCCCATGCATCTGCCTGTCCCCAGTATTGCTCTCGGTATTTGCAACTCCAGATGGATGAATGCAATAAGATGTAATATGCTAAAAACTAAATGCCAACACATTGCCGTCTACAGCTTTAGCTCTCATTTGTTGCTGCTATCCTGTCTGCCTGAATGGCCTCATCTCAGTCTGAACATGGACCATTGAGTTTATCTCATTAAACAGAGGACAGCTACTGTTTCCCCTTTTTGTCTGTATTGTTATAAGCTCCTGTGTTTTGTGTTAACAATGTTTACAAAGAATACAGACATTAAGCCTCTTTTAATGGTTTCACATGGGTGGATGATGCAGTTTTGTGTCCTTAACAAAGATGTGGTCACCTAAATTAAATTAACCATTCATGTGGGCAGTAAATAAAGATTTAAGTGGCAATCTTGAAGATTTTAATTTAAATAAATGTCTGTTAAGTGTAGTCACTGTCTATAGCTGAAAGAAATAACACAATAATAATTGAGCCGGTGGCCCACTGATGAAAGTATTGCAATATTTATATATTTGCACTATTATGATGTGTCTGGAGTAATATTCCTGGAAAAAATGCTGCATCAGAGTTTTTTTCTCCATTTTTCACAAAATATGGAAATATGAACACAATTCTAAAAATAGCATGTTAGTATGGATTTCGGACGCAGCCCGAGACTCCCAGACAGCTCGAAGCACAATTCCTTTGCTTTCACTCGAATAGAAATCCTGCATTAACCAGGATTGCCACTTTAATTAAACTTAATATATTTTATGTGGTGCAGTGTTTCTCCTCCTCTCTCCTCTCAAACAAATCCATTTCCATAAAATTAACGGAGTTTTCAATGCAACCTGGGAAAAGCTTTTGATTGAATGGTTCCCCAGCCAGTGAGACGACAGAAAAGGACGCAGAGTGAGAGGAAGTGATGCGTAGGCCTGTCATCTTCTGTAGTTCCTCTCTCTTCAGGGAGCAAGTTAAATACACATCCGAGCCGCACTGTTCAGGCAGCGCGGCTCAGAGTCGGAGGCAGTGGGCTGCAAACAATGAGTAACATTTGGGAGCAGTCATTTTGCACAATCACCACCAGTATATGGGTTGCCAAGATGGGAGGCATAACTCACATGGAAGGCGTTAGAATGTTTTTAAAGAAGTGGACAGTTTCCAGAAAAAAACATTAGGGCCTTTATCTCTTCTAGGATGCATGTTCCACTATATATTACACTATTATAAGCCATTATGTTAGTAATACAGATGTAAATCAAGAACCACATTGTTGTATATATGGGTTTAATCCTATACACTATTTTGTCATGTTTTCATTAAGCCTTGTATCTGCTTCTTAGAGTAAAAAAATATTGCTGCACTGCTCTGGAGGGCCTGCAATTTAAATGGTGCTACACTCTGGCTGCAGCTTCATTTCAGATGGCAGTGGCAAGGCAGGTAGTTTTGCCTTTGGCAGCAGGGAATCCTTTGTGATGTGATAATTGCTACTGCTACCACTTAAAGAAAGGACAGATGATACGTTATCACAGACACACCATTCACTTGTGCCTCCCACACCTTTTGGCATCAAAAACGTTGTCCTTGGTCGAGACTGACTGAAAACACATGTTAATTAACACATTTAACAATTATTGTTATTGCTTTGCTAGCTACAACGAACGATGTATGAGCGAAGGGGTCAAGTGCAGTTCTATATAATGGGAAGGCTTGATTGGATGGATGATGTAGACGCCCTCAAGAGTCATCTATTTGGCCTATCCGCTTCCAGATGACTGGAAGAGAAGAGATAGAGATTTGATATTTAAATGCTCAAAAAGGCTTTGTTTGGGACATTTATTGGTGCAGTGAACATAACAATTATGGCTGAGGCACAGGATAACACATTGTAAAATGTATTTTTATTTCCCTGTGTCTTCAAAAGCAAAGCTTGCATTAATTACAGGTTTCACAGTGCATTTTCATGTTGCTGTCGGAATTCCTGTCTAATGTCTTCACATGGTGCCTGTTTGGAGTTTACTATTTTATTGATTTAAACCTGCATTAAGTGTTTTTTAGTTGCCTTGAGGCAGAGGAAAACAAGCTGTAAACACAACATTGACATATAATCACCTTTTAAGTTGATGTGGTGAACATATTAGTTGTCAGTAATAGAGCCAATATTCATTCTTCTTTTAGCTTTGTTTTGGTGTCTAAAAACTCCCAATAGTATAATAGGTTCTATCCCCCGACCTCAGGGTTCTATGCTCTAACCTCAGGGTTCTATGCTCTGACCTCCAGGTTCTATGCTCTGACCTCCAGGTTCTATGCTCTGACCTCAGGGTTCTATGCTCTAACCTCAGGGTTCTATGCTCTAACCTCAGGGTTCTATGCTCTGACCTCAGGGTTCTATGCTCTGACCTCAAGGTTCTATGCTCTGACCTCAAGGCATCTTTAGCTGCTATATGCTTCAGTTTGTTCACCTACAAGTTTCTCACTGTGTCAGTTTCCTGTTTGCTGTTGAGCAGGAAGCATTCAGTGAATTAATCAAAGCATTTTATTTGTTTCCCCCTTTAGGCAAGTATGTGTACCAGCCCATGACCAATGTGTGCCAGCTGCCCAGTACAACCGTGCCAGCTGTTGAGACCGAGTACAGTAACACCATGGACCTGTCCGTCTCTCTGGCTGAGCGCTTCCTGAAACTCGCCCCCTGCTTCCAGTCCCCGCCTCACCTGGAGTCGCCCAAGTACTGCGTCATTGCAGATCTGTTTGTGGATGACTACATTGTCAAACGCATCAATGGAAAGATGTGCTACGTGCAGCGCCCCGCGCCTCCCTTACCAGAACCTCCTCATTGTCCCACCGCTCGCCCACCTGCTCCCTCTACACCTCAGATGCCCCAAAAGCCCGCTCAGCCTCGGCAACCAGTGAAGCCTGCCCCGCCAACCCAGCATGCACCTGCGCCTTTGCAGCCGGTCCAGCAGGTCCAGCAAGTGTACAGTGAACACAAACATCCTACCCCTGTGGATAAGATAAAAGGCTCCAAAATGGACCACTGCTCATCTCCGTCAAGCTCTGAGGACTCCGGCATCAACGCACTGGGTCTGCGCTACCTGGAGTCCTGCGAGGAGGAGACGGAGGAGGAGGAGGACGACGAGCTGAGCACAGATGGGAACTCCAGCCCCGGCAGCCTCTGGGATCAGGACGACTGTTCTCTGCTCTCCCCCTCCAAGTCAATGATAGAGATCATCGAAAAGATTGAAACAACTGTGTAACTGACACAACATCGACATGGACACCAGCTGCAAGGGAGCGTGAGCTACAGAGCAGAATTAATGAGAATACACAGAAGAACACTTGAGGATGTATTCTACATAGACTAATAGGATACAATCCCCTCTCTGACGCTTCAGCTGGGCTTCGCCTGGTTGTCTGGGTGAATGTGTTTTCCGGCAGGTGGCCGAGGACTGTGCGTCGGCGCTCGCACACATCATCTAATCTGTCCACATCCCCTGCATGGAGTGAATTTCTAGAATTTATTTCAATACAGAAGAAAGACACAAGCACAAGAATACTAAGCACATGCACAGTGGACCAAATAGACCTCCTGTATGTAGTACTCGCGCACTAAAAAAACGTAAATATAAAAGGACTCAATAGTAGATGCACTTCAGTCAGAGGCGGTAAGAGAAAAAGTGAGACTTTTTGCTGTGATTTCTCTTTAGGTATATATTAATGGAGCAAAATTTTATATAAACAAAAGTTGTTTAAGTAGGTTTCCTGATGATATTGAGCAGTTAGGCAATTCTTAATGTTCTCCAGTCGTCAATCTGACAGACAGACTTTATTCTAATTCAGCTTTTAAGAGGCAGATACGTACATGTGCCAGTTCTTGTTTCTCTGGTCAATGGCTGCCACCCACACATATTAGTAATTCTGACACTTCAGCATAATAACTACAAGGCCAGCTACCTCTCATGGGCCTAAAGCACATCAGCCTGTTAACCACTCAGGTCTGGGTTGCTGGGACACGACTGCTTCTGTCACGTTAATGAAAAGATTCCCAGCCTACAGTTTGTGTGCACCTTACTGACACCAACACAAGCTGTAGGTAGGTAGGTCAGTGTTTGACAATCAAGGATTACACAGAAGCACATTCCTATACTGTTCCTGCCAGCGAGGGCCAAGGATACTCTTATAAAACCATTTATCAGACATTAACACATTGTTTTGACCACATATTCTGGTCATCCTGGTCTGAACTGCTCTGCTGTTCAAGGTTAAATGGGCCGTTAAGCAAAACAAGACTTGCATTGACCTCTATTAGCAGCCAAGAAATTAAATAGCACGGACGTGTCTCTGGCAGAGCTACAGTGATAAAAGTAGGAGTCACGTTGTTACAGCAGAAACTAGCACCTATGGAAGAGGGAATATATCTAATATATATATATATATATATATATATATATATATATATATAGATATATACATATAAACTTATATAACAATGAAATATGAATTGTTATTTGCTTTTTGGGCTTGACGGTAAAATGTCGTGTGATGCTAGCTCAAAGGGAGTCTGGTAAAGGTGTGCAGGTTAGACTTGTATGTCACAGCTATTTTGTGTTATGGGGCAGAAAAATGTTACTTAATGCGATTAAAAGAAAGAGGAGATTTAAGTATGGAATAGGGTGTTGAGTATGTTGTGATGTTATAAGAAATGCACTCAAATATAATATTTGTGCGACAGCCCCTTATTAGTCAGTTGGTAAAATGAAGATGGGTTGGGTCTTTAAAAAAATGTTTTAATGTTTCAAGAGTTATTTTCTGGAGAGTTATCCTCAAAAGGCACTAAAATCTTCACAAATATGTATTACTACAATGATACGCTAGATGTAAAAAAAATTAAAAAAATAAAAAATTTGCATGACTGCATTCATTTGCAGAAGTCCCTCAAGTAAAAAAAACAATTTAACAAATGTGTGGTTCAGAGTGTTCAAAAAGTGAACGAATCCTATATCTGTCCTTCAATTTAAATGTGTTTTTCTTCTTCAGGAACAGCCCTTGACATTACACTGAACACAGTCCCTCTTAATGCATTTAAGACATGTTATGGTCTTATTATTGTTATATTATTTTCATATGAATAAATCCAAATGACACTCACAAGTTCTCTCCCTCAATTTGTCAGTGTAGAGCATTTTCTGGAAAAAGAAAGTTTAAATCTGCTTTGAATAACTTTCTTCTCCTGACACAAAGATGACTAATGCGCTCCAGAGATTGAGTGGAATAGCAAAGCACAGTGAGAGATGTACTAAAATTGAGTCATTACTTTAGCTGTAGTTGTTTTTCTCCTCTGAAATGTCTTGACAAATGTCCTTTGTTTTTGTGTCTCACATTCCGTCTTTTGTAACCTTTACTTTCTTTCACTGCGCCAGCGTAGAAAAATCACATTAGAGCAAAAGAAAAACAAAACTGAAGTGAGAGAAAGAGTGGAGAGTTAAGATAGCCTGTGCCTCAATGTTATGGTGTAAGAAATGCAATGCAGGTTAGAGTCGAGCCCCTCCACCTCTGACCCACAGGATTCCTGTTATTGATCCAGACCAGGGATAGAGACCGTCCAGCTGTTTCCTCTGGGTCTCCGCACCAGACAGTATTCACCTAGCAGCTGGTTTTATGAGAGACAATGCCAGTACCTCTCTCACCTTGACTTCGAGCCCAGATTGATTTCTCCATGCTTCTCTTTTTCCGCTTCATTGAGTCTATTGATCATTTGTACTCTGCCAGTGCAAAGAGAAAACTAAGGCCGGGATGAAATGTTAATCTTTTTTTATATTATGCATTCATTCTTCTGCTGGGTGATGAAGAGGAGGAGTGTGCTACTGGCTGGACGGAAACACAGAGAGCAGAGGAGAAGGGGAGAAAGTATGAGTGCATGGATGGAGTGCAGCGACAGGCAGAGGAAGCTCAATTAAAAGGATGATGATGATGCAACCACATGTAAAGTCTTTGCACGGACTGTGTGTGTGTGTGTGTGTGTGTGTGTGTGTGTGTGTGTGCGCGCGCGTGTAATTCAACATCTTGAAATATTTTTTCCCATGAGCTACAGACAGATTTCATGAAGAGATAGATCGCTGTTACTGTTAATCCCTTGCAGCAAAGTCATTCAATTGGCAGGCACCTTGAGCATTGGAGAACTCAAAGACTCTCTCTCTCTCTCTCTCTCTCTCTCTCTCTCTCTCTCTATCTCTATCACACACACACAGGAATATACACGGCAAAATCAAAAACGCCCTTGCTCAAGGACTGCTTCAGAAGCAGAGTTGGCACAGCGCAAGTCACACAAGCGATAGAGAGATGTTGTCAGCTCTTTTGATGTGCGTACCAACAGATTACCTTCCTCAAGAGATTTCCTTTTAATTTCAAATAATTGCACTTTCTCTCCAGTGGCCACATATTAGACAATCAGGAACCCAAATACTCAGAGGAGATTTAAGTGACAAAATCAAAACGTGGAGCCCCAGCAGTGCATTACCTGAGTAAGAGGAAACGCTTTTGGCTGAATCAAAGCATTTCCTGTAACGCATAATTTGTATATTGCACCTTTATTCAGTTGATACAGTTTAAGTCCCTCTCTATTCCTCAAATGATGTTTTTAAAAATGTTATGCTGTTAAAATAATTTAATAACCATTTTTTCTTACGCTTCTCTCTAAAGATTGGGTTTTACACATCAAAGGTATTTAAGAGAATATGGTGTATACTGTTAGTAGATGACTAATTTTGGATTACAGTTAAAGAAGCCAATAAAACAGTACATGTTGTGTAAATATAATAGCCTATGCTTACATATAATTTACATCTACTCTCAATGTATATATTAAATATAAATGACAAAACAATATTTTTACCCCAAGTATATGCATAATAGGCAAATCAACCAAGCACCCAACTGTCACATACTCATGTTTTGTTCAAATCAACAGAACTTTATTTTGAAATCTAGTGGACATCACAGTTTTTGGGGAAATCTCAAGTTCATAAAACGGTGCACAAAATGTCCATTAAAATCATGTGAAGGTCATGCAGCTTCAAAGAAGAGCTGGAACAAGCTGATACAGATACAGAATGTGAATATGTCAAACAGGGCAATATAAAAAAAATATTTGACCAACTTCAAAGTAACTTCAGGGAAAGTTAAAAGCGGAAACCAGAAGTTATGGGGTTAACATCATTTATAATTTGACAGTGCACCTCATGAAAATCCATATCAGCTCCCTTCAGGGAACCTGCACTATATTGCCGGCATACAGCTTCCTCGTACAGCCCCATCTCATTCAGAGCCAAACTTCAACAGCAGCACTCCATCAAATGGGTCATTTATATGTCCAATTTACAGCATAGTGTCGCTGTGATTGGCCTGATGCAGGCGGTAAGCAGGTACCAGAGGCCCACCAACAGGCTGCTGATAAACAATCAGACACATGGCTTTGCCTTGGTCGTGCTCGATGGGCGATGCGTTTCTGATAAGCTCTATAAACGCGAGAGTGTCACCTGGAGTGCAGCTCCGCACTCCCTGCCTGTAAAATATTCATTACTTTTTTCCGTCACTGTCTGCCCTCGTCTTTGAAATGGATTTAGAGCACTTTTTTTCCTTTTACACACAGAGCGTGACTTTCTCCCTGCAAACTCCCGACAACAGCTTCAAGTTCTTGTGAGGACAGACAGTGCTGTGTTTGAAAGTATTCCCCTTGTGTTGCTTAAAGCTACTGGTGATTCATCCTTTCTGCTGAAGAGCCTGCAAGTGCTTTTGCGCAACGGCAGAATGACTTAGTGATATACCGTAATGTGATTAGTTGGCTTTGTTGCTGTGGATTAGTTGAGTATTAGATGGTGATTCTGAAGTTAGAGTAAGTGCTCTATGAATGATCACATTTGTGCATATCATTTGCAACACCTTTACGTTTAAAATGAACTTTACATTTCTCACTCAATGATCCTGAGTTCAACTAGTTCACTGTTACACAATAATTCTTTGTTAAAAAAAGCTAACACGTGCTTACTTTTCTGCAGTTTTCATTGTTTTAATAGCAGCCATTGGCATAGCAATTGTGTGCTTTTTGAACACTGAGAGAAAGTCTGAATCCATCTTAATCTCATCAAAGAGTCAGAGGATGTCGGGAAGGCCTACACAGGCTGTCAACTTGAAAGCGAGTGAAGTCAATATGGCCGCCGTCTATAGTGTCTGCTTTTTTCAGTTTGTTTAATCTTTCCTCCCATAACTTTTCTTCTTTTTCTTCTTTTGATTTTTAGGAACAGAAAAAAGGGAAAGTTAACTACCATCATTAGGAGTGGGCAGATGTATCTACTCTCTATGCGCACTCATTTTACTTCTCCCTTATCTGATTCATTTTTCTGTTAATTATTTTTGAAAGGAGTGCAGCATAGAAATTGATTCACGTTCATGTGTAACCACTGAAGCTGCTGAACATTTTATTAGAACATGATGACAAGAGGGTCATTTTCTAGCTTTTCATCCTCCAATTAAAACATAAAGTACCGGTATCTGTGGAGAGACCGTGTCCCCAATTCAAAGGTCAGTACAGCCAAAATCACTTGAGGAATTAATCAAAGCAGTTTGCCTGAGTGTGCAATGGGGGGCTTACAATCACTTGAACAATGAGGACACAAAACTGCAGTATTTAATCGTGTCAATTCAACCCTCATGCACACACAAAAACTTTAAAGTCAGGAAATGATGGATTTACAGAGAAATTACAGATGTGACATTAACACACTGTAACATTATAAAACTATTTCCTCTCAGTCTGCACCGGTCAAGGGGTGATTAGCATCACAGTCTACATTCACACAATTGACGTTGCTCCAGTCTTCTCCCACAACACTTTGGACAGATTTTTCCCTCATCTGTGAGAGTATTTTATAATGCTGTCGCTCAAAAATGTCATTGTTCTCCACTGTTTAATACTTTCTAAAAGGTTGCCCAGAATAGAGGGACAGAACTAGGCCAGCACTGGACCCAGATTGCTTCTAGCAGATATGACTGTAATAATATGGCATGCAAGCTTTCTAAATCTAAATGCCTACTGCCTGTCAACCTTAAGAAACATTGGCTTCGAGGGAATTATTGCATTATGAGATCTTAGCCATTATAGCGCCTCAGGATGAGCTTTGTTGATCCATTAATGTGCGTAGAGATCTTGAAGGAAAATCTTGTCCTCAAAAACACATCATCCGGTAACTCAAGTATGAAACGCAATGATAAAAGTTATAGAAGCTTGAACAGGTTATTTATGTTTCTAAAATGTCAGTGTGTAACTTTCCAAATAACCACACGCAATAATCTGTTGTTTCACAGGTGATTGCCGTTGATCAATGATCTTGGAGTCTGTTCTTCTTTTTTTTCTTTGGGTGGTTTAAGTTACAGTACACCCAGATCAACACATTTTTCCACACTGGCATACATATTATTTCATATCCTTCTATCAATTCCCTTTTTTTGTACAATTATACACAAATACAGAAAATATATGTAAATGTCCAAGCATGTCTACTGTGGAGCCAGCAGTAGGTTAGCTAAGTTTAGCGTCCAGACTGGAAATGGGAAAAACTGCCTTATAGCAACTCCATATGTCGCTAATGAACACGTTTATATCTCACTGCTCTGTGCTATACCCTTTCTTGCAAAGCAAAGCTAACCTGCTACTGCCTGTTGCTTCATATTTAGTGTACATGTGCGAGCAGTTCGGTGTGGTTACCAGCATACTTCAATCATAGCTCTACTGTAGGAGGCTATTCTTGGGCTTTTTCATTTTTCTCTGGATGGCTTAAGTTGCAGTACACCCACACCAACCTTTGAATTGCATCTAAATAGAGGACACCGACACAACACAGTGAGAGTGTGGGTGAAAAATAAAGGTTGCTTGAATCCTGCTGTTGTGACACAACATGGTCATGAAGACCTAGGTATATTACACACAGACATGACACAGCTATATATTTCAACTCAAAACACACATGAATGTCCACAAACAATGTCGTATAGCTCAATGCTAACGATGAAAACAGACTCCTCCAAACTGCGAGACATTTAATGGTGGCCAAAGCCAGGGGCACAACAAGCAGTAGGAAATAAGACCGACTAATTTGTGTTTGAAAGGAGGCCTGGCAGTGTCTGTGTGCCAGGGGGAGAAGAGGAGGAGGAGGAGGCACGTCTGATTACGCAGTGTGTAAATGGACCTGCTGGCTGGACCAGATGAGGACCAGCAGATGGTTTTCCACACCGTGGGGTTGTATCTGAGCTGTTTCGAACCAGGGCCCCTCATAAAAACGCCCCAACTTGCAGCACAGCGTGGCCCCCTGCCCCGGCCCCATTCTCATCGCCTCCACTAACACCATTAGCATGTAAATGAGCGCTGAGCCCCTTCGCCTGTGGGTGCTGATAGGCTGAACCAGACCTCCAGCTTCTCGGTGCATTAATATAATTTTCTTCATTGTTGTGGGATTATGTTGGGTTGGGTGTGGAGCGGTCAGTTTGGCTTGATACTTGAATATAAAAGGTTGTTGTGTTGTAGAGATTCACACCACTTCTAATGGATAAAGAGGCAGCAGTGTTGTTCCCTCAAGGATAGCAGTTCTGGGCTCTGAAGGTTTCTGCAACAGAACACCACACAGGCGAGAAACTTTTATGATCAGGAAAGGAGAGATGTCACTGGGAGACAAACAGTTAACACAAAGACATTTTCAGTTTCTATACAGCTGCCTTTTGTTCTATTTTCTTCTTCCACTTACTTATTCAAGGTCATATGGGAGCTTACATTGTTATTGATTCTACAATAAATTCCTCAGTCCAGCAGCATCTGTAGGCGGTGGAAAGGAATGCACGTTAACGCAGAGAAATCGTGTAATCTAATCACTAACCGATGTCTCTACTTTTGTTTTATTTGTAACTTTTTTAAACAAGTGCACCAAGAAAAAGAGTCCAAACAGGCCGCAATTTGCACAGACACATGCTGATGTCTGATGTCTGATGAGTGTGCTTCAGGAAAGATATCTTAAATAAATAGTTTGACATTTTGAGAAACAAGCTTATTTGCTGTATTGATGAGAGTTGGAGTGATACCACTCATACCATGTCTGTGCAGTGCACTAAATGTCAAGGACAGTCATTAACCGGTTATCTTAGTTTAGCATGAGGAGTGGAAGCTGGGGACAAAAGTAAAATAATCTGCTCTCCAGCACCTCTTAAACTCAAAATGTATCATGTTAGATCTCGTTTGTTTTACATTTTTATGATATTGCTAAATTGAGATAACCGCCTTGTGGCTGTAACTTTATATTTACCGTACAGACGTGTCTTTGCGTAGAATAAGCATCTTTCCAAAAATATCAAATAAACAGAAGGCCTACATTAAGCCAATCTTTGAGGGGCACATAAATCAACATGCATTAGAGTCCATGTCCTTTCCTTTCTATTGTTGATTCCTCTCCCTACAATGCTGCTACTTTGTGTTATGTTTCCCGATGTTGGTTTCTAATTTTTTGTGCAGCACATTGAGACTTTTAGGCTGGTATTTTTAGCCGAAGGCTGCTATGATCGTTTATCAAAATAAAAGGCATGGGGCTACTTGCTACTTAGGCGTATGCAAAAATCCTACAGAAAGATTATATCAAGCGTCAACCCACCCCCATTAAATAAAAAATAAAAACATTCACAAACACATAAAGTATTTAGAGCTGCACAGTGTTGCAGCTTCCTTTGATCAACCTCCTTTATTATTGTCTCATCCTGACTTCTGCAGGAGTGCAGTTGATGCATCCCAACGGTATCCTGCTGCCTGACTTCACTCTGCATTTGTATACTAATCATCAGGCTAACCTTTAATTTGCCCAATTTACTCAGAGCAAAATGTTAAAATAACTTGTACTCTCTTATTATTCGGTTTTATTCGGTTTGTGTTGACATTTCAAGTCAGGTCAAACCTGCACATTTTATTTGTCAGCATCCTGATCTGAATGTTTTTGCAGTCTGCATTCTTTGCTTTGTGAAACTGAAGGTATTGACACAAAGCTACTCCAGTAAACTAAAGGCTATATCTCAACTTTGCTGTGCTTTCATTTGTTGTGATGTCTGCAAATGTCAAGGTATTTTCTTCAGCAGTTTACTCACACTCACACATAGATGTATGAAACGCCTCTTCCTTGCTGTGGGTTTATATAGTTTCCATATACATCAGTTAGCGAATGCATGTGTCCTTCACTGCTCTGAGCTTTCTGTGGCAGCACTAAATTATTTAAGACTCAGCAGCCATCTCTGAGGAAAGCCAACAGCCTCTCCTCTGCGTCCCATGAGCCCAAGAAGAGGCAGACAGAGCTGGGGCACCAATGCCGGAAATAACATGGCAGAGAAATTTGGCTGTAGTGGCTTTATCACAGGGCTGGTATCTGGTTCAGAATTTCCTGCTGCAAATGGAGTATAGTCAAGGTTTCCAAGCAGATGTGTTGATGCCAGGCAGGAACATATACTATATTCTTTCGGAGGGTGCAGGATCACAGTGGAGAGGATGGCTGTGTGTCTAGCATTTCAGTGTGGTGGCTGCAGCCAGGTCCAAACAAAGGTGGCTCAGTCCTCAACTCAACCTCTGCTGCCTTTTATCTCGCTGCCAGCGCCCCCACTTCCCCACACTGAGACGCCTTTCTGAAAGTGACAGTCCATCTCCCCTCATCCTCAGGTGTGACTAATCAACCCTGAGAAAGGTGATGGATGATCACTGAGTCCTCTCACTCCCAGCACCTCACCACTTCGATCTTTTGTTACACCTATCACGCTGCAAATCCATGTGTGCAGAACACTAAAGTCTATTTTTTCCTCTGCACTTACCTGGGGAAATACTACAGTGTATATTCAGATATTTATACTTTCAATTCCTGCCCACACACAAACAGTAATGGCAGCATCTGTTTCTGCAGCATGATTAACAGATACTAGAAACTAATTATATTGCAGCCTGGTTTCCATTCATGCTGTAACTAGCAACATTAGCTTCAGAGAAAACATGTCAAGAGAGGATGCAGTTGATTCTACTTTCTTTAGCCCCCAGTTGAAACCCATCCTAAATACAAAACCTGCATGCTGCTCAATATTTATCAGCACGTCTGACTCTGTTTCACACTTTGTCAAAGCTGTCTTCAGTTACATGCTCAGCTGTGTCTGTGGCAAAGGCAGACAAGCACGCAAATACTTTGAATTAATTTGGTATAATTAGATTTCAATTCAAAATGACAATGTGCAAGGTTTTACTCACCCTCACACCTCACACATGCACACAAAAACACACGGACATAAAGTGTTGGCAGTGTGTCCTTTTAAACAGGAGATGTCTGATGATTGTCTGGGGCCTGCTGTCATCCTTCTCACTCCAAATAATCATCACCCATCATCTCCCTCATGGTTTGGATCCATCCTGTCAAAGCGTCTGTATTTCCGTCACGCTCACCGTCTCAAGCTGCATCAATGCAAGTTGCAAAGGTCACTGTGGAGCAATAATGTTAAGCAGCAGATATTGCCTCAGAATGGCCTCACACGAAATGAAGACAAAACTGTTTCAGTCGGTGTCTCTTAAATGTCTCAAGAGTGTTTTCTAATCACTCTTTGCTTCCTCACGTGGTCCAAGACACAGCTGGACTGGGAAGGAACCCTTTCAGACAAGAAAAAACCCCTCCTGATTTCATGTTTCTTTAATGTGTCTCTTTTAATAAAACAACAGTGAGTTACTCTCCACATACATGCTGTGTTATGTAATTTCTTGAATAAGATCTGGAGATTTGCTCCAAGAGATATGTTTTTACCCTCACAAATATATTTCCCAGAGTTTGCAGTGAGGCTATTTTTTTAAGATGTCGGGATAATTTTTAGACATCATGCATGCTGCCTCTGCTCATTGTTGAGGACACGCACAATGCGCGTTGGACTAAAAGCGTAATTATTTAATCAGATGAGGTAGTTCACATTGCTACCTGTAACATGACGCCCTTCCTTTTTATTCAAAAGACAAGGCAGGAGACTCAGAGATGAACATGTCAGCCTCACAGCTTCTGTTGTTAATGTCAATAGTTCTGCATGCATTTGATGCAAGCTTTTGCATAGTTCATTACCCGATTTAATTTCCCATTTTCTTAAGCTGGATGTTGTTTTGATTTATGCTCCATTCTCCTCCATCATGGATCATTACAGATGTTGTTATAAACCTCCCAGCATCTTTCTGCCTTGCATTTACTTTCACAATTGTGGATTATAAAAATAGGAGCTGTTTTATGTTTTGGGCATACATTTTGTATACATTTTGGGCAAGACCAGCTGTTACTATCTTACTTTCCTATGCCACCCACAGCTGTTTTAAATACCCACTAACAAGAGAAAAAGAGAAGAGTCAGTAAATGAGGATGTTCTAAAAGAGATGAGTCTCCGGGCTACTCTACCTTCAGCCTCTGTAATCTTGCCACATGTGTGGGTGTGTGCTCCTATACTGTAAACATAATATTTACATGTAAGGAATCCAGAGCAAATCTAATGATTACGGGATGGCCTCCACATGGCGCTCAACATGATGACGGCTGAGCCAGCAGCCATCTGCTAACGGTGCTGACAGAACTAACAATGTTTGACTGAGGGGAAACCGGAGGGTGGGTGACAGCATGACCCTCACTCATAGGCGTCATGTTACGCAGCTTAGTCAGTGCTCCTCGGCATCTGACACCAATGCACATTTAGCGTATTTTCACACATACACATTTGGTGTGCATGCAACTCAACCACCCCGCAGCATTATGGGCAGAGTAACTGACGTAATTTAGCGAGTGATATATATTCCACCCAAGGTGGAAGATCAGGAGACTGGTGTTCATTAGTTACCGAACTCACGTGCAGTTGTCACGTGTGTAGTCAGTTGACATCAACCACGCTCTTTTCCTCAACCTAACTAAAAGTTTTGTTGCCTAAACCAAACTTCCTGAGAAGACAGAAGTTTAGCTCCACAGTTTGAAGCTTAATGCCACTGACCACGGTGTTATCTGACGCATTGGTGTGAGAATGTGTGAGAACGGCATCAGTCGGTAATAGCGTGATAAGTGATAACCGCCATATGAGTGCATGAGCTAGCCATTAGGGCGCACAAACAGGGACTCACACACATTCACATGCACGTGTGGACCGGCAACGTAAACAAAGCACAATGTGTTCAATATTTAAAAAGTCCTCAGGGCATGTTTACTTTATTGAACTAAAACCATGCACTTTCCCTTTCTAAGACTCATCATAGTGGGTCTCCACTGTCAACTAACACAACTTCAATCGGGAGAGACTTGTTTCAAATTGAACAATAATGTATTAAATCTGCGAAACATTTGAATAGTGCAAAATCTTTGGCGATTGGACTCTATCCCAAATTAGGATAATCAAGGGGCAGTGATGCAGAGTTCTGATAAGGCAGAATCCCCCAGAAAACAGACACCGGAGGTGGGGGTGAAGAAGGGAGATGCTGCAATCCGATGATGAATGAGGAGCATGACTGAATGCTGACTGGAGGTGCCTGGGTTGGAGGAGGGTTGCATATGGTTTTGAGTTGAAATGACAACTGACTGCCGCAGAGAGGAGAACCTATTTAAAGGTTTGACAGCAACGATATGATTAGCTTAAGGAAACTGTGCAGCATCTGGTTGGTTAAGGACGCGCCCCAAGCAGCTGATAGAGTAATCACAGGGAGAAATAGAGACGGGGAGATTTATGAATGAAAAGGAGTGTAAAGAGAGTTTTCTTTTCTGAACTACCACTTAAGCTTCATTTTTAAACTTCAAACATGTTATTTAAATTCCTGTCACTATTCCTTCAATATTTGGGATCTCAAATCCTCGAAAAAAGCACTACTGGCTTGATGGATGCAAATTCCTAGTTTAAAGATGCTGAGCACTGACAAAGCTACAGTTCAATTTCACCTTCCTAATTCCTAATTCCTCCCTTGGGGAGTTGTAAATTGGCATGTCATTATAGCTTAGGTGTCAGGAGCATTCCTCCCTGGACAGACAGGTGAGGATTATGTTCTTCAACTTCTCCAGTGCCTTTAATACCATCCAACCCAGACTTCTGAAGGACAAACTAAACTGGAGGATGTGCAGGTGGATGCCTACATGGTCTAATGGATCAAGCACTACCCAGTGGGCAGTCCCCAGATTGTAAAGCTACAGAGCTGTGTGTCTGCACAGCTTGTGAGTCACACTAGGATACCCCGGGTACTGTGTTATCTCCCTTCCGGTTCACCATCTACATGTCGAATTTAACGTACAACTCCGAAATGCGTCACCTGCAGAAGTTCTCGGATGACACTGACATTGTGGGGTTTGTGGAGGGTTGCCTGGAGGAGGAGTACAGGGGCCTGGTGGACCGCTTTGATAAGTGATGTTGGGAAAACCACTTATAGCTGAATGTGGTCAAAACAAAGGAGATCCTGGTGGATTTCAGAAAGAATAAAGTCCTACCTCCTCCAGTCCGCATCAGTGGGAGTGACATGGAGATCGTCACCTCAATACAAGAACCTGGGCGTCCAACTGAACGACAAACTGGAATGGTCCACCAACACTGTGGCCATCTATAAGAAGGGCCTGAGCTCCGGTCTTTCAACGTCTGCAACAGGATGCTCCACATGTGTATCAATCTGTTGTTGTGATCACCATCTTCTTTGCTGTGGTGTGCTGGGGCGAGGGCATCAAAGCAAACGTCCCCAACAGACTGAAACAACTCATACAGAAGGCTCGGTGTGTCATTGGCTCCAAGCTGGCCAGACTGGAGGAGGTGGCGGAGAGCAGAATACTGGCAAAGCTGCTGATTATCATGGATAACACCTCCAACCCCCTACACAGTATGACAGCTGAGCCAAAGAGCACCTTTAGCAGCAGACTTATTGTGCAGAGGAGCGTTACAAAAGATCAGTCATGCTGGATCCTATCAGACTTTGCTTATTGCAAGTCCAGAACAATAAATAACACTTGAATCCTTTGGAAAGCACACTTTAATATTGTTCTTATTGACCGGCTTAATATTAAACTTATATTTGAATCTGTGTTTGTTTTATTGTCTTGTATTTTAATGTGTCTGGCTGCTATGACATTTTAATTGCCTTCCGGGGATTAATTAAGTCAACTATCTATCTCCATCTATCTCTCTATTTCTCTCGCTTGCAAGATCCAGGTTCAAAAAGCCAACATACAAAGACAAACTGAGCTGTCCTTCGGCAGAGGAATGACACATTTGTATTGCTGAAGCTCTGCTCCCTGGCTCTTTGGAAGTTGCAGGTGACTAATCTTCACTTGTCAAACAGACAGGCTGACTTCTTTTAAAGCTAACACGTTGAAGGTCTCAGCTCATTCCGTTGACTTTTTTCCTGCAGAGTTCAGATATTGCTGACTTATCATGTCCCCTGTAGAGAAAATAACTACAGTATGATTCTTGTACTTTAAAAGCAGGGCTCTGCCTTAAGGGACAGAGTCTCTGAGTCACAGAGTAATCAAAGTCTTTGAAGGATATAATTAGTTGCTGCTGCAAATGCCAGGTTAAGTTGACATTGTGAGAAAAGACAGGGAAGCAGTTGAACCAATATGTACTGCAATTACACTTTGTAAATACTAACATAACATGTGGTTCTGTATATTGCTGCAAAATAATGACCCATAATAATGACTCATGAACATTTGGTGGTTCATATTTACCTGTTGCATGTGTTTTTCGGCACAAAAGTAATTTACTCAAGTTTGCTTCATTAACCTTTTTACCTCACACCACCACTCCTCCATTACATCACCAAACAGTACAAACACAAAACTGACATTTTGGGGTGAAAGACGAAGGAGTGCAGAGAGGAACAGATGAATTGGCACCAGAACCAAAGGCACCAGAGGAACAGCAGGTCCCACACGCCCCAACTGGCTTTGTTCCTGCATCTTCTTTGCAACAATTTAAAAGCAGCTTGCACAAATTAGACCCATGGGATGAGAGAACAGTCCAACATGCAGCAAACTACTGTCACTCAGACAGCCTTCTGCTGAGGAGAGCGAGGAAGGGGACACTGGATACACAACGTGCTCAAGCAGACGAATTGGCCACGAGGGACCAGATGTTTCTCTACAGTGTAGCCCCTTCTAACTAATATATGCCCTTGGAATTGCACTGCAGCATATACCTACATCCTGTTGTCTTCCCTTGAAACTTAATTATTTTCAAGGCGTGGTGGTTTTATCTTTTGTGGAGCATAGCAAGCATTTATAGGTGTGGATTAGATGCATTGTTTTCTGCTCCCAGTACCCGCTGAAGACAAGCGATGCAGTGGCTCTCGGTGTCCTTTGCACACACACACACACACACACACACACACACACACACACACACACACACACACACACCTGGTACAGATGGTGACGAATGGCGACATAAAAGAGACAGGAAGAGAGAGAGGAAGACATGCAGAGAGAGAAACATTTCACCATGGAAGGAACTTGGCGGCTCCCTCAACTTTGTAGAGCGCAGGTGTTGTGTTCACGATCGTGATCGAGTTAGGAATGCCACACATCAGTGCAGGCTGGCAAGACGAGCTGGCAGGTGTTGTCTATGGAGAGACGCGCTGGCAAGCACAAGGTGTCATATGTGGAGTGGATTGTTGGAACAGAATAAACCCTTATTCTGTCAGCCTTGTGATATTCATCATGGTTAGATCTACTGAACTCATGCACCCGACATCTAAAAAAGCTGCACAAGAGCGCCAGAGGACTGTGTGTGTGTGTGTGTGTGTGTGTGTGTGTGTGTGCGTGCGTGTGTGTGTGTGTGTGTGTGTGTGTGCGTGCGTGCGTGTGTGTGTGTGTACATTACTTCCGTACAGCGCTTCAGCATGTTATTGCTTAAATTGGATTCTCCACACGTATTAGTTACACATTGTATTTATCCAATTAAGGGAATTAAACATACTTACTTCAGCAATGCTGCCCATCATTATGGACGTGAAAACACATGAATCATCAAGTGAACAAACTACATTTTAAAAGTGGACTAGAAGGGTTTTGCACTATTCAGTATACTAAATTTCTATTGAAGAATTAAGTAGCAGATCTAGATAAATCTAGTGAGACACTAGCGGAGATTTTGCAATTGAATAAAGCAGAAAATAAATTAATCACCACATTAGAAACATGCTTATTTTCCATTTTAAACAACCAGTTTGTTCTTTGCTCTTTGGAAGATACAACGTTTCAAAAGATGGTACAGGGAAAATGTTTCTTTCATTTCTTTTCTTTTCACTGCCATTGTCAAGGATGGCGTACAGTTTGTAATAGCTGCCAATTACAGAGGCTTTTCATCCAGAAGGCAGCATCAAATGATTCGACTGTCAGCTTTTGTTGCTGGAGGCAGACAGGCAGACCAGCCTTGGGAGAAACTGAAGCTCACAGCAGCACTTTCTTTTTCTTGGAACGCCCATCCCTACTAGATAAACTGCGTTCCGAGTGATCGGTCAAACTTTGCAGCAATTACGACCTCTTACAGGTAAAATAGGTGAAAGTATTTGCACTAAATAAGACAGACATTTTTTTTTCATTGTAGCAAACCAGCTCCATCGTCATCAGAGCAAAAAATAAGCATGTGCTGTTTAAAACTGAACAGGCATGAGTGTTCGTTGATTTGAGAGGTCCTCACAAACACTACCTGTTTGTCAGTCTACTGTATCACCCTGTTGCCACCTAAGGGGACTTTCCTGAGCACTGTAGCTGCCCGCCTCCTGAGACCTAATAGACATAATAGATGCAGCATCAGAGCTTTGAAAAAAAGCTCTCAGTTCACACACACACACACACACACACACACACACACACACACACACACACACACACACACACACACACACACACACACACACACACACACAATGTATGCATACACACAGACAGAGCACAGACGTAAAGGCAGCGAGGGACAAACGGTTCCTGCCTGGGAGGGGGTATATTTAGAGTCTTGCGTAATGTGCTTTTAACACAACACAGAGTGGATGAATTTTTAATGCCAGGCAAGAGAGAGGGTGGGAGAGAGAGAGAAAAATGAATAAAGTTAAGTATTTAATCTGTGCTGTTGCTTAGGGGTGAGACAGAGATCTGAGAGCAGCCTATAAGCATCGGGCATGGCACACCG
Source organism: Myoxocephalus aenaeus (assembly GCA_038501785.1). Classification (NCBI taxonomy): domain Eukaryota; kingdom Metazoa; phylum Chordata; class Actinopteri; order Perciformes; family Cottidae; genus Myoxocephalus; species Myoxocephalus aenaeus. The sequence continues at coordinate 1,293,451 of JBAMJR010000187.1, forward strand.
GATAGCCACCGATGTACCAGCTACGGATGAATGGGTCTGGAGAGAGGGGATGGAAAGCAGGAAAGAGAGCAAAGTGAGGGAGGCAGAGAGAGAGGGATATTGTGAGATATGTAAGGCAAGAGGAAGAGAGCGCTTGCATGAATGAGCGAGCAGGAATAACTACGAGCCATGTCAACACTGTGCCGGGTAACCCGGGGGAAACAAAGAAGTGCACAGCACCGTGGTTTCTCTGCAAAGCCCTTACTCTCGGATGTGAATGTTTACAATGCAAAGACATGTGCAGACATGTCTACCACACTGTTTAGCTGGCAGGGGTACTCTAGAAATCACTCATTGGCTAATAGAAATGTATTTCTTCCACTATTTCTTTCTTTTATGTAATATTCATAACAGTCTCCCATCATAGGAAAAGCTGTGGAGAGTAAATACATCTGAATAAATAAGCTTAGTGGTGGTGGTCAACTTTTCCAATATTACAAAAAGGCAACAGAATGAGATACCAGAGACGACATATTATACATAAAGGGCAGCGCGATAAGGTGGTGTGCAGTGCAGATCACTCCCCCGGTAGGAGAAGGTTTGATTTATTGCTTTGTGGATTCAATGTTCATATTTAGTTGTTTTCACCCTCAAGACAGTTTCTGAACCACAGTTTTGCCCACCCAATGTTTAAAAAAGCATATGCTCACAACCAAGTGATTAGCTACAAAACAGATGTTCAGTGCTAATGTGTTTTACAAATATAGAATCATTTTGTGGAACCATAATTGTGATGCCCACCATTGTCGGCAAGGGAGCAGATTTTCTTATAGATGGTTTCTTTCAATAGTGCTTTCTTGAAATTGTTGTTACTCTATATTTTTCTTATTCTCAACAAATCAACCATTCACTCAAACCATTATTCTGTCTTTCTGAGACTACCTTCTTGTCCTACTGTTTGGTCCTCAGTCTCCCTACTGAAGATGTAAAAATGTACAGCGTACAGCCTCATGCAACGTTGTGTCGGTGTTGGCTTTGCTTCTAGCTGCGGAGGAGACGCCGCTGGTACAGGTCGAAGGCGTCCGCGAAGGTGGATCTTGATCTGTCAGCGGCGAGCTGTTCACTGCCAGAGGCATCGCTAGAGTGAGCTGAAGGAGTTTCTGGTGAACCTGCATGATTTCATCTGATTTTGCCAGAATCTGACCTGGTGGCGCCGATGACAAGAACTATACAGAAATAGCCATTCTTCTCGCTGATGGTCTTGTTTACGCATGTAGGTCATATGGCATCACTATTCAAAATGAGACTGTTCCATAACAAGTTAAAAGTCAACCAAAAGCAGCCCACTGCTACATCACTGAATTCAATTATCATACCAGAGAGCTGCCTCATTTCCTTTAGCTGAACTTTTCCTGCAATGATAGGCTTTCAAAAACTTGCCAAATTGCTTGAGTTACAAGCTCCAGGGACGGAGCATGCAATTACACTAAACACTTCTTCAGGGTTAGGCTAGCTGATTGACATAATGACTCACTTACATACAGTATTTCATACTCTGATACCAAAATAGACCAAGATTTCAGACGTACATTTGCAACACCTTTCCCTGCTGCTGGCTTGTAAACAAAAAAATGACATACAAAATATTTGAAACATCTTGAGATGTCTTGGAAACACCTGCCTTTAAAACCAGCTGGCTAGGCAAGTCCCACTGGGAGCTTCATCGCCTTCTTCTCGACTCACATGATTTTACTCTCAGCCTTACTGCTTTCTTTGCCAGAATACTACTTGAGAGACAACAAGATGACAGAAAACATACCGCAGAGACTGCTTGGCCTTTGCTAGTGTTTGCCTAAAAACATTATGTCACTGAAATGCATGTGAAATAGCCTCTATACTCTCTACGAGCCCAGAGTGTTTGGTGCTGGTGGCATCTGGAAATGACAGATGGCCGATGAGAAACTGAAGAAGGAAATCTTTAAGGGCAGAGGATTGGAAAACAACCAGGATCAGCTGACGTGTAGCTCACTGCTGCTAATCCTGCCTGTATGGTCAAAGAGGAAGAATAATGGTGATGGTCAGATTGCATCAGCTACGGGTGACAAGGAAATAACTTCAGCGCAGGCTGCAGCAATGAATAAGGAAAAGGTCAAACGAGGTGCACCACATTCAATCATTCTTTCAGATGCACTGTATAGCAGTTACCCTCTTTTCACCTCTTATATTACTGTTTGTCATGAAGGGTTTCTCTCTCTCAATAACAGTATATTTACCTGCAACTTATGGCCAAAAAAACATTCTTTTAATTAAACAGTTTTCACACAGTGGAACATAATGGTTTTCATCTAAAGATAGTATGTTAGAAAATCACTCAGAGGGATTTTGTTCCTTATTGATACTCTGATTCTGACTTTCTGTCCTAATTAACATTTCATTTAGACTAGGCACAAATGGCCAAAGAAAAAATCTTGAATTGTGTGTAATAATAAACTGATAATTAAATTAAATCTCTTTTTCTGGTAGAGAAGTGGACCGCGTGGCAAAAATATGTCTGAAGCGTTGTTTTCTTAAGGTCAAGAATGAACGTTGAACTTCAGCTTGGCAAATTGGACGAGAAATTCTATACATCTGAAAATCTACAATTCCATGACAATTTGGCGAACTCCATCTGTTAATGAAGATCATGTGATATGATCAAAAGCTCCAGAACAGCTACTGAATTGACCTTGTGATAAGATTGTTTTCAAAACTCTTTCTCCCCAAGTAAATTAATCACATGTGGAGCACCATTTCACTGTTGCATAATTTAATTTCTGGTAATTTCACATGATATATATGTTATTTTCATTATTGCACATGTTAAATGTAAAATATCACATATGAAAGCAACAATTTCCCATGTAATGAGTTCATATTGTAGGGACCTAGAGAGTTGGACAATACACATTTGAAAGCACATCGTTTTTTTTCAAGACCATACGTGTGTATTTTATTGTGCCCTCTTTCTACTGTGACTATACTGGGACGAATACTCATGAAATAACATACACACAATTAATCCACTAAACAATAATTGCCATACTCATCTTCTTAAGGTGGCCTGTTCAAATTATAATTTTCATTATAAATCAATCTGCTGATACAATTTTTTGCCTCATTCTTTCATTTAAGATATAACAGAAAGTAGAGAAAAAGAGCCCAACAAAGATTTTAAATATATAATCATTTAATCTTGAGAGGCTCGAATCAGAGAATGTAGCGTCCTATAATGTTAAAAAAGAGCCGAATAAAATTTGCATTCCTCATATCTTTATTCCTCAAAAAAGTTCCACCATCCTTCTCTAGCTGTCCCATTCAGCTGTGGCAGCGTTATCCTGGAGCATCAAACATGTTTGTGTACACACTCAGGGGGCATCTCTTCATGCTGACTTTGCTGATAGTTGAAATAAATTCAGAGGCCCATCAGTCAGAGAGGTAGGAGTCATCTTTCGTCCTCCACAGTTTCACACTGAGGCTATAAACTGATCTCTGTCACAGGAGAAACAAAGCAGCCGAATCACACAGTACAAAAGCAGCTGCAGCATGTACAGGAGCAGGATTATTGCCACAGTGGAGCTTTCTATTGGGATATTATTCTGAGAGTATTCTCGAAGCTGAAGCGCCAGATGTGCTGGTGTGATTTCCTGTTGGTTTTCCAATCTCTGTAATGCTTCATATGATGGAGATAGAGAGAGGAAAGAGGGGAGAACAACACAGTATAAACACATACGACTGTTGGCTCTTACTATACGTGATATTAGGTGCTATATTTTTCTGTCACATGGTCAAATTGACCTACTAAAGGAAACATCAAAGTCACCCTTAAACAGCAGCAGCCTCTTAACTTTGTCCCTTCCTCTCTCTTACAGATAAGTTGTGATTGATGGAGCCCAGAGGTGTTTGAGCTGCCATCTGGGCTCATCTGGCCCATGACGGCCCTGAGGCGGTGGCTGTCACCGACAGAGCAGACCTCCTGCTCCCGGTCGTGGTTTCCGTTGGGCGGAGGCCGGCTAATGAGGAAGTTATCAGATCAGAGTCTTCAGCCTGACACAAGACTGGCCGCCAGCACAACTGATTTGACCTTTTTCCTTCTGCTCTCAAGATGAACGACCAGGAGCTTCATGCAATATAGTCACAGGAGGTGGGGGGGTCACAGATAACGTGCATCACATCTAGTGAATAACTTTAGGGATGAATAAGAGAAGGTAATGTGATTCAATGTGACACAATTCAATTTAAAAGCATCTGGGTCATAGTGTCCATTTTTAGTTTACCTCTAAATTTAAAATGGTCAAAATGGTCAAAAACTTTAACGCTATTATTTTTCATACTACATTAAAGGAGCAATAGATGCTGATGTTCGGCATATATATAAGGTGTATCATGTTCACAATCTTAGTTAGCATGCTAACATTAGCTAATTAGAACTAAACACAAAGCAGAGGCTGATGGGAATGTCATCAATTATGCTGGTATTTGATCTTCAAATAAAGTATTGAACAAATTACAATTTGACCTGATGATGCACTCGAGGAAAAGTAAGGGGGTTCACCAAAATTACTTCAGTTCATCCTGACTGGGTTAAATATCTGAACCAAATTTCATGGCAATCCGTCAAATAAATGTACAGATACTTAAAAAAAGAGAAATGTCAGGGGACTACCAAAGTCATGAATGATGAGAATGTTTGTACAAAATGTCCATTAATAGTTGTTGAGACATTTAGTCTCTAGAATAAAGTGGCGGAGAGATCAGCCAACAGACAAACATTGCATCCCCTAAAATCTATGTACTGCTGCGGATGACAAGAGCTTTTTGTTGTTGAAATGGGTAATTTAATAGAACAAAGCCTGTGATTTGCACACTTATGAACTCTTTCTTTAATAGAAAAGTGTTAATGTGGCACGTAGTGTGAAGTGATTAAAAGTGCTGCTGTTATTTGGAAAAAAAATGCTCTGAATCAGTGACAGAGCCACTTAGGCACTGCCCTCAATCCGCCTCCTTGGTGATGGGTAATTGTAGTGTTAGCCTACGCGTGGCTACCTCACACTGTCTTACGCTGAAAACAGTGTTGCTGCCTTTAGAAGTCAGGGCCCAAACTAACTGCAAAAAATAGCTCTGATTGCCGTTTATGCACTGCTGAACATTTGCTTGACAGGGCAAAGTTACGACAGATAATAACTAAGCAACAACAGAGAGACATCTGTTTTACCCTTAGTCCGGAGATGACAGTGAAAATCAGTGCCACCCACGGTGATTTAGATAATGAGGAATGGAAAAGCTGCATTTTCAGAGCAAAAAAAACATTGCATTTAAACATAAACTTACACCACCGGCTCTGCAGAAAAGCATAATTTTCTCCCACTGGAGACCCGAGAGCAAATTGTCTTTGTTTACTGTTTTATGCTAATACACCAACATAATTATAACCATTATGATGAAAGAGATGTGTCTATAAACTGAAACTAATTTTAACTTTGAATTGTCATCTCCAAAACAGAGCCATTCTATCATTTTGAAGGCCTTATGTGGGCCATTAGTATGCACAATGAGGTGTACTTCATCTTCGCACACAGGGAGCAAATTAACTTCAAGGGCTGGCACTGTAGTGGTGTTGTGTAATGTTGGACTATCAGGGTAGCTGTTGTTTTTCTGTGGTTAGTTTGCATGCATCTAGGGACAGTAAGGCTGTAAACATCACATGACATAATATTCATGTATTTTTCCCTCTATCCAGTCTGTTATGTGGGCAGAGAGACAACATAAAGTCCATCTATTGCTATTTCCAAAATGCCATTTCGGGCAGCGACATTCACAGAGCATCTATATGCTGCAAACATGTTTGAGAAGATGACAGATTAATGTCCTCGGTGACAGCTAATTTGGCTGTGTGGGAGTGAGAGGGAGCTGCCGGAGTGTTTATTTCCCTCAGAAAAATCAACCTATCTGATCTTGGGTGGGATGGAGAGTCGTTTTCCAGCGTGAATGTTCTTCCTCGCTGAGAATAACGGCTGTCATAGGCTGCACAAGATCACTGCCTCCTATTTCCACAGGATGCCTTTCTAAATTGAGATTAGTCACAAAGGTCGTGCTGTTACTAAATGTATGAATTCAACAGCTTTTTGCAGGCAACTTAATGAACCTAGCAGCCTTGAATTAATATGTATGCAAGAAACAAAGACACAGTAAGATATGCACAGACATATAAAGAGTTGATCCAACAGCATTAAGGCTGGTAGCCTCCACAATGTGGTGTGTTATTTTGGTACCCGCAATTAATTAGTAAAATTAGTGAAAGTCTCTTTTATTCAGTTAAATTATTCAGTCTGAATAAATTGTGGTGAGATAATGGGAGAGCTTGCTAATCCAATAAAATGTGTACTTGCATCAGTTAATCTTGTTTTGACGTTTATGAATGTAAGGTTGTAAGTGTATGTGTTGCATCATCAAATGATAAAAAGTTGTGGATATTTCATTTCACTTTCTATTATGCTATGACAAGCAAAAATGTACATACTGCGAGGGATTTTCAAATTATTCTTTGATTAATAAATGCAATGTGAGATCTAAATAAGTCGTGCTTTCTTTATTGTCTTTGGTGTCAAACGCAGCATTAGTAGAAGAGCAATGACCAACCTTTTCCCCTAATTGTGAATTCAATTAACATCTTCTGCGCGTGTGACAAGCTGAAATGCTCAACAGGTTTCAATTATAATCCAACATCATCAATGTAATAACATAGCAGCAGCCTTCAGCATGAGCCTGTCCAGCGCCCAGAGGTAATAAAAAAGGTGAACAGCGGCATTATTGTACTTGTTTGAAGCACTGAATCTGTGAATCGCTGTGTCCCTTGACAATTTGAGTGGCTGTCACATTTATTAACACTTCACACAAAGCCCAGTGTTGTTGCTGCCTCAGGTGAGTAGCTGACCATATGAAACAGAGTGAAAGCCTCAGAGAGAATCTAAAAGAGGAATTGACAGGAAGACGGCCAAAAGAGCCAAGAAAACAATTGTATTCGTATAGCATTGAAACAAAATTGATGTCTCATTCATATTCATAGTGTTTTGATTTAATTTGATATTGAATGCCTGGTACATTAATCCACATTTTCATATAAACCATGGGTCTAATGACTACATGTAATGTGAAATTAATCACTTGTAGTAATGAACCCAGAGAGAATTATCATCAACTGCGCCGCTCCCCTGCTCTATGGTGCATTTTACCTTCTTGCAGCTTATTGTTTTGGTTCCACGGCCCACAACTTTATTATTTTGGTTCACTCTCACAGCTCTAACAACCTACAATACGTTATCTGCCCAGAAGCAAATGGGCGACAGATGAAGTTAGAAAGCTGGTGATCATAGCGGAGCATCTAGCAGAATAAGAGCAAGAGTTGGTTGAGACCAAAAACAGAGCTAAAAGTATTTTGAATATCGGACTTTAACAGTCACGACGTTGCACTGTGTCTGCTGGATTTATAAATAGGCAGTTGTTTGCTGACATGTTTGTCAAGTATTAATACCATCTTAAAGAAAAAGTAGTGAGCATAATTTCTAAATTAATTTTCATTGAAAAGAAATAATTAAATCCTCTTTTCTCTTCTGGCATCTAATTTCATAATCATTGCCCAAAACTGATGAAAGTCAAAGATAATCACCTATGCAACTGCTATTTTTCAGACCACTGGTTCAGACCTCTTCACCTCGACTGGAAGAGGCTGCGGACATTGTGAAGGTGATGAGAGAGGAGCATCTGATCCATGCAGCCTTTCCCTCTGTCTCCGTGAGCAGATGGTGAATTGGATCAGTGCCTTTAGATTGGCTGCTATCTTCTCATCTGTGTCCTGTCTGAGGCAATCAGCTGCCTCTTGGACAGTAAACATATTGATTACAGGTGGCACTGATCTCTAAACAGCCAAGCTCAGGCATCTGGGGCTCAGTGGTAGAAAGCAAGAACACAAGGAGCTCACTGCTTTTCTACCAGACAATAATATCCAGATGTATAGCTCACATCAAGTGAGTCTTTAACAGTACTGGGGAAGTAAATGACCTTCAGCTTCTGCCTTTGCCTTTGTTGAAGAAAAGGTGTGAACAGGATGTTAATGCTGCAAGGCTCACTAAATACAGGATGCCAATTGCCTGGAAACTAGGTAACAAGTTTAATTAACGTCAGAGTACATGACGGATACACACATGCACATACAAACGCACACCAATTAGTCACAGAGTGCTTCCTGATTGATAAATCAATCATGGAGATCCTCTCTACATGAGTGATCAGATCTACAGGTGTTCTGTTTTCAAGTGTCCTGAGCTGTGTAGGAGGTTTTCTTCCCTCATTAGATCCGTGATTACACTGGGTGGCCTCCTCTATTGTACTTGGTTTTTAATTATCTTTCCATATTCTGAGGAATGATTAAGAACTGTTGTCCACAGCACTTAATCAGCATTGAGAAAATGCATGTCACTGACAAAATGAAGATGTCTAATCAATCAGTCAAAGCGTTTGTGTTGATCGAGACCATCTTTTTCGAAAAATGTACTGACATACAAAACATACCCACTTAATGTCTGTGTAAGCTATCTGACTTACAATATGATGGCACCAAAGATATTGATTTTCTCTATTACAAGGTCAATTTTAACAGCAGTGTATTAACTGTTTGTGGATGGTCATATGTCTCTTTCAGACTCAATTTATGTATTCAAAATAAAGCTATTTGAAACAATGAGGAGTGGAGCTTCCAACACCTAAATTCATGGCATCTGCATCTACAGAGCAACGACCAGATCACAGATATATAAATTGAAAATAAATTGTATTTTTACGAAGACGTCAATGAAGAAATGAAGGTTAACCTATTTCTATAAGCACAGATAGAGCCCTCTACTGGACTCTATGGGGCTGCCGTTGGGGCTGCTGCAAATGCGACATCTGCAGAGGTGGTTTGCAAGCCTCCACTTGGATGCCAAGCAGCGCAAGTGGCGCTTGGTTACCATTCCCACTACTGTAGACTCAACACCTGTTGAAAAAAGGTTAGGCAAAGAGAAGGATTTGTTCGCCAAACGACGCAACATCCTCTGTCGACTATGATTCTCCCTGGAACAGCAGGATGATCCGACCCTTGGGGTAGACACATCTGCACACCTGTCATGACCAAGAAAGCTGCTTTACACCTTTCCACCGCCCCGCCTCTCTCTTGCCTGTAACAAGTGGTCAGTGTTCCAAAGCTGGTGCGAGGAAAGGAGGTTAGATTCCCTGTCCTGTGCGGTTGGTTCTAGTCTCTCTTCTTTTTTTGTGTTTGGTGGATAAAGTCATGTCTCATGTCACTGTTCAAGTTAAAGTATGTGCAGTGGCCATTTCATCCTGCCACAAGGATTTTGATTGCAGGGGGTTAGGAGGCAATGCCAGTGGAGCTCAAGGACCTGGTAAAAGGTCCCTTGAGCCTCTGTAGCGCTTCTCTCTGAAAGCGTTGTCCTTCAAGACAGCTTTGAAAATGCTAAGAGAGAACGCAAGCTAACCGCCCTGTCACTGCACCATATTTGCTCGTTGCTTTGTGGTGACCGTAGCCTGGCTGCACTCGGTAGGGCTTCACCCGGACCAAATAGTCCTATACCGACCTATAGTCAGGCGTGGAGAGACCCTCCCACTTTAGGTCCGTCTCATCTAACTTGTCAAGGAAGAGATTGAGCTTATTTTTCCAAAATACACTGTTCTTTAAGAAATGGTGAATGTAGGACCATCAGAGTTTAAAGATATTTTTGGACGATTTTGTGGAAAGGCTTCAGTTAATATTCCTGAATCGTCCACGCCTACACTTACCACCTTGAGAAATGTGGGCTCCAACTGCGTTGGTAAGAGATCCAGCAGTAGAGTACATGGACACTCGTAGCATTGCCTCTGGAGAACACAGCCAACATGTTTTGTATAGTAACTATGCCAGCATCATGTGAGGTTCACTGAGTACGAGTCAGCATGAAAGCACCCGGGAGCTAAAGAGAACAAAGCTTCTGTAGAAAATGCAAAGCAAAGACAGTCCTAATAAGAGTGGCTTTTAGTCTTCAAAATGTCACAGCGTACACTGACGCAGAGTTTATTCAGACCCTCCGTCCAAATAAGCTTTCTTACCCAGGCCCATTGAGGAGTGTTTACATCTGAAGGTATCCCTCCAAGGCTGTAGTAATAAGGTTAGGGCCTTGTGGATCCCATTTTAATTATGTCGTTGTGGCCAGAGTCCTGGGAGAATAATTGTACCTTGCTCCCAAACTTCCCCACAGAGGCAGCAAGGTCAAACACTTAAAGAAATTAACAGACTTAAAACACCAAAAATCAAAGAGTCCCTTCAGGTATTTTTCTTAATGAGCAAAGTTTCCCTTCATGTGTCCAACTTTGAAACAGGATGCAGGGCATATCTAACTATGAATGACACTGAAAATCCTCCCCAGCACCTTTAACTCATTGAAACAGCGTGTTACAGCATCCTCATGAGCTTGATATTGTTGCTAAATGTCATGGTAACAACCTTGCAATGCAAAGTGCAGGCTCCCTCTGACACGGCCTCCTTCCTCACTTTCATCATTAAACTGCACACATGGGCAAGAGGCTTTGAAAAGCCTGCCACTATTGAGCACTCTTGAAAGGAAGGCTCTTTTCATTTAGTGGTCTACTGAAGATGATTTGCATTCAGGGATTTTAATTGTGCTGTGTAATGTTCAACAGGCTAAGCTGATCCAGAGAGCCTGCTCTTCTCATCTGCATTAGTGATTGATGGTGGGCTGATTTTCCCTTGAACTTTCAGGGTTGTAGAGTTCAGAGCGCGGGGGCGGGCGTGAGAAGGAGGAGGAGGGCAGGCACGAAGCAGGGTGGGCCCAAGGAAGACAGGCTCTTTAGTCAGCCCATATTCATAGATAATCAGACATCCAGAGATGCCTTTTGAAAAGGCTTGATTGTAGTTCTCTATGACAGTAAATAGTCATTCAGTAATCTTCAAAAAAGGGCTTTTATCTATAACTGCATGAGTACTAAACAGATACACTATCATTAAATTCAAAGTGAAGCACCACTTTGAGAGCACCTCGCATAATTTTACATATGTTCTTTTAAAATTAGATGTGAAGTAACACATAAGAGATTGCTCTTATACCTGGGGAAATTATTCAGGGTAGAAGGAAAAACGCGTGAAAACCCTGTCTCATAGAAATTACGTTTATAAACTAATTTCCAACAGCAAATATGTCCTACAAAATGACACCCACTTTATGTTACCTTATAGCAATGTTTTTACGTATTGTCCCTTATATGTTTGTATCGTATTCACATGTACTTGCTCAACCACAACTCAATACTTCTTCCTGGCAATGGTTTCACGGTTTATCGCTGATGGATAGCTGGTGGAGTGCAAATAAGTGTTTATGTGTTTAATATATATATATATATATATATGTATATATATATATATATATATATATATATATATTGTTGCAATGTAAATACGTAAGTGATGTAGAAATAAGCAACTATTTGATAACAATTTCAACACAAATACGTTGTGTATACAACTTATTTCTGCTGCCTCCAAGTGACCAACAAATGTTGCAGGTTTTAAAACAACCACAATATTTAAAAAAGCTAATCAGAGCTGCACCCAATACATAAAAGTAACACTTCCTAATAGAGGCAGTAATTAAAATACCCAACCAACATCATTTTCTAAACAAATCAGTACTATATACCCATAATTTATTGGAGACAGGAAATGAGATTAGATTTAATCAGTTGACAAAACAGATTCAACTAAAGGGCCACCTATTCACTTTGCTCTGGAGCTTTTACTGGGTAACACAACATCTTCATCAGGATACTCGATTGTTATGGAACGGTTTAACCTTCCATGATTCAGTTTAGATTATTTTAGATTAGATTAGAAATTTATTGTCACATTTTTTATTTAAAAGGGAATTCATGTGTCAATGCATTCAGAAACAATTCATTCAATATTCACAAAGTTACATAGTGTTTTATTTCATTGTGTCAGCATAACTGTCCACCTCACTAAACAAGTCTTCAATCTCTGTTTTAACAATATGCTCCACATTGGCCCACTTTGAGCCCAGTGTTGTCTAACAGTTTGATAGATTGAATGAGCTCTGCTGCAGTCCATCCTGCGACATCATAGACTGTCTATCATTCAATTCAGTTTATTTTATATAGCCCAACATCACAAATACAAATTTGCCTCGGAGCGCTTTACAATCTGTACACATAACATCCCTGACCTCACATCGGATCAGGAAAAACTCCCCCAATCATCATACAGTTTACAGGCTGATAAAAGCCCAAATAAAAATTCCAGAGGAGTCATTCTTCTTTTGCAGCTTAACGTTTTGTGTAGCGTTTAGTAGTGATTGTGTGTTGGGTAACACCTTACTTAATTATTATGCAGCTTGTGGACAGAATGACAGGCAAAGGCTTATAGCTTATCCACCAAGCCAATTCCTCCATTTAGGGATGTTACCATTTAAATGATCTTGCATTGTGAGTGTAATGGAGTGGAGTGGAGGCCAACTTTCAGCGCTGAAGCAAAAGCAGGTTGGCTCAGCCTGCTGCGAACACTTTTTAGTGATAAAAGCACACCCAGCTAAATTAAAGTGAATGTGACAATCAACTCCAAATCACTTTAAAGACAAGGCTAAACCCTCATTGTCTGTATACACCCTGAACGGTAGCTGACATCTACTGCTGAGAGTGGGAACAGATCCTCTCTCTTTTGTGAGATAAACAGAAAGCCAGCTGCATTTTTATTGCATCTATGGCAAGACATAATAGCATCACAAAGGTTGTGCTGTGTTATACCTTTTCAGGGAATACATACCCGTGCTGGAGGGATTTAGTTAGACCAATATTAATGCTGAATGAAAACCGTCCGAGCTGAATAATGAGCAGTATTAAGGGAAACAGCTAACTATTAGAGCATGTGGTGGCAGTTCATCCACCAATGTGAGTCAAGCACATCATCTTTACTGCATTCCATCTTTTAATGATGCATTCATTCAGCATGCATCAGCAGCCAGACTGTACGCATCCCATCTGCACCCATCAGCTCTGAAAAAAGCAGCAATAGTGCTACAGCAACCCATAGTCTATCTGCATAAAGGGAACACTGCCTTCCTATCTGCCATGTGGACTATTTGCGTATTCATTCAAATGTTCTCGTTATGTTTTCAGGACATTTATCTGTTCTCTATTTGCATCATCCCAACATAGTATTTTGCTTGTACATTGCTGTCTGTGCATATGTCTGTTTTATTTTGTCACCAGTGGGTGTTACAGTGGGATAGACATTTCTTGGACGGGAGAGATGAAAGATGGAGGCAGAGCTAGTAGTTGGGCACCTTAGCTCTCTCTGCATTCCAATGGCAAAGATCGCAACTCATTTTGTGCCATCTGCAGCTCTCAGTTAGGGCCCACAGCTCATTTGAGAAGCGTTTCCATAAGCTTACATGACCTCAGAGAAATCGCCCATGCTCTCTTTGCGTGTCTCCAACTGTATGCCGTCATCCGTCATCAAAAGGAATCGGGAGCTGCGGTTTCTTTGGTTTGACAATTGTGAGATGCAGAATTTCTTGCAGCCTCCACAGATGCTTTGCATATCTCAATTGTTTCAGCTTTGTATGAGATTTTAGGATGCTTTTAGTTTGAGACAGAGGCATTTCTCATCTTTTATCCTTTCGCACTGGTTGTGGCCAAAGAGGTCTGGCAGTCGTACCTCAGCTGCTGCCATGTAAAACCTGTATGCCTAAAATCAAAGAACTTGGCAGTGTGTGGAGTCCGTGCTCTCTGTGTGAATGCTCACTGCTATTTTATAAACACTTGGATCATCAAGACACCTTTCAAGTAACAGACAGAACAATTGAAAGTAATGAAAGTAGCAATTCTGAGACAATGCTTGTCTCTATAGTTTTTACAAAAAGCCCCACACAATAGATTGGAACACTGCAGTGTTTGCTTGTTTTGCCTCATGACTCACAGTGGCCATCACACAGATTGTTTTTGTCTCGTACAGAATGTTGCTATTGTAAGAGCCCTGCAGAGGAATACAAAATTGCTGAAGAGTATGATGACACTACAAATAAACTCTTAACTTCAGAATTAAACATATTGAACATATCATTTCCTCGAAATTGAGTTATATTCTCATAAGACCTGGAGGCAAAGTGAGGATGAAATCAGTAAAAAACTGTCAGGAGAATAATATCTAAAAGAGCTGCACGCTTCAAGTCTATTATCTATAATCATTTGGGAGGATATCTGAAACAAGACCTTTAAACCACAAGCCAACCCTCTGAAGACTGTCTACCCACGAATAAACTGGCTTTTCAATTAGCACCTCTCTGACATTACAACGATAACACAAAACCAATTACACACTATGCAGCAGATAACTCGTAATCCACTTAATAGGTCTGATTTTACTTCTTCTTTTTTCTTCTCCCCTTCCACCACTGCTGCCCCGGGGCTTTTTCTCTCCAACAAGGACAAGGTATCACTTTGAATTATCAGTATTGAGGGCACATCTGAGATAGCAGGCCAGCCAATCCCCTGGAGGTCCTGATAGTGTTTTCTCTGTGTAGGGGGTGTTGATGACAGCTTTAGAGGTGAGATGAACAAAGCTCAGTCCTCAGATGTTAAACACGTGGATTCACAGTTCAGCAACACACCTTCACTGTGCAGTTAGTTAGATTTAACCTTAACCCCAAGTCTGCAGGAATAACCATCCTTTTTCTTTTCTTTTTTGCATATATTACATATCATGTGAATTCATGTGTCAATGCATTCAGAAACAATTGACACATTATCTTTACGCCTTATGTTTAGGGCTGCAACTAACAATTATTTAAATTATATATTAACAGTTGGTCTATTAAACACCAGAAAACAGTAAAACATATTCATCTACATTTTCCAAAATGCAAGCTGATGTTATCCGGTGTCTTGTTTAATAGACCAGAGGTCCAAACCCAGAACATGTTCAGTTTACTGTCATGTGAAACAAAGACAAACAAGAGAAACAATCAAATGTTTGGCATTCAATTATGAAAATAGCTTCCAATTAATTGTCTCAACATCTGTTACTGTTTTACCGTTGTTTCACTGTAAAACACTTTGTCTCGTCATTATCATTAATTTCACAATATCAGAGACTGTATACAGAATATATTTCACAGAAAGAAAATATGACCCTGATAGATTTGTCAATCCAATCAAAACTGTATGCTAAAGAAAGAGAGCAAGCGAGCTGTAGATCTGGGAGAGGAGGCTCTCTGGAAGCAGCAGAGCTGAGTAAGTAGATTGTGTGACTGCAGCTATTAACCTGGAGCTGTTTCCGCTGTGACAGATAACAGAGACCTGCCTCTAATGATGAGACAGAATCACAGAAACAATCGAGCACTTTAATTGAGAGAAAGAACAAAGATTAGCTGCCTTAGATCAACATTAAAACTACAATGTGAAGCAATCCGCTGCACCGTTGCTGTTTGTGACCACTAACAAACCAAAGATAAGCACATAATAATGAAGGATAATAATAGTGGCATCCATACAAAGGTAATCATGAATTTCCACATTTTAATCCAAACAGGTCTACTGGCCACAAGGGATTGTCTTTCATTGCGCACCTGATATGAGGCAACCCATAATACAATGCACAAATCATTCATAATTTGCATCAAAATAATATTTCAGAGGAATCCTTTATCACGTCTCATTGCATGTTCTCCCTTTTTAGGAAAGCAAACAAAAGCCTTTTTTTTTTGCTTTAGGCTGATTTGTACCAATGGGTGAAAAAAAAGATGGTAGCTGCATTTATCAAACATGGCAATTTGCTTAATGGACTCTGACAAAGCCATTGGCAGTCTTTATTTAGATGCACATGACTTCCTCCATACTGGCTTCCTCTGTCACTGCCGCCTGTCAGGGAAAAGAGAAGAAAGCTTGCTCCTGTTTCTACGGTCTGAAAGTCAATCACTGCCGCTGTCTGTATATTATGAGACTGACTGTCTGCCAGTCTACACTCCCCCTCAACCCCCCCTTGGCTCACACTGTTTCCCCTTCACTCTGTATAAATTATCCATTAGTGCAGCAAAAAGAGAACAAACCACCCAGTTGGACTCCTTCATGTGTATGAATGCACAGAGCCTGATATCATGGTTGTCATGATGTAAAAGAAAAATAGGAAGTTGGCTGATGAAATACTAACAGCTCTAAAACGGTGTCTCGGCTTCATTACATCCAGCACCATGTCACTCAAAAGCATAGCAGTCACTCCTAAACACACGCTGGTTAAATAGTATTTCTAAATCTTGCATTATACACCGTGACTTTTAACAACTATGCTGGCAGAAAATTAAGCTATTCTGTATTCAATTGCTGTATTGCTTATGGGATAATTGTTTGGCCTGGAAGAGCTGATAAGCATGCGACCAGCATATTGAAAGCACAGGGCTTTCCTGCTATTACAAACTGTTGGGAGGAGTGAGATGGGGCGGAGGAGTGGTTCAACGTTGAGACAACAGTGCCCTCTTGGGAAAAAAAGCCTCATCCATGCTGTTGGATGTTTGTTTTATCACATCATTCTGTTGTTTGATGTTGCATCATGATCTTTGTGCATAAAAATAGCATCAATATTTGCAAATCTGTCAGTTAAACATGGCTGACTTTTGCTCTTGTTTAATTACCGATGTCACCAGTGAAATTACATTTACATGTTTGTCTTCTTCTTCATCTACTGAAGCTGTAACAAAAATCTGTGATTTTATTTATTTGCATTTTGTTTTACACTGCGGCAATCTAAAACCAAACCTACAATCGACGGGGAAAAAAAATCAGTCACTACTAGCAAGTACTTCATACATTTTTCAAAGAAAAATGGTAACGAAAATTTGAAACTTTGAAGATGTCGCCTTTAGTTCTGCAAAAGTATGTATTTTGACTAAATAATCCAACTAATTATCGGCAGATTCAGCGATGATGAAAATAATTGTTAACCGCTGCCCATATTTAGTCTCATGTTTGTACAATACTGCATCTCAAGAAGAAAAAAGTAAATAACAAGAAAACAAATAAAGATATTTTGTTTGTTTTGAACAATTCCTTAAAGGCAGGAAGCTACAGACCAACTGGGAGTTCTACAACATTTGTTTCTGAACCATTAGACTAAAGCCCTTTGGCCGTTTGTTTTAAAGATGGTAGGATGAAGCTTCTTACAAAAATAAACCCAACAAATGGAGTTCTGATAATTAGTCTTAAATATTACTTGTGTGTGTAAGATGTGCTAATGGGGATTAATCTTCAGAACTGCCGTAGCCTGAAATCCTCTGTGTCTTTCACCACTGCGGAGAGATTAACAGTTATCCACCAGAGAAAATGATAAGTGGTTTCTTCAAGGCCACATAGGGGCTGAAGGCTTGTAAAGTGGGGAAGGACCTGCACTGTACCATGGAAACCTTTTACATTAGTATGTTAACCAGCTTCAAGCAAAGACCTTCAAAGTCTTTCAAACAAATGGCCCGTGGCAAAGCCTCTGACATCCTGCAGAATAATTTTCTCTGAATTCAGTCGAGGGTCAGTAGTAAAGTACTGCTGGATTTACATGTCTTTCATTGAAGTATTTTGTTTGATGTTTATAAAACACAATGTTTGAGGCCAAGATATGTTTTAAAAGGCTTTGCTTTAAGAAATAATCTAAATAGACAAGTACACCAAAGTTGTTTGTCAGTAATTGCACGAGAAACCAATTTGTTTCTCTGTTTTGTCGATGAATGCAGATTGTGGAGAATATTCGTAACATAAAGGTGAACTTTGTGGGCATGATTACTCACCACCTACCTAAGATATAGACAGCGCTGCGTATTAATTTGAAGATAGTACAGCCATCCCTTGTCTGAACATGTGCCATACTGACTTACAGTAGTGATTATTTCAGCTTCATCCCTTTGAATGAGATAGTGACATCTCATCTAAATACCCTCCAACAATCTTCTCCCAGGGCATTCCCCTGTGACAGAGCAATCACAATTCAGTTTGCAGGAGCATATCTGTTCAGCGTAAAGTCAACCGCAAACACGCGGAAGCAGTCATTACTGATGACATTTGACAACACAAATGCCAATATTTGAATTGGGCACATGGAACAAAGGCATCAAATAAAAGTTTTTCGATGACTAACAAAAGCATTCACTTCCTTGCAATTCTCTGATAAAAAAAAAGAAGAACAAAAACACAGGCCTCAAAATTACGCGCTGTATAAATCTTATTTCTGAGGGCAAGGACCTTGTCACATGCCATGATGGAGGGGAGGGTTATTCTAGTTTCTATCTGGCTGCATAATGAGCTCAGAGCAAGACAAAGGCTTACTAATAGAAACATGCCATACAATACAGCACAGTGGGAGCAAAACAAACTGCGGGGCTGTTGTCAATAGCATAAGGACCCTGCAATTTATTTTTGAGTGTCTCATTTTATGATGTTCTTACTGTCGCAATGCACTGTGATTTGTCCTTTTACAAAATTACTCTAATTGTCTTTTTTTTCTGGGCACTTTGTATGGGTGGAGCTGAACCGTTTAAGTGCAAGCAGTTCATTGAAATTCATGCGGGAAGCACATGCCGAAGTGGTCTGATCTCTTTCGAAGACCTATTTCACTATTAAATAAAATGTTACAGTTTGTGGGAACCCTCTTTGAGGTCTCAGGATAGCTCTGAGTGAGGAAGTAGGGTTTTGACACCAAAGGGAAGACGTAGGTACTCTTATAGTGTGTTTTTTTCTCTCAAGGAAATTACCTAAATAACTTGTTGTAAACCTCTGTTTTCCATCCACTACAGAGCAACACAAACTATAAGGAGTAAGAATAAATACTAGAACGTACAACTAGAAAAAAATTAAGAAAAAGGAAGAAGGCCTTAAGGCTCTTTCTATGGGGGACGGTTTCAAAAGCTCGTTTTGATACATTCATTATTTTACTTGCATTGTGTGAAGAACACTGTTTAAAAGGGTACTCAAGTGATTTAGTACTGCACTACCCTAAAGTTTCAGCAGAAAAAAAGAAATAGTCAACAATGATGCAGAAAGACCGAGATAACCTAACTTATATTATACTTGATTCATAAACATGTATGTTGTATCCTCAAACGTTGTATGTTATAATGTGGATAGTTTAATATACGATAATGCATGTTATTTTCTGAAGTGATCATATGCAAAATTTAAAAAAAATGTCTACAGCTGTTAAATCAGTATTGTAGTGGCGTTAAAAGAACTACATCCCTCTGATATGTAGTAGATTAAGTAGTATAGTAAGTAGCCTAATGCCTTCTTCAAAACTGTAGGCTATTTTACGCTAAATACATAAATAAAGAATAAAGAAATGAGCCGAACAGCAATACAGGTAACACAGAGATGCGACGTTGTTTCCGGTTTCTAACGGGCTGTAAAGTAACAGCGAACCATCCAGGAAGTAAAGGAGAGAGTAGAAGAAGAGTTCATTTTGACTGACATGGTGGCATTACCCTCTTTAAACTGCGCATCGATGATAAAATAGGACCTGTTTTGGGTTTAATTATTGGCGACAACACAAGCCTTAATCTGACGTCAGATCCCGGGTACGGACCCGGATGGCGGAAAGCACCGTTGCTTAGCAACCGAGGTGCCCAAACAGGCGCGAGCAGAAACTCTCCATATGAACGTTTCGTGTTAATTGACCCTTTCCTTTAAAATATCGCTTTAAATATTTCCATTTAAGTAATTTAATGGCAGGCAAGAAGAAAGAGGCGAGTCTGCAGGTTGGACAAACACAATATATCTGTAATGTTGACTGTAGTATTTCTATGTGTGTTTTATGTGAAATAACTTTATGAAGCTCTGACATTAATGCAGTTGTTCTTGTGCAGAACTCTGTCACAAACCAGGAGCAGTGGGAGGAAATGCTCGCAACCAAAGGTTTAACGGGTAAGAACTTAAAACATAAACCTGTTATGTCCCGTTAAAAGTGAATAATCATCAAGGCAAGGCAAGTGTATTTGTTTAGCACATTTCAACAACAAGGCGATTCAAAGTGCTTCACATAAAACCATTAAAAGCATCAAAACATAATGCAGAAGAAAACAAGATTTAAAAACAATTAAGAACATTCATTTTAAAACATTAAAAAACAGTCAAAAAGCAACAAAAAAAATAGAATACAAGTTGCAGTGCAGTTTAAGAAATAAAATGCAGTAGTGAGATGCAGAAATGTATTAATATCCTTGAATCTGGTTCAATTAAAGGCAACAGGAAACACTACGCATCTATTCAATGCTGTTGTACAGTTGGAATTCATTTAAATAGTAATAATATTAAAGTGCGAATGAGCTCTGTCATTGTGAGTGTAATTTATTGTATGTTGCTGCCCCACTGTGTTCATTGAGATTACTGCAGATTGAATTCTTGCACCTATTCTGTCTCTACTCCAGTTGTAGATGTGTACCAGCAGTGGTGCGGTCCCTGTCGAGCTGTGGTTAGTCTCCTACGCAAAATAAAGAACGAACTCGCTGATGACCTGTTACATTTTGCCACAGTAAGACACAAGTGAATTTAAAACGTGAACAATTTCATTTCAATCATAATTTGCAGCAGCCCTTAACGAGTGTGTGTGTGTGTGTGTGTGTGTGTGTGTGTGTGTGTGTGTGTGTGTGTGTGTGTGTGTGTGTGTGTCTGCGTGTGTTCTGCCGGTGTAGGCCGAGGCAGACAGCGTTGATGCTTTGGAGAGGTATCGAGGGAAATGTGAGCCCACTTTCCTCTTCTATGGGGTGAGTGTGTTTGTTTATGTACTGTGTGTGTGTTTGCATTGGTGTTCAGCAGATGTGTCTGTTCATGCTTCAACACATTTGAGCCACCAGCTCTCTGTGCATTGCCTTTTTGTCCTTCGTATAGAATAACTGTCTTGTATTATGGTCCACAATGTACAACATTATGTCTTATATTTATATTTTCAATCTTCAGTTATTTCACATGTTTTCTGTCTATATTTCTTTTCTCTTTTATCCTGGCTCTATAATGCTCAGAGGTGTAATGATGTAGGCCAGGAAATAGGGCTGTGAATAGAGTGCTGATCTATATTCTCTATGCAATATGCTACCCATTATTTCATTTGTATTATCCATCTACTTGTATTAGAAATATGCTCATTCCTGAGCTTTCAGTCCAATTGTCTGTTGTTGCAGACACATTTGATTTTGGATTTAGTTTGCACCTACATGGGCCTGATGTTGTCAAGGCATCTCTGTATGTTACAGCATGTTAAATTAAATATAATTAAAGATGAGTTAAAAAAAACATTCAAATGTCTTTTTGTTGAATGAGCAGGGCGGGGAACTGGTGGCTGTTCTGCGAGGGGCCAATGCTCCTTTCCTTCAGAGGATGATTGTGGAGGAACTGTCCAAGGAGAAGTTGGTCCTGGAGCAAGGTGGTGAACGCAAAACGGTGAGCAGTACGATACACACACATTCAGTTTCTAGAGCTGAAACAATAGGTCTTTCTCACAGCAGACATTTTGACTTATAGCAACTGGTGTTACCAATAACAGCATCCCTCAAGCTTTTCCTACTTTGACATGTCAAAATAGTTTCTGTGAAAAAAAGCATATTCGTCAATTAATCAATTAGTCATAAGACCGAAATTAATCAGCAACTATTTAGACAATCAGTTAATTGTTGAAGTCTTTTTTTTATATTTTATTTTGAACTTATTTTGAACTAGCTGCCCCGACCCACAGTAATGAGCAACTTTAAGTATTTTTTTCTTCCATTCTCAATGAACCAGAATAATTATCTGTTTCTGGTTCACAAATGTGAGCATTTACTGCTTCTCTTTGTCGTAAAAGTTGATCGTACAAAGCAAGCAATTTGTAGAAATCAGTTTTGTTTTTTCTACCAGATTAAAGATGATGGTCTGGTGGATGATGAGAAGAAAGACGAGGAGGAGACACCACGGCAGTCAGAAAACGAAGAAAGCATAATTGGTACTGTGGAAACTATTTAATCATATTAGTGGTTAGTTTATTGCTGGTAATGTTGTTAACGTGATTATCATTGTTGTTTACCAGCATCGTCATGATTGTGTTCAGTATTTAATCTGCATTACTGATCATGACTCAAGCTATTCTTTTCTCCTGTAGTTCCTACCAGTAAATCCTACACAGTTGCTATCATCAAACCAGATGCTGTTGCTCACGGCAAAGCAAATGAGATCATTATGAAGGTACAGAGACTAATACTGCTCACAATCTGAGAAGATAAGATTGTCTCAAGCCTTCCTGCTCACATTAGTTCATTATCCTGACATTTCTCCCCTGGCTAGATTCAAGATGCTGGGTTTGAGATCCTGGCCCACGAGGAACGTACGCTGACTGAGCTTGAGGCTCAAGACTTTTACCGGCACAAAGCAGAAGAGGTACTGTGAGAGTAGAATAGAAAAGTAGCAAAAATAAACATCTCACACAGACAATTTGACAGATGCAGACACTTGTGTGTGTATCTCACTGCAGAGGTTGACATAATAGTCAAACTGCTATTTGGTTCATTGTATGTTTGTGTGGTCAACTTTTTAATGGGAGAGCAGTCACAACCAGTGCAAAAAAAAAAATACTTCAATTAGTTTGCAATACATCACACTTCCATCTGCAATTCTGCACAGGGCTCAAAATAGATCCGCTGTGTAAGCGGCTTTTGTTTTTGCTTATCGTGCTGTTTGTGATGAGACTAAATGATTAGAGATTCAGAAATACAAAACATGCGAGGAAAGGTGGATAGGTAAAGCAATAATGTTCATGAAATAATATAATAGTATATATACAGTATTGTATCTGCCTTTTCAAATGATATTCATACTGATTTACTTCTGCCTTTCTCACCTTGTGAATTGATTGCGCTTGTCTGCGTCTGTGTGTGTGTGTGTGTGTGTGTGTGTGTGTGTGTGTGTGTGTGTGTGTGTGTGTGTGTGTGTGTGTGTGTGTGTGTGTGTGTGTGATGGTGGTTTTAGGCTGGCTTTGAAGACTTGGTGCAGTTTATGTCCAGTGGTCCATCCCATATTCTGGTACTCTCTCAGGTTGAGAGCTCAGCTAATGTTCTGCCAGTATGGCGAGAGTTCATTGGCCCAGCTGACATCGAGGAAGCTAGGAGAGATAAACCCGAAAGGTTAGTTACTGGAAATTATACAAATGCTACATTCACAAAAAAAAGTTTAGAAAACATCAACAATGGCATTAAAACTGTAAGAAACGATATGATGGAGAGCTCTTGGTAAAGAAGAACATGTCTTTATAGCACAAACATTTATTCATGCACTGTTGATTACAGTGTGAAACAATCTCAAGCTTAAGTCTGGAAAAAGCAAATGAACAGCACATTCTCGCCTGCTCCGTCAGACACACCCAAACATTATGCTTCTCTCTGGTTGAGCACCAGCTGAGCAACCATCTGCTCTCCTCTCCTGTCTCCCCCCTGGCTTCCTGCAGCTTGCGGGCACAATACGGCACACAGACACTGTTCAACGCAGTGCACGGTAGTGAGGACATGGACCAGGCCAGCAGGGAGCTCGCCTTCTTTTTCCCAAACTTTAGGACGGCCTCAGTGACGGAGCAGGATGGGGAGGAAGAGCCTGTGGAGAGGACACTGGCTCTTATCCGGCCTGACGTTGCCAGAGATAACAGAGGTGGGGCCCGTGCCAAATACACAAGCACAAGTACACACGTGTGCGAGCGTGCACACACACACACACACACACACACACACACACACACACACACACACACACACACACACACACACACACACACACACACACACACACAGGTGGTTCATACTGACATGACTGCTTTTTGATTCCCACAGCATGACAAAAGGTGCAGTTCCAGATTTTGCATGTAATTGATCAATGCAGAAAAATCGATCACCCTTTCAAATTAGAATATGACTATCTATATTAAAACAATCAATTGTGCCAGTTTAGGAGGTACACCGAGCTAAAACTAATGCTATATAATGCAACTAAATCAATTAGCACATCTAAAAACTAAAACTAAAACAACAACAAAAACTCAACAGTATAACTTTCATGAAGGTGGGATTTATTGCAGGACTGAATTTGACTGTATTAGCTAGCTGTACCTAATAAACTGACTAATGATTGTATCTATATTATTAGCCAGTTATACATCAGCCATGTATTTTTATATGTATTATTGTTTTGCAGAGGAGGTCTTGGCTCAAATCCACAAGTCAGGCTTCACCGTGGCTCTCCAAAGAGAGCTAATGTTGACAGAAGAGCAGGTCAGACAGTTTTACTTCCAACATGTTGAGGAGGACTCCTTCCCTGCATTGCTCCAAAGCATGACCAGGTAACTTACACATGCGCAAATAACATCTACAGAGTAGTGTGTTACTGCAGATGAGCATTTAGCATGTGTGTATTTACAGTGGGCCAGTGTTAGCTTTGGCTCTGGCCAGAACGGGAGCTGTCCATCACTGGAAGAACATCCTTGGTCCTTCTGATGTTAATAAAGCCAGAGAGGAGAGTCCTGAATGGTGAGTGATACGTGGCTCTATTTCTTTTCACAATTAAATGAGTATATTTCACTGTTAATCCTACTTACACCTTGTTCAAAATAACTCTTTATTTCTCTTTTTAACCTTGTCAGGTTTTGCAGGTTATTAAATACCAATTGTATTTGCTCATCATTCAACATTTTCTTTTCTGACAATAGTGCTGTCACAAGATACATTTTTGACACAAAGTTCTAGTGTAGTCTCTCTTCGCCTGCAATGCCCCGTGTTGAATGCTCCCTTGAAAGGCAATCTTAAAAATGTGAAAAATCACAAGTTGAACCAGAAGCAGAGAAGGCAGAGTGAAGAAAAGTAAAATACATTACACCCAGGGCTCAACAGAAAGGATTGCCCGCTTGCCCGGAGCAAGTAAAATGCCACTTTGGGCTAAGTCAATCTAGCAACTCACTTTCCTGATTGGGCAAAAGAAATACTTAAATACATGGTTTTATCTGGAGCTGAGGATTGAAGTAGCTAAGGTCTGAGCTATCTCGCTTCCTTCTCATCTGTGTTGAGAGTTGCACATGCGCAGTACTTGCGAGAAAATGTATGAGATGAAGCCCAAGCGAGCAGTTATGCTGGAAACAGGAGTGCAGTTGCGTGGCGTTCGAGTATGTGGGTGGAACGCCAGGTTAATTTACTCAAATAAAGATTAAACATGACAACATTGGTATTTGTTCTTACTTGACCAAATAAATCAAACCGTTTGTAGAGCAAGTAGAAATTGACTTTGGGCAACCACTTCATCCATTAGATATACAGTAGATGGTAATTCAGTCTAGTCATACCTGTCATGCTGACTTCTGTATCCCTCACCACTCAGTCTCAGGGCCCGGTTTGCTGTGGAGAACAAGCCTATCAACCAGCTGCATGGCAGTGAAAGTCATGAAGACGCCAAACGAGAGATCAACTTCTTCTTCCCTAAACAGCAAACGCTGGCAGTGATCAAACCGGATGCCTTAAATCAGCATGGAGGTCCTTTCTGGTCATTTAGAGCAACACAAATGTACTTGTGTTTGTATAGATGTGCACAAATAATCACATAGTCTTCATAATGTATTTTCTATTCACTGTAACAGAGAAGATTTTGGAGGAGATCAGAGGCAGCGGTTTCTCTGTAACGCAGCTGAAGGAGATGGTGCTATCGAGGGAGATGGCTGAGGAGTTTTACAAAGAGCACAGAGAGAAGCCTTTCTTCAGCCAACTGGTGGAATTCATGTGTCGGTAAGTCTTTACCTGAACACAGCCAAAGGAAAAGGCCAAAGTGAGCACAGCAGCAGACCTGCCCTAATTCCTGTTGCCGCCCAAAGTTTCACCAGTACTTTTCACAGTAATCTTAGCTGCTTAAAATCAAGGCAGCCCCAGGCAAGTGGCGAGGAAGTCCATCTCAATTTCATCCTTTGTTCCACCGCACATCTAGATTTTAGAGTGATCTTCCGCTCCGATTAGTCCCTTCACTCGGTTATTACACAACTGCTCAGACACAATGAGGAGAGAGATGTGTGCAGCTACCTTTACTGTCACTGTCCCTCAAGATCAGCTTGGTTTTACCCCTTAATTGTAGTTTTATATTCTTACCATTGTGGAATGTTTTATATGTATTTATGTTTGTTTTTATAGCTAAGGTACCACTTTATATCCAACAATGTATTCAAGGAGTAACTTAACACCAGTACGTGTTTTGCTGCTCACTCTGGTTTGACGTTTCTAGCCTGTTTCACCTGCTGGGTGTGGGCGTGTAAGCACACCCAGCAGGGCGGTAACTAAGAACATTTAAAGTACTACAATGTACAAATTCAAGGTACTTGTACTTCCATTTCATGCTACGTTATACTTCTATTCCACTACATCTCAGAGGTAAATATTGCATTTGATCAGCACTACAATTTTCTGACAGCTTTAGTTACTGTTCAGATAACAGTTGTTCGTCCCCTAGCTGTCCAGTGAAAACCACGTTTCTCCAGATGTGTGGATTTTTAATCTTTGGAATAAACTGAAGGATGAAGTGTTCCTTGTGTTGAGCTGAATAAACTCTTTAAAAACCCTCTTTGATCAGCTGGAAAATGCATTGTGAATGCCAAGTTATTCTGTATAGTTAGTTATATTATATTGCTCTGATCTATTGATTTGCATATCAGTATTTATCTAGATGTTTACGTTAAAACTGGGCCACTTTAAGTTGAAAAGTGATATATGAACACCCTGTCATTGTTTGTTTCAGGGGCCCCTGTATGATGCTCGTACTGACCAAGGAAAATGCAGTGGATGAGTGGAGGGCCACTATGGGCCCTTCAGACCCTGATCAAGCTAAGGCGATATCCCCAAATTCCCTGAGAGCCCGCTTTGCCTCCGACATCCTCCATAACTCTGTGCACGGCTCCTCCAATGAGCAGCATGCAGAGGAAAAGATCCGTTTTATCTTCGGTGACATCTGCGCAGAGCTCACCGGTGATGGAGAGACTGACACAAGCAGTTTAGGTAATCATAAGATGTGCGAGACAGTCGTTTCCATCTGGCACACCATCTGGTTCCAAATAAATAACAATTTTGTTCTGATGTTTATTCCTGCTAGAAACGATATTTCATCCAGCTATATTTATTATGGTTGAAAAATACTGCTTGAAATAAAGATCCATTTCTTGCAGAAAAAGAGCAAGACAATTATGCAGATGAAAACACAAGAATGTCCAGATCTCCAACTGAAGAAATGTCCGATAACCATCGAGAAGGTTGGCAATGAGTGAGAAGTATTTCACGGACATGTTAGTGATCACAATTCAAGGGCTTGAGCCTTCAGTTTGCATCTTTAGATTAGATGTGTCAGAGATAAAGAAAAGCATCTTCCTGCCCAAACCAACCAGTTGATATGCATTTGCAGCCCTTAGTATCCCACAATGCATTGCGATCCAGTCAGTTTGAGCACGGGCAATCCTCATCAGTTTTGTGAGGTGCTGGTCATCACTCACCAGTAAATATATCCCATTTATTTAAGACTAGGCCTCTGGAAGCTGTAATGTCATGAACATAAAGTTGTTAATTACAGTACATTACAGAATAATAGATGTTAACTGTATAGATATATTTAGTTATATTTATCGTAGAACATTTATAGTTAACCTGGTCCACCATTTGCCATTTTTATCCTTGAATTTGGTAATGGGTCCCGGATTACCTACCGCTGATATTTCAACTTTGTCAGCTCGTAAAAATGTTACACTTTTGATGGGGACTGTCCGAAAACAGAACTACATTTTGTCATTTTAGCTTTCTGATGCTAGAAATGTATTTGTGTCCTTCTGTGTGGGCTGCATATTCCAACGGATCAATCTTTTGAATTAAGACACAGCAATTACTGAATTACGTCCCGGGATGCGAGAGGAACTAGCAAGTAGACATTTCTCTTGTCTGACAGTTCAGATAGCTTCCATGAGCAAGGAGAGGCACCTCATCTGATTTGGAGAAAAATGAGGCCATTGATCTTCATAATGTCACTTAACATCAGCTGAAATGGAAATGAAAGAGCTGTTATAGTCCCTTTGTCTAGAGTGTGAAGTAAATCTTGACCAGCTGCAGAGGATCATTTCAATTCAAATGTGCAATATATTCTCATGATTCCATTTAGTTGAAGTATTAATAGGTTTAAGTGACAAAATGTTTGATTCCTGTGGCTGGTATAAAATGTATTACTATCTAATACCGTTTTATTGGTTGCAGGATCTTTCCTTATGTAGTTGATGTATTAATATGTGGGCGTCATTCAGAATATGTAAGCCAATTCCCTCTTTACTTTACAGGCGAGCCACCTAATTTGAATCCTTGCGGCCCAGAGACAGAAGGAAGTGAGAATCAAGAGCACCCAAACTGAATCGGCACACTTCGTAGTTTCTTTTGTATTGTGGGCTAATTCTGTAACATTATGGGAACAATGTCCATCATTCCATGAATCATGAAATAAACAACACGACACGTATCTGACGTTTACACATTTGTGTACAATGTAGGTGGAGGATCAATAGACAGTTAAAGGGAGTACTTGTAGACTTGAGTTTTTTTTTTTAATACTGCTGATGGTCACAGTTTATAGGCATTCTTGGCTCGCAACAGCAGCTACTTCCTGACTAAGACAAAGATCACAGTCCCCACAGAGCAACTGATAATTTCAGAGAAGCCTTTAGCTGAATCCAAACTGTTCAATCAGGCTCTTGGATTGCCTACAATACACCGTTATCAATTTGAACTATTACATGCTGTGATTAGGGTTTTCTGTTAGCTTAATGATGGAAAGATTGCTTGGTAACTGAGGATAAATTAACTGTGTGAATGTCGAGAATATTAAGTTATGAAAGCTATACAACAAAGTTCTTGGCATTATTATCAGCTTGCTGGTAGATAACTGGGGTTTATGAATTAAACTAAAACCAGAGTAACTGTTTGAGGAAACTTGAACATTACATTTACAATTTCAGAGACATTTATTTATTTATTTACTCTTAGCATACAAATATATATATATAAAGTTTGTTAGATTATTATTTTACATCTATTTAAATTCACTGATGCATTTTCTAACCGTTCTCAAACAAAATAAGTTCACATTCGGCATCATGATGAGGTTAAAAACTGGGACTTGTTCCAATAACAAGTCCCAGTTTCATATCAATATCATTTGTCACCACGAACTGTCTCAGAGTCATCTGCTGAAATTATCGTCGGTGCTCTTTTTGCTGAGGCTTTGGCCGGCCGCGCCGTGTTATTGACCAGAACGGTTTTCAGGCGGCGTGTCCTCCCAGTCGTTGACAGCCTCCAGTAAGATGGCTTCGTCCATATCGTCGTCTGCCGTGAAAGACCTCTGGAACATCTCCATGATGCTCCTCTGGTTAGGGTCCTGCACAAATCCAATTAATTAGGTTCATCACCGAATCTATAGACACCATTCTTAATCTAGCTCGCTAAGATCTGTGTGAATGCTACTGAGAAACAGTATAATATGTATTTATATACAGATGCAGAAGCTCACCTTAGAGTGGAAGCTGACGTTCACAGCTTTGTCTGAGAGGTTGGACTCAGAGAGGCCCACTTGCTCCAGGATATTCATTTTTTCCTGGATCATTGGCCTGGATCAATAAAGAGATCAATTATAATAAAAGAGTAGATACAATTCAATTCATTGCTTGTCACTATATCAGAGAACACACATTGACTTGATCCTCTACCGTTTCAGTAGTGGAAGACTGATAAATTCGAGAAGAAAATGACTTTATCATTGTAATTGGGACATACTGCCCACTGATTGACACATACCACAAGTGATCATCAGCGGTTCCCTTGGCAACCAGGTAGTGAATGTTCACATTGCTGGTTTGTCCAATACGGTGCACCCTATCCTCCGCCTGAACGAGAATCTGCAGGGGAAAAAAGCATTGCAAAAAAGAGCATTTGAGTTTTCTTGGTATCAACAAATGTTTCCTGCGTTTGTTCATTCATTGGTTGAGTGCTCCGTTTGAGGAAAGATGTCAATACAAATGTACTATGGTCAGTGCAAACTCCACAGCAAAAACTGGGAATGGAGAATTCCCATAATGCCTGGATGAAAACTGGCAGTCAACATAGTAAAACTAGGTCCCAATTTACATATATGAATCAAACCCCCAGGAACAGCACTGGGCCTTGAAACCAATTTAACACAGAGGCCAAACCATGGGATTGCAATTTTTCAGGTCTGTGATGATGCCATTGGGCATAATTTTTGTTTAGGTAAATCAAATTCCCAGTACAAAATAACCCTTTTTTAAAGATCATTATTTTTGTGATGCGAGAAAGCCAGAGACTGAGCGGTTGGGAGGTGGGGTTAAAGGAAACACTATTGTGGAAGATCCTGGTAATTTTATACAAAAGGTAGTCAAACTTCTTTTGGCTTCATGCGCCACTGAGCAACTATCATCGGAATGAACAGGAGGCCCCACCTCCAACACCGTATCCAGTTCTCTTTATACATCCATGATATGGACAAGGACATCAGGTTCATCTCTTTAGGTATCCCCCTACTGCGGAGAAAGTTATTTGGCTCTTTAGCTGCTAAATGTTTTACTTTCTTCACCAGTCACCCGGTAATCTTCTCCGTCTGTCATTTGGTGTTGGCATACAGTAAATATATGGGTCTAAAAGTCAAGGTGAGCTAAAAGAAGCTAAAAGACGGGTTGGGCCGGAGTCCAAAAGGAAAATACTACAAAATAAAATGTGTTCCAGATAAAGCCGTCACAGTAAGTACACAGTATTTTGTAGTAATAACTTTCCATTTCTTACCCCGGGGTTCCAGAAAAGCTCAGCGAAGACCACCAGGTCGGCAGCGTGCAGGGTGATACCCATGTTCGCGGCGGTGATGGACAGTACGGCCACACAGGTCTTGGTCGAGAACTGAAACTTCTCACATAACTGCTGCCGTTCAGCTGAAGGAGTGGACCCATCAATACGGATGTAACAGATATTCTGTAGGAGAAATCAAAGGCCAGGATGGGTTTAGGTAGCTGACCAATGTAAATCAACAACCCTTCCTTGATAAACTTATAATGATATTTCATAGTAGTAGCAGTAGTACGAGGCTCATATGAGCTGCCTACACTTGTTCCCTGCAGCTATTGTTGATTTAAGAGTCTGGTTGAAAAAGTGAAGATGCACTCTTGAGTCAAAATCATATTTCTTTGCATAGAAGGCTTTTGTGCAGTCTGTATCCTACTCACCTTTTTGACCAGTTCGGTGGTGATATGATCCAGGACCAACTTGTGATGGGCGAACACTAGAAACTTCTCCCTCCCACACTCCAGCATGTCTGTGATGTACTCCCTGGCAGAGGCAGAAACAACATAGCTCTCGATTGCTTCAACGAAAGCAGCGAAATGTTCAGTTCTCATGTGTATTTATTAAAACCCTTCAAGTTATCTAAAATCCAGTGCAATCACAATGGCGTGACAAAAGGTTTGGATTCATTCTACATTTTAATCTCAGTGCTCATCACATCTAATCTGAATTGACAAACTGATCTCTGACCATTAGAGGGTATTTGTACTTACATAATGGCTTGTAGCTTGGCTTCAGCTGTGTGGTTATAAAAGACGAGGAGGGCTTCCTTCTCTTGCATTTTCTGAGAAAGGGATAAGGAAAAGCACAAGATAAGAACAGACAGTAGATTCTAATTGATGATTTGATAAGACTGCCATTACTCAGAGGAGCCGTGGTGAAATGAACAATCCCGCAAAGCCACTCACTCTCATCAGCGTGTAAAATAAGACTTGCTGGAGTATTCTAGGTCAGTTTAAAAGCACTTGTGTGCGTTTGTGGCCTGAAAAGACTCCCTTGTATGTCGAGGACAGAACTAACGTGACTTTCTTGTGCTAAACAAGGGTTGAAATGTTATTTTAACTGGGATGCCTTTTTAAATCACAGAAGCTCCATTTGAAGTAGAACATACTGTTGTATTCTGTCCTTTGGATACATTTAATCAAAAGGTTTGGGTAATGGTCAGAATAAACTATTTTCAGCCAGCTGGGATTTTAAAATATGGCAGTGATGGATTATTAAGAAACCTTCAGGACATCGCTCAATTTCGGTTATCTTTGCAACAGAAACCATGCACTTTTCTGAGCTGGCTGGTTATTCTATTTCTTCGAATGGGTTATTTCTTCCAATTTGATCACTTTTGGAAAGATTGATTAATTTTGTAGTCATTCCTAATATAGGAAGGTTGTTAAATCCCACTTAGCCAGATTTCTTTCGGTTTGTGAATACTTCTATTTAAAAAAAAAAAAAAAAATACAAATGCTGTGACTTTTCCAGGTTTTTACTGGGACTGCGGGACACATTTGTAACTTACATTGCTTTGTACATTGGCCAACTGCTTGGCAGCAGCGGACAGAGCAGCTTTTATGCGGGTGTTGACACCATCGATGGTCACTGCGACAACCTTGCGTTGTTTAGCAGGAAGCTGGGAGAGAACGTCGCACTTGAGGCGGCGCAACATCAGAGACTCGTCAAGCAGCAGCCGCAACTCCCCGAGGTTAGATGAGCCAGAGTAGTCCCACCCCCAGGTCGACTAGAGGAGGGGGATAGACAAGGATATAGAGGAGTGGAAATTACAGAAAACAGATCCAATGTCATGGTTCTTTTTCACCAAAAATAGAGATTAGTTTTAATGCAAGTCTAGCTCGAGACTAACTGAAAGACTGAAAAGATCAGACTTCCGTCACAGGAATCAAACAGTGATGTTCCAGCCCGAGCTGGATATAGGACTTCCATAGTGGAAAAAAATAGAAAATTTACAACGCAGAGAAAATCTTCACAATCTTCAAAATGAGTCATCACGATCAAATTAGGGATGTAATTGGCCTTTAAAATCGTGTAGCCTGTTCGATACTTGAACCCACTAAAATTAATTAGGAGATTAAGTGGCAAGAGTAGAGCAACGAAAGGAGACCAAAAAAAAAAAAAAAAAATCACAGTAGAGGAATCTGCTGACACTTAAAAAGCAGTTCTAATGTATACAATGTTCACCAAGACACACTGACTTTAAAATGCACTAATTTCACCTGTATTGTTCTATCACCTATTGTTCTCAGCAGACCTGTAAAATGTCCCACCCCAATGCACATGCTGGACTTCCCATTTGAGGAACTGCAGCTCCTCCTGTCCCCAAGCGAGACATTGAACCCCAAGTTGCTCCTCAGGTGCTTTATGGCAGCCCACTGCTCTTAAATGCTTAGAAGGGGTTAAACGCAGAGGTCACACGATTTCATGTATCTACCTGTATGTATGTGAGGCAGATAAATAAATATTCACTAATCCCGCACCAAAAGCCGTCTATGTTCTCTGAGGTGTATTATAATTACAGCCAACTACAGCTCAACAGTATTAAGCATCCCACTTTAACAAAAGAGGCTTAAGCTACCTGTGTGGCACCACAGTAGCGCATCCCAAACTCATGGAAGCGAGGGAAGAGTGTAGGTCTGACAGCCAGAATCTGGGTATAGAGCTCGGAGGGTCTAGACATGGCAGGGGTCCCAGACAGAAGAATCACTCTCTTTGCTGCCTGAGGACGGAAAAACAACTCTGATCAGAATACTGCCGAGGGAGACTAGCTGACAAGGCAAGAAATTAAACCTATCCATGAGCCAAATGCTGCAATGTTATGGGTTCAGCTGGTTTGTGGATCTGTGTTACAGGTAAATATACATATACACTTCATATGCAAAACAGTGATTTATTTCTAATACAGTGACAGAGGGAAAACGGTGCTTTAGTGCAGGGATCCTATCGGAACCTGTCGGAGATGTATGCTTAGAGTAAAATATATCTGGTAGGTGAAATACTTCAAAAAACCCTGATGATTTACGGCCCACGGATTGAAGCAACCTCGCCCGGACAAGGGAAACCGGGGCACCCTCCCGGAGCCAAACCCGGGAGGGGAGCTCGTCGGCGAGCGTCTGGTGGCCGGGCTTTCGCCCATGGGGCCCGGTCGGGCTCAGCCCGAAAAAAGATCATGGACCAGCAACTCTGTGGACTCACCACCCACAGGGGGAAGCATCGGGGTCGGGTGCTATGCAGACCGGGCGGCGGACCAGGCAGGAGACCTGGGCGAGCTGATCGGCGGCAGCATAGACTAGCTCTAGGGACGTGGAACGTCACCTCGCTAGCGGGGAAAGAGCCGGAGCTGGTGCGGGAGGTGGAGCGGTACCAGCTAGATATAGTTGGGCTCACCTCCACGCACAGCACGGGCTCTGGAACCAAGCTCCTGGAAAAGGGTTGGACTTTGTCCTTTTCTGGAGTTGCCCAGGGTGAGAGGCGCCGGGCGGGAGTGGGGATACTCACGAGCCCCCGGCTGAGCGCCGCTATGTTGGAGTTTTCCCCGGAGAACGAGAGGGTCGCCTCCCTGCGCCTACGGGGAGTA
The DNA here is from genome assembly GCA_038501785.1 of Myoxocephalus aenaeus. Taxonomy (NCBI): domain Eukaryota; kingdom Metazoa; phylum Chordata; class Actinopteri; order Perciformes; family Cottidae; genus Myoxocephalus; species Myoxocephalus aenaeus. The sequence goes on from JBAMJR010000187.1 coordinate 1,328,044, forward strand.
AGGCTCTGACTGTTGGCTGTGCTTATGCACCGAACAGCATTTCGGAGTATCCGGCCTTCTTGGAGTCGGTGGGAGGGGTCCTGGGAGGGGTCCTGGAAAGGGCGCCGCCTGCCAACTCCATAGTTCTCCTGGGGGACTTCAACGCTCACGTGGGCAATGATAGAGAAACCTGGCGGGGCGTGATTGGGAGGAACGGCTTGCCTGATCTGAACCCGAACCGTGTTTTGTTGTTGGACTTCTGTGCTAGCCACGGTTTGTCCATAATGAACACCATGTTCGAGCATAAGGCATAAGTGTACTTGGTACCAGAGCACCTTAGGCCGGAGATCAATGATCGACTTTGTAATCGTATCATCTGACCTGCGGCCGTATGTCTTGGACACTCGGGTGAAGAGAGGAGCAGAGCTGTCAACTGATCACCACCTGGTGGTGAGTTGGATCAGATGGCGGGGGAGTCGGCTAGAAAGACCTGGCAAGCCCAAACGTGTGGTGAGGGTGAACTGGGAACGTCTGGCAGAGGATCCTGTCCGGGAGGTCTTCAACTCTCACCTCCGGAAGAGCTTCTCACACATCCCGAGGGAGGCTGGGCACATGGAATCTGAGTGGACCATGTTCAAAGCCTCTATTGTGGATGCGGCCGCCAGGAGCTGTGGTCAGAAGGTCATCAGTGCCTGTCGTGGCTGCAACCCGAGAACCCGGTGGTGGACACCGGGGGTGAGGGAAGCCATCAAGCTGAAGAAGGAGGCCTTTCGGGCTTGGTTGGCCCAGGGGTCTCCTGAAGCAGCTGACGGGTACCGGCAGGCCAGAAGGGCTGCAGCTGTGGTTGTCGCGGATGCTAAAACTCAGGCATGGGAGGAGTTCGGGGAGGCCATGGAGAAGGACTTTCGGTTGGCCTCAAGGAGGTTCTGGCAAACCATTCGGCGGCTCAGGAAGGGAAAACAGGGCCTACCCCAGGCTGTTCTCAGCGTGGGGGGGGGGGGGGGGGGGAACTGCTGACCCGGACTGTGGACATCGTCGGGCGGTGGAAAGAGCACTTTGAGGAACTCCTAAACCCGGCCAACATGTCCCCTGGAGAGGGGGCAGCGCCTGAAGTCCTTGGGGTGGTTGCACCCATATCCCTGGCAGAGGTCACTAAGGTAGTCAAAAAGCTCTTTGGTGGCAAGGCGCCGGGGGTGGATGAGATCCGCCCTGAGATGCTGAAGGCGCTGGACATTGTTGGGCTGTCTTGGCTGACACGCCTTTGCAGTGTCGCATGGGGGTCGGGAACAGTACCCATGGACTGGCAGACCGGGGTGGTGGTTCCCATCTTCAAGAAGGGGGACCGGAGAGTGTGCTCGAACTATCGTGGTATCACACTGCTCAGCCTCCCGGGAAAAGCTTATGCCAGGGTGCTGGAAAGGAGGCTCCGACCGCTTGTCGAAGCGGCTGAAATGAGCTTCCTCCGTAGGGTGGCCGGGCTCAGCCTTAGAGATAGGGTAAGGAGCTCGGACATCAGGAGGGAGCTTGGAGTCGAGTCGCTGCTCCTTCGTGTCGAAAGGAGTCAGCTGAGGTGGTTCGGGCATCTAGTCAGGATGCCTCCTGGACGCCTCCCATTAGAGGTTTTCCAGGCACGTCCAACTGGTAGGAGACCCCGGGGAAGACCGAGGACACGCTGGAGGGATTATATCTCCCGGCTGGCCTTGGAACGCCTCGGGATCCTCCAGGATGAGCTGGAAAGTGTTGCGGGTGAGAGGGAAGCCTGGGTCGGTCTGCTGAACCTGCTGCCACCGCGACCCGACCCCGGATAAGCGGCCGAAAATGGATGGATGGATGGATGGAAATACTTATTTAAAAGAATTTTCATGAATTGTCCAGATAATTTAACTTGCAATTTAACCTCAAATCGTATGTAAGGAAAGCTTTTCCAGGTTTGACCCAGCAAAGTTACACCTCGATACCAAAGTAAATCTCATTCTTTGAACAGATTGAATTAGGTATTCTTTGATCTGCTGCTTTGGATATTTTTTTAGATATTCTGCTGAATGAATGATAAACGTCACTAACAAGTACAAATATAACCTCTTTGGTGAACGTTACATAATTAGCAATCAAAATAAAACATGAAATGAAAGAGAGAGGAGGGATAAGTACCTTTAGCAAAGGCAAGGCTGCTTTACAACGAGCAGTCTTCATGTTCTTCATAAAGTGACACTCATCCTTCATAGAACGACAAAATCATACATTTGGTTTATAAACATACTTGTTGCTTTTAAAAAGGACAAAATACAAGAACTTAAAACCCATAACTAACGGGCATAATTAAACTGGAAACAGACATTTCTAAATACTGCACAGTTGAATCACAGAGCTAACCATGATGAGAACATTGAAGGGATTTCCTAGCTGCAGCTTGTCCATCCTGCTCAGCAGGTCGTAGCTGATGATGTTGACCAAACCAGACCGCAGATCGTCTTTGGCCTTCACCACCACGTTAATGCTGTCAGGACTCAGGGAGGGGAGCCAGCGTCTGAAGGCCTACAGGCAAAGATCATTACTCATGTCAGAGAAGCAGAGGGAAGAAAAACTCCTCTGAATAACAGCACTGGGTTTCAGGCTGTACTTTTTTCCCTACCACCGGGAATAAGTCTGACTCTGAAATTAGTAATGAGCACTATAGAAACATTCAATTAGAATTGTCTTACTGACAGCTGGTTTGAATGTCACTAACAATTCATTTGAACTGCTATAACATGTTCCCATTTAGAAACAACCATCATGTAGTAAATATAAATGTCCCTTGTGGCCCAAATGTTTCTGACAGTTCTCTTACTCGATTCCCATTCGCCTGTCAGCCTGGCTTAAACTCCCTAAATTACAGCGCTCATGTTTTGCAGTAGATTTGGCAAAATGCAACAGAGGAAAAGTGCAGATAAGATCCAACCTAGACAGAGTAACTGCCCTTCAATAGGTTGACGTCCTGTGACTAAATCCTCCTTGGCGATTCCAAGTGTTGATTCGGAGATGGTATTTTATCCAAAATATCCATTTGGAGAACAGACTGTCTTGTCAATAGACAGAAGGCCAAGTAAAGCTCCTCTAAAAATGTGCTGCTAGTGCAGCCTGGCAATGATGCTGAGAGTTAGGCAGAGAATAGATGCTGCAGAAAATCAGACACCAATCTGAGAAAAAGGACACCCGACATGAAAATAGAAAGTACTGAAATTGTAGAAGGAAAGTGGGAACAAAGAGAGGCTAATATTTCAAATGATGGGGGCGTCATAATGGCCTTGTGGTCTAAGACCAGTATAACTTTCTTCTGTACAAAATCAAATTAAAGCCAAAAAGCCATATCAAATAATTTGTGTAAAAAAATGTAAAGTTCAACCAATATCAGATGAAATGTTTCTGTAGGAACAACAGGATTCAACAAAGTAAATAAACTGTATTAGAGACAGAAATTAAATTCAATACTGCTATCTCCCCTACTGAAGATGAACAGAATACAAGCAGTCCTTGGTATTATGATTCCTGAAATGCATTACCAGCATTATAATGTATCAGGCAGCACTTGTGTCAAAGGAGAGAAGAATATACTTAAGAGGCCGTCTGCTGTCTTAATGCAGACCGATGTTGACATTTTTCTCTTTAAACGCAATCTGCAGACGTTTTTTTTTTTTTTTACCTCTGCCCAGGTGAATCGTACAGAGCTGGGAGCCACCACTAACAAGGGCCACTCACTCCTGTAGTAGGCTGCAATACAGATGGCCTGCACAGTCTTTCCCAGGCCCATGTCATCAGCCAGGAGGAGGCGGCCTTGTTTAGACACTGCAAAACTACAGGGACACAAAAATGCTAAAAATAAAAGCTACAGCCGGACAGAGAGTACAAGTCATACTGTTCCAACCCTTTAAATCTGCAAACTTAAGGTTACAGAAGAATGGCACAGAAATGCTGGTATATTATGATAACTATCTCCTTATTTGCACAGGACTCATCAAACTAAAGATGAATGAATAGCTGTCTCCTGGTATTGGCGACACCATGCAAAAAGAGCACTGTTGGCTTTCCATAGATACCTACTTGACTCCGTCCCTCTGGAAGGGCATGAGGCTGCAGGCGAGCGAGGGGTCGATGCCGGAGAGGTCTGCCTCAGGGACGTCTAAAGACCTGGCTTCAATCCCGTCAAACCTGGCAGAGAAAGTCTGGACTATTGCCCTGGGCAGAGGCTCCACCTCCACTGCTGCTATCCCACTGAGAAGATCCACTGGGTGTGGAACACAGCACGGTCAGACAAGATGGCAAATGTACCAGACACAAACAGAACCACAGTGATAAACCAGCTAAATAAAGCAAATGCTGTTACTCACAAAGTCTCTTGTAATCCCCCAGTGAAAAGCTCCACTTTCTTGTTTTCAAGTCTGCCACACAACAATAAAAATAACACAACATCCTGTATAAAAAGTTGAGAAATGCAACATGCATCATACAACATGATAAAAGATTGTCATGAAGAAAGAAAAAATAAATGAATAGCATAATTTCACCATAGTTCTTTGTTGGCATCTGCTTGAACGCTGCAATGACATCGACGTTGTAACCGATGTCAATCTCAAACTTTGTCCGCGACACCATGATGCACTGGCCCTGCAGACTGGCTCCAGGTTTCTGCCAGCCGTTACACAGCTTCAGCAGGGCCCCCAGTGCCACACCATCACCAGATCGGCTGGTGGCTTCTGCAACGTCCACTGCTTCCATTCCCTCTAGAGGCCTCAGAGACACGGAGGCAATAGCAGCCGCTTCCCTCACTGCAACACGGGGTAAAGACAGAGGAAATGCAGCCGCAGCCCAAAGAAGACCAATGAATACCGTCATGCCTTTGATTTAGGCTACTGCAGAAAATAAATAGAGTGCATGTTCCCATTAATATTTCCCCGATGTTCATACTTAGCGGTTGATAGTCCTCCAGACTGAAGTTCCACATCTTTGTGGCAGGGTCTAAAGCAGAACAGAATACTTGTTTATTCTAAAAGACAGTGCAGACATTGAGATGACCATACAAAACCAGATATATTGTACTACAGTTTGGAATTTGGTATTCCTAATTATTTTAATTGATACTAGTTAGGATGAAAGCTGTCTGTGTTTGGCTTATTCTACAGTGGAGAGCTCTGAAGGTTTGGCCAGATGATAGCACTTTGTATTATCTTTACAGCTGTACGTTCAGTCAGTCATTGCAGGTTGTCCTTTTGTTTATGAGCAAAGACGCAATCGGGAACTAAGGCTTGGTGTTGTCATACCTGCTGCTACAGAGCACAATACAATAAGTCAGTACTTAAAAACACAATGGAGGATTGATACACATACTTAATTGCCGCATGATGGTGCATAAAGTACATTGTCTATTGAAGGTGTATTTACTTGGAGTGATGCAACACGTTCAGCTCGAGAAATTGAATGACAGTTTTTGTTGTAGAATATCTGATTTTGCCCAAATATCTTTACATTCATATACTACTTCTAAAAATGTACTGATACTTAATGGGCTAATATGTAATTGATATTTAAACAAAAGAAAATGTTGCTCATCTATTAATGATTCAAAATGTATTCGTGCAGATACTTACCATAGTTCTTTGAGGGGATGGATTTGAAAACAGCAATCAACGCTGCGTGGTAGCCCACTTCTACCCTGAAGTGGCCCTCTGTGTGAGGTACACATTTTCCTCTGATAGAGATGGCAGGCTTTTTAGCAGGTACAGCATTCAAAGTTGATGAATTGGAGGGAAGCCGTGCCACAGAGCTTTGGGCAGGTTTACTAGTTTGCTTGTAGAATGAATTAACTGCACCACCAGAGCTATTGGAGGGGACGTTAGGTTTGGGATGAGCTGGCTTCGCACCAGAGCTTCCTCCAATAGACAAAACAGGACTGCTCACATGTTGACTTCTTGCCTGAGGAAGTGGGTCAATGACTTGCATCTACAAGGAAAGACAGCGCAAGGAATTACTCAACTTTTTGTTGTTCTCCCTCAAAACAATAAATGATTGAAAATTGCAACACACATCTCACCTGTCTTTTCGTACTCTGTTTGATTTGGTTGGTGCTCGATGGCTGCAGATGCTTGGAGTTATTAAAGCTCTTAGAGTCGGTTTTGAAGGGTGGAACAAACTGTGCTCGTGCAGGAGCTGAGCTGAGTGTTTCTGGGTGCCCGTGACGAGCCAGGGCAGCATGATCCGAGGCACCGCTCTGTGTGGAGGGCTGTACCTGCACTGAAGCGCTGCTGAAGCCGACTGACGCCTGTGCATTGCTGCCGGTGGTCTGTCCTAGTCTTTGAGCTCTTCTCTCCAAGGCCCTCCGCCTGTTTTCCTCAATCTTTCGTTGCTGCTCTACAGTCAGCTGATTCGACATGATGAACAACTTTGCTGAAACTAATGCAAACTTTGAGGCAATCACACATTCAGAGGAGTATCAGTCATACTCCAAAACAAAGCCAAAACATCTAACATGAGTTACCTACAAGCACGCGACCCTTGTCAACCCATCTGGACTATCAGTACAACTATGACCGCTACTTTTAAAACTTCGCCAACTTGTACTGTAGCCTCCCTTGCTAACGGTATCAGCTAACGTTGCTAGCGTGGTGACAGTAACGCGTATCAACATAAGTGACGTGGCAACAATATCGACAGCGGTTTAAACATACGTGAGCATTCATTTGTGTGAGGCAGAAGGCCAATAGTGCGATCTAAATACGGCAAAGGTTGCAAAGAGTACACGAACAAAGCACCTGAAGCTAACAGCAGTCAGACGTTTGCTCGCTGGTTCGCGCTCTGCCGCGCCGGAAGTGACGTAGAAAAACAAGCGGGCACGTGGAGATGTCGATTGCTTTGGTGAGGTAGAGAGACAAAACTGTCACAATAAAACAAAAGGTATTTAGATAATAACGTGACATTATTTTTTGTCGTGTCGATCAAATGTACGTGACCTGGACAGGTATCTTTAAAATGCTGGCTTGAAAGATAAAGCATAAGCATGTTCACTTGTAATGGAGTCCAGTTATGCCTAATTATATATTTGTTGTTTTAAGCCTGTTTTCAACCTAGTTGGTATTTGTGTTGAGCAAAATGACACATTTAACCGAGCAGCTGCTCTGATTATTTTGTGTTCGCCATGTGTTGCCTGATAATTTAATTGTTTATGAATAATTTGGGTCCAACTTTTTTCTGCTGTCTGTTTGCATGACGAAAGGTAATACACATCACCATCTTTGAACAAAAACACATGTCTTGCCTCTAACTAAGTGTCTCCTTGATGGATGTATCGGCTTAATGAACCATTTCCCTGTGCATTTGTCTCAGTTGTACGAGTTGGCTGCTTGCATCACTGTGCGGTGGTGACGTGTGGCGTCTGGGAGCTGTCCCAGGAATCATGGTGCTGAAGCTGCAGCACCAATTCAGCAGCCAATGATCACAGGAGAATCCGGGGCTACGGACGCTTTCACCCGGAGCAGGACAGTCCGACTATCGTGTTGGATTTTAACAGAGGGATTTCAACCCATCGGCTTGTTCCTCGGGCATGGAAATTCGGTAAATTTCGGATGTAAGCTTCACGCAGACTTGTCAGCGACCTGCAGTCTGGCAGGAGATTTATGAAGAAAAAATAATCCTGAAACTGCGAGTCGTATAGCAATCTGGGTATAGCTCGCCAGGTAAGGCAGATTTTGCGTCGTGGCACGCCATTGATTGACTTGATTTGATTTGAAAGCCCAAGACATCGACAGTAATCTGAGCTCTGGTGATTTAAAAATGAGTCTTTCGATGTTGTTGTAAAAGCCCATTTGAATTGTATGAGCGCTGACATTTTGTTAGTCTCTATCAGTCCAATGTACCAAAGGCAGATTTGTTTCTTGGTTTGTGCACTCGTGAATCTGGAGGGAGAAGCCTGTCTGGAGAGTTTATGTTGCACAAAGCAGGCAGACAATTAACTGAGTGTACGGGGCGGGCCATAGCTGTAATACTTGAATGCATATATTCCTATCAATCTAACATGTGGCTTTCCTTCTTTAATTTTTAGCGGTTTTATTTTTTTAACTTAATGGCTTCAGACACTTGTTTGCATCGATGGAATTTATTCGCCTTTTGGATTTACATTCTCGTAGCAAGACAATAAAATACTTTCAATAAGAATAGACGGATATCAAAATAGAAAACTAAAAAGGCTGCTTTGAACCCCAACTAACACTGGAAATCGCATCCCCACGATCCATTCCACGACAGATGAAGAAGTGTTGTCTTCCAGCACCGTCGCATGGTGCTGTGAGTGTGTGGCCGGATACAGCCTGATGCTGCGCAGCTAGGGCATGCTGAAGAGCCGCTGTTGCGTCCTGCTCGGTGACCTGAGGGTGCTCCTTCTCGGGCCACCGACACCGCCGACACCACTGCCCCCGCTGACCCCCATGAGCGTCCAAGGCACGGACAGCCACGAAACAGACGTCACCGTCCCCGACAACAACAACACGTTAACGCGGAGCCATCAGCACGCGGGGGACCGGATCGCCCCACCTGCAGCCGGAGCCACCGGGACATCGGCTGGAGAGCGGCCGTGCTGGGTCGACGCTGCGGAGCTATCGGCGGCCCTGCGCGGCTGCAGCAGCTCCTCTGATGACTGCTCGAAGGGGAAACTGGAGGAGAGGTTCTCCCTCACCAGCTACACGGAAAGTGGCTGGACTCCCTTGTGCAGGATCTGCTTCCAGGGACCAGAATACGTAAGTCAATGCATTTCTCCCCATAATGCAATGGTTAAAAATAAGATATCATGTAGGAAACGTGCATCTGATCCATGAAAGGATTTTTTTTAGACAACTTCTGTCTGAAATCTGAATGAAATCTGTTTGTATTGTTTTGTTTAAATTGGAATCTCCCAATACTTGCTCTCCAAAGAGTGTGTTAATATACCAGACCAGGTGATGGGAATGTTTACCATTTAGATCCCAAAATCATCCCTTGCTGGCAGAGCCTCTACATGAGGGTGCACTGGTCAAGCTTTTTGAGAAAACCCACTCCCCCTGTCTTAGGGCATCCACACTGAGAGCTCTCTGAGCAGGGATCCCACTGCATCCTGCACTCATCCTTTTGCGTGGCTTGAAAAGGCAGCTAGAGCAGTGGGAGGATAATGAAAGACCTTGGCCCCATGGTTGACAAGTGTGGAGAATACACAGAGATTCAGTACCAACTCGTTAAAGCCAAACACTGTGAATTCATATCGAAGCATTACATGCATGAACAAAAATCCAATAATAATTCTCACTCTGCGGCTCACACGCACCACCTGGAAACAGCAACAGCAACAAAAGAAGAAGAATGTGCGCAGAAGGGAAGAGCCTTCACACTGTGTGCCTCCATCTTTGGGGCCATATTGATGATAATGTCACACTACATCAACCAGGAGAGGAAAAAAAATCTGAAACAAGATGGCTAAGGTGTGCCACAATAAATATGAATACATTCTATCAGAGCAGCAAGCAGTTAACAATGTACCGACACGTTAGTTACAGTGTTTGACAAAGCCTTTGAGACCACATTGACGAATATGTCACACCTCAACAATTGTTAATGGAGGTCGGGAGGTTACAAAAAGTGTAAACATGATAACTGAGGTGCAGAACATGACTTATTATCCGGCTGTCTGTGCTCATGGTTGCTTTTCCTTCACCCAAGCATCAGGTTTACTGTATAATTTCATGGCTATTGCACTGTGTATGGTCGATATAAACTCTCAATGTTTCATCAACTAATTACTCCAACAGCAATTCTGTGCACCATTCCACCCCTAAGCACAGACTTTGTAATTATTACTGACATAGACTCTACTCGTGAGATTGGAAGACAAGGCCTCATCCTTGTAATTCTTTAAAAAAAAACTCCAGATAGTCAGCACACTCTGCAGTGCATACAAAGTACCGCTTTCGTAATTTGCAGTGTTTCCCATGGCCTCCTTCAACTCATCTCATCGATGCTTCCTTGAGACATTGCAGCTAGTCAATAGCACTTGATTGTATGCCATCTTTTCATTATGCAAGTTTTCACCGGTCTTCCCTGTCTGGTCATCTCTACTGTTGGTTTGTGAGAAGTCCAGATATGAATCTGCTGAGCTGTAAATGGCTACAAAGAGCATGCCTGTTCATTTGAAAAGAGAGATGAGTTGACTGTCTGTGTATCACTGTGTGATACAGGCAGCGGACACATTAGTTATCCACTGTTCTCTCTTAGCCTCCAGGATGTCACATAGACAGAGGCAGCCAGTATCTGATCTGACAATCCACCTCAAAAACATTTCCATCCCCAAGGCTGAGATACTCAAGACAGAGTAAAGAAGGGAGCGAGAGACATTGCTTTCCTCAAGCATTGCACTGGAAAAGGGCCTTGAGTGTCTGACAGATGCATCCGTTGAAAAATGATTGTACACTGATTTAATATGACACCAAACGATGTAATAAGTCTGTGTAATCGAATTTCTGTCGTTGTTTTTGGTGCCATTTTCTTTGAGGTGCCCTTTGTGATTCTCAACCAAAGCCCCTCTGTTTTTTAAGATAGGAAAGGTTTCTTTCTAAATCTGTCTTAAAACTATAACACATTACTGGCATGCCCATTGAAAAGTATTGGTATGTGTTCTACTTTTTCCCAGTAATTCAACAAGAAAACACTATTCAAGGAAACACAAATAGGGAATTGAATACTGAAAGACTTTGGATAATATCCACTTGATATCACCAAACAAACACTGTGGAGTGTGTCACCCATCACCTTTAATAAATTGACACAATGAAGCGATATCTTCAGGGCGGTGGAATGATTACAGAGACTGGTCATTTTTTTCAGTCTATACGGACATGAGAGTTTTGTACTTAAATGTATAAATATTCACACTCGTTGAAGCCAGACTATTTCTGATGGAGGATAAATTACATTCACAGACACACACGGTGTAATGACCAGCTGAGACAATGTCACAAATGCATGCATCTTTTTACTCAATCTCCGAGGTTTTTCATGTATTATTTTATAGCTAACCTGAGACAGATTTAAATCTATTAAAGGTTCTATTTAGCTAAAGGTTATGCGACAAGCTTTATGCGGGGCATCGGCTTGCCGTCAAAGAGTGCTTGCTTTATTCCAGACTGTGTTTTTAGGCTTGATCTTGAGCTCGTCTCTCAAAGAATAAACAATTTCTCTGCTCTATCTTCAGATCTTTGATATGTCCAAGTAATAGTCATGTAGTGCACAAAGTTATTCAAAGAATATTTAAAAAGTAATTTACAAAGAAAAGTAATGAAATGCATCAGTGTGTGGGGAATACTTTATTCCTGAATTGTCATGCACAATTATATTGAAGTGCCCTTTGGGGCCAATGCTTTTACTGTCCTGACCTTACTTGAGCTGCATGTTGAGAATATGCGAGTTCCTGCTGCTTCGAAATAATGTTGTCTTTCCCTCCTAAATCATTACACAGATAATGCACTTGCACAGTGTGCTTGTCTGAGACTCAATAAGAAGCCTTGAGGGGTCAAGTTAGCATCATTTGTTCTATATGGCCCCACAGTGCAGAGGCTCTGCGCCTCTGTACTCCATCATATGAACATAGGAAAGGATTATAAACAAGTTACGCAAGCACGCAACATGACATTTCTTGGTCTTGCTGAAGTCCATAGACTTTAAATTATAAACCATAGTTCCTCTTTTATTACTACTTTTAATGGGCTATAGCTGTAAAATAAACAATGAGTAGAATGTCCCCCAGTATTAATAACAGGCAAATATGTATACATTCATAATATAATATAATGTATTTAATATCAAATCAAATTTTCAGTTATTATTCACCCTCTAACTTGTTGAATGTGGTTAAAATGTGCACATGAAACAGTTTTTCAAATGACTGTAGTATTGTAGGTACTTAGGTTCATGCTTGTAGACTGAATGTCACTGGAAGCTATTATTCCACAATTTCCCTTCACCTACTGTAGAGTTAATGGAGTTCACTTGCATTGATTCCAGACCCTAAATAAATGTGAATAGCCATCTCTAGTTAAGTTTCATGTCCTTACATACATTGGGAGTGGGTCCAATGCTATAATGAGAAAATGAGGTGCACTGAGATGTTTTTAGGATCATGAAGCACAGAGAAACGGAATAACTATGCCAAAGCTATCTGACCACTCAACTTTTTAAAACATTGTTCTATTGTGATATTTTTTTTGGAATGACCATTGCTGTTTGATCAACAAACACACATTTAGCTATCACTTTTTGTACGTGTGTCTCTCTTGCTCTCTCCAGCCTCAGTTGTACTGAAGTGTTCTAGGTTTCAGTTCTTGGCAGCGATCAGGCCAGTCACAGTGAGCGGTCTGAGTCCCACTGGACACGGCAGAAGTGTTCTCGTGCTCCTGCCAATACACTCCCACCCTGGCCATCTGTAGATGGGCCTTTTCCTCCCTTCTCCTCGACCTGGGTGCTGCTCCGTCTGTCAGAGATGTCAGCACAATAATGCCTTGGAGAAATCATTTGGAAACTCACTACGTTTTGCATTTCTTCCCACAATCTCCGTGCCATATTGATGGTAGACAGGGACTGGGGATATTTAATATTTAATTAACAATACGGTGGCTTAGAAATTGAATGCCTCAGCTTAGAGAGGTGGAAAGCTTTATGCAGCAGAGGTGGTTGGCTCATTTATTTTTTTCATTCACTACAGGCTTTTTGTTCAGTCCCATTAAGATTAACATATCTATATAAGAAGGTCCTAATTTGAGTTTTATGGATCCAAGGTACTTTATAGGTCAGGACCTAAAAAGGGTGGCAGGCCTTTGGCTCATCGTCTATATCCAATATGACAAGACTAATATATTTTAACGAGCTTGGGACCCAGGGTGAGAGATTATAAATCTCACATCCTCCGGCTGGATACGGTTTAAGAATACTGACTGGTTAGGCACATATTGCTGTTAAGTGAAAACCTTATGATACCAAATGTTGTAAATGTTGTATTATCTTATGATGGGTTTGAAGTTCTCAAGCCTGAGCACCTCTTCAGGAGTAAATTGATGATATTGCCCTGTTCAAATGCTTCTCAAAAACAGATCTTTATTCCAATTTCTGAGGTGCTGTAGTGAAGGTCTGGTTTTATTTCAGCTACTTAAACTCTCTCTTTAAGATCTAAGCTGCTGCAGCCTAGAGCTTAGCCACACCATATAAGCAGAGTTAATCTGCCTTTCAGTGAAATCAGTTATATGTACCCATCACTAGACTGAACCAGGGACTTGAAATGCCCTCAACCAACATCCTGACTGACATAAATGTCATTTCATGATGACCAGTATGACAAGTAACCATATATTTTACAATAACAGTTAGACATATTGGATGTTGTTTAAAACACACTCATAATAGACAAATGAAGGACAGCCATACACAAGAGATAATGTGCAGGCAGAGAAGGAAGGCACTAAGAGCAGAAAGTGGAGGAAGGAAGAGTAAAAGTGAAAATTAAGTGTTTTCTTTCCTATTTTACCCCGTTTTTAGTCTGAAGTTACTATTTACAACTTCAAAAGAATATTTATGATTAAGTGATAGCCACATTTAAGTTAAGAGCTGCAGTAACTGTGTACGTTTAGGGCGGTATTTTGTATACCTTTGTTGGTTTTTTTTCTTTGATAAAATCCTCCATGACTAATCCTCCACTTTTCAACTGTACTAGTAATCAAGCATTTTGCCTGTCAACTCGGTGTGAGGCAAAGCTTTCATTTCACACCTGAACTGGTGTTCTGCTATAATGTGACTGCACAGTGCTGTGTATTCTGTGTGTGTGTGTGTGTGTGTGTGTGTGTGTGTGTGTGTGTGTGTGTGTGTGTGTGTGTGTGTGTGTGTGTGTGTGTGTGTGTGTGTGTGTGTGTGTGTGTGTGTGTGTGTGTGTGTGTGTGTGTGTGTGTGTGTGTGTGTGTGTGTGTGTGTGTGCATGCTTTTCTGACTGTTGTGATGGAAGATTTTCTTTTTCAGTAAGCATTTTTCTCACATCACAATACAATCAACTCTTATCAATGTTAGGTTTGCAAAAGAATCTGAAAACAGGCTTTCCCAGGCACATTGCGATACGTTGTTTTCTCTGCTAGCTGGGTAGGCTATCTCAAGACAGAGGCCCATTGTCTTCTCTTGGCCTGTGAGCCTTCAAATCACTTTCTGCTTACGTCAGAAGTACTTTTTCATTAGACACAAACAATTCCTCTATGTAACTTCTAAAACCTGTTGTAACCTAAGCAATGCTATATTTTACCATTACATTGTGCATGCGACGCTCTCAGAAAATCAATAAGCCAGCACAAAAGAACTGCAGTATATTGCATATTAAAGGTTATTTGCACAGAGTGAATACAGTGAGTAAACAAAGGATTTTCAAGATGTCAATGATTGCTTTGGGGAGATATTTCTCCTGAACCCCAAAGCAACACTTGGGCCGCTCTAAAGATCGAGTCCAGTATTATGAGGCGAAAAGTGTACCAAGTGTTGTAGTCTGCAGCAATTCATTGCATTCCATGTGCTTCTACTGAAAAATGCAACCCAGTATGAGAGAAGCACTTTTCTTCATTTACATCACAGTGCTGCACAGGTAGCAAGGTTCATGTTCCACCAGCAGCAGCACAGATTGCCTGAACAAGATATCCACTGAAGTTATAAATATGAAGTATATATGCATGCATTTAAATGAGCTGAATTATGAAAAACTCTTGTCCTGGGTTGCTAGTATTGATTAGCTCTCTCTCATAGGGGGAGCTCCTGAGCCCATGTCGGTGCAGTGGGTCAGTACGCTGCACCCACCATCCCTGCCTCATCAAATGGATCAGCGAGAGAGGATCCTGGGCCTGTGAGCTCTGCTACTACAAATATCAGGTCATTGCCATCAGCACCAAGAACCCACTTCAGGTGAGCTGTGGGTGTAAAGGGCACTGTAGACATTTAAAGGGGTCAGAAGTGAAGGTTTTATCATGAAAATACAAAGCATGGAAATATTGACAAATTGTAGGTTCTTGAAAATAGGAGGTCCTGGCAAGTTACCAGTCCAATGAAAAACTCAAAACACTGAGTACCAAAATGTCTGTTTTGTCATATCATTATAGGAGAATTGAATAGCCCCAGACCCTTTTCCACTGAGACTCATTTGGATGCATTTTTGGTTTTCATATAAAAATGTATTTAGGGCAAAGCACCACTTTCAGGAATTAAACTGTCTTGACGCTCTAGTAATGCTCTGATCATATACTGAGGAACTCAACTAAAAATGAAAGTTTTTTAATCAAACAAGGTTTGCGTTCCCTCTGATCTCTAAGACAGAAACATAGCAGAAGCAGTCTCTCAGTGTTAGACTTTGAAATGTGGACATTGAAATGCTAAACAAATTCACAGATATAAATAATGAATCTGTTTTGCATAACCGTATGTACAGTACCTGCCCACTGTCTTTGTTCTCACACCCCATGGCAGCTTTTCCTTTCAGAGGAATAGTTTTGTGATTATCAGCCCTATAGTGTGAATCTTTTAATTAATGCTTTTTAATCAGTGATCGTACACATTGATTGTATCTTTCTCTTGTTGGCACTTACTCTCAGTGTATTTGTTCCTGTTTTTTGTCCATAGGGGTTTTCAAGTACTCACTAAAGTTAAAAGAAAATTGTACTGTGGTCTGTGTCTTCCTGCAGTGGCAGGCCATCTCCTTGACAGTGATAGAGAAAGTGCAGATAGCAGCAGCCATCCTGGGCTCTCTGTTCCTGATGGCCAGTATCTCCTGGCTGGTGTGGTCGTCTTTCAGCCCGTCAGCTCGCTGGCAGCGACAAGACCTGCTATTCCAGATCTGCTACGGCATGTATGGCTTCATGGATATCGTCTGCATCGGTGAGGTGCTAGATTTCACATTGGTTACTTTTATTATTCTTGTTTAGTACAATTTGAACCTCATAATTCCTCTTGGAATTGATTTGTGTGCATTTTAAGACTGAGGGCGACATTTCATGTTTTCAGTCTGGTACATTACGCATTCAACAGGCAAAGAAAACATAATGTCAAAGGTTTTTAGTAGAGTCAATAATTACTCCCGCCAGCTGTGGCGAGAAAGGTTTACATTATTGATAATCAATCTATACCGCACATTCTTCACATCAATATATGAGTCTTATCATGGTACGCTGGCTTATATTTGAATTACACACATGATTGTTTGCCACTATTATTTATATTTATGTATTATTACAGTTACTATATTAAATGTGATGAAGTGCTCAGTCAAAATGTATTAGATTAACTAAACATAAATTTAACTTTGGAGCATTCAGCAACTGCAGTGATTTGTATGGCATGTATTGAAATGCATTTCACTCTTTAATTTTCTATGATGACCATCGTGCGCTGAGATAACGCTACAGAAAAAAAGGTGCATCTTCTGGATTTGTCTGTGTGTCCAGATTTAAACTCGTAGCATCCACTTTAAGCCTGCGGTCTTCCTCTTGATTGTTTTTCCCTGCTATGGCCGTGGAATGAAACGCCCTACTCTGCGTCTAAAAGAAAACTCTTTACTGCCACTGCAGTAGACAGCAGGATAAGAGGAAGAGGAGATTGATTGTCTCCGGTTTGGTGGCGAGGATCGACTGTGGAGTCATTAACTCTGCACTTTAAAGAGATTAACTTGTCACCGGGCAGACACAAAGACCTGACTTTCACTTATCCACCAAGTTGGAGTGGGAGAGAAACAGAGCCGAAGAGGAGAGACAGGATTTTATCAATAGACTCTGTAAATATAGGAAAGGTTGGGAATTATTAAGGGTCCATTTTTAGAAGACTACTACAGCACAGAGCGGTATGTAACTTCTTACATCAGAGGACAAAATTCTACCATAACTGTAATAAAAGACATTAAAAACTCAAATATTTCAGCTGTATGGTGATACTGTTCTCTGCACTGGCTGAAGTGGCAATTGTACGGAACGTAATCAGCTCAGTTAAGCAGGCAAAACATGCTATTCGTACAGTATTTCTCTCTACATTACTTTCAAATGGAAAAAAAGCAGTAAAGTGTTGTGTTCCAAGCAGCAGTTGCACATGGATTTCAATTTTCCGGATACTGAGTTCAATGAACATAAATCAATAAGCAATTTTAAAGAGTGATAAGATTTTATCGAACAACCCCAGAGAGCAGATGCATCATTTTTGCTAACCTAAATCCAGAAGTGGTGAGGATTGCTGCTGTGTCGTAAATTGTGCCATGTCTACAATTTTTCTAAGAAATAAAGATCATATCTCAGGTTCTGGTGCAGTACTTGAAAGATAAGTTGTTTTGTTCTGCTATTCCCTCAGTTAATACCTTAACACAGTGATTCTACCACTGCAGAGCTATATTTCACTTTATGGAGTCATTGAGACTGCTGCCAGGCAGTGACATTGTCTAATTGATGCTTTGATCTCCACAGCACTAATTGTCCACGAGGGACCGTCTGTGTTTCGTATATTCCACCGCTGGCAGGCCGTGAACCAGCAGTGGAAGGTCCTGAACTATTGTAAGTCCATGGACAATTACGACCTGAAGAATACCACTGTGAACAGGACTCTGTCACAGCCCAGCCCGGGTTATCAGACTGGGGTGGGAGTGTCCACCTCCACCTCCTCACTGATGGTGGTGGCCTCCACAGCCGATGGCTCCACCTCTACAACCGTGGTGACGGCTGCAGGAGGACTGGGAACACACGTGGACCCCAACAACGGCAACACAGTGCCAGACCAACACTGTCCCTACAACATCCTCCACCTCCTCAGCCACCTCAGGCAGCCAGAGGTCCGCAGCCAACCCAGCAATAGCACACGAGAGCTGGTCATGAGAGTCACTACAGTCTGAGGAGTCAGTTTGAGGCCTTATCTCACATGGAGGTGAACAATTTATGAACCAGCTGACAGTTAAAAACAAAGTCTTATCTCAACTGCACTGGATTAATACCATGTTCTTGTTCATTTCAAAATGAATCGCTGATGTCCTTACATGCATTGAATAAAAGTAAAAGTGGTTTGATTTGCACAATTGGTTGGAAATGTATTATTTTTTTTATATTTGGGGTAAAGAATATGTGCATAGATGTTAAATTTGCAAAAAAATACACGTTGAAGGAAATCTGCTCAAAGGTCCCCTTACTATTGATTGAGCGCTTTCCGCCGCATCTCTGGTTACACTTCAGGGTTGAAAACTCCAAATCTTTCCTAAAAGGACTTTTGAGCTTAGAATCTCATCACAATCACTTTTTAATCTGTCAGTATTACATAGCAATGGTCTGGGGAAAAAAATGGTCGAAAGAACGTCCTCTAACTGTATTTTTACATTAGAAAACCTTCAACCTTCTGCACTAACGCAATGATAATTAGTGACAATTTTGGGATACAATCAGCATTTTCCTTATTTAATAAGTACAGTAGTTAATGAAAAAATTATGTAAAAAAACATATCTCTGCATGTTAAATTGATGTACAGCAGCATTTCTTTACTCTCCAAAAGGCTTGCATACATTGTGTTCTTGGGTGCAGGTTGACCACCTAAATATGTCAAATATATGTAAAAGATAGAAGCAGAGATAATATGAATTGCAGTTGCTGTTTGTAAGCAGGGAAAATATCTAAATGGGCAACAACAACTAAACTCAAGAAATGGAGCAGTAAAGAAGCAATCAAAAATAATTCACAAACGGTAAAAGGGATTTGTACCTTT
The DNA here is from genome assembly GCA_038501785.1 of Myoxocephalus aenaeus. Classification (NCBI taxonomy): domain Eukaryota; kingdom Metazoa; phylum Chordata; class Actinopteri; order Perciformes; family Cottidae; genus Myoxocephalus; species Myoxocephalus aenaeus. The sequence continues at coordinate 1,346,807 of JBAMJR010000187.1, forward strand.
CTAAATCAATGCCTGTTTGGTGCATTGTTTCGTACTTTGGCTTCGATGAGAAATTTTTTTGTTCCATCATTTTGTTTTTTTAAACACCATTATATGATTTTGAGAATGCATTTGCTCTTTTCGTAACCCAGCTTTGTGCCACTTTTTCTCAAAGTGGTGCCTTTTACAGTATACTATCAGTCCGTACAACAATGGGGGAAAGTACACTAAGGAAAGATCATCAGCTGGTTTGCGTAACTGCTCCTGCCAGTATCTTCATGCATGAAAACACGTTTCTGCTCCAAAGCAGTGGTGTCACTTGCAGTCCATTAGACACATATTCATGTTCACATTTGGCTCACAAAGCTCACATCTTGTCTCTCAGATTCAGATATGCTCTTTGATACTTCTACACAGCTCTTGTTTCATGTTCATGAAAGATTCATTTTATCCCAGGGGACTCTAAATCTATAAAGCATGTTATGTGAGGGAAATAACACTGTTAAAAACATGCTCATAGCAGGGTGGAGTTATTGTATGTTACTCATTCTTTCCCACAACTTCAATAGACTGACAGTGTGATGCTGTGCAGAAGAAACTACTCATTACTCTACGGTCGCTCATTCAGATGCATTCTCCTAAAAAAAAAAAAAAAACGTCCATTATATGTAAAAAGCCCAAAGCTGATCAAACTGTGAAAAAAATGTCAGGAGCTTTGCCTCAAATGCTCTTTTTTTCCAACATGCATTATATCAAAACAAATCATTAGCTTAAAAATACATCTGCTATTAATGAGAAGCTTAATGTCATGTAATTGATTTTTATTCCTGTGGGTTTTCTATGCAAAGCAGCAATTCACTGTAACCTTGTCTTATCAATATAAAGCTGTTAACTTGTTTAGCAAAGACTTTCATTGCTGTACTGAAGTGAAACAAAGCGTGATCATGAAATGCATTTCCTGCTTTATGTTTAGCCTTCAGTGTTCCTCCTAATTAATCTCCATCTTATCTGGTGGATGTGCTATTTTGCAGCTGCTGTTCCTTATCATAATCAAATGCCAGGAGTACAGTATCTGCAGAGAGTCAGGTATAGCGCCATGATTTTATGCTGAATTATTTAAGCCATGAAGTACTGATATCCATGGGTGGGAGCTGCTGTATAGATCCAGCTTGCAAAGAGCTGGGAGGTTGCAGAGAGTTCATCATGATTCTGCTTGCCTCAGTTCTCTTCACACCTTGTCTCTTAGAACTCACACTTAGCTTTGATAAAACTCAGAAAACAACCAAATGCACAGGAATATATTACTTGCATGTTTCCAGCAGTTTGAATGTGCTCAGTTGCACATGATGAGATCACATCTATATCATGCTTTGGAAATAACATACTCCCTGTTAAAATTAATGTTGGAGCATGGAGTATGAAGACACACTTGTAACTGTTTTTTCAACTTTCTCTGTTTTTAAGGCCATTCTTTTAAAACAATTTACCTAACACGTCAAGGGTCGCTTTCCATTTGCATGTGTCTCAGGTTTCATTTAATCACTGGATCACCTCAATACTATTTTCCAATCATAGATAATATATAAATATAAAATGAGACAAAATTTAAACCAAAGCAGAACTACTGTTGCAGTTTGTAGATTTATGTAAATTTGAGCTTGAGGCAAACATGACAAAAAGTAATTCATGAAACTCATCAATTATATTATCAAATGTTAAAGCTTTTAATATTTCTAACATCTCTGCTGAGGCAAATAATTGGGGTCCTTTGCAGAGACTGAATGTCTGAAATTCATACAAAGCAGTGACTTCAGACGGATTTTCTTTCTCCTGGTTGGTTGTACTGTGTAATACAACCATTGTATAAGCATTGCTTTCATCTGCAGAACATTTATCCAAAAATGATTTTTGCAGACTCTATACAATACTGAACCTTTGAAACTGGGTAAATTGCATACAGCTAATGTGCTATTCAAGCTGAATCAGACGGGCAGAAAACACCGCACTCACTCTCTGCTGCCTCTCCTTCCTTTGAGGTGAGATGAAATGACAGTTGTTATAAAGAGGCTAGACTCAGTGGTAATGCTGAGAGAAATTGCAAGAGAGGCAGCATCAACACTTATGGTCAGATTCTTCATCTTTTGAATCCATCCTTTTTAGTCCAGACATAGACACCTGTTCGGAGTCAGGGGCTACTGAAGCCCGAGGCAGAACCATTTGGGTTAGTTGTCACAGAAAAACAAAACATATTGGCAATTTAGAGGCTCCAGTTCAATGCATCTTCATGTTTTTAGACTGGAAAGGAAACCTACACGCACACAGGAAGAAACTCTAAACAGTAAGTCTACAGAGGAGATTCCCACCCACAACTGCCTTGGTGTAAACACGGCTAAATAAATAATAATTTAGTAAAAAATAGACTTTTACAAGCCAGGAACCAATTGAAAAGATGAAAAACATTCTGTACTTCACTTGTCATAAAAATCTGTAAGATCAGTAATATAAATAATTGTCAGTAACATGTTTTTGTAGCTTGTGTTCTCCCCCTAGTGGCCCATTGGTGAATTGCTCTCTCTGGCCAGTAAAGATAGCTTTATATTTACACTTCAGTGGCAACATTTGTGGTGTGGACAGTGATTTACAGGTCTGGACCCAGGAAACTCTTAGTATGCTCTTTCAACATTGCTACATACTTTGATGGACAGTTGCAATAATACAAACTACAAGTAGGCCTTTATTGTCTTGCTAACAGTAATTCTACGTGACAAGTGGCATGTCTCTGCAAACAGTAGAGCAGAGATCATACTGGCCACTGTAATAGATCTTGCTTGTCTGTGTGAAACCATGATAATAAACAGTTTAGGCGTCACTAGTGATGGAAAGTAACAAATTATATTTACTCAAGAACTTCCTCCTCAAATATCCCCCACATAAAATGACAAACACACAAAATACATGAACTCAGTGTCCTTGAACTACAGCTCTTACTTTGTAGATTCAGATATTTTGATTGCCTCTCAATGACTCTCAACATGGCAACAGCTGAGCTGGCAGTTTGCAGAAAACAGTGCTAACAGTGTTAACAGTGAAAAACAAGGGCAACAGCACTAACAAACTAACCGTTACCTGAGGGCCATATGGAGGGTGCCCTGCCGCAACGGGTTCAGCTGTACCGGCTGTTTGAGCGCAGTGCAGCAGCTGCCCTCAGCTAACCAGTGGGGCATGCTCACGTGCACGAACATGCACTAAAAGCACAGTTAACAGAGCTCACTCAAGACATTACTCCAAATCATGTATATTGCACTCTTAAAACAGGACTTTTACTTGTAGTATGTTTGAGTCTTATATATTATAAAAAATACAACATCTCATGTCAGGGATAGAATAAAAATGTCCATTCTTATCCCTCATGGTGGTATTGATATTAATAAAGTTAAAAAAGGTAAAGCACCACCGTGCATTGGTTAAACACATAACTAACTATTTGAATATGTTCTGCCAAAAATAATGTCTGGCCTTTATTTGTTAAAGAAACAGTGAAGGACGTCATTGCTTTATTAATGTGCAAGATACTTGAGTGCTCTGTTTGAGGAGGTCCTTAAACTCATTGTTCCTTACTCCTGCTCCTCGTGGTACAAAGCTGCTCGACCTGTAAATGTTAATCTGGATGCAGCAGGCATTTAAAAAGAGTTTGCCTGCCACCTTGCCTGCCTCTCTCTTAATCGCTCGCATGCTAGCTCAGCATCTCTTCAGATGCACCCCCCGCCCTACACACACACACACACACACACACACACACACTCGTTGGTTCTCTACAAACAGCAGCAGCACTCTGTGAGCAGGTCAATAGCAGCAGCGGATGCATTTCTCTAACTGAGCCACTGATGAGCGACTTCCTGAGCACGGAGCCTTTGAATGTCGATAAACAGACCGCCCAGTGCACTAGTGCATTCCTGCTGATTGTCACGCTGTGTCAGAGTACAGTGTGACTTGATTAAAATACATCTCTCAAACTAGGGCACATTCCCTCAATCCTTCTAAACAACATATGTTTACAGTGTCTGGGCAATGCTATTGAGCAAAATCTGAATCAGCGATAAATAGCTTTATATCCAGATTTGACAGGGCTCTAGTCTGACATCCTGCTTGCTGTTTTCCACATCTTTTTTTATGTTTTTCAGTGTATTTTCTATATTTTCCTTTCTTTGTTTTGCTTTGAAGGTGAAGATTTCACCATTCGCTTGAGGATCATATCTTAAATGTGATAGAGATCTTGTATGTAGCTTCATCCACAAATGAATGTGATCAAGGAACTAGATAAACAGCAAATGGTTTATGTGAGGGTCAGGTCTATTCTCTCTCCTTATATGCCCTTCTCTCTAAGCTTAATGCTACCTCGCTCCTGGTATCTTACTGGATACATTTCAGTTTTCTGGCCTTATATTTGTTCATTGGAAAAATACAATATCATGGACTCCAGGGGCTAAAAATAAGCAGTATTGCATCCCAGTATGAAAACATAATTGATTCATCTTAATGATATTAGTCCTTGGTTAGCTATTGGAAAACTTCCAGCGATGTTGTAGGCTGCACCTCACATTACATTTTCACCAAAGCATATCTGTACTTGCTTTTAAATACTAAAGTTAAATGAAACATAAAGTTTCAATCATCAGGACCGCTGAGTGACCTCGCTGAAGTTACTGCAGAGGTCTCTGCCCTTGATGTATAATAATTTAAAAAAAAAGAATAATGTCATAGAGGCATGAAAAGACAGCCATGTCATTTGTGATCTGCAGAGTCTGAAAGGAAAAATGTCCTTCAGGAGGAGACAATAAAAAATAGATTTGATTTCTTGTGGCAGTGAGAACTAAGCTCATGCTGCAGTGTCTCCAGTGCCATCAAATTCAGAGGACATGTGTGTTTTATGGCAAATTGTTTTAATTAAATGTATATAATAAAAAAAAAACGTTTTAAAGTAACAAGTTATTGAGTTACAGGTTGAATAGCGGATCCCTTAAAAATACCCTTGTGGAGTTTTGGACCACAATAGCGATATGGAGCCAGAGTGGCCAATGGGTTCACATTATTCATTCATTTTTCATGAGTATTCATGAGAATTGTTTAAACTGATCAAAGTAAGCGGATGAAATTATTTTATTTTAATTGACCGATTGATTAATCAAATCAGTCTTTCATAAACAATACTTTTTGGATAGTTGAAGCGGTTCAATTCCAACATGACATCTCTGGTGCTGTACAGCCTTGAAGCATAAACAGACTGGGAGTCTGCAGCTCTCTCCATGTAAGGATATGCAGCAGTGGTGTTGAAGTGTTTGTAAAGCTGCTATTTGGAGGGATTCAGTCTGTGACTCACATGTATTCTGTCAAATCAGGCAGATAAATAGATCACGAAAGCATCTTGTGTTTATTTAAAGCTGCTTTCTTTTTCATAATTACACCGACATTTTGGTCAGCGTGCTGTCTCCCTTGACTCCAGCTGCTATGTCAAACACCAGCCGAAGATCTAAACATCATCTCTCCAATGGAATTCCTCTCCACGTGCGTGTGAGCGCGCGCACCAGGCGCGCTCGTGCGTCAATTGAGACTAAAACTGGGCGTCTTCTCGACCAAGAGCTGACCCTGGGCCAGTCGGCTGATATGGGAACTCTGATTGAGAAGATTATCTATAGTTTACATGAAAACTGGTTCAATTTCCCGGTAGTTTCTTATCGCATCTCACAATAAGAGCTTCGTCCGTACAGTCGCCGCGGTGAGTACACTTTTATTTAACTTTTCTAAAGGTTGAGTGAGGTGTAGTGCGTAAATTAGTCTTCGGTTTATACTTCACAGCTGAGCGTGTTTTTGGAAGAAAATAACTTAAGGGGTCACTGATGTGGGCGCCTTGTGGGAGATACGTTGTTATTATAAGTCAAAGTCAAAGTAATTGCAGCAACATGTTCTCATCATAAGTAAAAGTATAGCGATCATCCAGAATGGCCACGGTCCGAGTTTTACATTATTAAATATGATAGCATTGGACCACAATGCATCAATACATAAGCAGCACTGGTGGAAAGTAACAAGTATTCACTCAAGTACTGTATTTAAATCCAATTTTGAGGTACTTGTACTTTACTTTACTTGACTATTTAATTTGATGATACTTTATACTTCTACTACACTACATTTAAGAGGGGGAAATTGCACCTTGTACTTCACTACATTTTGTAGTGAAGTACAAGGTAACTTTATTATTTAATAATTAAAAGTTTAATAACTTTTTTTTATATATATAAAATGTGAATGTGTGAAGCAGGTCAAATATAGCTGTGAAATAAATGGCATGAGCTGAAACGTATAATACAGTATTCCCTGATGGGTTGTAGTAGTAGAAGTATAAAGCAGCATTAAAAGGAGATACTCAAGATAAGTACAAGTACCTCAAAGTAGTAGAAGAAAATGTACATTCAAGCACTGTACAACAGCAGCTGCTTGGCTTCGATTCCCCTCGATAAAATCTTATCCCTCGGTTGTAAGCTTTATGTGGATAAAGCTGAGGATTAGGTGACACTTAACAAACAGTTATATCTTTGTTGTGTATGTTGTGCTTTTAGTCAAAGTTATACTCACATAAAGCAAGCCGCTGTCCAATCAGCCCTCACCAAACAGGAGGGCTGATTCTGTTGTCTTTTTTATGTTTTATCATGCATGACATGAAATAGTTTGGGAACCCCCGGCGTCGATGACTGTTTCATCAAACAGGTGGGATGCAACAGAATGTTTTTCCATTTCAGCCCGAAATTTAAATATTGTCCTTCTTTTCAACAGTGTGGTTATTCACAGACAGTGTTTAAAACAACGATAAACATTCCTAAGCCCTGTGAAGACGCCTTCTGCGAAGACTCACTTGTTTGACAGCTATTTCCTGCATTTAAAGGGAGCGTTGGAGTGAAAAGTAAGCCTTCAACAACTGCCCTCTCCTCTCTGTCTGTTTCTTTGTAGGAAAAATGGCGATGATTGCAGGGTTCATCTTTCTGTGCATGCTCCAAGCTGCAATCCCTCAAGGGCTGACCCCTCGTGGGCCCAGACCAATACCTGGGCGAGGTGACAGTCCATCTCCAACTCCATCTCCAGGCCAGCCAATACCCAGACCTCAAGGTTGTACGAGTGAGTTCCGTTAATATCGATTGAGCTCAATTTATATCTCTTTTTTTGTGTTATCAAATAATTTAAGCCTTTTAATGTGTTCAATGGTGGAATACGTCTTCAAATCCTTGACTTCAGTAAAAGTAGAAATACCACAAAATTGCAATGACATATACTTAATAATTAATTAATATAATAATAATAATAATAATTAATAAAAATAACTATTCTTTTCACATTTTTCTCAAACTGACACTATATGCTGACTAATAATTGGTGGGAAAAAATAAGATTCCTCTGCCTTCTTTTATTGCTCCTTATGGCTTTTGTGCCCCCCAAAAAAAACAGCCAATCATAGCAGAGAAGTCTCTAACGTAGCTGTCAATCACTTGTGAAGCTTGTGAACTCCGATCAAACTAGTCAGCGCTGATCAAATATTAATCACGATTATGTTGCTGACAACACACTGCATGGGATGGCTCTATCATTGGCCCCCTTCTGCTGAGCATCAGTGATATTGGTGAGAAGAGGAGGTGCGAAGAGCTAAGGGGATATTAGACAAACCCACAACCTGTTCACCCTGCTGCTGTCTGGAAAGAGATACAGAAGTATAGACTTCAAAACAGCTTCTTTCCTCTGGCTGTGAGACTTCTTAATTCATCCTCTACCATCCATATATATGGCATATATATATTTGAGTTTTCTTTCCTGTGCAGCAAATTGCGACAACCCTATCGTACAATGACAAATAAAAACCTTGGAACCTTGGAATGCGAATTAATATAAAAGTATGCTAAATAAGTTGAACAATCAATCAGAAGAATAAATAAAATAGACCACTAGGCTTTGTTACTAAAATACAATAAGTTTATAACGTAAAAAATATTGAGGTCATGTCCATATATTGTACGATAAGTCGTAATTATTGTAGCAGTAACTAGTGCCACCAGGCTTTGAAGCAAATTTGACATTGTGGTCAAACGGTGGAATTACAAATAACAGGGTCGACGCTTTAGCCAGTTCTCTTTATACATCCATGTGAAAAAATACAATATTTCCCTCTATAATGTAGCGGGGTAGAAAAATATAGAAAATACTCAAGTAAAGTATAATTACCTCGAAACTGTAGTTAAATACAGTACTTGAGTAAATGTACCTACTTTGTACCACTTGTAACGACGCAGTAAAGATGTTAACACTTTGTCAATGCCTCCTCCAGCCGGGATAATTGACTGTCCCGTCAAGCTGTTTTTCACCCTCGACACCTCTGAGACCATCGCCTTACAGGAGTCTCCACCTGGGAGCCTGGTGAAAAAGGTTATGGAGTTCACCAAGATGTTTGCCCAGAGGCTGTCTGATGTGGAGTACAGGGGTCAGATCCAGATCTCCTGGTCCATCGGAGGCCTGAACTTCTCTGAGTCGCAGCACGTCTTCAGTCCGTTCACAACCAAGGAGAACTTCATCAGGAACCTCAATGGGATTATATACGAAGGCAAAGGCACCCACACCGACTGCGCCCTTGAAAAAATGACTCACCACATGACCCACCACTTCTCAGGGACGAAGGCTGTCCTCTTCTCTGTGGTCATCACTGACGGGCATGTCACAGCAGATCGATGTGGGGGGATCAAGGCAATGGCAGAGAGGGCCCGGGAGAAAGGCATCCAAATTTTCTCCGTTGCAGCGTCTAGGAGCATCGATGAATCAGGAATGAGGGAGATAGCCAGCTCTATCCCTGAAGTGTACCGGGAGGACTACATAGTTGTGGACATCGTCGATGGAAAACCACAAATAAAGACCGAATCCATCGATCGTATCATAAAGATTATGGTGATGCTTATATTCTAATTCAGACTTAATTTACAGTATCATTATGAGGCACTTTTCACTTACTGCTGTTTTTTCTTTGCAGAAACATCAAGCCTATTTACAGGTAAGGAGGAATTAACAATGACTATATCCATATTATTTGATCAGACATTTTTTCATGTGTTGCTACAATTAATATGGTTTTGTTGTTGTTTTGTTTGATCATGTAGTGCTTTGAACAAAAATGCTTTGTAAATCCTGGGCTCCCTGGACCAATAGGGCCTCAAGGTCCAAAAGTGAGTAACAAAAAACAAAATAAAAAAATATGCTTATTATGTATATTTCTGCTTGTACCAAAATCATTTGTGCTCTTTCTACTTATTTCTAGGGTATGAAAGGAGACAGAGGTGACATTGGGCCAAAAGGAGAAGGAGGTCGACAGGTGGGTCGAAGATAGCAACATTATTACACTTTGAAATTCTGAAAAATACAAAATACAAAATATATAGATATATATATTTTAGTTTAGTTTAGTTTTTGTTTGTATATATATATACAATATATATATATATTGTACCGTTTTAATCCTGACTATGATTTATTATATTACAGGGTGATCCTGGCATTGAAGGTCCAATCGGACAACCCGGTCCGAAGGTTTGCTGAAGCCCACTGATTGATGATCTTGTGTGCTACACATTCATAGTTAACTAATTTGTCATTCTTCATCTCAGTAACGTGTGCTTCTGTGCTCATAGGGAGAGATTGGCTTGAAAGGTGACAAGGTGAGAGAAATCTTTATTTGTTTTCGCTTTTCTGTTCCATCCGTCAAATGTAATGAAATTCTGTTAAATCGATGGCTATTCTTTTTCTCATCAGGGTGAACTCGGATCAGGTGGAGCAAAGGTAAATAAGAGTTGTAATGTTTGCTTGCACATATTTAATATTTAATATTCTACTACATCCGATACGGTCAACGTTTGTTTACTGTAGTGATTTTTTTTGTCTTCACTGACGTCCGAATAACCAGGGTGTGGCAGGAGTACTTGGCAGGAATGGAACTGACGGCCAAAAGGTGAGTCCTCATACGACAAAGTAAAATGTACAGTATACACAGTGACTCTCCATCTGTTCAGCTCACTGACATGATGTCATTGTCTCTGGGAAATCTTCAGGGTAAAATCGGCCGAATTGGAGCTCCTGGTTGCAAAGGTGATGTAGGTGACAAGGTAAGTCTAGTGGTCATATTAAATGTTGTTTTACATGTTGACATGTTAAATGTTTTGACCAAGATGAGAGAGTTTATCTCTGGTAAGATAATTTGTGGGTAGATCCAGTGGTATTCTAACCGTCTTATTTAATCATATTTATGAGATGAAATGATTCACGTGGCTACAATCCATCAGCCATAGAGCGATAATAAGTATTATTTTACTGGTTTACTGAACTACTGTATCTTTCTGTTTCATGTCTCTGAAAGGGACCAGCTGGTTACCATGGAGAAGTTGGTGACACTGGACCACATGGTGACAACGGAGAAAAGGTCAGTGTCAAATCAAAACTGGGATCTTTCTCTACCCTGTACATTATTGGCAGATAAAAACAAGACTTAGAGACTTCAGCCATGCTGGTTTCATAATGTTATGGGCCTCGTAGACTTTCAGACGTCTCAAATGTGCAGTAGATAATGTCTTTTGTTTGTTTAGGGAGATCTGGGCCACCCTGGAAAGTCGGGTCCACCTGGCCTTCGGGGTGACCAAGGAACAAAGGTACAGTTTCAATTAAACACAACAGAAAACATTGTTAGAAAATGGAGATTATTATTTGGTGGAAAACAAAATAAAAAATCTCTGTTCATTAGGGTGAAAATGGAAATCCTGGAAATCCAGGCCCACCGGGACAAAAGGGTTCTCTGGTACAGAACAACATTTATTGTCATCATATTTACTTCTGCTATATATTACTGTGAGCAAGTTATAAAGCTGACTCAATTCTATTAACTCTTGCAGGGGCGTCCTGGCCTACCTGGAAAAAGAGGCGAAGTGGTATCTCAAACACTTTTATTGAAAAGAATTGTTATAATTTTGAGAAATATTGCCTTAGTTTGTTATAAATGATCATTAAATAAACATTAACAGGGAAGAAGAGGAGACTCTGGACCAAAGGGACAACAAGGTCCTGATGGCCTAAAAGGAGGGAAGGTAAGTTCAGCGCTCAAAAGAAGCTTTTTAAAGTCCAACTTGGCAAAGCTGCAGAAAATACAGTTCCACAGAAAAATTACTCAACGTAGTGTAATATGCTTTAAAAATAACACGCAGAGTGGAACATGATGGGAAAGAGAGCTGGTGCTGAGAATCTGACAGCCAAATAACGACTTATTGTGAAACGCTAACAAAATGCCAAATGGACTCTGTTGACCGTAACAGCATTAAATAGATGAATCCCATGAGTTTCAAATCCCTCTGCAGGGATGTAATCTTCCAGAGAAAGATCTCAAACATTCCTTGCCGGCCTGATTCAGCTAAGTGTTGCTATTGGGCATTTCGTAATCAGATTCTCTGGATAATTACGGCCATATTCTACTGAAATAGAATTATTGCCTTACCGTTATGTTTTGTATACATTAGTTGATGATTAATGGTGTGATGCAAATCCTGACACGCTCATTTATTTTCTAGGGAGAACTTGGGCCACAGGGAGGCAGAGGCCGATCCGGAGAATATGGACTCAAGGGCGGAAAGGTGAGGGGATCATGCTGTGGGTGGATTTTGGCAGAGGGATGACTCAGCAGCTTCCTGAGATTCGCCTTCATGTACTGGGCCCGCTGCCAAGATAGCCCGAGATGAGCTTGTTATCGTAAACACATCTTCCAGGGAAATTGTACTGCAAAAGAAAGCTATTTCTTTTTAGTTGTTCAGTATTGTGCGTTGCCAAGTTCACATCAGCCTGAATAAGTCTGTGTATGTGGGCTGGAGTGAACGTCGTGTCCAGGAATGATGTTTTCCCTCGTACTTTCTCTTCCAGGGAGACCAAGGACTGCCAGGATCGAGGGGTCAGCCCGGAGAAACAGGAGACCCCGGAAGAAATGTGTGTTGTTAATACCATGCTAAAACTGCTCATTGTCGGCTTGTGTTTTAAGTATATTCTTCACAAAATATGTGTGAAATACACTGTTGACGATGAAACATTGTTTGAGTGTCTTCTGTGGTTGCAGGGCACCATGGGAAATTCTGGGGATCCTGGACCAAGGGGAGACTCTGGGCCACCTGGACCAAAAGTGGGTAAAAAATGCCGGCAATCACTTTCATCATGTAAAAGGCTCTAACAATTTGTGAGTGATGTGATTTGTTTCCTTCTTTCTATTAAAGGGTGACAATGGAAGACCAGGATTCAACTATCCTGGACCGAGAGGATCCACTGTACGAGTTTCTGTTTCCCTCACAAAAATTCCTGCATATGTTGCATCATTGAGTATAAAGTAAAGCTGCTCTTTCCAGGGAGACCGAGGTGATCCAGGTAGAGGAGGACCCAGGGGGGGCAGAGGGGAATGTGGTGCCAAAGGAGAAGCTGGAGATAACGGAACACCAGGAGAGCCTGTAAGCTACATAACAAAATGTTTGAAGTGCAGTCGGGTTTCAGTCAGAGCAACCTGTGTTCTGACCAGTGAGTCAATTGATGTGCATGATGCATGTGCAGAGAATGCCTTAACATATATGCTGTGTATGCTGCTCAGCCTCAAAGACTGTACAAGCTGTAGCTGAGATGTTTTGTTGAGTTATTCATTGCTCTAGTAGTTCTTAAGAAAGATCACACATTACCACATGTGTTGTGGTTTGGATGCTCTGCTAGTCTTCTACAGGATCACAGATGCAGTCAATAAAGACATTATTGAGAAAGCAACTTTATGTAGAAACACTTCCACTGAAAAATGTTTTCTGAGCAGGGAGAACAAGGTGTGCTGGGTGAGTTAGGACCAAGAGGACCCAGAGGAGATCCTGGACCTGATGTAAGTAACAGCTCAACCACTCAGATAATGACTTGGCCATGCGTGCACATTTGAGATCCAACTGCATTGCTCTCTTTGTGCGTGTTCGTGTGTGCAGGGGAACCCAGGACCAGTGGGCGATCCTGGCCTCAACGTGAGTCAACTTCATAAAGCAGTACAGTTTTGAAAATACCATATAGCAATTACATTTCCTCGGTTGTATTACTTCTAACATGCACACCTGTCACTGCAGGACTGTGATGTCATGACTTACATCAGGGAGACGTGTGGTTGTTGTGGTAAATATTACCGGTCAAACAGTTTCATCCTTCAGTGTCTTTCAACATACTGATCCAGTTTGTGATCTTTTCCTCAGACTGTGAGAAGCGGTGTGGAGCTCTGGACATTGTATTTGTAATTGATAGCTCAGAGAGTGTTGGGCTGACAAACTTCACCCTGGAAAAGAACTTTGTTATCAACACCATCAACCGGTTGGGATCTATGGCCAGCGACCCTGCGTCATCAACCGGTACAGTCAACACACAGCCCAGACATCTCTGCAAATCTTTTTGCAGACACAGTTTCAAGTGACAAGAAGTAGAGATTAACCATTTCCAAAGAGTGAATCACTTAATCCACCTCTGAATATACAGTCAAGAGCCAACACACAGGACCCCACTACACAGATCATTAATCCTGCACAGAAAGTACAGATTTGCAGCACTGCATATTTTCAGCCATCTGAAGTGTAACCAGTTCATATTTCAACGTCCTACCTACTGTAAACACTTTCTCATTCAAACTAATGTGAACATTAAGTCGAAACATCAGCAATGTTTTGGTTTGAATGTTTCTGTTAATTGCTGAAAACACATTTATGAATAAGATTAATTAATTTGTGATGTAGAAAAGTATTTTCCGTGCAGCCCAAGCATGATATAGCTTATTTGGTCCACCTGCATGTCTAAAAATAACGAAAAACACATAAATGGTCACAAACTGCATCTTACTGCCATTTAAAAGACTCACACTAGCATCATGTTTGTATTAATACGTGACTGAAAGTAGTCACCGACAAATGGACAATTTACACTTGTTTGAATTTCCAAAAAAACTCAATTTTCTTTAGGTTAAAGCTTTGGTAAAGTATTGGGGATTTTTTGACAGTAATGACTCAGAGATTAAGGCGAGCCTCATCTGCACCACTTGACATGTCTACCTCTTCCAGGCACAAGAGTCGGAGTTGTTCAATTCAGTCACAACGGGACCTTTGAGGCCATTCGTCTCAACGACCCAAACGTCAACTCCATGTCTGCCTTTAAAACGGCTGTGAAGAAGCTACAGTGGATAGCCGGGGGCACCTTCACACCCTCCGCTCTCAAGTTCGCCTACGATCACCTCATCAGGGACGGCAAGAGAGCCCAAGCCAAAGTATCCGTGGTGGTGATCACAGACGGCCGCTTTGACCCACGTGATAATGAGGATTTGCTCAATTACCTTTGCGACAATGATGTGGTGGTGCATGCCATCGGGATCGGTGACATGTTTCAAAAGGAACAGGATGACGAGATCCTGGTGTCGATCGCGTGCAAAAAGAAGGAGCGTGTCACTGGGATGAAGCATTATGTGGACTTGGTGGCCGAGGACTTCATAGAGAAGATGGAGAATGTTCTCTGTCCTGGTGAGCCGGTCTACAGCAGTACACACACAGTAGGATGACAACACTTGTCCTTCTGACCAGTTCTCTAACTTATGTCCGTTTAATGTCCCCTCCAGATCCTGTGATTGTGTGCCCTGATCTCCCCTGTAGAAGTGGTAGGTCTTGTCCACGGCTAGGTGATTTGTTGAATGGTATAATGTAGTGCAGCTCAGTGATTGATCTGGTTCCCTTCATTACAGAGCCGGATGTCGCTCCATGTTCCCAGCGGCCGGTGGATTTGGTATTTCTGCTCGATGGCTCGGAGCGCCTTGGGATGGACAATTTCCGGCACGTCCGTGAATTTGTGCAGAAGGTGGCAGACAGACTGGCACTGGCCGACAGCAAGACTGATCGTATGCGAGCCCGCTTTGCGTTACTAGAGTTTGGCAAGGAGACCGAGAACCACACGGCTTTTCCGCTCACACACGACCCCGCCGTCATCGCCGACGGCATCGCACGCTTGCCTTACCTCGATTCTTCTTCAAGCGTAGGGCCCGCCATCTTATACACCATCGACAAAATCGTAGGTAAAGGAAATGTTCGCAAGACGAGACGCAACGCAGAGGTTTCGTTTGTTTTCATCACAGACGGCGTCACTGACGGCAACAACCTGGACGAGGCCATGAGTGCCATGCGCAGGGCACAGGTCGTTTCCACGGTGATAGCCACAAGAAGTGACGTTGACCAACAAGTCCTAATGAAGCTGGCCATGAATGACAAGGACGCCATCTTCAAAGGAAAAGACTTCTCTGATCTGTCCACGTCCAGTTTGTTTGACCGTTTTATCCAGTGGGTATGTTAAAGAAAGGCCACATGGATGTGGACATCATACTGCTTTTCATCTAAAATGTTAAACATCAGATACTGGTTTACTAAGATTATACTTTGCACTGTACAAGTTGCAAATGACACCACGGCATTGCGCTTTACTACATTTGTCAGGAAACTGTATTTATTTATCTACAATGTTTTGTTATACAAATCAAAGTACAAGTCGAGCCTTAAGCTTTAAGATAATAAACTTGCAGTTTCTTGAACATGGCAGTGACGTCTTGTGTAAAATGACAATACATTTTTCATACACATAAATCTTAAGAGCACTCACTTCCAACATTACTGAAAATTCCCAAGGAATTAGAACAGAATAATGTTTCAAATCATTTTGACATTAAAGACAAATAACATCTCAAGCCCTCAACAAAGTATTTCATGCAGTACTGGTACTAACATTAGCTAAATCAAACATTGGTCAATGCAGTATATATGCAGTTACTCAGTGTTAAGAGTGCCATGGGGCTGAAAGTGGGAGGCAGAACAATGGACGGCTGAATTAGTTTGGTCTAGTCGAGCTGAATGATTGCATTCTTCTTGTTTCTCTGCATGTCCACTGCAGACACTCCCCTTGTTTCCACTGTTACATCATGTCCAGCTGCATAGGAAGAGAGACAAAAAGTTTTAAGACTGGAGCGTTTATATGAAAGGTCTCAATAGGCCATACTAAAAAGACAGGAAATGGTCTGAACACGAGTTTTTGGCAACTTCAGTTAAATATTTAAAAGCTGAAGAGGTCTGAATAAAAGAAATCACACTTGCCAAGTCATCAACATCTCCAGTATCTTCAACTGGGGGTGCAGCCGCCTCCTTTTTCTTCTCACCAGTAACCAGAAACTGAGGACAAAATATGCGTCAGTCAGTAGAAGTACATTCTGAAGATCACCTTCGTTTCCAATATGTAAAACATTCGCTGTTTCCTGAACAGCTCACAGTGGTATAAAAGGGGGCGTCACCTGATTAGCATCGGTTTTGGACACATTGCTTCCTTCAACCTCGTCCTTGCTGATCAGAGTTACGGCATCTGTCAATGAAACAGCAAGAAATAAGTCTAAAATAACTTTCAGCAAACTTTTGATTCAGGCCACAGCACATTTTTAAGCATCTATCAGCTCCCACTTTTGCATTATTTACTTATTTTTTGCACCCAGAAAATGATGTGGGAATTCTCATCTCAAGGGAGAAATGATTTAGAGGAAATCCAGCAGCCGAGAGTAAAGAGGCTTATCGTACCTTGAACAAGCAGGTCCCAGAAGACCTCCAGCCCTCTGTTTGGGATGCTTCCTTTCAGAGACTGAAGGTAGCCATTGTACAGATTGGCATCCCCCAACTGAATGACGAAACATATGAAGCATTCAAAAATCCATTTATGAGTCTCCTAAAAGCTAACTCCTACACACAGACACATAACTCACACAAGAACTGGCCTTGGTTCAAGTCGCGAGAAATTAAACAGACTCATTGTAATCTTCCCAAATTGACTCATAATCTCCATAGCAAAACCACAACTATGCGCTCTGATAATGTCACAGACCTCTGCAACAAAACCCCCCACATCATCATGCATTTGCTGAAATGAAAGATAGTGAATGTTTATTTACCTTAACAGACTGCTCTCTAAAAGCCTGGATGCAGGTGATGCTTTTCATGTAGTACGGTGTGTTCTTGTTGCTAAGCAACTGCTCTATCCTGCGAGTCAGTTGCTGACAGACTGGGAAGGACACGGGGGTCACCACAACCAAACAAAGAGAAACACAATTTACAAGGGCTGAACATGAGTCACGATGCCTTATAATACAAATAGAAAAAACTGTGTGCATCTCACCCTCTCCGAATGGAAGACTCTTCTTCTTGATCAGAGTCCGGAAGTCTCTGGCTGGATCCACGCTTCCCACCTGGTTAGGAGTTTAAAATTAGTGAGAAATTAGGTCAAATGGAAGAGTAAGCGTGTTACAACAAGTACTGATTTTTATCGAAAGTGGTTCTCTCTCTCAGATTATTATGCAATCCATCTCCCCTGATTCTCACCGAAGTAACAGAGCCTTCGGCAATGTCAGCCAGGTTATAATCCTCCTCTTCGTCTCCTTTTGCCATCTTGGCATCTGGCCCCTCAGAGCTGTGAACGGCAAAGAGGTCACTTACGATACTAAAAATTGGTTTTATAAATCAGTAAAAGGTCCGTACTGAGATGTATTCAACACTACTGTAAGATAATAAAAAAATTAAATAAATCACATTCCAATTTCTTTTAAAACACAATCTTCTACATGAATATTTTCTTGTCTGTAACGTTAAAAAACCAACCACCTCACTGCATCAAACTTACTCTTTGCCAAAAATATCTGCACTTGTCTTCAGCTTCTTTTTCTTCTCCACTTCTGTGAGAGGAAACTTCCTCTTCACCTCCTTGAGTGGACCCTGACAACGTGCCATAATGACATCAGGGCATTCAAGAGCAGCCTTCAGCCATGGCTCTATGGGGGGAAGAGGGGTGCCGGGGCTCACTGCCCGATGATGCAGACACTGGAAGAAAGGTTGGGTGAGACAGACAGTGACTGAGGGAGAAGCAATCCTGGTTGAATATGAACAGCCTCGAGCTGGTAAAGCTCCAGTTACATAGATTATTTAAAATGTGATTAAAACAAGCCTGTCGCCTTAAAACCTTTACTATCTGCCTCAACTCAGGATAAGTAAGTAATATAAGTATTGTATCTCTCAAATACAAACTGCAGTACCTGGAAGTGCCTCTGAAAGGCAGGGTTGGGAATGTGGTGGACCTTGAACATATCCTTTTTGTCTCCATTTTCGTCCTCCTCTGACAACATCATGGAGTCAATGAGAGAGTCCACAGCAGACAGCTGAGTAGCTAAAGGAACCACATAACACACAAAAGTTCAGTCCTGCATCTCTTAGTGAGGGCTTCTCATTGATTTTGCTCTTTGAAGGATACACACAGTGTAGGTGACATTAGTTCAGAACTTGTGCCACATATTAACTGGTTATAAACTGCACATGTTTGGTGTTTTGTACCTGACGGAGTGAACTTTTTGTTGTTTTCAAGAGAAGGAAATGTAAAATGCCTGAGGTCTTCCATGAAGGGCAGCTGGACGTAGATCAGACACTATTGAGGGGGAGAGACAGATCATTAACTCTGTGCTACTTGACACAAATACAGTTAAAAAGGTCCAGTGTAGGATTTAGGGCGATCTAATAGCAGAAATTGAATATATATTCAGTCTTGGAAAGGGAGGGATGCGAGTGTGGGGTATTCAGTTGGTTGCAATCTGCAACTACACAGACAGATGCCACTAAATCATACACACTGGCCCTTTAATAAACTTAAACAGCATGTTTAGCCAGATCTCACCTCATGGTCCTTCTTGATGCAGGGGAAGGCTGCTCCCACTTGAGGGTTGCAGTTACGGGCATAGGCGTAACGTACAATGGCCACCATGTTGAGTTCATCCAACGCTCGGATAAGAGCGGACAGCGCAACTCCTGCATGCTGCTCAGACATAACGGTAGAGACAGAAACAGGTCAGTATCAACGCGTAGTCACCAGCAATGTGTGGGTCTCTCCATTCTCACCTCATCATCCTTGGCAGAAAACACCTTGATAACTTGATTCCCCATGAACTGATGGCGACGTACCTGCAGGCAGACGGTAGAAAGAAACAGGAGGTGAATAAAGTAACCAGCGCAGTGTAAAAAGGTTCAGGTTTACTTGATCTGAGATTTGTTTTAGATCCCAGGCACATCACACCAGCATAGAAGAATAATACCGTGTGCTGTTTGGCGAAGCCAAGGACAGCAAAGCACTTCCCATCATGCTTGTATTTCATCTGTTCTTGATCTACTTTGGAGATGGGAACAATATCACTTCCATAACGAAAACCTGGGGACAAAAGATATTTTATTAGAGTGTTATTTTATAAAAAGTAGAACATTAAGTAATCTAATACAATTTGCTCACCTTGGATGGTATCATCCCCCTGCACCTCTGTCTCATTGTCATCATCAAGACAATAGACAGTCTCCTTCTTCACGTCGTCTTTCTTGTTGGTTTGGGCATCAACTGTAGTCCACGATTTCTTAAGTTTCTCTTCTGTCACCTGGAAGCAGAGAATAAA
Source organism: Myoxocephalus aenaeus (assembly GCA_038501785.1). Classification (NCBI taxonomy): domain Eukaryota; kingdom Metazoa; phylum Chordata; class Actinopteri; order Perciformes; family Cottidae; genus Myoxocephalus; species Myoxocephalus aenaeus. Next base: position 1,366,389 of record JBAMJR010000187.1, read on the forward strand.
GTCACACTCCCACTGTGTGTGTGTTGCAATCTTCTCTGTGCTTTGTTTTTTAAGCCAGTCTGGAGGCACGTGCGTGTCACTCCCCGTGTGTGCCCCGCTGGCTAGCTAGTCACGGCCGCTCTGCACTGCACTCAGAAAGCGCTGATGATGTCAACTCAACCCACGGCGCCTACACTTCCGCAGCTATGAGTTGAGTTGACGTTAACAGCGCTTTCTGACAATATTGGGCTCGTTCAAGATGAACTGCACCTCGACTGGAAAGTGGATTTGGGTGACAAAAGCTGCGGTAAAGTCAGACAGCTTTCAGCAGCCTTCAAAGAATACACAGGAAGTCACAGAAATAGTTACAGACTGTTAGATCCAAGCTGTAGGCTACTTGTAGTTTGCAGACCACGTTCGGATGCATTTATATTTCTTTGTAAATAAACAGATGTGGAAATGTGTGCGAGTGCACACCTGGTATTGTATTCTGTCATTTATTCTTTTTAGTTTTTAATTAATACTTATTTTGGTAAGTCTTTTTGTTACTATAAACTACACAGGATGTTCGTGAACAGATTAAAACCTTCATTGCGCAACATGAGATTTATAGCCTACAGAGAATTAGGAATTCCTCGAAAACATGGCGTTGTCGAAACTAGGCGCCAATCAGCTGTTTGATCAAGCGACAGGTGTTTCCCATCATGCTCTGGGTCTTGCAGTCGGTGGAGAGCAGCTGTGGCGCCTGGCTCTAGAGACTGCAGCCGCCTCAATCTCGTGAGGTTATCATCGCCTTTGTGTGCATGATGTCAGAGCAAATATATCTATATCATATTTTTTTTCCAGACGTGATAGAACTCAGCATTCCTTTATTCAATTTAGCTTTGAATTACACTGGATGAATATACACTACATGCTTAATACACAGTACACTTACTGCTTTGTATCCAACAATACGGATAGGCAGACAGCTGCCGATGGTCAGCTGACAGGGCCAGGCCATGGGTTTCCTCTCGATACGCTTGAACATGCACAGCTGCTCAATTGCATTCCTACAGCGGGAGTGAAGCACAGGGAAAGCCAAGTCATCATTCAATAACTAATAATAGTATGAATTACTTTTAAGGGTAAAAAGCACCATGTGATTCGGAGAGAAACACACATGTAAAGAAGAAAGAAGTTAGACATGAGAAATAAACCTGAAGGAGTAAATCTCATCCAGGCCGTTCTCCTCATCGAGGTTTAGCATGATGTGTTTCACAATTTCGACGCTGCTCTTCTGTTCCTTGGACAGACCTTTGGCCATGCCCGGGTGACCAGGGCTTCCTCTGTCCGCATCTCCTCCACTCTCTTCATCATCCTCCACAGGGAAAGGCAAGCTGAGATTGGTTTGGTGGAAGGAAGCATACATATTAATGAGTAAATACCATGAAACTAAACTCAAATTAAAACAAATGTGCGTAGCATGCCAAGTTTCATCGAAAATAAAATATCTCCCACCAATAAATATGATGGAGCACAATGGTGGTCCTGAATATTTTAGTCAAGCTCTCTTTCACAGCTTTGTGATTGACATTCTAATAATACTGAAATGGCTGCCATTTATTAAAATAAGTACTGACGCACACAAATGCATTATTAATATATTGTTATATATCTTTACTGGAAATATTTGGAGCTTCTGAATCATATTTGCTTAGAAATGACACATAGTGGATGTGTTTGAAGCTTACAAAAACTGCAGGGTGATGCCAGCTTGTTTCAGGTTTTCAATGACAACGTCTATCTGCTCCGAGCTGGCCTGAGTGTTGAGGTCAGTCAGGAGGGAAATGTTGAGACGATCACACTTCTTCCCCCTGAAAAGAAACCCCAAACACAATGTCATATCATTGGAAGAACAATTAACATTTAAGTGCATAGACATCAGTTTATTTGTTTCCGTTAATCGTAAGAATCATGTGTGCGATACAAGCGGCTCCTTACTTTGTTTCGGTCTGAAGGAGATCCATGCACACAATAAGAGCATCCAGCCCTGTTAAACAGGAGTTAAGGAGGAAACTGATTCTCACACGCCATCGAAGGCAAACAGAATCTGATGCATGAATACACTCATAACTCGCACAGAATTGTCTGCTATATTGTATTATTTTGTTAATATTTGATTTTAACTTTTAAAAGAGTAAAAACATGTTTTGATTACAGCTTCACAAACAAAAAGAGTAGCTCTGATTGGTGTGACATGGCCAGAGTAAATTGACGATATTGAGATTAGACAACTTTGTCCTGAAGATCTGCACGTTCACTACTTTTTTACCTTGGGGTAATCCATGTTGTTACTTTCTAGTATACCTGATATCACTATAAACTGAGTGTTTTATGCTTTTGGGTATCAGTCAGATTAAAACAGCTCAAAACACTAGGCAGAGAAAAAGCTTTACTGAAGAGCTACCTGTAAGCCCCAGTTTAATACAACTGAATGTGAAAAGAAAGTCCTTCATGTTGCATGTTAATTTATATCAAAATATCAATCAAATTTATAGTCATGAAATGTATGCCTATTTTGGCTCATCCAGGAAATTAAATATGTCAAAACAAGTTACTTTAAATCGCATTGATGCAACAATGACACACAAATCCAAAGCCACACTAATAAACTAGCAGGTCTGATGAAAGTAATCTCAACACACAAATTACTTTTTTACCTGGGAATAAAAAAAGGTTTGTACCAAATCTGAAGCCTTTATAGACTGTATTTGTTTTAAGTAAGCAAAAGGATACAATCAGCCTGCTGATTTTCTGGATGGACCTGATTCTCTATTTCCTCAAGAAGCTCGAAATCAGGGATCATAAGGTGACGATGCACAGTGATGTTCTGGTACTGGCCGTCCTCATCCAGTGGGTTCTTGGTGGAGTCTGTGCCAAACAGAACTAAAGCCAGTTCGTCCTTGGTCTCTGCAAAAACCTGTCAAAGGGCATTTTTCTGTGTGTCAAAGATTCCAGAGATCCTAAAAGGTTATTTGTTTTTTGTCAATGTTTTTTGTCATACATACGTATGTGTCAAAGTTTACCTGGCGCTGGACAAACTTCTGGATTACTTTTTTGGCAAGTTCAAAAGAAGGCTCTTCACCCGGGGCAGAATTGGACATGGAGAACCCAACGTCCATACACAACACCAACGCTGACTACACAAATCAAACAATACAAGTCAGTATTTCACATGTTTTTAAACATGCATAATTTAGGGCCCCTATGTGTTCACAGATTTGTAATGTTCCGTATACATTCAATGGGGAGTATGAACGCTTCGGTCTTAACATGTCTCAACATGTCGCCAACGTTGAACGTCTGAAGCTCAATGAGAGAGAACACATGGTTTCTAATGTCTGTAAACTGCTCATTCAACACAGCAAACTTACGTTTACAGACTGGACACAAGAGTCTGTAAATTATTTAAGAAATGTGAAAGAAAGTCAACTTACTTTGGCACCTGCCATCTTCTTTTTTTCCCTCTTCCAAACTCTGCGTTACTCTATTATGGCTCCGAAGAGAAACTGTGACTGGCAGTAACAAGAATGTAGTTCCGGTTTCCAGTGGTAATTGTTCCGCATCAATTTTACAGAGTACCACCACACGATCTGTTATTAGCTGTTCACCATACCTTAGTGTATACCTCTTCAACGAAAAATACCAGACCTATATCAGTCTGTGATTATGTCAGTTGCGGTGTTCTTGAGCTTGAGACGAGTCAATGCAATGAAATGTAATGATGAGATGTAGGTCAAACGCCCTCCAGCGCTTCATCCGCCACTGTGCACACAGGGAATATTATGGTGTGCGTAGTCTGGGTTCTTATGAAAATAGAGTCGACTAGTGGCTAATTTCATGGCTGTGGCCAGGGATTCCAAAATATTTAGGTAAAATGCTATGATAAATAATAAATAAATACAAGTTATAAAAATGAATGTATTAATATACAAACAAACTAAAATAATCAAACCAAAGCACCCACTCCCAACCAAATATAATATGTTTAATAACTGGATTGTTCATTTTCTATTTATTTTTATTGTATTTTCAAAAATTTGTATTTATCTACATATAGGTCCAAATACAACCTTCTCCACACTTAATACTACACAAAATAAAAAATACTAAAACCCCAAAATGTCCAGGAAGAAATACATAGGACATGACCTTGTTGTCCTCAATACAGTTCCATGGCCCTGGCTCATTTTCAAAGTTTTGTCCCATAGTCTGTGTTCAGTGTTTTCACCTTAAATTGTTTCCAAATTACTTGTAAAATAGGCCAGTTCAAGTTTGTAAATAAGTATGGACCCTGGCAGTGCTTTTGTCTAGTATACTGCTTTGGGGCATATGGCTTTCCTTCAGTAAGCATCCCAGTGTAACACCAGGGGGCCAATAATCAGATCTTCCAAACCCCAGGAAGCCATTTGCATCGGTCTGCACCATGCAGAGGTGTATGCTTTTCTAAGACATAATGAACCACAACAAAGACATTGACCTGCTGTTTCCCCCCACACAACATTTTAATTAATAAATGATCACAGTTGTGATGTAATGGCATAACACTTTATTTATTTGTGTAATTCTTTACTTTGCATCCTGTTTCACAACATGTAATGTGGAATACAGACTCAATCCAGAACCCCTGATCCATGTCTCTGCCAGTATGAAAACAAAATGTAATTACTCCACCCAGTCAGATCTGATCATAAACATCAGCATGATCACATATTTGATCTGATCCACCAAAACCAGCCCCCTCAGCAATGCATTTCAACCATTGCATAATAGCCATTTGCAATACATTTACTTCAAAATGAGAGAGTATAAAACACCGAGCTAGAACTATTTCAGGAAGCGTACTAGACTTAAATATTGAAAAATAAATTAAATCAACATTCAAAAAAATGACTGTGTGGAAATGTAACAGGAACTCACAGGTGGAAAATTACAGTGAACTTGCTCACGTGTGAAACAAGATTGTGAGAACAAAACAAGTACTTTAAGATCACAAACATCTGTGCTGATGGTGCCTTAAATGACAATGAAACATGTTACTTCACCAAGGAAACGTTTCACCTTGTCCTGACTATGGCTTTAAATCTTGGCTGGATTAACCCCATGGGTCCCTATTGATTCCGCTTCCTCCCTCTCTTTGTGTACTCTGTCACCTACATATACAGAACACACAGCAGAAACACATGGCCGCTTAATTATAATCAGCCTAGATGCCCAGACACCAACAAGTACTCATATGCTGGTGATGAAACACAATTCATTTCCGGAATATGCAACGTGTAAACACAATATCATCCAGAATAATAGTTATTAAAGGATAAGGCTAGTAGTATTCTATATTTTTCCTAATTTCAACAAAACCCACACTGAATTAATGCTTCCAATATGTAAATCCTGTGTATCCAAAGCCTTATGTAGCTTATTCCTCTAAACCATCCACTTCCATTGTTCTCCGAAACATATTTAAAACACATCAATGAGGCACACTGTTGAAACTGTTGATGGGAAAAATATAAAGTATTGTCATCCTTATCCTTAAAACTAAATGCTGGAACAGAATTGTCTCACAGGACATTGCCCATCTTAAGGTGCTTACATTGTTTCAGTCAATATTGTGCTCAATGGTGTATATTCCCAATCAAATCTAATTTCCACAAAGTAATTGACCCATCTGGACCCCTTGGGGCAGTTGCCCACTTTTTCCAGTTGGTGATCCAACTACAACATCACAGAGGGATTATGATGGCTTCACATACAAAACAGTGTTGCCTTTGAAATGCATCTTCATTTGGATGTCACTGCACAGATCAGTGATCACACTTAATTACAGCTATTTACAGATGAAGTGAAACTTGGTTGGAATTCCAGGGCTCCAACAACGTGTGCACCGGTTTCCACCGCTAGTTTATGTAAGCTTCACTACAGGAAGCACCCAGGCCTACATGTGTCAAAAGGTCATGAGTTACGATTCAGTGATTGGAGGATTCAGTGATTGGAGGATAACTCGATCACCAATGACAACATAAATGTAATACCCAATATTACCACTCCCATGCTAGGAGGAATCATTTACAGTGATCTGACTCCAATAATGTTTTACAAAATTACACACAATATTTCAGCATTTCAGGACATTTCAGGCAGTGTTTGGTAGGTTTTCATTTACAGAAAAGTAAACAACTTTCAAGTGCTTTCCTGTGACTGACTTCTACGTTCTAGCATGTTTGTCATGTCATTTGAAAATAGGTCAACACCAACATGTGCCTTGGACCTCAGCATCCCCCCCACCCACCCCACAACAATCACACCGAGGACGTCTGGGCGAGTTCACTGGGGGCCTTGCTCTGCAGAGTGCCACACACAGTATCAGAGTCAAGCAGCTCCACTATGCTATAGGGGGAACAATCCTCCAGCCCCAGCTTCCCACAGGCCCAGCCACAGAAGCCTTTCTCCAGGTCTCTCACATCCTGCCACCACTCGCTGAAGGCCCAGGACACCTGCACCAAGGCGGAGTACAGAGCCAGAGACAGCGCCATGGGCATGATGAGCATGGGGTAGAAGATGATGAGGAAGGGGCATATTGTAATCTTGTGCCAGAACGTCCGCTCCTCATTGTACACCAGGAAGACATTGTACCAGGTTAGAGTGCCGTAGTAGAAGGAAGTGATGAAGGAGAGGAGGAAAATCACGGGGGCACAGGAGAGGCTCCACAGGACGACATGGGGTCCCTGGCACACACCTAAGCTGCAGGTGCGTCTAGCGCCGTCCCCTGCCTCGCACTCTGCATCAAGACGTTCCTTTGACTTATTCAGATCCCTGAGTTCCTTCTTTGTCAAAGTGAGGTGGATGTCGACTACCTGGCCCTTCTTCTTCCCTCGGGTGATGGTGCCTGTCAGGGTCACGTAGCGGCTGTCTGGAGGAAGGCTCCATCCTCCTCCTGTTGAGAGATAATACAACATGAGACAATTATATTGACATATTTTAAAAAGCAAGGTGGGCAAGCAAGAAGATGCTTGTGGCTTCTTAGCAGAATCTCACACCCATCTCACCTTCGCCTGTAGGTGTGCAGAGGAATTTAGCTCCTTCCTCTGAGCTCCTCTCTGCTCCCTCCTCACCGCCTTGGTCCTCTCCAGGCGCCCTCTCCATTTCAGAGCGGTAAACAATAATGGACTCTGGACGCGGGTCTTTCTTCTTCCTCCTCTTCCTCCTCATGGAGGGCGCCACTTCTCCGTCGTCCATATGGTTCACTGATGCGTCCGATCTTAAGGCGATCATCTGGGGGCTGCCCTCTCCCTCTGTTTGAGACTCCTCTACCTGTGCCATGCTCTCACCTGATCCAGAAAACACTTTGACTCTTAGGCTTCTTTTTGATGGGGTATATGGAGACTAATAGGAAAGTCCTGTGCAGCACAGCCTATGTCCATCCATTACGTGTAAGTGTTCAATCGAAGGAAGATTTCCAGCTAACAGCAAAGGGATAAAACAGACACAGAGAGAGAGAGAGAGAGAGAGAGAGAGAGAGAGAGAGAGATACATTATATAGCAGCTTTGCTTTTCCACAGGCACAATAATGCGCTCCTTACAGGGATCCTGGCCTAGATTCTGCACAGTCACTTTTTGTGTGATGATGACTGATAAAACTCTACTAAATATAACATTATCATTGATCTAAGTACAGTATGTATCTGAACGGACAGAGACTAAATCACTCCAGATAGATGACAAACAAAGCGTGATAGATTCGTTAAAAAAGGGGGGTTGTCTCTTCCTTTTGCATGACAGCGCACCGATAGGCTCTAACCTCAGTGGGTATGCAGCGAGCTCAGTGTATTAACATCATCCCATCGCCTTTACAGACATATCGACAGAAAAACTACACAGGCATTGAAGGATTATAGTCCTTTCCCAAAATAATGCATAATTGTATAGGAGGGGGTGAAATCGACAATGCAACCCATTCTTTACACAGCTGATCCCCCCCTCCCATTTAAATCCCACCCATGTCCGCTCTTTTGTCTGCAGACGCCAGCCGGCGAACAACATGCACTTATAAATAGCGTAGAAATGGAGATGTAATCTTACCTTCAAGAGGTCGGACGAGCAACTGGTAGTCAAACTACACGGTGCGCGGATAAATCACTGGATTTGTGTGGAACAATGCAGGAGCCCACACAGCACAGCGCTGTGTGTTTTGCAGATACAGATGCGCTACGCAAAAGGATTTCCAGAATAGCACTAACCCCGCCCCTCTAACCTCTGTACACCAATCCCGAACCGTCCATTATCCTGACTGCCATCATGTAAAAAAAATAATGTGTTGGGGGGGAGCAAGCACATCTGTCCTCGAGAATACTAACACCAATATAAAGGCCAACAATAAAACCACATAATATGATGTATTAACAGAATAAACTACACAGCAATGTATTTGTCGTTATTTGGTTTTAACCAAGGGGCTAATCTGAATGATAAACAGGATACTCTTTGGAGAAATTTTGCTGAAAATACTTCTGTACTTTTTGTTAAGTAAAATGTTGCATTTACTTGTGTATTATATTATGAGTACGAAGTATTCATTTAGCTACCCAGCTGTATACAACGTAATTTAAATGACCGCCATTTCTAGCAGCTGCAACAATAAAGTGATGCATACATTAATGCATCATAATTAGAATCCAATAATTACATTTATTATCAATATTATATTCACTGCCCACTTGCAAACCCTTATTTCAGTCCAATGGTTGCATGCACACTGTCAATATGTATATCTCTTCTGGCTCCCAGAAATGTGTTTAAAACGTTTTAAAAGTAAAATATATAATAATGTAGTATATTCAATATTTAGATACAATTATTGGCTACAACTTTAATCGGTTTAGTCGTTTTTGTTCTCTTTCACCAGTAAGAGAAAAGAGGTTTTTAATGTCTTATATGGCGAACGGCTCCTGACGTTGCCAGGGTTGCCAGATCTGGCAGGTTCCGCCCGATTGCGCTACTTTTGATTGAGTTGGGCGGGAGAAAAATAGCAGTGTGCTGGTAGCATATAGGCTACTGTGTACAGACAGGTAGATGACATTTGGTTTGTTTTTGTCCGCATTTGCTAGGTTCTTGAAAGTATTGTGAAAACAATAAAATAAATGTAATTTGATAGTAAAAAAAATACAGATACAAATTTCAGTCCACTGACTCATTTAATTTATTTGAATAATATATATTACATATTTGATTGGCATAAGTCCCTCTGTGGGTTGCAACAGCCTAATGATCTAACATACTCGCTTTGGTTATTTGATTCAGATATAAGAGAATTGTAAGCTTATGATTTTACACGATTTCCTAACAAGGTTATGATTTGGGTCGGTTTTAAGACACCTGTCTATCAGACCTGGCAACACGAACCGTAGCAGCCGGCCGGGAGCTGAGAGTTGAAGCTGGTGTGAAAATGAACGACAAATATTCTCTTAATACCATCGACGGCCTGCTTTTTCAGTTTGGTGAGTTCAGTTATTGAGTTTATTGTACGTTTACTTCGGGTTTACACTAGTTAGTTGCCAGTTAACGTTCGCTTGACGTGCAAAGTAATGGTTTGACACTAGCTAAGCGTTAGCAGGCTAACAGACGTCAGTGGCTAACTAAGCTGGTTTTGGTGTGAAGCTAAAGGTTAACGTTAAATAAGATAATTCATGTGAGGAGATATGTGCTATACTTATATTACTAATAATGAAACAAATATATGTGTGTTCTTTTAAACAAGATGTTGTTTGTATTTGATAGCTCTTCAAACGAGGGAGCTTTCCCAAAAGAAGAATGAAGTCAGCCAACTAGTTAAAGGTAACGTTTCCTGTGTCGAACAGTAATTCTTATTAAGCTAACTAACATTACTAGTTATACAAGAGCAGAACATTGTATGTAAAGCAGGCTAACAAAAAAATTGTTTGATATCATTTATGTTGTGAAATGGTGTCCATCACATGCTCACATTTTTGTCTCCAGTTTGCAGAGCTGAGACTGCTGAGAGGAGGTCGTTCATTGAAGCGATCCACAGAAATATCAAAACACTTGAGGAACAAATCAGGGTGAAGCAAAGCACTGTGATACGTAATAAGGAGAATGCTAAAAGGTATGATTACTAGGTGATACATACAACAGATTGGACATAAGATAGGCAGTGCAGAGTAGTATTGATATTCATATATCACTGCTTTTCATCTATGTCACTTCAGCATGAAGGGGACTAACAGCCTGCTTCTTCAGTACGAGCAGACACTGAAAGCAGAACTGGAGAGCAGAAAAGCCAGCTACAACCATGACATGTAGGTTCAGATGTAGCTGTGGTGTTGAATTGCTTTTAATGTTTGTTTGTGGGCAATAATAAACCATGCTGAATTGTTCTTCATGAATAGGGAAGTCTATGCAGAGAGAATTGCAACCTGCAGGAAGACCTTCCAGTCGCATAAAGAATATTATTGCCAAAATCCTCTCGCTCAAAAGCTCCTCACGCTGCAGGCTGGAAAAGAGGAGATTGAGTTTAGGATCAAGACTTGTGATGATCAAATAATAATGAAACAGAAGGAGCTGGACCAACTCACTGGTAACCTTTTTATTTTGTCCTTTATTTTGTCCTCATAACTTGCTCTGGTAGAGCTGAAATATTTACAGTTCTTGATACAGTTAAGTCAATTTCTGCCTGCCCAGGTCCAGACGTTGATTCTTCTTCCACTGAGAAACCACCAGACAGGTATCTTTCAGTGAATTTTATAGATATCAAAGAGTATTGACACACAGCCTCCAGCAAAACTTAGTCTTTCTTTTCTTTCTAGTGTTTCTGGCCAGCAGCCCATAGAAGAACCAGACAAACAATTAGATCCTCAGACAGGGGAGGAAAGTAATTATTCCATTGACATCTCTTCTCTTCATCTCAACCAAACAAAGGTATGTTGAACAAGGCTAATGGAATTATGAAGCTTATTATGAAATGGCCTGACATTGATAGTGACCTCCTAAACAAACTCCATGAGTTCTATGGGAGGCTTGAACAGTCTCCAGGCCCACATTACGCTGCCCGCATCCCTCACCATTCTACATTCGGGAGGAGGAGGTGAGGGCCACCTTCAGGAAAACAAACTAGAAGAAGGCAGCGGGCCCAGACTGCACTCACCACTGTAAACCACAGGCTCAATGTTCACATTTGAACACCTCCCACCGTTAATGTGCCGTACCACAGGGGTTCAAGGATTCAACCAGAATCAAATAAGATCTCCTGCCTCAGCAACTTCAGACTAATTGCCCCCAATGTGGTCATGAAAATATTAAGCGCATCATTCTGGTGGATATTTACCAGTTTGCTTCCCGAGCCAATAGTTTTGCTGAGGATGCTGTAAACATAGCCACACACTACAACACTTATAGTCACCTAACACCTACGCCCTCATCCTATTCATGACTTCAGTTCGGCCTTCAATACAATAATGTTGGACATGAGTATAGACCCTTGTATATGTACTGGATATGGAGCTTCCTTTTGAGAAGGCAACAGAGGGTTAAGATGAATAGCCTTTCAGGCCCTCAGGACAGGCGCTCTACACAAACCACTTCCCACCTCAGCTCAGTCACCATTCCTAAACAAGCAGACGGCACAACCATAATTGGACTCATAACCAACAACAAGGAATACAGATACTGTGAGCGGGTAGCCTGAGCAGTTACTTGGTGCATTCATAACAACCTCCAGCTCAACACTGCTAAATCAAAAGAACTCATTATAGATTTCAGGCATGGCCTCCCTCCCCAAAAACCTCCATTCACATCTAAGGAGAATCCATAACCACTGATTCATTCAAATTTCTTGACACACACACATCAGCAACACACTCAAATGAAACATCAAAACAGACCACATCACCAAAGAAAATCCGAGCAAAGACTATTTTTCCAAAGACAAAATTCAAAGTAAAGCAAAGTCTCCTTCAGTTTTACCCTGCCATCATTGACAGCGTGCTCACTTCTTCTTTTGGTACGGCAGCATGCAAAAAAGACATCATAGACATCATCCATGATTATTGTCTCAACCCCCATCAGTTGAGTCACTAAATCAAAAATGGGCAAACCAAAAGAACAACATCTGACCTCTCTCTACCTGCCCACCACCTCTTCCCGCTGATGGCCTGGAGGAGGCGCTTTAGGTTCCTGTTCACTCCGTCGTCCCATCTGTCTTTTCTCCAGTGGTGTATAGTAACGAAGTAGAAATACTTCGTTACTGTACTTAAGTAGTTTTTGGGGATATCTGTACTCTACTTTACTATTTATATTTCTGTTTACTTTTACTTTTACTTCACTACATTTTGCAAAGAAAACTGATACTTTTACTCCGATACATTTCCCCTGAAACCTTCGTTACTCGCTACAAAATCAAATCTATCTCTAGAAAGAAAGAAAAACACATCCAGGACTGTGGTGGAACACAGACTCCACGAAGCAGGTTTTGCGAATCACAACATTCTGCATTTTCCCTCTACATCCTCTAGTCCAGCGCTCCCAAACCTTTATGCGTCACGGACTGGTTACGTGAAGACCAAACTGTCACGGACCGGGTCCGACCTCGGAGAGACGGGAGACAACGACACCCAACGTGTGTTCGTTATGTCCAGTCTACTCCTAACTAAACCTTTAGTCCAGTCTACTGCTTAACTTATAACCCGCTGCACAAAGACAGGATGTTGAAATGAAAGCAGGTTTTCATGCTTTTTTGGCGATCTCAGGATACTCTGCCTTGGTTTTAATCCAGAACACCGGCAGAGTTGAAACAGATTTAAGTTTCATTTTTAGGGTAACGTGACATATTGACATGTGTCAAGAGGTTCCGTCTGAGGTCACCACAGACGGATGTATCTGGTCATTTTTCACAATAAAACATTTTTCCGGACTTTTTTAATTTAACTTACATTTTTCATTCATTCTTTCTGTGCGGCCCAGTACCAAGGGGCCTGGTATCAAGGGCCCCACGGCCCGGTACCAAGGGACCCGGTACCAAGGGGCCCGGTACCAAGGGACCCACGGACCGTTACCGGGCAGAATGAGCATACTTATAACCACACTGTTACAACTACTTCATAGTGTCATATTGCTTTTTGGAGAATTACGATGATAAATTCATAGTAGATGCAAAAGTATACTTAGGTACAATATATTATGTTGAACATAATATATATGGTTATTTTATCAACACAACTCCTTGTCCTTGGTCACGGTGGCCACAGCACTTAAAAGAATAAACTTCATAATTCTCAAAATTCTGACCCATTGCTTTTTTATTAAAAGCATGTACTTGTACTTTTACTTTCAATACTTAAGTACATTTTATATCAGAAAAATACTTTTGATACTTAAGTACAGAAAATATCAGATACTTTAAGACTTTTACTCAAGTAGTATTTTAATAGGTGACTTTTACTTTTACTGGAGTAATTTTCCAGTAAAGTATCTTTACTTTTACTCAAGTACGGCTTTTGGGTACTTTATACAACACTGCTCTTCTCTTAACACTTCTCACCAGCCCTGGCAGATGTAGTGCTCTTAAAACCTTGTGTATCAAAACCTTTGTAAATACATCATGTAAATACTGTGTGAATTTCATCTTGTTATATGTGAATAATGTATGTTGTGTTGGTCATGTGATGTTGATGTGTGTGTGTGTGTGTGTGTATATATATATATATATATATATATATATATATATATATATATATATATATATATATTAGTCAATTCCACAGACCTTGGCCTTGTGGTTATTATTAAGTGTTTTGATTGATCTTTCAGAACGGTAATAAAACAACTGTAGAGGCAACTGATGTTGAGGACATTTCTGAGGAAAACCAGGTACAGTATACTACCGTCTGCAGCCCGTCCTCAGGAGAAGAAAACAATGAGCTGTGGGCTCAGCCGTTGGATGGTAAGTAGAGTCGTCCACAATGTGTTTCAGTAAACACTTTGTCCACACCAGACGTCAAGTTTGGATGTTTAGGTTGCATCAAACTTATCAACCATTATTTCTCCAGAGCAAAGACAGCCAGATGAGATGCACATCGAAGAGCAGGATCAGGAAACTGAACAAGAGGATCAAGTCTTGGTAATTTTTGTTTCATTATACCTTGACTCTGTACAAATAGGCCACTTTGTACCCCCAAAAAACAACCCACAAGCTCCCATGTTTTTTGGAGCTTGTCCCTTACAGAAACTAAAAGTCAGGTTATTTTAGCGTCTGCTGGTTGCATTTTTAATAATCTATCTCTACAAGTTTCCCAACTTCATACAATTTAAATCACTAATTCATGAGTACTATTTTATTCACATCTGAGAAAACCAGTAGCATCGTCTCTTTCCAGAATAAATCTCAAGTTACCGGGGTTTATCCACAAGTCACTTTCAGTAAACAATTTTCTACCAATGTATGACCGCTGATGAAGACTAACTCATTACATATGTCTGTAAAGAGATGTTGCAGTTACATTTTTCAAATGTAAATTTAACATTTGCGTAAATCTCTTAATATCGTGTACTTAATTAATTATGGTCCTTGATGTAAATGCTACTTTAGCCATTTCAATTTTTCCTGTTGGAAATGCTTTAACATACAAGGTGTTTTCTGCATAAGAACAGCAATCCACTGTATCAGCGGTGGAGGAAAAAGCAGCTATGGATGAAGAGCAGCCGATGAGCGAAGAGGACAATGAGGGACTTCCTGCTTTTTCTCAGTCGTCATCTCAAGACAAAAATCCTCAGCCGATCCCGGTGGAAACTGCAGCTGTGCCTTCAACCCCAACATTCCCATTTTAGTAAGGCTTTATCTAACTTGTCCAACACTTAGAATCACTGTCAAGACAGACACTGAGAGCAGTGTTATTTCTTCATTTCAGCTTTAGCCCCGCTGGCTCCCCACGTCGAGGCCCCTCCGATACCAAATCTCCAGCTTTCCTGTTCTCTCTGAACTCTGATCCGAGCACCCCGGGCTTCTCTGGGTTTGGATTTGACGGGAACTCTTCACAGGAGGAGGTGAGGCGTGAGCATAAGGAATACGTGATTTGACAGAAATCTGTTTCTCACTTTTGGAATTACCATAAGTTTCTTTGCAGGAGTCACCTTTCGTTTTTTCCTGCCCTTTTTTCAATGATAAGGTACTGCATTTGTATTGTCACCCCTTTTTATTTCATACAGTGCTACTAGAACAAAATACCAAACTACTTTATGTTCGTATCTTTTCAGAAAACTACAGAACCAAAGTCTTCAACCTGTATGTATCAAATCAAATCCCTCTATTCTTGTGATGCGCATTACCTTCTTAGAAAGACCGGTACGTACTGTTTATGATTTTTAGCAGGTCCTGAGTTCCTGTTTGGACAACCAGAGCAAAGTGAAGCCTTCCAGTTTGCCTTTGCCTCCAAAAGCCCTCCACCAACTAACAAAGACAACACCAAGGAAGATTTTCCATTTTCATTCAATTTTTGAGAATTGGAAGACAAACACCTGCAATGCTGAATTACCGGTATTGTGTTTGTAAAATCAGTTTGTTCCTCATTTTCTTCTGTAATGTTCTCATACAGTGGTTAATGACAAATATCTTAGGTAAGGGTTCACGGTTTAACATGGTTATAAGACTTAAGTTTTAAGCTTTGTTCTGTTTAATGCTATTCGGCTGTCTGTTTAACTCAATATCTCTTCACACATTTCGCTCACTGTATCACTGTTGAATGACATTTAATTGAAGATATAAAATACACAACATACATTCATATTTCTTTACATATTTCTCCATTGTAAGTACAGTAGTTATGTTTATTACACTGTATCAATTGTGTTGTTCATTTCCATGCAATATTTACTAGTGTATAAATAAAATGTAATTAACATCTCACTGGTCCCATGAGTCAAAGTCACACATTCTGACATCAAGTGAGTTAAATGTGAATTCAGAAACTCAAACCACCCACTGGGCACATTAGAGGGGCTCCAACATGTAGCTGGATAACATGCATTATACACAAATTTTTTACTTAAGTTCCAACTTGTTCAGATCATACCATACCACACCACATACATCTACATATCTAATATATTCAGTAGTGAATCCAAAGAGTTTTAGCTTGTGGCACAGCTGATTTAGTGACACAGAGGCTTAATTAGAATAGCATAAGGAATAGAAAGATCTACTCTGGATAAATTAATACTTGAAGTACATTTTCATAGCCACTATGATACGGACAACTGGCTTTCATCGTCTTCAGTCTTGTTAACATGCACGGCAGTGGGTTAAAGAACATTCCTAAAGTATGTAGTCTGCCTAGAGACAAAGGAAGGACAACTAAGGGTCAGAAAGTGCAGCGAGCATACTGTAGTTTTAGAGCCTAGAACCCATGGTCAATGCTGATGGAGCGTCGAGTCACATGTTCAAGCTCTCCAGGGACATATTCACAGAAGCTGGTTTGGTACTTTGCCAACATTTTTAGCAACGGCCGAAGATTAAACCACCACTGGACCTTGGGCATCCGGTGCCTGAAAAATAGTCATAAATCAGATTTTATTAAGACTTATTCATAATGAACTCTTGTTATTTGGCAAAAACTGTGACATTGCTTACTCAAAATCAGTCTGAGCCTTCAGTTCAGTGACGGGGCTGAAAGAGATGACCTTCCTGTTGAGGCCAAGCACACATGCTGAATCTGGTGAGTTGGCGAACACGCGGCCTGGTGGGGAGAAGAAAAATAAAAATCATACTTTAATCATAACATTGCCGTGATTATATATGTCAACTTTGACATTAAACAGTAACTGTACCTTGACGGAAGTTTTTAGTCAGGCTCTCTGAAATCCACTGGATAGCCTTCACACCCAACTTAGTGCCAAAGTTTCTATCAAAGGGAGAAGGTGCCCCTCCCTGGAGCGCAAACACACAAGCAGTTTATACATATATTATGAGATTCTGTCTCTTCGCGATATATGAGCGTGACTTATATTGCGACTGTAATTGAAGACATTATGAATTGCCAGTCGACAACTTGTATGGCGGCTCCGTACCTGCTGAAGGTGCCCCAACACATTGACTCTGCTATCAAAGATGCCCTTCCCCTCGGACGAGTACAGCCTATGGATGAAATCTGTCGTGTAGTTTTCGTGGCATTTTTCATTCCTGTTACGACAGAGAAAACGATCAACAAAGGAAAAACTCAAATCGTACAATGTTTCAAATGTATACAGTGTGACATCTTCCATATATGGTGTTAGTATGTCCTTTTGAATTTGTTTTGTTGAAATGAAATAGTTTTTTTTATTTTTTTTATCCACCTCTGGTGTAGCTCTGAGATCAATTGATATGAAATGTTATACAACAATAATGTTGCCAAGAAGATCAAATCTACTGACTAAATATCTGCAAACTACAAACATTTCCATGAGCCTCAGCATTACTTTGTGTGAAGCAAATGTCAAAATGGTAACACGCTAAGCTAATGTGGTGAAAACAAAGATGTAACATAGATGAAGAGCTCCACATTAGCTTTGCGTAGCATTAGATTCTCTATACGGCTGAATGAGAGTCATGCACCTCAGTATGAGACCCCGCTGGATGTCCTTCTTCATCTTTTCCGTCAAATGATCCACGTTGGTCTTTATATATATATATATAAAGAGAGAGAAAGCTGTTAACACGATAGACAAAAGAAAAGAAACAGCAGAGGTTTGTCTTTTGGTCTTACCTTCAGGTCGTGAATGTTGAAGGGGTCTTCAAAGATGTAGGCTGCGTCAGCACCCACAGCTATACCAGTGCAGGTCGCCAGGTATCCACAGAACCCACCCATGGTCTCCACCACAAACACTCGTCTCTTGGTCCCAGAGGCAGACTGCTTGATCTTGTCGCAACCCTGAGGAAGAAAGCAAAAATGGTAGCGTGAATGTGGTAGTAGCTGGTGTGGTGCTGAAAGTGCTGACCCAACTTCCTTCCTCTCAATGTTTAAAGATTAAAAACTAAAGCTCTAAATACTAACCGTCAACCCATGTTTTGACGTTGTATACAGAGTTCAAAGTGTACTTTCGTAATACAGCAGCTGATATTACATGTCCTGTTTTCTGGCCTGGTTCAGTCTCTATTCCTGTTAATCCTGAAACATCAAAGTCACACTGTTAATTTGCCATCTGCTCAGCATTACCTCCATGGCAGCATTGACAGCCGTGTCTGCTCCCAGGCTGAACTCAGTTCCAGGGACGTTGTTGCTGATGGTAGCGGGGATTAGACACATGGGGATGCAGAGCTCATCATAGCGGCTCCGGGCTTCAAACAGCTGCAGCACACCTGCGTACCCCTTTGAAAGTCATCGAGAGATGAGAGAACCTCTTTGATGTAACATTGACACTATAAGATAATATACGAGTCCTGCAATTCTGGTGATTTGGGGTTGTGTTTTGTACCTCAAACCCTCCAATTACGAGCAGAGCTGAGATGTTGAACTTGCTGATGGTCTCCACAATCTTCTCCATGTGTTTCTCTGGAAGAGTTCTGAAATGGGACATGAATCAAAAATCCCTTCACGAGACACTCTTGACTATTTGAAGTGGTAATTTGCTCACAGGTTGTATCGCACAGCCTGTAATAAGTTGTTTAAATTCTCCTGTGGGTCTAAAAAAAAAAATCTGATATCTCCCTGGCCTCTGGCTGTTTTTCACCAGATTTGAAAGATGTGGAAGGGAAGGTTGCATTATGGGAACTGTAACATCTGGTGATTTTGGAAGTTAACACACAATATTGATGAAATCCTTTATCACAGTATAGATTATTATGTATATTAAAAAAAAAATATATATATATATATATATATAGAGTACATTTTATGAAAAATCTATTGAGAAAATGTTGTTTCGGTAAATCACGGTACTTGATCACATTGATCCAAAAATATAGATGATTAATAATATAATTATAACTCCAATTTAGCGATAATGCATACCTTCTAATATATTGTCACATTGCCAGTACACCCAGTGACCCATAACCAGTGGTGTATAGTAACGAAGTAGAAATACTTCGTTACTGTACTTAAGTAGTTTTTTGGGATATATGTACTCTACTTTACTATTTATATTTCGGTTTACTTTTACTTTTACTTCACTACATTTTGCAAAGAAAACTGGTACTTTTACTCCGATACATTTCCCATGAAACCTTCGTTACTCGCTACAAAATCAAATCTATCTCTAGAAAGAAAAAAAAACACATCCGGGACTGTGGTGGAACACAGACTCCACGAAGCAGATTTTGCGAATCACAATATTCTGCATTTTCCCTCTGCATCCTCTAGTCCAGCGCTCCCAAACCTTTATGTGCGACACCTGACGTGTGTTCGTTATGTCCAGTCTACTGACTCTACTGCTAACTAAACCTTTAGTCCAGTCTACTGACTCTACTCCTAACTAAACCTTTAGTCCAGTCTACTGCTTAATTTATAATCCGCTGCACAAAGACAGAATGTTGAAATGAAAGCAGGTTTTCATGCTTTTTTGGCGATCTCAGGATACTTTGCCTTGGTTTTAATCCAGAACACCGGCAGAGTTGAAACAGACTTTTAAGTTTCATTTTTAGGGTAACATATTGACATGTGTGAAGAGGTTCCGTCTGAGGTTACCACAGACGGATGTATCTGGTCATTTTTCACAATAAAACATTTTTCCGGACTTGATTTTTTTAATTTAACTTAAATTTGTCATTCATTCTTTCTGTTCCGGGCGGAATGAGCATACTTATAACCACACTGTTACAACTCCTTCATAGTGTCATATTGCTTTTTGGAGAATTATGATGATAAGTTCATAGTAGATGCAAACGTATACTTAGGTACAATATATTATGTTGAACATAATATATATGGATGGATCACAGCCAACCCAGTTATTGTATCAACACAACTCCTGGTCCTTGGTCATGGTGGCCACAGCACTTAAAAGAATAAACTTCATAATTCTCAAAATTCTGACCCATTGCTTTTTTATTAAAAGGATGTACTTGTACTTTCAATACTTAAGTACATTTTATATCAGAAAAATACTTTTGATACTTAAGTACAGAAACTATCAGATACTTTAAGACTTTTACTCAAGTAGTATTTTAATAGGTGACTTTTACTTTTACTGGAGTAATTTTCCAGTAAGGTATCTTTACTTTTACTCAAGTACGGCTTTTGGGTACTTTATACAACACTGCCCATAACACAGTGTAAATGGTATGACAACAATTAATAAGATGGTACACGTTGTCATATTGCCTCTCATGCATCAACTTTTGCCTTTTCTAAAATCTTTCTCATGTCTCCAAAACTTTATGGAAGTACAATACTGTTGAAGTACCATTCAGATTACTTAAATATGTCCGTACGATAGAAATCAAAGCGTCCTGTTCCTCACCGTTTTGTCCCCAGCAGTGAGCCTCCTTGGCCCGTCCATCCCGCCACACTGCGCCATTGCATCTCAACAACCTGCAGACAGACGGACGCGTAGAGTCAGTACTGAACAGTTTCCTTGTTGCTGAACTCTGCTGCAGTGTGGAAGAGATGTAGGAGGTAGAAGCCCTCACCTTTCCGTCGGCAAGTCCTTGAAAGCCGTCATGGACAGCGTAGACCTGCATACCTTGAGCGAGTGCCAACCTCACAGCGGACCTCACCGCTGCGTTCATCCCTGCAGCCGGAGCGCCCACGTTCAGAACAGCCAAGGAGACCTTCCTCTGAGGGAACATGAGTCCAATATCAATAAACACATTTTAATTAAACATTGATGATTCATTTACACATATTGGGGCTACTACCGCATGTGTGTTCATGTTAGTGATGAACCTACCTCCAACTGGATGGGCTTCTGGAAGGCAAGAAGCTTGTAGATTTTCCAGTTGTTCTCAAAACTCCTGCAAGAAAAAGAAAAGAAAAAAAGAAAAAAATCACTATTTTTAGCTTGGACTTGCGCATGATGAAATGAATAAGAATGGATAATACATTTACAACAGACTATGTTGACATACATCAAGGCAGTTTTACATTTGAATATGATCATGTATTCAAACTATCTGGTAGTCTCATCTCTCACCCTCCACGCAGTTTGATAGCCTCATCAAACCTCTTCTCCTCCATGGCAGTCTGCACCAATTTAGTCTGAAAATGACGGCACAGTCATAAAAAAATGACAGCAACCTCCCACTGCTTCCAAAATATGTCCATTAAAAACAATTATAGCGGAGAGAAGAGCGACTCACCATCTCCACACACTCCATTAGAGGCAGACGGACAGCTCGGTTACCCGACAGGCCGATGGCACATGGTGGCGTGTCGGGAGTGGCCTCCATCAGGGCGACCACCGCCTCCACACCCAGCTTACTGCTCTGAAAACACCAGAGAGCAATTACATGCACAGATAGTGAATGTTGATGCACCAGTCATATATTGTATTGCTTACGACAATAATTTCTCTAAATGAGAGGCATGTTCTACATTGGGGCAGTTTAGATCTGCAGTTTAATGTTGCTGAATTAATCATTGTATGGCCTCAACATTTTGTTCATGTGTCATATCAGCATTTTTGCAGTATTAAAACTCAGTATGATGTCCAGCTCACCAGTATTCTGTCAAATGCTGAGGGAGTTCCTCCTCGCTGAACATGGCCGAGTACTGTCACTCTGGTGTCGTAGCCCAGTCTCTGTACCACCAGCTTCAAACACACATGGGAGCATTTTAGTGTGTTAAGGGGTAGTCTTTAGCAGGGAGACACACAACAGATCTACTATGAGAGAAAAGTCCTTTTCAAACATCTGAGAGGAAACTCTGAACACTGAACTCTGCTAGTTCAGCCTTTGAATGGTATTTAACGTCGCAGGTATTTGTTACATACAGAATAGACACCCACCAATTAGACTCTTCTTCTCAGGTCTTTAAACTTACATCTTTTACGTAGGTTGAGGAGATGGACTTGCCATTTATGTCGATGGCTCCCTCTGCGATGATTATAATGTTGAGTCTCGACCCCGTTGTGCGGCTCTGGAGTGAAACAGATACATCCATATTAGCCACTAAATCAGTTGACACAATCCTGCTTCTAAGTACTGTGTATTAACAGAAGCAATTCAGCAATTAGTCCGAAAATGTTTCCAGACCAAAGCATGTCTATTTTTCTTCTACTTCTATGTGCCGGGTGCTAATAAACAGTGCAGTCTTACTCCCTCTAGACGGTTGCACATACGGTCCTCCCAGCCCTCTTGAGGAGGAGCCTCTGGGATGAAGAGCCAGTCGGCTCCGGATGCCAGCGCGGACACCAAGGCCAGATATCTGGAGGAACAGCACTTTGTTTTATTCAGTGACCGAGTATGAAGGAGAGCAAAGTGTGTTGAAGTGGTACTCACCCACAGTGTCGCCCCATGACTTCCAGAACAAAAGTGCGCTGGTGGCTGTGGGAGGTACACAACATTTGTATTAATTTGCAGCAAGTATGTGAGCATACAAACCGTGAAACAGAGTTTTCATATTGTAGCAGCATGCCGAGATTACAGGGAGCAAGTCCAGGCAAGATCATGGAGATCGTGCCAAACATGCTTTAAATGGGTGTGTTGAATTACAACAAAACTTGAGGTATAAATACACATTGGGTGTAATATAGGGCTGCAACTATAAATACAAATAATTTTCCCTATCAATTAATCTGCAAAATATTTTCACAATCATTTATAATTTTTCTATAAATTTGTGAACTATGCTCATTAGTCTTATAGTTGCACATTATGTCAGAAAAACTGTCCAAAATAGATACCGGTATATTTACTACTGTGTTATATCTTCACAATGACAAATTAATATCATCATAACAGCGGCGTAATTAAACACCAGCTGCGTTTAGTGTTCAATCTCCCACGGTGTCTGACCTTTGTGCTGTGGTCATGATGGCGTCGATGATCTCCATGATGCGGTGCAGCGCGGAGTCGGCTCCGATGGTCATGTCAGTTCCACAGAAGTCGTTGTCGATGGAGCCCACAAGCCCCACGATGTTCAGGTGGGCATGCTGCTTGGCCAGAGTGTCTGTGATCCTTCCTGAAGTAACACACACACACACACACACACACACACACACACACACACACACACACACACACACACACACACACACACACACACACACACACACACACACACACATACACACACACACATACACACACATACACACACATACACACTATAATCATCTTCTTACCACAAAATGCACAATTTATTAGTTAATGGCATTAGGCAAACAATATATTTGTTTGTCTGTTTATAAATAATTTATAATATAAAACAATTAATTCCGCGACTGTTTTAGGACAGGACTGTTGTCAAGCAACACATAACATTTTCCTGCACACTGTCTTGCTGTTTTGTGTAGGTCATGTTACTTTGTATCATTTATATTTATCCGTTTACATTTCTTGTGCAACCCGTCATGGTCTTGGGTTTATGTTTAGTGTGTTTCTTGTTTTATTTTGAATTTCCCTGCCTCTTGTGTCCGGTGTTCACTTCACTTCCTGCCTGCGTATGTTTTCCCGCCTGTATGATTGTCAGCCCCGCCCCTGATTGAATCCTCCTCCATTTAATCACCTGCACCTCCCAGTGTGTTTAAACCCTGTGTGTCTCCTGTCTCAGTCCATCTGTCATGTTACCTGCTCTGCTAGCATTCCCTGCCCAGATTGATGGTAGGCTCCCTGTGTTGCTCCTTGTCCAGTTTAGTTTTTTGCCCGTTCTGTTTTCCTTGGATTTTGTGACACCTTTTTGGACTCCCATGTTCTGTCAGTTTCGTTTATTTTGGTTTATTAAAGAATTCCCTGTCACATATTCCTCTGCTCCCGTGACTCTCTGTGTTTGGATCCATCCCCTGCAAAAAAATGTTGCCAGCCCAACCAGTGAAATAAAAGTCTGGTGCCACAGTTGATTCCAATGAGTAAAGAGCCTCATCAGACAGTAGTCGAAGCTTTCAGACATCCAAGTGTTCATATCATTTTTATGTTCATTATAAAATCACAATTCACAGCATAGTCTCGGTATGTTTACATAAAGCATCTCTCCTATGCCCACACACTGATGTAGGAGGCGAGACGAGGGGGATCATGGCAGTTTCTGAATGACAGTGTGTCTCAGGCTGTGCTTGATGTAAGGCGTGCGTGCCCACGCCTCTTTGCACATCCTGGATGACATCTGTGTCAGCTGGTATACCAAAAGCTGTCTGCCGCAGCTGTTACCCTCCTGGGCTGCAGCTGGAGTGCTTTTGCACCAAGCAGAACTTTGCGCAATCATTTTTCGAGCGCTGTGTTCGCTTCATTTTTGCTTTCCTTTAATTTGTGTAGGTCAGCTGATTTCACATGAGCACACCTGGAGGTTTGCACTGAAACATTCCAGGCTTCTTTCCGTCCCTTCGTTCTCCTGACGACCATTCATAATTTAAAGTATGGTAATATGTTCATCTGAGCAGTGCAAAATATGTTACAATCTAAGATACTTAATTATGTTTAATTATGAAATCCTGTAAAGCGCAATGATACATAGTTAAAAGA
Source organism: Myoxocephalus aenaeus (assembly GCA_038501785.1). NCBI lineage: Eukaryota > Metazoa > Chordata > Actinopteri > Perciformes > Cottidae > Myoxocephalus > Myoxocephalus aenaeus. The sequence goes on from JBAMJR010000187.1 coordinate 1,391,011, forward strand.
CACAGTGCTGTTGTACAAGGGCAGCAGCCTCTGGGTCTGAAAAGTGAATCCAATTATGAACTTGTATCCTTTTTAATGGCCATCAGGGGGCGACTACAACTTTAAACATGAGTTCATGGTCTTAATTGTTACTATCAATTCTTCTTCAAACCGGCATGATGTTAATTTAGTAAATTATGGTAACATTTAGAGTAAAATAGACGATAAAGCAGGGTAGGCTTTAGGCTACCTTGTGTTTTCATCTTACAACGTTAACCCTTTCACAGTGTTTTCAGTTCATGAAAGGGAATTGAAACCTTTTGGGTGAGGTAAACCAACGTATAATTCAACGTTCGGTTGTACTTGGTGACGGCCAAAGACCAAGACGGCGATGACAGAAAAGCTGAACTCCACTTTTTCTATACAGTCTATGTGTTGTACTCTATATCGCCACTCATGGAATACTTCTTGTCCAATTAAATTACTCGGTTGATTAATCAAAAGTATAAATGCTTTTAAAACACCTTTGTTTCATCTGTATTGCCATGAAATAAACTGGAAAACGAACTGATACTTTAAAAAGACTTTCAGTAAAGAGTGTCATTTTATTTTTTACCGTATTGTTTCCACTACAGCATGAGAACATAATGAGGGTTGAGTATTTTTCAAGGCTCAATGACAAATGAACAATGAGAGCACCTTACCTTTCTGTACGAGCTCATCCAGCAGACTGCTCCACTCACAGCGAAAGATGTTGGCCCCGGTGAGGCTGCCGTCTCCACCGCACACGCACAGGTTGGTAATGCCTTTCTTCACCAGGTTAAAGGCGGCGGCGATCCTGCCCTCACGAGTTGTGAAGGCCTTGCATCGAGCGCTACCTATCACAGTCCCACCCTGCAGCAGAGACGTCACATCACAAGCGACGAGTCAAATAAAGACAAACGCAACATTGGAATCTGTCACTGAATAAGAGCATGCTCAGTGACAGAAATATGTATTTTTTTCTCTGGCTCTTGGTGGTATTGTTAGTTACATGAAACATCTGAGATAGAAGATTAGATGAAATTTGAGCAGGGATTAGAAACAGACACAGATCACAAGTAGTCACTCAAAGGTTGTTTGTGCTTTGATGAATTGTAACTGCCATTCATTCCCTATACAGCAGTGGTTCCCAACATGTGGGTTGTGAACAATAGATTTGCTTTAGAAAAGATATCACGTGCCCTTCAACACATTTGCTCCATCATTTACTAATGCAGAAAGTGCAACTTGCTGTTTCTACACCTGATATGGCTGAAACATGCAGCAAGGCCCCTTACCAGGTTATAACCAGTATTAGACAGGCAGGGAGAGAAGAGTTCAGAGGAGATGGGTGAAATAATAAAATCCCTATTAAAACCATAGAAAAGAAAGAAATAGAGCATGAGATTAAAACAAGAAATGAAGAAAATGAAGACACAATATACGTTTTTCACAGAAGAGATTTTGAAAACACAGTTTTAAATAATAAA